>JARHVA010000043.1:1200000-1880000 GCA_037957365.1 Torreya grandis
TAGACAAAGACTTTAGTAAAGCTAGCGACATTGATTGCAAGATATGGCAGAGTGTTGCTTTAATCAAGCACATTTGATGATCAGAAATAACAAGGAGGTGTGTCAAGTGGGTTTGACTCCCGAGTAACTGTTGTTAGAGAGTATTTAGAGCTTGATAATATGTTAAAGATGGATATTTACAGCTCCTTGAAAAACAGAAATGGCAATGATAGGGCCATGAAGATCACCATTCATGTCATAGAGCAAAAGTTGAAATCCAAGAACAAAAGTTGAAAAGGACAATTGTGCCCATTGACTCAGTTGTCACTTGGTTTCTTGAGCAGGTGTTGGAGAGATTGGGCTAGATGAGCCTTGTAGTCACCATGACTGTTTTTAAGGAGGAAAAATGAGAGTTAGGTTAAGTCCAAGAGAATTGAGATGGTCCAAGAGATTGCAAATGAGAATCAGAATGCTATGGTGAATTTTGCGGTGATTGCAATCAAGTAGGTAATCAGGATTTTACAGTGTCGCTTGGTAGGATATGGTTGAGGCTCACATGCGTGGTTTAGGACTGGGGAAAAGTCATGTTGATGATCAGGTAGGGAGAAGCATGCTCATTGTGAATTTTAAGAGGACCACTCTTTTGTACCTGCATTAGGGCTGAGATAACATTTACCTTAAAATCTTCATTGAGTTCAATAAGGTTCATGCTATCTGAGTTAATTTTGCCGGCCTGTTTCCAGAACTACACTTCCTCACCCTTCCTACCATCTAAATTAGGCTCTTCAAGTTAATGATTGACAAATGCATCTTTTCTCTTCTTGGAATTTGGAGTTAAATGAAATGGATTCGCAAGAATACTGGGCCAATTTTTTAATTTATTCCACAATTTATTTAGAAGTTATATATGAGTTGATGAATTACGCTGCTTATGAGGATGACTCAAATCATCTAACATTTATTAGAGCATGTAATCTCTAATATATTTATTTATCCACTGTTGATTTACATCACATTTGTTTTTATTTTCAAGAACTGCTATAATCAAGTTTTGTTCTTTCCAATGAACTATAAAAATGATATCCTAAGTTGTAAAAATTGGAAACAGGATGGAAACAGCAATGAACAAGATGGAAGCAACAATGAGATGGGAAATGGGTTTGGGGAGGTTTTTGCATGAAGCTATATATATATATATATATATGGAATAGTAATATCTAGTACAAATTTACATTTTTTTCATAGATTCATCATTCGCATATAAAGAAACCTTAAGCTTGAGTCATCATACATGTTAGTGTCATGATGAACAATTTATATTCAAACACGGATGATAAAAATTTGGCCCAAAATGTCTTGGGAATGATAAACAACTTTCAAAGAGTCCCTAAGTGCTTGGCAACGGTCTGAAATGGCCTCCCAAAACAAGGTCATTTTGAGTTCTTTCAAAAAACGTGTTTTCGATTAGAAATTCAAAGGAGGGACCAAGAAACGGGCAATCCGAATGGCAATGCACTTGTCGTAAGAAATTGCAATTTGAGCCTTAGGTTGCATTTCTTACAACTAAGAGTCCTAGATTTTTTTGGTATCCCCTTTTCTCTTCATCTTCATAAGTTTGGTTTTTGTAGACACCTAATTTTGGTACAAACAATGTTGCCATTGCCTTTTTCATGTTTTTGTGCACTTGGGCCATGTGCATATATTTGGCTTTTTTTGGTACACTTTCCTAACTTAGGTTTTCCTTACAACTTGAATTTTTGTTCACTTTGGGTCAATGATAATACGTCCATTCAATTTGTAATGTTTGAAAACCTACAAATCAACTATTTATTTGCCCTTATAGACCTCAAATGTTAGTGGAATTCCCAAAATGTTGTTTTAGGGTTTTTGTAGGTCATAATCGGCCCACAATTATGTCCTGGCTCATAATTGGCAGACCCAAGATTTAGTGTACTTGACTTGTGGGTCCTTTGTGTCATTTTCCATATTTCTCATACCTTGTTGGCTTTCACAGTTTTATATGGTCGGCTTATGTGCAAATGTGTCCTTATGAAGCCTATATATACAAATGTACTCTAAGCCATTTATATCTATCATCTGTATTCCTTACAAGTCAATTGTCTCATACACATTTATCAAGTCTTATCAAGAGGTCTGGACATTTTGTCAATGAATTTGCACATTGATTTAATTCAGCACTCATCTATCTTGTACCAACACACACTTGTACCAAAATAAGGTCATAACGAAACATATAGTTATATTTGATTATCTAGGGAGAAGAGGTGAAGTCTTTCTCTTGTAGTTCGTTGATTTTTTATTTACGAATAAATGTAACTGGCATGTTTGTTAATTGTTGGCATTTGTTAGTTAGAAGTGAGTACATTAGTCTTGTTATTTTGTACAATTGGGTTAAACACACCAACGGCCTTGTTCTATTCCTTTATGAAGCATTGTGAATGTTGGGAAAAGGACACTTGTATCAGGTCCTCCCTGACCTACAAAGATTGTAAGAGAACTTAACCTAAGGAATACAAAGCTGCTGTTGTTTCATATCTTATGTATTATGGTATGTACCTACATTTATTGTTCTATGTATGCTGCTCTTGCTAGTCTAGTATCTCTGTAGACTATATTTATATTGCATCTCTCATTTTGGGTCGGGGACACTCACAAGTATTAGAACTACATCGAGCCTTTATTTTGAGTATGCGGGATATGTAGCTGCAACCCTTCAAGAGGGTACCTGGGCAAACGAACCTTGCACATATTCTACTGTTGCGACATTGTGGTGAGTCAGGGCTAAATTCCAAAAAGAAACAATGCAAACAATTGTATGCATCATTAGATCAAGTGATTCAGGTTTGCCAGTCATATACCTTTGCCGAAGCTTTCCCTGAAATTTCAGATTGTAAAAATCAGGAGAGGAAACAATCGTAGCAGTGGGTCACAATTGTGAGAAAAGGGTAACAATCAGCTCACGATTCTGACCTGGGTCACAATTGGCCCCACGATTCTGACCCTATCTAGAAAATTCTCTGTTTGTCAAATGGTTTCTGGGTTTTGTTCGTCTTTCTGTCTGAAACTTTTTTTCCACTATTTTAACTCTCCGACTGTACATAGGTAAGTCAAAAATCAGGTATTTCTCTATGAACCTTATTTGTCAAGTTTCGAATATCTAAATATCTATTTTGGCACATTTCAGATCTGTAGTTGTTACCATATGTACTGTATTTACATAGTTTTGCATTGTGTCGTAGTTTTACTTAATTACGCATAGTGAAATTCCCATTGTGTGTCTAATTAGTAAAACAGTTTCATCTTCGGTAAAAAATTCAAAGCATAAAAATTACTATCTGTTTTCCTGTTTTAATGAGCCACATTATTTGCATTACATTTTTCCTGTTGATTGGTTGGTTTTCTTCTAAGTTACTGGTTCGTTTTTGGTTTGGGTTCGGATTCAAAGAACCTGGTTCGCTGGTACGGCGATTGCTTTTCCTTGGGTTCGTCCGTACAATAAATATAAAAAAAATTAAAAATTTAGAAATTATAGCCTATTACATAGGAAATTACTGACATTGTCATTAACCATATAGTATGCATATTAATATGAAAAAAATATATGAAAATAATCACAAAATACCGAAAATAGTAAATACTAACCGAATGTCAAATGTCATGATGATCATTAAACATAAATGATAAATTTTAAACATCAATAATTATGATATTATCCTGTGGCTGTAATTAAATACATCAGACTTAAATGTCTTAAAACTTAAATGTTAACTTAAAGTCACTAATAATGACTCATAATTTTTAGTGACTCAGCTATGAACCCTTAGAAGGTATAGGTGCTAGGTTTTTGTATAATTGTTTGAACTTTATCATTTATACATTACTAATCCACATGTAATCCCTAGTGTGCCCAGTTAAATCAAAGTAATTTCAGTTGACAGATTAGCTTTGAAATGCCACATCTTATATATGAAGAGTCAAGACAATGAAAGCTGTCAACATCTAGCTTATGATTTCCTGATTGAATGCTGTTGATGGATGTGGATTGCATTATGTATTCCATTGCAAATTGGCCATCTGTTCTGAAAATCAGTTGACTGGCCCTGGCCAGTGTCCTCCAAATCCTCAATTAATGCTTCAAGTTAAGTCATTTTCTTTCTTCTTTCAGATATTTCCTTTTAAGGGTTCATAGCTGAGCCACTAAAAATGAAAAAAAAAAACTGAAAAAATTTGTTTTTGACTGCTGGTTCTCTGTCCCAACGCCCAGGGTTCGTCCCAAAAGAACCCAAGCCGCACTCGAGTGCCTAGGGACGAGCCCTGGGCGTTGGGGAAACGAACCAAACCCAAACCCAAACCCGGTTCGAACTCAAATGCCCAATGCAAGTGAAAATCGACGAACCGGTAACGTTGGTTTTCTTTTGGTTGTTTCTTTTTTTGGTTGGAATTAATATTTGTTTGTACTTTGAAATGTCAGTGTGTGCAAGAATTGACTGTTGGTCCCATGAGTTGCCAGCTTGTGACATCCTTGGGATATTTGTGAAAATCAATACGACAGAGAGTGTTCCCTAGGTCGGTCTTGTATAAAACTGACTAGGGTAAGTTAAGAATGTGCATATAAATAAGTAATTATCCCAAACATACATCATTGTGGAAACTGAATTTATATAGAGTGAATACTTGGGTACTCGGTGCCCAATCCTAATATTGTGACAATCCACTGTTTATTCCTTGTGTGAAATAACGTGCAATGCTTAAAGTGGAAATTATCTAAACTTCAACACGTGAAGACTGGAGTAATTAATCTTCTAAATCTGGTGAACATCTCCTAAGATTTATTTTTCGCTAATTGACATGTTTTAACCTTCTTTTGAAGGGATTTCTATAAAATTGACATGAGACAATGTAGGCCATTTATACTTTTTAAAAATGGTCCCCATTATCCTCAAATATTTGGTAGTAATATTTGTTCTCCTTAAGTTGCATTAAGACACGAAATTCAAGTAACTGAAACTTTTTTTAAATTTATATTAGAAATGTTGGTCTAGAATGCTTAGTGGGTTTGCTTCGAGAGAAAACAACATTGTATTTGTATTGTTTGATAAATTGGGACACTAATACAAGCACAATAAAATTCTAACTTAAAAGTGGATATTTGTTGTCATTAACACAATGCTTAAAACCTTAAATAGGTGGGTTCCACTTTTTTAAGTCTACAATATTCTCATTGTTACATTAGAAGCACATTACAATACTACATAATTTATTTTCATAATTACAAATTGATGTAGTTTTATTTTGGATGTTCATGTTTGTCAGGTATTTTGAATAATATTTTGATATGTTTTCTTTGAATCCCTGTGCTTTTAGGCTTATGTCTTTACATGTCTCATTAGATGAGATGGAAAGTCAAACACTTGATAAAGCTGCATCGGAGGACTTCAGTAAAACAGTTGTAGTTTTGGATTATGTTTTGATATGTTTTCTTGGAATCCCTGTGCTTTTAGGGTAATTCCTTTACATGTCTCATTAGATGCAATGGAAACTCAAGCACTCGATAAAGCTGCATTGGAGGACTTCAGTAGTATAGTTGTAAATGGGGAGTCAAATGAAATGATGAACAATTTTCCCTTTGGAGCATTGAGTCAGCCACCAAGTATCCATAGTCCAACAAACAGCGCAAGAAGAGTTCTAAGTGGCAGGTAATGTAGCCATTATTTACATCTTTGTACTGGTGTTAATTTTGAACTTTTAGAAATTATAACTGAATTTGAAATGTTTAAGGTTTGTAGTATCGGCTTGGTTTATGTTGAATTCCAATCATAACATTTTGAAGTGTTTCTTAATGTTCTAGGGTCAAAGGTATATGTCTACCTTGTAACTGGTTGGCTGCAGTATGTTGCTTTGTTATTTCTTTGCCGTTTTCCTAGTTTTTTGGTTTTTTCTTTCCTCATGATGTGAAGCAGATGCATTCTAATGAAAAGAGAGTCAAAGTCAGAACCTAAGATATAACAAGTCACATTCCAGAAGAAATGCCTGCTTGTCTGATGCTAGAATTCCTTAGCTACCTTTTGAAATAATAAGGACCAGTTGAGTGGGTTTATAGACGTTGTAGATGTTTCCTAAATTTTTGGTGATTGGTAAATAAATATCAGGAAATTGTCATTATTGGATATAACTTTAAATCCTTAAGTGGACATGATATTATACATTAGTCATTCAAAATGTCACATTTTTGACTTGTACCCCAATTGTTTAATAGTAGTGGAGAATGTTGCTGTTTACTATAATGTTCATATTCTTATCTTTCAGTGATTGCTTTCTTGCACCTGTTTACACGAAAAGATGAGAAAACTAGCACTGTAGAGTCAGCATACAATATATTCTTACTCAAGCACCAGGAAAATACGATGATTAATCTTAAGCAGTACTGTTGGTACAATGTGAATTCCTCTTTCCTTTGCTTTTGTGTCTTTTACCTTCTTTTTGCTTTGTACAGACTTTATTTGGATAAGAAATATATTGTAATCTGGTGCAGGAATACTCTAGCTTAAAACTTGTTATTCAAATAAAATTTAAATTAATGTGATTTCAGGTACCATTTATTCATTGACATTAATTTTTGTAAATTATGTGTGAGTTGCTGAAGTTTCTCTCATGCAATGCAGATCATTGATAACGACAAAGTCTATGTTGAATGACAATACCGATCTAGAAGATGGTGAAGCAGAGAAAGATGGTGAGAAAAGTGCACGGGAGCATGGTTTCATTAAATTGCGGAATCAAGCCCTTTTGTCTGGGATAGCATATTGCCTCTCATCATGTGGCATGATTTTGGTTAATAAAGCTGTTCTTTCTAGTTATAAGTTTGATGCTGGAATATCACTAATGTTCTATCAGGTGTCATTCTTATGCTTCATCCACAATATTTCAGAATATCTTGAAGTTTGTTAATGTTATTTAAGGAATTTGTACTTCATGTATGAGAAAGAAAGAGAGAATTATATAAGTGTTTACAAGAGTCCAAGTTGGTCAGTGGGGCTCAACAAGTACATTCAGCTATAATGGCATGGGGAAGCCCCCCCTCACTCGTTCGCCTCCCCCTCACCAAAAAAAAACACATAAAAGCATTATATAAACATTTCAATCAACTTGAGCTTACCAAACTACTGTTTTACATGCAGAATCTTGTTGGTGTGGTAATTGTCATTGCTCTGAGTTTCTTTGGGCTCATAACAACAGAACCACTTACTTGGAAGCTTATTAAAGTATGGTTTCCTGTTAACGTCATATTTGTCGGGATGCTTCTTACAAGCATTTTCAGGTATTTGAACTTCTCTAATACTACAATGACGCATGTTATTGGGCAAACTTCTCTGCACTTAAGGTGTTTCTTATGATTGAAAATTGCGTGGGAATCCTATTCTGCTTCAAGGATCTGATTTTGAGATAATATTTGGGCATATATTAGTGCAATTGACAATAGGAAGGAGACAATCCACTATAATAGTTGAAGATAGGTCACAACCTATTCCATTTAGATTGCTGCGTTCCATTTTTGGGATATTCCATTGTAGAAGTTGAGTTTGATTTAGTAGTAACTTTACACGTTGCTAGAAGCGAAGTTTCATGCCATGGCTATTTTTCAGTTTTTATCTCTGTATTTGAAATCTGCATCTTGGCATGGAATTTTGCAATGACCAGGCCCAAAAAGCTTTTAATCAGTTTGATTACATTTTGTTCAAATTCTTTCCATCTTGAAGAAATTGGTATGGATTTTGGTTTAGAGACTCTTTGATTGACTGTTGTATATTTTCTAGTCCATTATTTATGGTTTGTCATGGTTGTACTTATGATGATGGTACTTGTCATAGTAATGAGACTCGGCGAGTCCAGGCAAGTACTTTCTGATTGGGATTCGAGGCACCCTCTATGAGGCTTTAAATTAGGTTTTCAGAGGAGTTATGTAATTTTTTTTCAATGCAAGTCTGCAATAGTAAACTATAGTTAGGATAGTTACAGGAGGGTTGTGTGGACTAAGCAAAATGTGTGTTGCCTTCTTCAATTGACCCTCTCTACAGAGTGCTCTGAGATTGATATAGGAAATGGATGGCATTGTATAGTTGAGGCGTTCACAACTCCAACTACCAGATCTCCTTATCTGCATTACAAACTCAACATCCATTGCCTTCCATAAGACTATGTCTTGTTTGTATTATTTGTCAAACAATTTCAGTGCATTATGTAAGCCTCTGAAAGGCATATATCTGTTTAGGAATTCACAGAAACCCCCATTTGCCTTGGCTCAAGTACTTATATCCCCTAAAGATCAGATGTCATGTGCCTTGTTATGATATGGACCTGAGTTAAACTGAAACCTGCAAGACTGAATACAAATGAAACACAGACAAAGTTTACACTTTAAAGGGCTTCATTAGTTTAAAAAAATGTGAAATGCGTTGTATATCATGCAATCATTTGCATTCCATTAAAAACAAAAATGTCAAGTCAAAAAAGAAAAAAAAATATCAACATAAAAAGGCCACTTAGGCCTAAAACACCCAAATGACATTTTCTACATTCATTTGACTTGCCCATTTTACCTTTTCGCTGTCACTCACTGTCATTCTGATTTTTCATTTTTGCTTGAAAGTTGAAGGAGTCGATTGTTTATGTGCAAGGGCTGGTTACACATTATTTACTTACTTTCTGGTGTATAAGTGCGCATGGTAGATGTAATTGATTAGAATTGGGTGTATTTGAAATGGAATGTATATTAATAGTTTTCTCTCTCTAAAATCCGTTTTTTACTGATTTTTTAATGTTGCCGAATTTTGGCTCAGTTTTTTCATGGAGTCTAGGTGTGAGTCTAAAATCAACTTGCCAAATGTTTTCTGAGTCTGAGTCTTGTCACCATGATGATGACCAATATATCAAGCACTGTCATCTTCTTCAAGGTCGTGACTAATCTGTCCAAGAATATATCAATACTTTCCATACTTTGACTTCTAGGTTGAGTGTCCTGGAAATTGAGAAAAATCTAATCCTTGAAAGAAACCTATTACCTTGTTGGAAACTATGATGACCAATATATCAAGTTCTCCCAACTTCGTCAAGGGCATGACCAATTTGTCCAACAATATATTGATACTTTCCAGACTTTGATTTCCAAGTTGAATGCCAAGACACTTCGAATGGATATCAAATGACAGATTCATGAACTTTTGGAGAAAGGGCACACCAGGCCTAGCTCTTCGCCTTGCAGCATCATAATTGTGTTCGTGCCAAATGAGGATGGAGCATGGAGGTTGTTCATCGACTACAAAGCCTTGAACATCATTGTAATGAAAGACTGTTGTCTACTTTCAAGGACATGAGACCTACTAGACCAGCTTCGTGGTGCCAAGTTCATCACAAAGATCAATCTCAAATTGGGGTACCGTCAAATTCTCGTTGAACCCTCAAATTTATTTGAATGGTTTGTTTGAAGTATGACCAACCATTCAACGATTAATGTTGCAGGGGCATTGGTCAAGCTGACGGGCTTAATCAACCATTCAAACAAACCTTCCTTGGCTTTGATGGTTATTTTCCAAGGTGAATGATAAATGACATTCTTTAGCCATTCACAACTTTATTTGTTGTTGCCTATTTGGATGACATATTGATATTCAACAAAACATGGGAAGAACACATGAATCACATTCAGTGAGTGCTTAGCACTTTGTGGCAGCACGAGTTGCATGCAAATCTCAAGAATTGTTCTTTCACCATGAAGGAGATACACTATCTTGGGTATATAATTGATGCACATTGAGTACATCCACATCATTCAAGAATGACCTACGATAAAGACCTTTAGAATTTCACAATTTCTTGGAGTTAACAAATTTTTGTTGGAAGTTTCTACTTGGTTTCTCACACATCATTTGGCCATTTAATCAAGTCACCAAGGGTGGCACAAATGCACAAATTAAATGATTTGAAGAACTAACATGCATATTTTGTTCCATGTAAGGGCTTGCATTACTTGATCTTCAACAACCATTGGAGATTGAGACTGATGTTGGAGTAGTCCTCACTCAATTTGGTGACCCACAGTGAGATATTCATTGCCATGGTATGAAAATATCCCACACATGTTCGAGAGTTTTATGCCATTGTCTAGGCATGTAAGCATTGGAAACACTACATATTGGGGAAGGAGACCACCATTCATACAAATTGCAATCCATTGCAGTTTTTGTAGTTGCAAACCAAATTGCAGCAAGAACGGCACCAAATATGGTCTTCATATTTTCAATAGTTCCACTTGAACATTAGGGATAAAAAAGGAAGTGCCAATCTAGTAGTAGATTGATCGAGTCAACCCTTGGTTCAAGCCCTTCTCTCTGTGCTTGACGCATGAGGACATGAGACCAACACTTGACCAAAATTGCATCAATATGATTCAAAACTCGTAGAAATCTATTAGATGTTGCATAGCGGTAACTCAATTGTAGATTATTACTTGCAGGATGGACACATCTATCATATGGGACACTTGTGGGTATTACACAAAGGAAAGCATAAAAAAATGATATGCGGGGCTCATTTTAGCAAAGTTGAAGATCATTTTGGAGTTGAAAAGACTATTGTGGTATTGAATAAGTATTTCTATTGGACACATCTCATGTCAAATGTTGCAAATACATTAGATCTTTGTAGTGTCCCTTTCTGGACAAATTATGAATTATAATTTTTTTCGTTATTTTGCAATTCTATTCAAATCTGGAATATTACAAAACATAGATGATAACATGCCGCAAATTGATAATCGGAAATCTAATTTGAGCTTTATTTCAATTCCGGAAAAGTACAGCAACATGAAAAGGTCAAAATACGAATTATTTATGGATTTTTTCACAAACCATCAGCTGGAATAGTGTGAAAGCTTAAAAACTGATTTTTTCCTTGAAACCCTAGTTGAAGATGTCCTTGAATAGTATGGCAGGCTGTAAGAGGGTATGACAACCCACAAAAATCACGGTCAGCTCAGAAAAGTCAATGCCTAGGTATGACATGCCCTAAAAAGTCAATGCCCAAGTATGGTAGGTCTTAAAAAATCAATGCCCAAGTATGGTAGGTCTTAAAAAATCAATGCCCAGCTGTTAGAAGGAAGGTACTGTTGACCATTTTGACTTCAAAATGGGTCAACCCCCCTATAGTCAAAACTTATATAGGGGTCTAATATGGTGTCAAAGGTGTTTTGTAGTTCATTTGATGTAATTCAATGCCATTTTAGCCTTGTTCATGGTCTAATTAAGTCTTATGTCATTTTGGGTCATTTGGTGTCATCCAGGGGTCATATATGAAAGTGTCACGGTTTTCAAGGTGTCCAAGTGTTCTAGTTTTTTTCAACGTAAAATATGTCAGATTCCTTGTCAGGAATGTCTGTCCATCTGAAACTTGTAGGTTCCCTAATTGAAAATCAAGAAAACAATTGAAAAAAGAGTTTGGCACTTGTATGTACGGCTTATGAAAGAGTGACATGTGTGGCAACCTTGTGGGATGGCTCTTTTACTTCACTGTCCTCATCTCACCGTTTGATCAGCCTTGGAAGTGCTAAAAATGGTCAAAAACCATTCTGCTCCTTCATCGCCCTTCTAGACATGCAGAACCGGTCAACAGGGTTATGCTTACTACGGCCAGTTGGAGAAGTTTCAGGTCAAATGCCTTTGGAGGGTGATAGTACATTCAATGCACTTCATTTTCATAACAAGAGTTCAAAGATTGGTCACTTGTGCTTTATGAACCATCCTTTGCAAGTTGACTGTGTTTTTTTGCTTGTTAAACCCCATACCTTGCAGGTTTCTTTCTCATATGGATAGGTCCGTACAATCCAACTGATGGAATTGAATCCAGAGGACACGGGCATCTTTATCACATGTTTTCCATACTTGGTTTCATTTTTGAAGGTGTCTTGATGGGTACAACATCTCAAGTTTGCAAATTGGTCTCATTTGGGATGACAGGGAGGTTTCCACAATCTGCAGAATCTTCATGCCTTGGTAGTGGTTTCGAAAGATGATTATAGGTTGATTTTCATGTTTCCAATGTCGTCTTGGTCCCCTCCTGTTCAAAGCTCATTCTCCAAAGCAATCTTCCATGGAGTTGCAGTCATAAGTGACACATAGTCAATTTGTCCCATGACTGTCATGCACAGTCAACTAAGTGAGATGTGTTAGGGTCTTGAACACATTCACGGGGTTATGAATATGGTCTTAAGATGTTGAACACATTCTCTTAGCAGGAACAATCAATTAAAAGCCCTTCACTTGACAAAAAAGGGATTGTGATAGTCAACTCAGTCGCCCACATAGTCATACACCATGGAGATGCACCTATAGGTGCCTGCAGGAAGGTAAAGCATTAAAATGAAGTATGGAAGCTTGTCTCAAGCTCTGGAACATCATAATCCTTCATTTGAATACTTTGAGGGAATATCACATGCTTGTTGCTTGTCTGCAACTCAAAGTACACCTACAGGTACCTCATGAAAACCAATCACAGTGAGAGAGAGTATCTGAGTTGAATAAGGTTCTCTATAATGAAAAGAATCTATTTGGAGCCTTTGAGAGGGTCTAAACCTCATTGAATCTCACAAACCATACATATTGCCAACTTGCTCATTCTCACTGTCTGGAACGTCCACCTATAGGTGGTATTGATAGAGAGGTAGAGGCGTTATATGGAAACGTTAAAACATGTTTTGGAACCCTCCTTCAGGTTCTAAGATATTGAGGAGACTATAATAGGCATGTTTGAAGCATTAGACTAATTGGCTGTCTCAAGAGGTTATCTTCAAGATTCAATGACTGTGATTAGGGACCAAATTCCTAAAAACACAAAACATAGCACCTACCCGTTTTGGAGATGTCATATAATGATGTCATATGGAGTCTTGTTATATCCAAATGTACTCACCTAGTAGCCCTCACATAAGAGAAGAGCTTTGCAAAAGTAGGGAAGTGAATGATCGGTGTAAAGTAGTTTTTGAAAGGCTCCAATATGCATATTTGATCATTGAGTTCAAGTAGTGATATCTACAGGTTTGGAACTTCAAATGTCCCTCATCCCAAAGTTGCAAATGAGGCATGTATTCACAATTAGTTAGTCTTGTGGAGTTGAGGAGGGCATTTGTGTTCTAAGGAGCATCAACCAAGGTTGAGAGAACTAGGTTTTTGGCCTAATAGGTATACCTACACGTGTACCTTGGTTCAAAAGGACCACCTACAGTTGACTGTAGGTATATGTAGTCCATGGCACAAACTTATACATGAAAACCTAGTGGATAAAGGCACACAGGCTCACACTTATCTCCAAAGATCTTCAAAGGAGTCCAAAGGTACATGACATAGATTTCAAGGCTAATCAACACCTACAGGCCCTTGCACAGTCAATTGTAGTTGACTGTGGTGGGCAAAGAGCAAAAGAAGTGGGGTCCTTGATGTTGGCATGGCTTGAATGTGAGGAGGGCAAGTTCAAATGACCTATATGGATGTCTAATGAGCCTAGGAAACTCTAAGGAGGCCTACAAGCATTGTTTTCAATATTAAACCATGCAGAACAACTTACAAGTACGCTTTCAAACACAAAACATAGTCAGAAATTGCACTTAGTCTTGACCAATCAAGGAGTATGAAGAGGTGTGTGAGAGGTTGGAGGGATAAACAAACTTGGAGCACCTTTGTCATCATTAGGTTCTGAAGGAGTTAAGGGGTCTAATGACATGATCAAGGGCTGAAACTCTATACAGATCATCTATACCACTTTACCTAACCCCTCATGTATTTACTTTTGATGAGGTAATGGGGGAAGTACCCTTTGTTTTGTCTCAGATAGAGGGTACTCCCCTAGGATGCTAACTTGCAGAATTTGAAGGAAAAGGATAACTCAATGAGCTAAAGGATGGTTGAACCTTGCAAGAAAGTTTGGAAAGCTGTGATAGGCAGGGGAGAACATGACAAATCATGCACAAATGCTTGAAACACAATGGGTTGGTCCAAACAGACAAAAGTGCAGGCAAACCTATTAGGCCTCAATTAGGCCTAAAGCCCAAATGGGGGTCAGTTTCACTTCCAGCCTTAGGTAAACATTCTAATGAGTTTGGACATGTTTTCAGGGAGGTATAAGGTGTGTTCAAGCTTCTACCTCGCAGAAAAGTCCACAAGAAAGCCATTTTTAGGCTTAAAACCACATCAGGCTTGTGCAAATAGGAGAACCAAGCTCGAGTAGGAAATTTGGATTGCTCATATCTTCTTGGATACTTTGCATGGGAGATCAAGGAGCTTGGACAAGTTAGATAGGGTCCTGAGCTACTACTTTGTGGAATTGGTTCATGAATCCAACGTCAAATCTTCATGAACAATCCTTCAGGGTGGAAATGGTCTAAAACCCTCTAAAACCCTGATTCATGACCCGATGGAGGAAATGAAGGAGAAGAGCTATCCTAATGAACTAGAATGGCATGGGAAAGGGTTGGACCTTACAAAGGACTCTCTAGGGCTTCCCTCCATCCTACTGAGGTGTTCCCTACTTGTATGGACATGAGGGAATTTGGCTTTCTTTGACTGTTTGTGATGTTTTGTAGGTTCTAGAGAGTTTCAAGAGATGCAACCAACTTTGGGAGAGAGCTTGGGACTTACTCTAACTCACTATGATCATTTCTTGTAGCAGAAAAACTCCTAAGTGTTTTTGCAAGTAGCTTCATCTCAGCCAGTGAAAAATAGCAAAGTGAGCAAGATAGTGAGAAGGGTGAAAACTTCAAGTGGGAGTCTATTTAAAGTGTACCTGAAGAATCTAAGGCTATGGTAAGTCTTGACATGTGTCATTCACTCCCTTGTATGGATTTGCATGGAAAACTAAAGCCAAATTTGAGGCCAAGTGTGAGGGGTGAGTGAAAGAGGAGTTTCTTGGACTGCAGGCAGTGATGGCTCACCTCCAGAAGAATCCAGATGATTAGGGATGCAAGCAATGCATGGTGAAGCATGTCTACAACCCCTCCCTCTCAATTCAATCATGAGATTTGTCCCTAATTAGTTGTGGGATGTTCCAAAAAGGCCAAATGATGAAGGCAATTTTCTGAGCAAGCAGGAGTCCTATGCCACAATCCAGGAATTTCATGCATTTGAGAGCCATTTGTCCTATCAGTCCTATTAGACCTTGCATGGTCTGTCTCCTACTTCATTCTCCTGCATGTGTAACTCCTCCTAACATCATGACAAGTGTTCTTATGACCCTTGGACTTCTTTCTTCTCACCTCTCTCTCAAGTTATATAAATAGTGGCCTTTTTGGCTTTTGTATGATAATACCACATCATGTATGGGAAGCCCTGTTGGAATGACATTGTATTTTGCCTTTGAACAATCAATATAAGTTTGGTTTTGAGTTCATGAAACATTTGTTTAAGTGTGCAAAGTGATGTATGGTGGAGTTAGTGACGATTTTTTATCCGTGCTTGCCTTATCCTTTCATGTTTATGCAGGGTTCCTATTCTAACAGATCATATAGAGTGTAGTCAATTGTGTTAGGCTCCTTTCAAGTGTATTATTGTCCTTAGAGTGTGTATTCTACCCTCTGGTTCATTTACCTTGTGTTGCTTTTATGCACATCACCTCTATATTGAAACACTCATGTTAGAATCCTTTAGGACTTGGAAGTTGTGTGCCTTATTTCGTTGTGATAGGAATATGACGGTCATGTGGAAATCATTTTGGTGTATCACCCCTTTTGAATAGTTCCATTTCATGCAAGTTTCTAACTCTTTTCCCCACAAGCAATCATTAGATAGGTGATGAGCATTTCAAGATACAATCAGGGAGCTAGCCCTTAAACCTAGAGGCTCACTTCCACTATAGGTACACCCACATACTTGGAAGTGTTCTCATATTGCCCAAATCTAGAAGAGGCTTGAACACCCTCTTCTAGGGTGCAAGATTTGGTGACAACAGGTACAACGGTCAAAATGCAAATACAGTGGCCAAAACATAGGTACAATGATACAGCCAAATGTTAGGTGTAGCAGAAATGTGACAACCAAACTCTAGGTGCAAAGATTTACCTTGGGAGTGTGATGCCTTGCCCTTGAACAATAGAAAAACCCCATTCTATGCTTTGAAACCTAAGTGGCCGATATGGGTCTGGGTACAAGTATTGGGTACGTGGATACAGGGGAATTGTTTTTTGGGGTTTGGGTACGGCTGGGTATGGCTGGGTACGGCCGTACAAATATATATATAATTAAAAATATAAAAATATAGCCATATAAGCAAAGTTAACCACATAATATGTATATATGAAACCAAATAAGTTAAATAACCACAAAACATACTCATAATTTCAATGCCAAAGGTTGAACTTTGAATAGTTTTATAAATTATAAATAGGTACATAGTGCAAATGTTACAAATTACAATATATGGAAAATAATAAAGACAACTCAGCATTCGCTATAGTCTATATTAATGTAAAAATTTTCATCTTCGGCTGCGATGTCTTGTACCCATACCCGATTCATGCTTTTAGGGTTGCAAATGCACTTTAAAATGTTTTTAAATGTGTTTTGAGGTTCATATTTGACTTTGATCGTCGAAATAAGGAGGAAAAAAGTTAAAAAAATGTTTTTTTTGGGGTGGTATGCCCAACCAATGCCGAAGGTATGCTCCAGCCCCTACGGGTACCCCTGGGTACATCCTCAGACATAGTCGGGCATACCTGCAGGGGCTGGAACGTACCTTGGGCATTGGCTGCGTGTACCGCCCCTCGTATCCGTACCGGGATGTTGCATACCCATACCCAGGGGGCATAGGGGCGTATCCGGTAACGTAGATTTGCAATTCATACCAACACCACCAATCATGCCATAGGATTTTTGCTATCAAAATAATGCAAATTTATAACCTAAAAGAGTAGGAAAATGAATAATAGAAAAGAGATACCCGATTATAAAGGTTTTAAAGCTTCCACGTGCCAACAATCTTGGTACAGATTTCAGGAGTGTTTGTGTATACATGCATCAATAAAATATATACACATTTTCCTAACATCTATACCATACAATATACCCCTTATTGGACCAAACTACTAGACATCAAGACCGTCAAAACCTAGAAGCACTATCTTAAATTTAATAAATTTGAAATATACACAAACCACTACTACACTTCCCTCCAAAAGAAGAAACTTTTGGCGCACAATACATACGGTCTCAAATATTTGAGAAAATGAGGACCAAGTAGTAGATGCCTTCTCCTCAGTTTACTCAATTTTAATAGTAAAAGGACACCTAAAAGTAGAAATCATGAGAAAAAAAGCAATGAGATCATGAAAAATGTCAAAACTTTATCAAAATCTTAGACGAAAATGAGTTTGTTATCAAATATGGATTAGATGAAAGTTTTCTTTATTGAAAAAATGCAATTGTAGTACCCTATAAATGGAAAATCCTATACAAATTTCATGACAATGTGATCCAGGGTCCAAGGGTGACCTGGGGGACCACGCTAAAACAAATTTTAATGTGTTATGTGCAGAAATGTATATCAATGATAAGAGTGCAATAATAACAATAATCAAAGTGTTGAGTCCAAGGGGCAACAAGAACAATAAAACAATATGCTAGATCTGTAATGCAAGATTATATTATGCAAGTTTTGTGCAATGATCCAAGAGATCAGATGTATCAACCACCAGACTCTCCTATCTTATCAACTATTCAATAAATAGCTATATTACATCAATATACAAATGAAGGAGAAGAAAATAGGGCTTGTCAATTACAAGAAACACAGCCGCTTGCATTCTGCGTGTTCATATTCTTTGTTTTGTCTGTTCCTGCCATTATTGTTGAACAACTGTATTGAGAAATGCTGACACTATCAGAGCTATGCGGCATAAGAAATAACATTTCAAGTCTTCATGGCTTAACTATGTGATTTGGATGATGCTGAAACTAGTGATGAAGACAACATGTCACACAAAGCACCGCAATTGTACCACAAGATGATCAAAGTGTCAGATCCTCTTGGACTAGTAGCCCCTCCTTGAGAAGCAATGGTCCCCATTGCAACAAGTTGATAGAATCAATGTGGAATTGTTCTACACCTTGAGCTCTAGTGTACCATTTTCCTTGGGGAACTTGGCCCATCTTGACAATCTGATTGATAAGAATTTCATGATTCCTTGCCATTTGCCCCATGCGTCAATGACTTGATCCACTTATGCTAGCATATTGCAATCATGATTGATTTATGTTGTCTGGAATTTCTATGATGCATCTAGTGTGTCCAAAAAAAAGGGTAAGTAATGGCCCAAGCGTTTTACATTCAAAATTGGATGAAGACCAAGACAATCAATTTTTTTTTTGGAAGATTGAGTTCAAAGGTGTTATTTCCAACCTTCTTATTGATGGTGTGTGGGCCATATTGAAGGGTACAAATCTTGTAGTAAGGTCTTGTGAATCTTTTCTTTTGAAAACGAATCCATACTTTGTCATTAACTTTGAATTGGTGAGGTGCTCGATGTTGATCATGGCACTACTTATACTTATCATTGGTCTTTTCCCAAATGGTTTCCGCTTGCTGCTAGATGTGTTCAATGAACTTGGTTGCTTTGTCAACTTCCTATTGAGCAAAAGGAGAAGTTGTTGGTGATGGCATTGGATAAGCTACATCAATGGGTGTCAATGGTTAGGAACCCAAACAAACCTCAAAAAGATTGTGTTTAGGAGAGCTTTGTTGTAGCCACACTAAATGCACGTTTGAATTTAATCCCAAGTGCGATGCTTCTTGGAATTGTACATTTTGAGAAGATGCATGACCATCCTATTCACCACTTTGTTTGTCCATCAGTTTGAGGATGGAATGCAATGGACTTTGTTAGCTTTGTGTTCATCAATGACCAAAGTGCTTTCCATAAATTGGTCAAGAATATTGCACCTCTATAAGATATGATATGATGATGGGTGGTAGTCCAAAGAGAACACATACATTCTGAAAGATTGGTTGAGTTGTTTCTTGTGCTGAGATATCCTTTTTTACATGGCACAAGAATTGCCATCTTTGAGAATCTATCCACTAATACACACAATCATGACCATGCTTGTTAGTAAGTAAACCTAATAGGAAATCCATGGAAACGGATTCCCAAGGTCTGTTTGGTACCGGTAAAGGAGTGTGTACATTCCTTACTTCTTGTTGGCTAACTTGGCTATAACACATGTGGTGTAAGATTGTCATGTCCCATTTTTTGAAATAATTAAACGAGAATGGACTTGAAGTCTATTTTCATTTCCCGTAGGCTAAGTGTTATAATGAGGGAAATAATTTAATAATAATATATTTAAGTTGTCCAAAGTTACTTTATTTTACAATGCAGAAAAAGAACACTTAGGTGTTATTATTAAAAGAGGTCAAAAAGCAATATTTATTAAAAGAGGCCAAAAAGGAAATATTTATTAAGTGGCCAAAAGTAATTAATATTATGAAGGTGAAAAGTGAATATTTAATTAAAAGTAATTTTAATTACTTTTAGGGTGAAATTGGAAAAATGAAATTATAAAAGGGCAAGTGGGGTCAAAAAGGGATTCATTATTGATTATTGATTATGCACTTTTCATTATTCATGATTGAATTCATAATTCTTTCGACTTATGCTTTTGAGCACAGAAACTTTCCATTGCAATCAGGGTTGAGGGCGAAAACCCAACCTTCAGAGGTGACTCCATCCAAGGGTTGCAATTGCACAGATAAATAGGAGATTTTCAAATTTGTGTTAATTGAAAGGGAGTGACGAATTTCAGAATTTACCAGAAGGGTTTTAGACTACGTTACCGAATACGCCCCTACGCCCCCTGGGTACGGGTACACGATGTCCCGGTATGGGTACGAGGGGCGGTACGCCCAATCAACGCCCAAGTTGTACCCCGACGCTTGCGAGTATGCCAAGGTACATCTGAGGATGTACCCGGGCATACTCGTAGGGGTTGGGGCATACCTTGGGCGTTGGTTGGGCATACTGCTCCCAAAAAATGTTTTTTTAATTTTTTTCCTCCTTATTTCGCCGGTCAAAGTCAAATATGGACCTCAGAAAACATTTAAAAACATTTTAAAGTGCATTTGCAACCCAAAAAGCATGAATTGGGTACGGATACAAGACATTGCAGCTGAAGATGAATTTTTTAAAATTAATACAGACTAGCGAATGCTGAGTTATCTTTATTGTTTTTCATACATTGTAATTTGTACCATTTGCACTATGTACCTGTTTATAATTTCTAAAACTATTCAAAGTTCAACCTTTGGCGTTGAAATTATGAGTATGTTTTGTGGTTATTTAACTTATTTTGTTTCCGCTATGCATATTATGTGGTTAATTTTGCTTACATGGCTATATTTTTATATTTTTAATTTTTTATATGCATTTTTGTACGGCTGTACCCAAACCCCCCCAAAAAAATCTCTTGTATCCACGTACCCGATACTTGTACCCGTACCTTTATCGGCTTCTTAGTTGCAAATGGTTTTGATAGTTGTTTAGGGATGGAACGGGTATGTTTTTAAGACTGAAAGGCATTAAAGTTTGTAGTGGTCGTTGAAAAAGACAAGTTATCAAAACTGTTACCTTGGAAGGTGAATTGAACAAATGAGATGAGAAAGATCAAGATTTCAACCCAAAATTTGTAGTGGGAAAAAATGAGCAAAAGAAGAAAATTATATCATAGGAAGACACAGTTATCTATGCTGCCGCTTATAGTACATCAAGAAACATAATATTTACATCAACTTGACAACAAGATTATGTGGAAAATCTTGCCCTATAGAAGCTGGAAAGCTAACATTTGAGCTTGTGCCCCAAGAGGCAAAGATTCATCATATATGAAAAAAAACAAGTATAGCTTTGAGAAGCATATCCAAGTCCTGTTTAAATGAGCCCTAAGCTTAATGGAGAACTGAACTTATTAAAAGTAACTTTACATCTTGCCTTCCACAGGAAACCAAATGCAAAGCGAAAGAGTTTTACACTTATTGGCATCATCTAGATTACTCAAACTGAGGGCCTTGCCAAGAAAGGATGACAATGAATATGCAATTAAATTCAGCATGTAACCCTGCCCAAAAAGTCATGTAGAATTACACTTCCAAAAGACACAATTGTCTGGTTCCTCCTTTCCATAGATGGCACAAATAATCTGTTATACCAAACTTTCTAGTCTTGATTTGACAACCAAACCTTGGTGAAGCACTAGCCACCCAAGAAGTTATATTTTAAAGAAGCCCTAAATTTTCTAATGGTCTGGTAGCACCTTTGCCATCGTGCTTTAGGGTTTCTCACACCCAACTGATTGTTTTATCGTGGATCAAGAGCAGATCAGTGTTTCATGCAATCCAATAAATTCTTTATCACATACTTATAAAAATCCTTCCCATTGCTTCACTTGCAATCTCTCCAGTGACGGCTCAAACCTTGAAGTTAAAATTTGAAGAGACAACTGTCAGGAATCATTTTGCAAATATCTTGATATGCTGGTTTGACCACCTTGGTTAACTTTTGTACTTGATTTAAATAATTCCAAGTGTGCAATTATTGCAACTCATAATCCAAAGATCTTCCCAAAAAACCTTTTGTCACCAACCTTTTGCCAGCAAATAAAACTAAAGAGGACGATGGTGAATGAAACGTCCATATAGGCCTTGCAACTAGATCCCAAGCATCATGTGGCCCCTCTTAATGCCGGTGAGGATTGTCTATAGCCCATTTCCAAGTCGCCCAAATTCTCTTAATCGAGACTGACCTGAAAATCAATAGAGCTTTGTCATTGCTAATTATGTCATAAAGCTAAAATGGGCCCCAGATTCCTTGAATGTGTTGATCAGTTTTACCTTTTGGATGCAGTGAAATATTTCACGGAGCATCACCATTAAGTCCTCTTACTGTTCATATTCCTGCAAGAACTATTTCTTGAGCTCTTATGCTAGGAATTCAAAGGTCCCCTTGATTCCTTTTACACATCCTTGTTTAATTGAAAGAAATATTTTGAGCACCTTCTAAAGCATTTTATAAGCTGCTTGGGTGGGGAAATGAAATGAGTAGTAAATGTGTCTTGATGCTAATATCTTATCCATAATCGCAAATTTCCCAGCCAGAGAGAGATCAAGACTGCTCTATTATTGTAATCTTTTCCAAGTTTAATCATTCTCCATTGCCATTGGTCAGCAATAGAGCTCTGAGTACCAAAGGGGATACACAAGTGTCAAATAATTTCACGAGTCTTTTCTATCTTTGAGTTAGCCAGCTCAGAGGTTAACGTTGACCAATAAGAAAGATCTATGTTTTTATTCACTTACTACCACCCGATACACCTCCACAAAGGTCCAAATATAATATAGTTCCCCTATAGGCATGCATTTGATTACTTCCCGCCTACCTGTTGGACCAAGTGTACCACAATGCCAAAGCAAGGTAATTTTGACCCCAACAATATTTGCCACACAAATAATCCTCTTGCAATCATTCCGAGCCTTCCATTCTTCAACTTGAATGACTGTATTCACCATTCCATCTTTGTGTTAACATGCATAATCTGATTCCAAAGACTTCAATTTCTGGAGAAAGAGCACATGTGAATGACTAATTGGACAATCACTTGCTTACTGTTTTAATAAGCTCCCCTAACACTTCAGGCTGAAAGTTTTAGTTTCATGGACAACATTTGTCAAGTCCTTCAATATGTAATAGCGACATCATTTGGTAGATAAATGCTAAATGAAAACATTTTGGCTGCTAATTGAATGAGCCTGTAATAACTATGTTTCAAGTTCATATCAACTCTAGTGTTCTGCTTATAATCCAGAGCGCCCACTGTGATTGATCCCTGATTTCTCTCTAATTTTCTGTTGAGAAGCCAAATGTAGGACGTGTGATTGATCCCTTGGCTTAGAAGACGAAGCATAGTAGTTGGATATTCCTGCCAGGCACCCTTTTTCCTCTCCCAAAGAATGAAAAGTTACCCCCTGATTTTGCACCTATTTATTCTTCTCTTTTTGTTGGTTTTTACTTGCCATCCTGAGATTCATCTTTAGTTTTTTAGTTCAATCCTGAGGCATTATTATGTTTTATGTTACTGGAAGCTGGGATAGATTTTACATTCTCTTGTTTTGTGCAAGGACAATCTTTACCGATATCTAGGTTTGGATACAATATCTTCTGGACATGGACAGATCCATTGAGAAAAAGTATAATCAATGACAGGAGCTGCCTCAAGATGTCCACCTCATCACAGACTCTAGCATTTGGCCATAACGATTGTGTGCACCAATAATAAACCAACCAAACTACTTTACTATCTCCTTGATCCAGGCTTGAGTTTTTTTCTGCTAAATGAAGTAACTCCATCAAAAGAGGTTGTTTACATTTCTTCGAGCACAAGGTTGAGCCATCTGAATTATGTCTAAAGTTGTTTGTAGAAAAAAATAAGTTGTCTAAGCCTCTAAGGTATGTCGTAGGTTGTTTGAAGCATCTAACTCAACCTTTTTGAATTGTGGGCTGTTTGAGCATAATGGTAAGTTCAAGGTCAAAATTTCCTTGATTTTGTACCTCGAGCCATCTGAGCCCATAAATGAAACTCCTAGGATAGTTGTTTAAATCATCGAGTCATCTAATCTCAATTTTATGTGTTTGAGCTGTTTGACAGGGCTTATGATGTCAATTGGCCATTTGAGCATATGAAGCAACTTTTTGGAACATTCTGTGAGACTGTCACATCGTTCAGCGCTAAAAGTCCTTGCCCTAGCTGTCCAAACATCCTCGTGATGTCAGCAAGCTGTGATTTGCTGGAACTAGGCAGTCTAACCCGTTTCATGACATTAGCACGTCATTTGAGGCAGAATATGAAGGTCAATATTCTTTTGTGTTGTCAACCGAGACATTTGTACAATCTAGATTGCAACCTAAAGCATATTTTGTTTCAACACAAATTTTGTTGGGGTATAGCATGAAATTTGAAGATGTTTCTTTTGGATTCAAGGTTTTGTTGCTCTATGAGGAAGCATATGCCTAAATAGTGAAAGACATTGATACTGAGCTAGTGTAGAGGCAATAGAGAAAACGAAAGAGAGACAATAATTGGTGTCTCCACTTTCATGGGATATCTGATATCATTAGGAGCCATTTAGGTCACCCAGGGTTAAATTCACAGTTTCAAATTGTAAGACAACTATTTGAGGTACAAAGAGTTATTTTAATGCAAATTTAAAGCTGAAGTCATATCTACAATTAGCGCTAAATATGGACCCTGTTTTAGGTTTTGATTATTGTTGGTAGGATGTCAACTTCTTTAGAGGACGGTACAGATGTAGGTGGGAGTTTTAGTTACACCTTTTATCTACTGAGTTAATGATAAAAGCACGAGTTAATCAAAGGCATGGTCAAACAGACTGTAATGCACCTAAATATGTTTTAATTAGGATCTGTTGTGGTATTTTTACATACAGGTGCTTGTCTCCAATGCATGTACCTGACATGTCCTCGTCTTATATTTATCACATTGATTAGTGTTCACATTAGCACATTCCACTGACGA
The DNA here is from genome assembly GCA_037957365.1 of Torreya grandis. NCBI lineage: Eukaryota > Viridiplantae > Streptophyta > Pinopsida > Cupressales > Taxaceae > Torreya > Torreya grandis. The sequence goes on from JARHVA010000043.1 coordinate 1,224,615, forward strand.
AGAAATCTTTTGCCATCAATACAGAAGGGCAATTTTATATGGAGATGGCGTACATTGAAGATAAAGAAAGCATTCATATTTTCTATGGGCATTTGTACTTGTAGGTAATTGTTTTGTAACATGTATATGGATTAAATGTGCATGTTGCATGTGAATTTGTTTGCATTCTGAGTTGTTCTAAGGTAGATTTGTTGTTTTAGTCAATCATCTATGAGATGTGTAAAACCACTGGCAAGTAATCAGTCCCGAATTTCTACTAACAAAAAACAAAAAGGAGCCTGTGATTCATGTCCTTGAAGAGGGGTCTAGAAGTTAGACCTGAAATTTCGAAATTAAGGATCAACACAGTTGGTTCCAGATAAATTAAGCAAAATGTTTACCTGCAAAAATCTCAAAGATTGAACCTAAGTATATTGTAAAATTGAGCATTCCTTTATTTAAACGCACAATTTCATCTTTTAATTCAACACATATAATAAGGTGTAACCAAATTAGTCTAGATATAGACATAGCCCTAGAAGCACGGGCCTTGATCTGGCTGCTTAAGAGGTACTCAGTGCAAGGAATATGCTTCCAATGGTACAAAGATTCCTGCAAATGTTTCTTTTCTTGTTGGGTTTTTGGGATTCAGCTTGAATTTCAAGTACACAAATACAATGTTTAATCTCCTTGTGGAAGCGAGGGAAACACACTGCATCTATGAAAGTCATTTTCATTAGTATTCCAAATACAAAAGAGCACTTTAGATATGAAAAGTTGCCTACCCATTTGAAATGTGATAGATCTGCAAATATTGCAAAATCCCTTCTTGAAGGTCTACATGTCAACAATTTTATAGCCAATGCTTGCCAGATTTGTTCAATGACTAAACTACAAAAAGGTTCTTTCTGTTTTATCTTTGCAACTAATAGGCGTTTTGGGTCTTAAACTTGCATCCTATCAATTTGTTCTTGAGAGCTAATCCTTGCTGCAAGATTGATGGAGAAAAACTTTCATTTTGGATTCAAGCTGTTGAGAAGTACCATCTCATTTTGATTCCTTCATTTCCTTTTTTTCAGATTCATGGTTTCTGCTAGTTGGGGCTTTCAATGATGAGGGCATTTGATGTTCTCATGCTGGAATGTTTCCCATAAGTTGTGGATTGTGGTTGCTTCCTGTTCCGTTTTTTCTTAACTTAATAACTGCTACGGATTCTTCACAAATAGCAGCATTATAAATAAGATTCATTTATTGTGACCAATGCTGAAGAGCACATTAAGCTTAGTTTTGCAGCAAGAATTGAAAGGTTGAACTAAAATCTTTCTATTAACATGCATTGTGGTTGAGGCCAAGAAGTTTGTATACAAATCTAAAGTTTAAGCTTGTTTTTGTTGATAATAAGAGAAAATATAACCCCTAGAATTTCTTCACACTCAACTGTGGAATATAGGGAATTTAATTTTCTAATGAATCACTTTTGTGAAAGTCCCCATTATTTCCATCAATTTACACCGCTGTGGAATACAGGGAATTTTTTTTTTAATGAAAGACTTTTGTGAAAGTCCTCGTTATTTTCATTAATTCACAGTTCATGTATTGGAAGTTTTAGAACATAAGAGAAAATATGATCCCTGGAATTTCCACACACAGTTGTGAAATACAGAGAATTTTATTTTCCAATGAATCACTTTTTGTGAAAGTTGTCCTTATTTTCATCAATTTGCAGTTCATGTATTGGAAGTTTTAGAACATAAGTGCTGTAATGTTATAAAGTTTTATATTCCGTTGCAGAATGTAGTAAAACATTTCTCTTTTTATGAATTTATGCTAATGAAATATTGTTAGGAATTTCTTCTGGTGAAACATTTTATAGTTTCATTAATTGAAGGTTTATGTTTGGCAGTTTGAAATACATAAATGTTGCCATGGTGACAATTTTGAAGAATGTTACAAATATTATTACTGCTATTGGAGAGGTTTACCTTTTCAAGAAGAAGCATAACAACAAAGTTTGGACTGCCCTCTTTTTGATGGTATTTCAAATTTTCTATTTTAATATACGCATTGGGATTGCATTCAATAAGATTTCTTTCAATCTTTTAATTCCAAATTCTCAATGTATGACGATGTATGAACTCTCAGAGCATGCGATCCTAGTTTAATTGTCAATCATTGTTGGAGTGGTAATATCAGTTTCTACTAATATTTTGAATACGGCATCCTGGTTTTTCCATCAAGATTTATCCTTTTGTTATATAAAGTATATATTGTTTGGTGTTGGAAAATAACCCTTACATGTATGAACGACAATGGTAAACAACTGATGATGAGTAGGTTATGTATGTTTTTCTTGGGTGTACAATACATATTAATTCAAAAAGAAAAATTAAAAAGTTTATAATAGAAAATGAATAGACGTGAAGGAAGATGAGGTGGTTTATCTTGTAGCAGTTACTGAAAAGGTGGCACGGCATTAGAATTTTCTGGTGTGCTGAAATCATTCATCCCATGGAAGGCGCTGCCACTTGACCCTGCACAGGGCTGTTGCCTGTTGATTCGGCAAGGGGAGCAGGGGAAACATAAGCTGATTCTTTTGAGGGGGATGCACATAGGATGACTGTGTTGCATAAAACCTGTGGCATTGGGAGGCCACATGGACTGGATGATACAACAGAAAAAGAGTCAATCATAGATAAAAAGAAAGAGATTATATTAATATCCACCAGTGACCAATATAAGGCTATGCAACTTAAAGTTACAGCCAATCAAATAGTCCAATAAAGGCATATGACTAGAGCTCCTCCCACTAAAGGGAAAGAAACAAAACAACTAAAAAAATCGTAAAGGGTTTAAGGTTAGTTTAGTAGGAAAAGGTTAACCCAGCAGTCCGAATTTCTAACAAAATATGTCAGTAAATTGTCCAAGCTACAAAGTAAATTCTTGAATGTTTATAAGATACATCAATGTTCATGTAAACACTACGAGTGTCTCTATTAGAATGGAAGTATGTAGAGTCATGAATTGCTAATTTATTTCCAATATAGAGTATGATAATTTTGTTTGTGGAATGGTTTGGGATAATAGGAGCTTGTGGAGCTCTCCTTGAAGATTACGATTTTTATCATAGTCTTGAAGTATCCTAGGTAAAGTGTCTTATGGAGGGGTTCATAAAGATGGTGATATTGGTTTGGCTACATCCATACCTGGTATGAGGTTATCTAGACGTCCCAGTAAATTGAATACCTGGTCTAGTTTTCCAGATGTTCTTTGAAGATTGCAGGAGGTACACTCTCTGACATCTCTTTCATTTGTGTCAATGCTAGCCAAAGCTCCGATATGTTCGACACTTTTACTAGCCTAGAGATTCTTGTCAATAAACAAGTCATCAATTGGTTCCATTACCCCTTTTAGCCCTATCTATTATTGTGGGTGGTTTTTGCCTAGTTAACTTGGATGTAACTTTCGAAAATGTAACAATAATACCTGATTTGACCAAGAACTATTGGCAGTGATGCAATGAAAAGATAGAGGCATTACCTTAAGGACTATGAATTTGAAATATATAGAGATCACAAACTATTACTATAGTTTTCCCTCAAGGAGAAGTATCTAGTAGACAACATAGATACCCATTAATTATAGATGTTTACTAATTAATGTCCTCATTTTGCTGGCACTGGGTCTGGGGCCTCTTCCAAAGTACTCATCAGGGAGATCTACCTGATGAAACGTGAAAACAAGGAACTGCCGGCTTTTGTTGGTGTACACTCCTCTCCTCAAGAACAAGATTACTTCTCCCATCATTTCAAAGCCAAAGGTTAATTCATAATTTGGGAGGAATCCTGGATTGTAATGGAAACTTTACCGCATCTTGCAGTGCCACCTTTTGAAGGGCGTGCGGCCACTTAAGTCAAGATAGGTGTAGAAATTTCTTTGTAAGCTCTTTTAGATATTAGCTGTAGATGTTGTTGCATTTCCTGTCTTAATTTCAGAAACTTTGTTAATCATTCATGGTTGGCATTCCAATATTACTAATGATGTGATGGGCTTATGTTTTTAGTATAATGTTTTGTCTTTATGAAAAATAACGCTGATTATTTATTGACAAATACAGAAAAAAACTAGCCTATAAACTAGGAAAACAAATATTGTAGCCAGCACCCTATCTCAGGTCTACTCAATCTTAGTAGTAATAGGAATCCAAAGTAAGAGTAGGAAATAGACAATAAACAACAATGAATGCCCATACATCATCAAATGTCTAGCAGAAAATGACACGCCATGATATAGGTTAGAAAGAAAGAAGGAAAGAGAGATTATATTAATGTCCACAAATGACCAAAAGTAGGTCAATGGGACTTGAGAATACATTCAATTATAATAAGTGGTAGGGTAAGAGAACCCTAGTATCAAAAACTAACTAAACATAAAGAGTTGAAGCAATGAAAATAAATGAGTAGGGGGAAGGGAACCCAAAGCAATAAAGCACCAATCCATGTGGTTAAGGTACCAATACAAATAGACATGTGGGGGAGCAAGACCCCTCAAAGAGCATAGGCTGATAAAAGTTAGCAAGACTAGGTGCTAGTCCTATCATACATCTTTGTCACGGCCTGGGCCAAAGGAATCATTTGTGTCATCATTTATCATTGTGAAAACGCCAATGCAGGATCTGATAGTGCTCATCGGAGAGTGTCCAAGGCCGAGGGGGTTAGGTTGGGTAATCCTAGGAGAAAGCAAAACATTCCCTCTAGAGCCTTTCCTAGCATCTAACAAACTAGCAAGTCATGTAGGTAGCAATAAAACTTATGAAGCCATTAAAAATTGTCTATTGGAAGCTATGTTATTGGTTCGTCCCTTTTTATAAAAGAACCAGGGTTGGTTCTCATCGGATCTTGGTCTTGGTCTAGTGTGCGTTCAAATTTGGGTAGGGTTCATCTTGGGGCACCTGGGTTTGCCCTGGTTCTTATGCCAGAAGAACCCAAGCGACCCTGGGTGCCCCAAGATGAACCCTAGGCGAACCCGAACATAATATGTAGTCAAAAATGGTAAAAAGGTCAAAAACACGATTTTTAAATTTTTTTATCATTTTTTCCCAAAAACAATGCCTTAAAATAATAAATAGGAAATTAGTGAATAGTACACATTATTGCCAATTGGCAGGCAAAAATCACTAAGCTTGAGAAGATCTAAGCCACCCCTATTGATTCTCCATGCTTTCAGCAGCTTAGTGAATTGGGTATTATAATATTATTATTATTAATTTATGACTAAAGTAATAAATAATACCCAAAAGTTCTGCCCTATACTGCAAATGGTTCACAACATTGATTATTTTCATATTTTGTTTTTTTAAATGAATATGCATGCATACTATGTGGTTAATGACGATGTCACTAATTTCCTATTTATTAGGCTAGAATTTCTATATTTTTTGTTTTTTATATATTTTTTGTACGGTCAAATCCAAGCCTTACCTAAGGCAAAAAAAAATCGCCATACTCGCGAACCTAGTTCTTCGAACCCGAACAGAAAACGAATTGTTAACTTAGATTGAAATATTAAGAGGAAGGACACTATATGTGATAATATGCAACAATTGCCAAATAAACAAAGCTGAACTTAATTCTCTTACTCGTACTGAAAAACAAGTGGGAAAGCATATCCATAGGATGCGTGAGAGATTTGTCTAAAATTTCTAAACAAAATGACCAAGTTATGTTTCAAGTTGATAGACTAACCAAAAGGGTCCCCCATAAGATGGTGTACAAAGCTTTAGATATACAAATTCTTAACATTGAAATATTTTTTTAAGTATGGATTACGTTAGGACATTGGTAGCGATAGAAATGTAAACTAGGGAAATATAATTTTTGACACCCAAAAGCGAACTCAACTTTGTCAATGGCGACCGCTCATAATCAAACTAACAAAAAGTAACATCAAATCAAATAATGGAAGATCTACTAAGGTCTCACTTTGCACATAGACAAACACTTTGCTAAGAGAACTATCTTTTGTAGAATTCATTTACGACAATAGTGTAAATTTAAATGCAAAAATGAGTCCAAAGCAAATGTTTTTGAACCCCCTACACCAATAACACCAAACCTTTGCAACTTCCAAGGAAAATCTAGAGTATCCCAATACATGGTACAAGACATACATGACAAAGGTCCTTAGAATCATATCAGCCTTGAGAGATATGTTGACAATCTCAACTTGAGAAGTCTAGACCAGAGGTTCGTGTATCTCCCCATATCTCTATTCACACGACTTCTATATAGAGTAGGTGAATGGGAAGGGGGTGAGGGAGTGGCTTCTCGAGCCTCATCTAGTCAGGTCTGGTCAGAAATGTAAATCTTCTATCTTACTTGGGGATCATCTTAGTTCAGTCAAGTGCTTGACAGAATAGGAGGTCCCCCCTAACTTATATTTATTATATCAGATTGGCGTTTTTTATTATTAATGTCCATGAATGACCAAAAGTAGGTCAATGGGACTCAACAATAAATCCAATTACAGTAGAAAGTGCTAGGGTAAGAGGATCTTAGAATCAAGAACTAAGTAAACAACCAAAAAAAAGAATTGAAGTACTAAAAATAAATGAGAGGGGTAAACCCAAAACAATTGAATGAGTGTACCAAAAGCTTGGAAGGAGTTAAAGCTTTAAAAAATCATACTGATGTAGGACAGGTAAGGGTATCAAATTAATGGCAGCCTTTCCCCCACAACCTAGACTCAACACTCACCTATGGACACACACTTTGACACATCACATTCAGACTTGAGAGCAAACTCACTTATTGCATTCATATGATAGTTTTATAGAGATTATCTCTCTTCTCACACACATACACTCTGGTCTTGTTTATTGCAATACAAACATGAAGAAGAATACATTTCAGACATAGTCCCTTAATGGACATGAACAATAATTATTACTCCTTGCTCTTAGATTCACACCATGCTTCCTCAATTGAATCTACCCTCACTCTAACTCAACTCTCTTGCTGTTTGAAGCTAATTTCCTAGCTCGCTTGAATCTTGTCTGCCTCTTCACTACAGTTTGGAGAACCTCTTTGAGTTCCCATGTTCTTGGAAAACGGTCTAAATGGTAAAATTCATCATTCTAGGCAGTTAGCCTCTTTTTAACCAACACAAGCTAAACCATCGCTTACTACAGACCAACATTTTCGAAACCACCAGTTAATGTAGATTGGCAATTTCAAAACTGCTACCTGTTTTGTCTGAAGGTTTTATCATCTGCCAAGAAAGAGTCAGGTTGATCTTTGAAATACGATTGAAACCTTTTGCACATGATGTTCCTAGAGTTTTGGAGCCTTGGAGCTGTTTCTTGGACTTGTTTAGATCATTTTTGGCAAGTGTAGTAATGTTGACATCATCGACAAGTTGCAAACACATGCCGACACACAACATATATTTTTGGGTGACGCAAGAATGCTCATTGACCTTGGATGCTTCTGCATGGCGCATTCTAGTTAAGTAAAATGATTCAAGAGCTCCCGCTCATGAACATTGTGTGAGCTCCTCCAATGGTTTTCCTAGTGTTTGGAAATCTCGGATGCACTCATCCAAGTTGCATCTTTAGCTGCTCTATCCTTCCACTTGACCAAATACCCTTTGTACTCGCTGCCTCTTGTCCTTTTGATGATTCTAGAATCAATCACCATCTCTGTCTTCTCTTGTCTTATCAGGAAAGTGTTGTCTCCAACCCTGAAGAGTCTGAACTCACATCCTCATCACTTTGTTGTCCCTCATGATAAGGCTACAAATTTGCTACATTGAAGATAGGCGAGATATCAATGCCATCCGGTAGCTCTATCTCATAGGTATTTGCTTTAAATTGTCTCAAAATTTTACATGGCCCAATATTCTTCCTCTTGAGCTTGTAGTATGTACCTTTTGGAATCCTATTATTTTCTCAAATGAGTCAAAACCAAGTCACCCACTTGGAATTCCTGTTCACTTCTCTTGAGCACTGAACACTGCTTATTATTCACACTACTTTTTTCCAGCTTTTCTCTCACTTCTTGCATATACTTTGCACACGGTCTTCCGCTTAAGTACTTCTACTCAAATCAACTATATCTCTTATCTAGGTAACACCTCTAAGGCTGCAACCATACACAATATGAAATGGAGTTTTCATTGTACTTCTATTCACTGAGTTGTTTTAAGCAAACTCAACGTGTGCTAGAATCTTATCCCATTGTTTGGGCTTGTTCCCTACCATACATCTCAAGAAATTTTCAAGGCTTTTATTCACCACCTTTGTTTTCCCATATGTTTGTGGATGATAGGTTGAACTAAAACTCAACCTTGTGCCCAACCTTTTCCATAAAGTTCTTCAAAAATAACCAACAAACTTGGTATCTCTATTAGAAACTATACTTTTGTGTAATCCATGCAATCTTGCTACTTTGAAAAAAATATTGATAATTTTCGTGAAATCCCTAGTATTCTTGCTTGCAACGAAGTGTGCCATTTTTGAAAATATATCAACAACAAAGATAAAATCATTACCTTTTTGTGTTCTTGGCAACCCAAAAACGAAGTCCAAGCTTATGTTTTATCACGGTCTTTCCAATATTGGAAATGGCTTATACAAACCTACATTCTAATGATTAATCTCCTAAAAAATAGTGAGTAGAGTTTTGGCAATTTATCGACGATTTTTGCCAAATAATAATTGCAATTACTTGGTGAAAATCGCCGTGACTTGGCCAGGTAGATGTTAAATAATGTAATAAAACTTAACTAAAATTAGTTAAGGTCTAAGCAAGTAATCTCCATAACTGCTGTAACCATTTGCTTGTAACCAATTTTTGGACGGCATAAATAAGATTGATGTACTGATCAAATCATCAAGTGCTTTCACAAACATCTCTTCATTTGCTAATAGTGGTATCAAAGCCACCACTTGAGGAAGCCAAAAAAGGTACGAGTGTTCATCATTCAAGGAAACCCTGGTTTGCACAGTGGAAGCAGATATCGAAGGTGGAAAGAACACAGTGAGGAGATTGAAGTTCGTGGAAAGATACGGTGACACAGTTCGTGTGAAGACACAACAGTCGCGTAGAAGAAAAACTCGCAGAAGGTTCGGGCAAGGCGGAAAGAGACACGACAAGGTCATGCGGGAGAAAAACGTAGGAAGGACGTCACGCTGCTGCCAAGGAGAAACGCAAAACGAGTCAAGTTATAGTCACAAAGGGCGAACGATGCGTCGGAAGGGCATGGATGCGGAAGGCAGGTTCATAGAAAAGCAAAACGACATTGCAGGTGTCGTTGAGGGTTTTTGGCAACTGCAGGGACGAAAATGGACATTACAGGGAGATCGTTGAGGGTTTAAAATTTGCAGTCGAAGGTGCATGGGGGACAATATAGTCAACAAAAGTTGCTACTTGCGAATCAAAATGAAAATTGCAGCGAAAACAACAATCATGGAACAGAACAGTTTCCAAAATGGTAGTTGCAGTCAAAAGGATGGGCACAATCCCCAATAAAATTCTCATGAGTTCATTTGATAATTTTTCGGATTTAAAATATATATATATAAATATTTTCTGAGTGGTTGAAAGTTGAACGAAATCATGAATATATATTTCAATTTTTTGGAATTTTGCAGAATTTTATTTTATTGGTTAATTATTTTTCGGAGTGAAAAATGGTCAATATTCAGAATCTCGTCCTTCTTGAGGCCCAAAAATAAATTGGACAGAATTATAATGTATGGAGCCATAAAATCTTGACGATTGCAAAATTCCGTGATTGTCACAAGATAATACTTGACACAGAGCACTGATCGACGACGAATTTTGCTGATTATGACAAACGTCATAAAGAAGCCCTTCTGTTATTGAAACTTTCTATGTCGGATGACATGATTATAGAAGTCCGGAATGCTACACAAGCAAGTGCACTATGGACCAGTCTCAAGAACAAGTACTAGACTTCAAAAAAGAGTCGAGTACTTTATTTGAAAAATCTGCTATTTTTCACAAAAATGTTAGAAGGTGGGTCTTTGTCAGAGCATTTATTACGGATGAAAGATCTCCGTGACCAATTGTCAGCGATCAACAAAAAGGTGGATGACGATGATATGGTGGCTCTTCTGAACAACTTGACACCTTCATATGAATCATTTGTGGAAGCTTTGCCCCTGATGACATAGAGTAACACTCACTTTTGATCAGGTGAGATCATATTTGCTGCAAAAAGAATGCAGGCAGACACACTTCAGTGAGCCCATTTTTGGCCAATCGAAAAGTGCATTTGCTGCCCAATCCAAAGGGAAATGGAAAAGACATTCAAATATGTCTTCATCTTCCCCAAAATTCAAGGTAAAATGTTTTCATTGTAAAAAATTTGGTCATATTAAGAAAGAATGCAGAAAAAGACAATATGATCTAACACATAGCAAGAAAGAAAAAGGGCATGCAAATGTGGCAGCAGTTGAAGCTGAATCTGAGGAAGAATATGCTCTCATGGCTTCATGTTCTGATGAGAGGACTATCAGTGATTGGTTTTTTGATTCCGATGCATCACGACATTTTACATGTTGAAAAGATTGGTATGTTAATTTCACTACAAAAGAAAGTTTTTCAAATTCAGTTTCCTTGGGTGATGGTAGATCACATGCTGTAGAAGGGATAGGAGATACACATTATATTGAATAATGCTGCAAAGTTCATAGTCAAGAATGTTAGGTATGTACCTAAGATGAACAAAAATCTTCTATCAATCAGTCAGTTAATTGAAAATCTTCACATTATAGTCAATTTCTTAGGAAAGAAATGCATTGTGTCTGATATCAAAAATGATAAAGTCATAGCCTTAGGCATTGGGCAAAATGGCTTGTATAGACTTGTTGATCCTGCCACTGTCAGTTTGAATGCATTAATTGTGGAGAATAATACCAATGTTATATGGCATGAGAGATTTGGACATCTCAATCTTCAGTATTTGAAATCGAATATGGTTCTTGGATTGCCTACTATCTAGGTCAACCAGGATATATGTGCAGGTTATTTGGCTGGCAAACAAAAGTAGAAACCTTTTCCCACTGAAGGTCCCTGGAGAGCAAAGGGGCTCCTTGATCTTGTTCATGCAGATCTATGCGAGCCATCTTGGAAATCATCTACTATTCTTGGTGCAAAGTATTTTTTGTTGTTCGTAGATGATTTTTCTAGAAAAATGTGGGTCTACTTCTTGAATAAGAAGTTTGACTGTTTTGTTGAGTTTGTAAAATTCAAAGCATTGGTAGAAAATCAAACAAGTCGGCGGATCAAAGCTTTAAGATCCGACAATAGGGGAGAATTCACTTCAAAGTAGTTTTAGAACTATTGTGGCAAGGAAGGAATTCATCGACAAGTAACAACCCCATACACTCAGTAGAATGGAGTGGTTGAAATTGGAATCGCACAATCATGGAGATGGCTCGATTGCATAACAGAGGTGTGCTGTATAAATACTGGGGAGAAGCAATAAACATGGGTGTCTACATACTGAACAGAAGTCCCTGCAAGGCTTTGGAGAACATCACTCCAGAAGAACCCCGATCCAGCATGAAACTAAAGGTAACACATTTTCGTGTTTTTGGTTTTGCTGCATATGCTCTCATTTGTAAAAAACAAAGAAGTAAACTAGATTCTAAATGTGCACGATATTTCTTTGCTGGTTATAGTACTCAATCCAAGGCATATAGACTAATAGATGTGTCTACTAACAAGATCATCATGAGTCGGGATGTTGATGTAAAAGAAATATAATCATTTTTTGTTTGTAATCAACAAGTTGTCTCTGATAATCCAGAGGTTTCTGGCATTGTACTTCCTCTGAAAGATGAGGAACCACATGTTTTGGAGACACTATCACAGTCTTTAGTGCAACAATCTATGGTTAACACTCCATTAATGTATCAACTCGTTGACTTGAGTCGACCACTTCTCCATTTGATGTTCAACATGTACAAGAATCATTGGTACAAAAGAGACCCAAGTGGTATTACACCACTCTACAGAATGTACGAGAGGGAGATCTTCCTCAATCTCATACACGGTCTCGGCAGCCAGGAAAGTCAGTGGTGGATTCAACTGATGATGAAGAGCTTATGTATTTTGCTTTTGCTTTTGATCTTTTCAATATTTCAGAGCCCCAGCGATATTTTGATCCACAAGGCAAACCTGAGTGGGAGAAAGCGATGCAATCAGAATATGATGCCTTGATGAGAAACAATACTTGGACATTGGTGGATTTACCTCCAGGGAAGCAACCCATTGGTTGCAAATGGGTGTAAAAAAGTCAAATGCAAGGTTGATGGTACTTTGGACAAGTACAAAGCCTATCTTGTTGCGAAAGGATTTTCAAAACAGGGGGGAATAGACTACGAGGAGACTTTTGCTCCTACTGCAAAAATGGTCACATTTTGGTTACTTCTTTGTATCGCATCTCAGTTTGGTTGGAAAGTATTTGAAATGGATGTCAAAAACGCTTTCCTTAATGGCGATTTGGATGAAAAAGTATACATGGTGTACCCTGAAGGTTTTCAGGAACTTGGTTGTGATCATTTGGTTGGCAAATTGGTGAAGTCTCTGTATGGGCTTAAGTAGGCTCCTCGAGCTTGGTACATCAAGATTGATTAGCATCTATGAGATTTTGGATTCAGACGGAGTCCATCTGATCCGAATCTCTATATCAAAAGCACTAATACTCATTGTATATGTTGATGACCTTGCCATCACAGGTAGTGGAGACACAACGATTCAGAAAGTCAAATCAGATTTGTGCACTGCATTTGATATGACTGATTTAGGCGTCCTGCACTATTGTTTGGGTGTAGAATTTTGGCAACATGACCACTCTATTTTCATTGCTCAGGGTAGGTATGCCACTACTCTTTTGAAGAAGTATGGAATGATGGATTGTAATTTTGCTTATACACCTCCATGATGATTCATCACTGGTCAACGAATCATTATATAGACAGTTGGTGGGCAACTTGATATATCTTACCACCACTTGACCAAATTTATGTTTTGTTGTTAGCTACCTTTCTCGTTTTTTGTCTCAACCGAAGCTAGTACACTGAACAACAACAAAACATGTTTTGCGATATGTCAAAGGAACTCTTGACTTTGGCATTCTCTATTAGAGGACAACAGATTTCAGATTGATTGGTTATATAGACTCTGATTGGGAAGGATCAGTTGATACTCGGAAATCTACCACCGGGTATATGTTTTCTTTTGGTTCAGGAGTTGTTTCATGGTAGAGCAAGCTTCAACATACCATTACTCTCATTTCCACTAAAGCATAATACAAAGCAACAATCAGTGCTAGTTGTGAAGCAGTTTGGCTACGTCGGATTCTTGTTGATCTGCAACTTGCTTCATATACACCGACTCCACTATTTTGTGATAATCAAAGTGTATTGAAGTCAGTAAAGAATCTTGTTTTTCATGCTCGCACCAAACACATCGAGGTACATCATCACTACATTCGACAGTTGGTTGATTCTAGTGACGTTTCTCTTCACTTCTGTGCTTCTACAGAGCAACCTGCAGATCTAATGACTAAAACTCTTTGGTTCTATTGTTTTTGTAAATTTTTGAGGCAAACTTGGATTTGTCTCTAGTTTAGTCATTAAGAAGGGGTGTTAAATAATGTAATGAGACTTAACTAAAATTAGTTAAGGTCTAAACAGGTAACCTCCATAACTGTTGTAACCATTTGCTTGTAACCAATTTTTGGATTGCATAAATAAGATTGATGCACTGATCAAATCATCAAGTGATTTCACAAACATCTCTTCATTTGCTAACTATAGAGGATAAAAGCAAAAAATTAAAAAAATTGATTTTATGCTTACTTTAGCATTTTTCTCTGTGACTCATGAATACAATCCATAGTCAGTAAAGCTAGGGTTTTTGGTGATTTTTGAATCTATGTTTACAGTGATTTACAGTGGTACGAGTACACAAGCCTAGGGTTTTCATTGTTGAAGGCTTCCTTAAGGAATACATATTGATACTAGGCGCTAGAGATGAAATGTAATATGTATATTTGATATTTCATGACTATGAGCATTTTAGTTTGTAACTTTGCCCTTTGTACTCTTTTTTAGTTGAAAATTAATAGAAAATATACTTATGCATTCTCTACATTCATTTCTCATGTCATTTAACATTGTTTTACATTTTATTTAAGATTATTTTATGATTTTTTATGTTTTTTAAAGTAACAATAAAGTTGCTGAGTAATGTCGAGTAATTGTTGAAAAACTTTCGAGTCTCGAGTACGAGTCAAAATTTTCGGCTGCCAAGTAATTGCCGAGTACAAGCTTTTAAACGATGGTTTTATCCATACCAAAATGATCAGCTAGTCCTCTATTATGCTTTTATCTTAACAAATTCTCCCTCATTGATCCTCGAAGTATACACAACTCTTGTCTTCTAAACAACAATCTGTATTGCCAAAAAAATTCCAACCATGGAGTTCTATATATGCCGGTTGGGATTTTGCATGCTATTCGAACATCTCTAAAATCCAAATCCTTTGTAGAGTCAAACCCAATTATCTCTATTTTCATCTCATTAAAAAAAAGACCTTCTAATCAATGCATCTACAATTCTATTTGATTTCCCACTTCTATGCTTTAAAACAAATGTATAACTTCTAAGAAATTCAACCCACTTCATGTGGTTTTGGTTCAACTTACCTTGGCTGTTTATGAATTGTAGTGCTTGATGATTTGTGTACAAAACAAACTTTTTCAGAAGAAAGCAGTGTCTCAATTTCTTGAGAGCTTGCGCTATGGCATAAAACTATTGATCATAAAGTGAATGCTTCTGCTTGGCATCATTCAGCGTCTCACTAAAGTAAGTAATGGGTCTGCCCTCTTGACTCAAAACTGCATGTATCACTGTCCCACTAATATCATATTCAACTTGGAACATCCTGTTGAAATCCGGTAATGCTAACACTGGCTGTTTGGTCACCTTTTTCGTAAAAAATGAAAAATTATTCCTAGCTGCAATTGTCCATGTGAACTCTTTTCTATCACCGCTCATTGTTTCTGTGATTTGTGCACAAATCCCTCGAAAGGTTCTGATGAGCTTCTGGTAAAAACTAGCTAACCCATGGAAACTTTTTGCTTCAAACATGCTCTTTGGAGATGGCCACTCCATAATGGCTTTTATCTTTTTGGGTCCATCCTCAATCCATCATGTGAGACCATAAAACCCAAGTAAATCAACTCTTCTATCATAAAACTGCATTTCTTCAAGTTGACCAACAACTTCTCTTCTTTCAACCTTTGGAACACCTGCCTTGCATTAAATGCTCCTCTTTTGTCTTATAGAAAATCAAGTGTCATCCAATTACACAATGACAAACTTACCAAGATACAGTTTCAGCACTTCATTCATGAGTCTCATGATTGTGTTTGGCTAATTTTTAAATCGAAATGACATAACTAACCATTCATACAAACCATCATTTGTCTTGAACCCGGTCTTCCACTCATCACCTTCTCGAATTCTGATTTTATGATACCCGTTCTCTTCAAATCAATCTTTGTGAAGTACCTTGCTCTACAGAAACAATTTATCAAGTCATCCATCTAAGGCAATGGAAACCTATGCTTCATTTTAATCTTGTTAATTGCTCTAAAATCCATGTGCATGATTCATTCTCCATCTTTTCTAGTTTCTAACACTGTTGGAACTGCACATGTGCTCATGTTTTCTCATATTAAACCCTTCTCCAATAGCTCTTGTACTTGTTTCTTAACCTCTTCATTTTCCATAGGTGTGCACCTATACGCTGCCTTGTTTGACAAATTAGATCCAGGTACCAAATTCATGTGATGACTAATGCTCCTTATTGGTGGCAATCCATCTGACAATCCTTGGAAACAATCTCAACACAATACCCAACAAATCCTTCACTTTATGTGGAATTACGCTTACATTATCTATTGTTCCAACTTGCATGGGTTTGGGACATAGTTGCCAAAAGACAGGGATGTTATGGGTATGTGTACTGGTACACCATTTTTTAGAAAATTAGGAGACGGATACATGAATGTGTCTATATATATATATAAATTAGAGAAATACATATTATGCAATGGCCATGACACTTTAATTTTTTTAAAATGTATTAAAAATAGTTTTTTAAAGTAAAAAAATTAGATGTCAACAAAAGATGAGTAATTATATTCATATTGATATTTGATATCTTATTATATTAAGGGTCAAAATTACATTGTAACACATTGAAATGCCGACAAACAAGAATGCAAGAAACAAAAATCACAATTGTGAACAACAATCATATCTCATCTGATTCAATAGGGTCGACTGCCACATAAATTGTGTCCTCTAGGTCCTTCGCCAAGATGCTTTCTAGATACGCATCACTTTTAAGCTGTGGTATCTGTGCATGGAATATAACAAGGGGCAAATCATTGATGCCATTTGTCTCAAGCACACCATCCTCCAAGGATACATTTGTTGCTCCATCAGGTGGAATTTGGTTCTATTTTGCTTTAAGGCTCTTCCTTGTACCTTGGGTCTACACAATAAAGAAGTGTGCTATTAATGTATACTAGGTTCTCTGCCTTCTTTAACCCTAGTCGGTTCCCCTTCAATGAATGAATGAAATTGTAAGTACTCCAACTCCTCGCACAAGATGAAAAACTAGTTACTTGTGAGAGTAGTCGTATTGCAAATGATTGCAATTCAGGGGCTTCACTGCCATGGTTCCACCACCACTCTCTTGGGTCCTTTGCATGCATATCATAGAGAATCTCCACTATATATAAAATTGTCCGTGGCCATGTGAAAACATATTTTACTAATTCCCGATTATAGAAGCCTCCTCTACTTGACCATAAATCTTTTTCACTGCAACCTAAAATTCCTTCATTACTTCTCTGTCCTCATATGGAGCCCTCTTCTTGGTATCTTTTGTATCATACCACTTTGTAATTAAGCAGCTCAATGCAAAGGTGTATTAAGCTTGTTCCATCTTTCATTGACTTTTTCTTTAATCAAAGGATATAGAGAAGGATCCTTTAAGTATGCGATTTTTCTTATTTTTTCACACAATAAATTTCTTCATAAATCTTCCTCAAACACGGCTTGTCTGAATCAACAAAATAGATTACCTCACAAATGTGCTGAATGAAGTTAATAACAAATTTAACATCAACTCACAAATAATCATCAAGTACCATCCGCCTGACTTCAACCATAGTCTCTGATTTAGATTGTCTCCAAGTTTCCTATGCATCACTAACTATAGTGTAACATAAGGCCCCTTTGACAACAAAGAGACAGTATGAAGAAAGAAACAAACCATGTATCTGCAGATTTGAGAAGTTCCACCTTAGCAAATCTTCAATAAATAGCTTCCGTATGGTGATGATTGCCTATAAACATTTGTATTTTCCTATCCTTTTCAATAAACACAAAAATCCATTGAAACATGCCAATGTCTGATTGCATTATTCAATGCATGCACACAACATGGTGTCCAAAATACATGTTTGTATTTTTCCATTGTCCCGAGAAGTCAATTGCCTTAAAAAAATAAGGGCCTTTGGAGCAAGTTACCATAATGTTTGGAAGAAAGTTTCTAGTATTAGTCCAACCGTCCATCACAATGCTGCATCTTTTTGTATACCATACTCTTTTGATTGGTGCATTTTGTTGCTCTATCATTGTTTTCTCTTTGTCAATAAGAGTCATGCAAAGCTTCTCATATTTAGGGGGTTTATACCCTATCGACCCATTGCCAATTGCACAAACCATCTCCTTATAATCAGGCGAGTGAGCAAGATTGAATAGTATTTCATTCACATAGAAGAACCATGCAATCACTGCATCTATTGCATCTCAACTATGCACATTGAACATGCTTCCAATGGGGTTCAAGCTGTGAATATGTAGTCTCCTACGAGAAGACCCCACATTCTTTGTCGCATGCTTAGAAGACACATTTACCTCTGATTCTATTCTTGTGGGTGCTTTGACAGGTTGACTCTGAGTTCGATCTGTGGTTGAAGCGTGAGAGCTTAAACGAGTCACTTTGTCTTCAAACTTTCCGTATTTTCTCATCACTTCATACCGCGCTTCTTCATTCAAGCAAGGTTCAACCCCTTTTTTTGGTGTTCGAAAAAAATGAGCCTTCACCCTCATGTAAGCGCCTTGAAAAGTCTTCCTACAAAGTTTACAGGTGATGTCCGTTGTTCCACCACTCTCTTTGTGAATGCGATCCCAATACTTCCAGAGGGGATACAATGTTATTTTCCTTCCCCCTAACATTTTGACAAAAATAAATAAAAAAATTAGTACTTATAATTTAAAATTTTATAAAAAATATTAAAAAAATTACGTCCAAATATAAAAACCTAAATTAAAAATAAATATTACCTAAAATAAAAATTAAATATTAAATTAATCTGAAATAAAAAGTAAAAAATAAAACAAGATAAAATTTAAAACTAAAATTAAAAATTAGAAAATTAATAGTAAATAAAAAACGTAAACTAATAAATTATAAAAGGCAAACTTTTAAAAATAAAACCTAAACTCTATTTCATATTTATTTACAGGGTATGGCAATGACCTGCACCCTGTGGAAGTGCCATGGCACTTGAATGGCAATGCGGGTCATTGCCGTTCTAATGCCATGACAGTTCCATGGGGTATGGGGCATTGCACTAAACTTTTAAAGCAAAGCTTTGAATTTTTTAAACCGGCAGAACATGGCAAAGAGAAATTTGAAATATATATTGCTTCAAACCATAAATTCGATGCATACCTTATTAATGGCGATTTTGATTGCTAATCCGACCAAAACCAATGAGTATCTGATGATGGTGACTGATTACCTGATGACAATGACTGATTATTCGACGACTACAACTGAAAAATGGTGGACTGCGATTGCGTTTCCTTCAACTATGACTGCAAACATGACAATGTTCTTCGAATCCGACTGTTGATGATAAAATGAGGTGCATGTTATGTTTTTATAGGAAAAATGACGTGTTTAGGGTTTTAAAAATGTGATTAGGGTTTATGACAAAAATGACACTTTTTTTAAGAGGACATGCTAGGGAGACATTAAAAGTCTCCGATAGGCATCTCTGTATCCATCTCTTGTACCGTAGATGCGTAATAGTACTTGAGATGCGCCCCAGGGAGTGGGGGATGCATATCTCTACAACACTGGTTTGGGAATGAAAGAAAAACAAGCCTTCTCCATCTTTGCCTCTTTTAAAAATTTTATTCAAGAAATAATCAACACTTTAGGACTGTTGTTCACTTATCCCTCTTTATCTTTCAATGGGCTTAATGCATGCGTCCTACTATTTGTCACAAGTATGTAAGTATTTTATCTACTGTGATGTATTTCGTTCATATCAAATTTTCAAGGCCTACCCAACAATATATGACATACATCCATCAACATAATGTCACATAAAACTTCATCTTTATTTGACCCAAACCACACATTGTTTATTCACCAAAATCTGATGTCCTTTTGGCAACCAAGCCATCTTATACGGATTTTGGGTACATCATCTTTTTCAACCCAAGCTTATCTACCATCTCATTAGACACCAAATTATATGCGCTACCACTATCAACAATGACCTTACAACATTTACCTCCAGATTTACATATGGTTTGGAAAATATTCTTTCTTGGCACTAGTTCATTCTCTTCATTGCTTGGTTTTAACAACACTTTCTTCATCCACTTGTGCAATGTGATTGGTAGCTTCATTTCTTCTACTGTTGTTTTGTTGTGCTTGTGGGCACTCAAAGGCTTTATGCCCAACATCTCCACACCTAAAGCATGTTCCTATGAAATGTTGACCTCATTCTCTACCATAGTATCCTCTTCCTCTTGGAGCATGATTATGATTGTGAGAAGTGCTAGCTTCTCCCTCATGAGTAGTCTTCTTCTAGTGCTTGCTTGACCTCTTCCTCTTGAAAATCTTCCCCTTCCTCTTACTATATTTTTTAATTTCCTTCACAACTTCTCTTTAATGTTCAAAACATATTGATAGGCTTGACATCTTCTCTTTAACATTCAAAGCATATTGATATGCTTTCTAAATGCATCTTGATCATTCAAAACTCATCTTGTAGGGAAATATGAAGACCATTCACATACCTGGAGATCTTCTCTTCATCATCCTCAACAAGACCAACCCGGATTGTGACATTGTAAAACTCCTTTGTGTAATCCTTTACTTTTATGTCTTTTTGCTTCAAATTTTGTAGTTTATTGAATAAACTCAGTTGATAATCAGAAGATAAAAACATACCTTTCAACTTTGCAACCATCCTATCCTAAGTTTTGAGTTTGTCTTTGCCTCTTCTAGCCCTTTCCATCTACACATAATCCCATCATAAGGATGCATGTCCCTTCAAATTTGTGTAGGTAAAATTCACTCTTTTGGGGTATTCCATTTGTTCATAATCAAAATCATTTTCTGATCCCATCAATTATATCTTCAAGGCACAAACGTCTCGAGTAGCTAGGGATTTCCAACTTTGACTTGCTTCCCATCTTAGCAATGGCCTTCAAGAATCTATCCTCTGGTTTATCAACCAACTCTTCATGCTGAACCCTTGGGGCTTTTTTTTCATAATAACTCATAATTGCAACAACTCGTTTTTGATATGCAGTCTCCATAGCATTAAATATAGCTTGGAGATTCCACACTCAACTATGCAGGAGACAACCTGCTCTGATACCAAGTGATGTTAGATGGGTAAGAGGGGAACAAATCAATGGCAACCTTTCCTTGTAGCCTAGACTCTATACTCACCAATGGACACACACTTTATTGCATTATAGAGATTCTCACATATACACACTTGTCTTGTTTTTTGAAATGTAAACATGAAGAAGACAATTAAAATGCAACCTCCAATGGACATGAACAGTTCTTGCTACTCCCCGCCCTTACGTTGACACCCACTCTTCCTATACTGAAGCAACCCTCATTGTAATGACATCAGCAAGTCCAAATCTGCTATGTTGAGCTTTAAAACCTTTGTGTAAGTGAATTGTTTTCAGCATTAACCAAAAATTATGTTGCTTGACCTATGTTGATCTTGCTGACTTTTCACCTGCTGCATTCACTGTTTTACAGCTTTTTCTAATGCACTAACTTGAATATTATGCTGACTGATCATATTGTTGTTTGACCAAGAATTGCTTAAGGTATAATGTCTATTCGACCATTTATTGCTTTTATTACATTCAGTGATAAACATTTATTGCTGTACTTGAGAAATGATGATAAATTGCACTGTGATTATTGAGTTCGTATGTCATAAATGCTATTGTAATGGTAAATAACTTAACGACCATGGTGGCCTAGACATGATTAATCTCATTTTGAGATGGAGCCGAATTCTAGTAAAAATCCTTGTTTGGAGAGGGGTTTAATTTTGGTATCATTCCTTGTCTCGAGATGGGGACCAGATTTAAATATGTTTTCCTTGTCCGAGATAGGCTTTGTTGTCTTGAGATAGAGCTAGAGGGGCTAAACTCTAGTATTGAGAACTTGTTTGACATGGACTAAGCTCTATTGGATGTCTGAATTGCTTTGAGTTTAGATTGCTATATTTTGTTTTAGGCTGGATGGAGAAGATAGAGTTCATTGGAGCCTCAAATTAGTGATGCCTCGTGATAGTCAACATGAAGGAATGACTGTCTTCTAACATGGATTGGTGATGGTCTTCCTCTGACCTAGACCTATTAGGTTTGACTTATGGTCTTCTAAATTCTCTAAGAGATACCCTATGGATAAAGCTACTAGCTAGAACCTAGTGTGTCTAGATACATTGAACTTAGGTAGATTATGGAGCAATATACTTATCCAAACCCAACACTACATAGAATATGAGCTTTATAACAAAATAGCTCATTTACATTATAAAATATAATGACAAAAATGGGTTGTGTTTTGGCACACAACATGCCCTCCCCCTTGGGAAGCTTTGTCCCCAAAGCTAAAAGATCAAATCGAAGCTAGCCCATGCATCTTCTTCTTCTTCCACTTCTTCTTTCTTTTCTTTAAGATGAGAACATGACACCACATGAATGGGTAAAAGTTTTGACAATGGCCTATCTTGATGAAATAATTCACCGCGTGCTGAAGTAGATACTCAAAGGTGTCACGTGGATCAATATGGTGTTCAACCAAATAAATATCAACCATTGTAAACATGTGATCAAAACTGTCACTTTTATACATGCCCAATGCTAGTTGTGATGATGAAAATAACATTTGTGGAAAATCATGCATAAGCAATGGAAGAACAAGAAATAATTATCTGTTGAATCACAATACTCATCTCGTAAAGAATGAGTTATGAAATGAAGAAAATCTTTTGCTAATTTTTTGTGACCACTCTTAATGATCTCTTCATTTTTTTCCAAATGCATTCCCCTCATTATCAGATTCACTTTGGAGGAAAATTAGAGAGAATTTGGAGAATTTCATTTACCTCTTCCGTACCATGCTTATTAGTAAATCATCATACAAAAGAGGAGAATTCTAGAACATAGGCTGAAAATTATTTTCTTCATCACATATGGCAGAATCTTCAGAGAGAATCTAAAACAAATTACTTTCATCTAGGTAAAAGAAGTCCTCATACCATTCTATGCAATTATGTTTTGGTTTTCAAGCTTTGGGGACAAAGCTTCCCAAGGGGGAGGGCATGTTGTGTGCCAAAACACAATCCATTGTTGTCATTATGTTTTATATTGTTAATAAGCTCCTTCTCTATAAAGCTCATATTTTATATAGTGTTGGATTTGAATATGTAGCCTGCTCCACAAGCTACCTAAGTTCAATGTATCTAAACATGTTAGGTTTTAGTTAGTAGCTTAATCTAGAAGTTACCTCTTAGAGTAATCTAGTTAGTGGTAGTAGGTGGAAACCACTCTTTTTGTGAAACTATGGGTGGAATACCACTACGGTTTAGGGTATTGGAAGTTACGCAGTTCATCATAAATAAGGGTTTAACCTTCTCTATATAATCAGTCAATTTTCTTATCAATAGAATAATTTGTTTATCACATCTTTTGGAGAAGCATTTCCTCCATAATTTCTTCAAATTTGTAGGTGCAATCCACATTTTGGGTGTGTAGGTGCCTCCATTTATTTTATTTTGTATAGTTGTGCCTCTTCAAATTTTAGGTACGTTACAAGTGGAATTGAGTTGGTTTCAGATCTACAGGCAGAAATAGGGTCATTTATTTCAGAGGTCATAACAATAGAGTCGGATTGAGACGAAACTTTTTACATTGGAAAGTAGACTTGAAGGCATTTTTAACAAGTATAATTCCATGAGTTTTGGATCAGTACCATAGGAGATCTAGGAGTCGCAATATACTGTTTTGAAATCATTTAAAAAAACTACAATTTCTGCTAACCTGATTTCAATAGAGTATAACTTTCAATTCAGGCATCCGTTTGAGGTGTGTTGTTTTGTTTGGAAGTAGATTCAGTAATATTTCAAATGAATGTTCTCTCATAATATTAATGAATTATTCAAAGAGAAAGAAGCTATGAAATTTCACTGTTTTTATGATTTATCCTCAAAACCCTAGTCCAGAAAAAATGTCGAAAAAAGATAATAGAGATATTTCAAGCTAGGCTAGGCATTCAGTTGTGAAAGGAATTTTAAATGCATTTGATAAATATACCATTCATTTAGATGTAACATCAGAGTATGAGAAGGAAATAGTTGCATTGCTAGATTTGGAGGATGCTTACAATGAATGGTATGAATATTTCTTCTGGATGAATGAAGACAACTTATTTGATACTATTTTCATGGATCCTTTTGCTATCATGAAGAAAATTATGTTGCATCTATATTTGATGATTCTCCTCCCCTTTATGATTACCCTCCTAGTAATGAGGATACTGTTGAGGTCATGAAGATCTCCCGATTTCTATTTGGTGAGTCACATTTTTGTTATAGTGAATCTTCTAATGAGGGAAATGCATTTGTGGAAAGAGAAGTTGAGGAAAATATGGTTGTAGCCAATCATGAGCAAATAATGTAGGAGAATGTTCAGCATGAGTCTTTTCCCTTGGAAATGCCAGTAGATAATCTTGATTTCTTGTGTTGTCCGTTGATGATGAATGATTTTCAGTAAGTGTTATTTTCATTACAAAACGAGGATAGGAAATATAGGCAGATGATAGTTTTAAACAAATGCTTAATATGGTTGATGTTGTGTCAATTAAAGACTACATAGATCCATATGATGCCCTTGATTATTTCTATCAAAGTATATTGAATGATTTCCTTAAGTTCATTGAAATAGACCATTGTCAAAGCTTCTCCCCATTCAAGTGGTTGCATGTTCTCATCTCAAAGAAAAGGAATAAAAAGAGGAAAGTGAAGAAGATGCATAGGCGAGCTTCGATTTGGTCGTCAAGCTTTGGGGACAATGCTTGACAAGGGGGAGGGCATGTTGTATGTCAAAACACAACCCATTTTATCATAATGTTTTATAATGTAAATGAGTTATTGTTATATGAAACTCATATTCTATGTAGCGTTGGGTTTGAATAAGTAGCTTGCTCCACAATCTACTTAAGTTCAATGTATCTAGACATGTTAGGTTCAAGCTAGTAGCTTACTCCACCAGCTCATTTTTAGAATGATCTAGTTAGTGGTAGTAAGTAGAAACCACTATTTTCGTGAAACTATGGGCGGAATACCATTATGGTTTAGGGTATTGGAAGTTACTCATTTAGTTATAAGGGTTTATTGTTCTCTACTACCTAATCGATGAATTTATCAATACAATCATATGTGATATTTATCACATGTTTTGGATAAGTCTTTCCATTATTTCTAGAATTTGCAGGGGCAATTCACTTATTTGTGTGTGCATGTGCCCCCATCAATCTTATCTATTGTGTAGTCGTGTCGTGTCTTTATAGCTATGCTACACAGTTGTAATTCAATTGCATGGTTTGTATCATAGTGACCGCATTCGAATTCGCCGAGGAAAAAGTTTGGAACTAAAAAATTTAAGATAAAATTCGTGATTAAATTCGGCTGATAGAAATATACTTATTTTTTAAAATATACAAACCCACCATTAAAAAAATCACATTTCATATAAATAAATATGTCAAAATAACTTTCAAGTTTCCACCAAGTATCTCATTAAAGTTATTAATGTTTTGTTGAAAATGATTTAATGATAATCTGCTTTCCTACATTCCACATTGACTCAAAACAAAAGCATACAAAGAAAATCATACTCAGGTTTTTCATGTCATTTTCAATTAGAATAGAATCTGTCCAAAATTTCAGACTTAAAAATTTATCCTAAATTGATTAACATAAACAAACTATGAAAAGTATGTTGGATACTGTACACTGAATTAAATCACAAATTTGAATGAATTTGAACGAATTTTAAAGATTTTCTTGCTGTTCGGTGAATTTCAAACTTCTATGATTAAATTCAGTGAATGCGGTTACTATGTTTGTATGACCATGAAGGCACTCAAAAAAGATAGAACAATTCCACTCACCTTTCAAAAGACAAAGGCCTAAGATCCAAACACAAGGAAAATAATGATGTAGGAAAGGAAACAATGTTGGAAGAAGTTGATGGAGGCTTTTAAGATGGTTTGCCATTGGACCATAGTTCGCAACCCGTACTTGGTGAGTACTCGCCGAGGGGGGGGGGATTTTATCTGGCGATTAATCGACTTATGCTTGCGATTAATTGGGAATAAACGACAAATTAAAAAAATGCTTAAATTTATCAAAAAACATAAATTTTATAGAAATTGTTTTGTGAATCCAATGAGGGGGTGTTTATGCATTTATAACACAAAAATCAGTGTTTTTTCAATGTTTTTGGAGTGTCCAAGATGCATTTGCAGGCCCTGGACACGTACAGGCCCTGCAACAGTACCCAATGAGTACTAGCACAGTACTCACTGAGTATTGATTATTAAAACAGTGATTTTGAGTGGCCAGTACTCGTTTTCCATGAAAGCCCGTGATTAATTGACTAATCGACGGTTATTCCATCTATGGTTTGGACCCTCAAAAGCCATTTAGCATCTCTAACTTTGGAAAATAGTGATGTGAGGCCAATCTGTCCGCTGTCGAATGTGTCAAGCAAATTCAATGGCCGCTGAATGTGTCAAGCAAATATGTTGGCTGCTGAATGTGCCCGAATGTGACAAGCAAGAAGACCAACAATCCAAAAATGGAAGCTATGGCATTCCACATCCCAGCAATCAAAGATGAAATTGCATTTCAAGTATTTTTTATTGTTTTGGTGACCCAATGTATGTGTACGCATGTCTGTTAGGTTCTTGCAATGACATCTATCTTCATATAAAGTTGGATTTAGAAACGTTTTATGCCTTCAATCTTTAGTGTAGGCGATTTAATGAAGTTGTTTGAGTAATTTGCTATGCAGAACAAGCAAGAATAAATATTGTAGATGTGTTGACATAGTCCCAAAGTATTTCTAATGGTGCTGAGGTGAGTATTGGCTTGTAATCTTGCTGATTTCAGTTGACATAAGGAGGCACAGCCCCAAGTTGCTAGAGTTTTCCCACGTTGGGTTTCTCTAGGGTATATCTTGTTCCCTATTCTTGTGTGATGCTTTTTTTTTTGCCCTTTACTCGCTTAAATATTCATTTCTTGCATGCTGATTTCATTTCAAGCATGCAAGCAAACATACTAATTCCATGTTAAGGTGATTTTGATTGCAGCTTCTAATTTTAGGCATGGATTTGGACACATACACATTCCAATCGGAATAGAGGATTTAGATGGCAGCCCATTAGTGTAATAAACTGTTGGACATAGTCATTGATGTATGAAGGATTGTCATTGATGTCAAAGGCAACATGTGTTATTATGCATTAATGACAAAGGTGTTGAGTTGAACAAACTTGTTGCAGAGCCCCATGGAGTTGTGTGTACTTTGAATGACTATGAAAATACAAGAATAGTCATATGAATGCCTTTGATCACATGGTTATCTTGACAGATATGGCTAAGTACACAGGTTGATGTTAACAACATTTGCACGTATGGCAACATCTGAAGGAAATGATCACACTATGATAATTAGGTTTGTGCCTACTCTTTGTGGTCTAAGTTCTAAGTCATAAGGATGAGTAGAGCAAATGTTACAAATGCATAAGGTTGTTCCTCAGCTAAAAGCCTACTAAGTTTCCATACTTAGTCGATTTTGCACCTTTGCATTTGTCTGGGGAATTATTTTGGCAGAAGTGACTCGGGCAATTCTTTCGAAAATAATGGTAAAGGAAATTCTTTCGGAAAAATGTTGAAGTTTCTTCGGATAGAAAGCCCGCAACAATTGTTCCGAAGCGTTGGAATTCTGTCGAGAAAAGTGGTTCGGCGAATTCTTTCAAGAAAATGGTTTAGACTTTGTCGGACAAAATGTCTGCAACAAAGTTTCTGAAGGAAATGGTGCAATTTGGATTTCTTTCGGAGAAAGTGGTTCGGCGAATTCTTTTGGGAAAAATGGTTAAGTCTTTGTCCAAAAAATTGTCTCGAACAAAAGCCCTGAAGGAAATGGGTCCCGAACAAAAATTTCAAAGGGAGCTTTGTTAAAGTGCCGAAGGGTAAGTGACCTGAACAAAGTTTCCGAAGGGTCTGTTGCAAAATTTTCGAAGGGACACTTGCAATTGTTCCGAAGGATAGTTCGAATGGAGCATAGCACACTTGCAAAGTTTCCGAAAGGCTTTTTGAAAAGCCTCGAAGGGTACATGCCAAAAGTTCTGAAGGGCACTTAGACATTTTGTCGGGGAAATTGTCCCAAAGTCCCTTAGACAAAAAGGCCGCAACAAAAGGTTTTGAAGTGCACCTTGAGAAACTCTAAAGGACCATTACAAAGTCTCCGAAGGATAATTCGGAAGAAGTGTAGGGCATTTTCACAAGTGCCGAAGGATCAAGACAAGAGAAAGGTCGAGCAAGTCTGAAGAGATCGATAGAGCAAAAGCATTCCATTGTTGCTGAAAGAAGCGAGATGAGGTCAACATGCCGAAGTTTAACGACCAAGCCAATGTAAAGTTCATGCATCTTCAGAGATCGTATGGCACACGAAAATCTGAATGAGGAAGATCCAACAGAGTGTGAGGATATAGTGGAACAAGGTGATCAATGATTATCGACACAGCGAGAGATTATGGATCGAGCATATTAGAGTATATCGAAAGGAGCAAAAGTGACCCAATTATATAGGAGATAGCGAGATGCAAAAAGGAACTTGACGGTTAATGAAAGAGCGAGATAAAATGCATGCTATTTTGGAGATCTAACGGCTTGTGGGACCTTGGATAAAGAGATCGACGAATGCATTTCTAAAGTTGAACTAATGTATACAAAAGATCTGACGCTGCAAGATAGACTGTGAATGGCGCCAAAGACAAGATCAATGATCCTCGTTTAAAGACATGACCTGATAAACGGTTAGCTCGATGTGTTGACACAGGAACCAAGATTGATCGATTCAACCGATCAGTCTGCAAATAGAAGATATGTGCATTTAAGATTTGGCAAAAACGGTTGCCATAGTTAATAAGAAAGAGCGGCGGGTTCCCTTGAAACGAGATGCAAAAAGTGTACATGTCAAGTCGCATTTATGACTTGAATCCAACAATTGCCATAGATAGAAAACAGACCTAAACATTACGGCGTGAAGCATGAATCGAGACGTGAGAAATTGACAAGTCAAGTCATAATGGAGAAAAGTCCTTAATGGATATAAATGAGTGTAGTCGAAGTGTGAACACATTGAAGACATGAAACCCTAGATTCATTGTCCATATATATGACATCTAGAACATTGTCACCTGCTGCTGTTGCAATTACCAAAGGTGCCACTAGAGCGACTCGAAGCGTGTCGATTGGAGACGTATGCAGACACAGAGTAAAAGTTAGAGGGAGAGAGAGATGAAGTGTGTCTAAAAAGGTATATCCAAACACAAAGAGAGTGAGGCAGAGAGGAAGAAAGGGCACAAAGAATGTGCAGAGATTGAGCAGTTATAGACCAGACTTGTAACAAAGAAATAGAATTGGATTCATTTATGAATTTGTCTTGTATACTGGAGTTGTATCTCTATAGTTTTGATTGGTTGGTGTCGTCAGACAAACTGAGTTGGTGCTTAGTCAGGGGATTGGTGTCTCCTTAGGAAGGGTGTCCTTAAATGTAATCAGTGTGGTTTTGCCAGTGAGGCGTTTAATTGTGAGGCTAGATTAGAACAGTGGATTTTAGCAACTATTCTCATCGTGGTTTTTTCTTTTGGTTTTCCATGTATAAATCTAGTGTAATGTGTTTTTGTGTGTCTGTGATCTCTGCATTTGTTCTTTAATATGCATATGCATTTGTATCTTCTCTAAAAGGTTTAATGAACTAGTTTTTAGCTAATCTACTGATTCACCCCTCCTCTCAATAAATAGTTGTGTTCAACAATTGGTATCAGAGCCAAGGGTTCCTAGAAAGAAGCTTAATCAGCTCAAGTAGATCCTGGAATAGTGAACACAATGGCTTGTCAAGAAGGATCCTCCTCAAACAAAGCACCTCTCTTTAATCGATCCAACTATGCTTTCTGGAGTATACAAATCGAAACATATCTATCCTCATTAGGGTTTGATGTATGGATGTCTGTGGTAAATTGATATACAACGCCTATTGTACCGCTACTGATCAGGCTGCCAAGAAGGCATATGAGAACAATGCCAAGGCAAAGAATGCTATTCTTTGTGGTCTGTCAAATTCAAAGTTCGTCAAAGTTATGCATTGTCAAAGTGCAAAAGACATCTGGAACAAGTTAAAGAGCATCTATGAAGGAGATGACAAGGTGAAACAAGCCAAGCTACAAACATACAAAGGGTAGTTGAGAGTCTTAAGATGAATGAAGAGGAAAAGATTGCCGATTACCTCCTCAAGGTAAGATGAAATAATGAATGCAATCAGAGGTCTTGGTGAAGAAATGGAAGAGTCAACCATAGTCAAGAAGATCTTAAGATCTTTGCCATCAAGATATGATTCGAAAATCTATGCGATAGAGGAAGCAAGAGATTTGGACAAACTCACTGTTGATGAGTTGCATGACACATTCACAGCCTATGAGATGAGAATGGGAGAGACTGACACTTTTAAAAGAGACATTGCATTCAAAGTAGCAAAGCAAGGAAAAGAAGAAACATCTACGTTTGAATTTGAGGAGACTGATGGAGAAGAAGTTAACTTTGTCAGAAAACTAAAAAGAGAATCAAGAAAATATAAAGGCAAGCTACCGTTCAAATGTTTTAACTGTGGTAAGGTAGGACACTTTGCTGCCAAATGTCTTTATAATAAAAAGGACAATTCTGAGCAAGTAGAGAGTAGCAAAAAGGTGAAACCCCACAATGCAAAAATGAAGAACTTCAAGAGTAAGAAAGGGTTATACACAAAAGAAGACAGTGACTCAGTGAAAGATAATTATAGTAATAGATTCGATGATGATCATGACTATGCTTTTGTAGCTAAGGGAAATGAATTCCTGTTCATGACAGAAGAATCCACTTCCATAAATCAAGAATAAGACGAAGATGAAGATTGGGATGAAGAAGAGGAATGTGAAATTGATCTAGAAGGTGAACTTGTTTGTGCTCTAGAAGAGATTGAGAAACTAAGAAAAGAGAACTCAAAATAGAAGAAGCTTGGGCAAAAGGAACTTGAAAAATCTGATCAAATGATAGTGATTCTAAAAACTCAATTTGAGGAGGCTAAAAGAATAGGAGTAGTCAAGATGGATCTATAGTCCAAATCTGAAGAATGCATGAAGCTTGAGACATAAATAGTAGCCTTAAGGAAAGAACTTGAGAAGGCAAAAGGCCAATTAGATAACAGTCTAAAGTTGACAAAAGGATCAGACATTTTTAGTGAACTAATCAGCGCTCAAAAGCCCTCAAATGAAAAATCAAGTCTTGGATATGAGAAAGGAAAAGGTTCCTCAACTAGTTCGTCAACAAATGTATATGATAATTTCAAGATAGGTGGAGATGCAGAAGGATATACTAAAGTGGTAGACTTAAAGAAACAAAAGCGTATGAAAGTTCAATATACTGCACCAAAAAATGTTATGACTAGGTATTATTCATCCTTTTATGGTTATTGATACAACTGTAATCAGTTTGGTCATAGGGCTATTGAATGTAGAGTTGTACCTACAAGGACAACTAATTTTGTAAGTAGAAACTCATTTGCTTCTCTGTTAGATTCAAGTACAATATGCTACAATTGCAATAATTTTGTTCACATAGCCAGGCACTGTACGACTAACTTTGCAATGTCAAAACTAAACAATGAAAGGCAAGTCTCTTAATGAGAACAAAGTTCCACAAGTCATTAATAAAGAAAAGAAAAGGAAATATAAGAGACCTAAGGAAATGTGGAAAGTGAAAAATCAATCTTTGATTGCTTAAACAATACTCCATGTCAAAGAACAAAATTTGTGGGTGATAGATAGTGGGTGCTCAAAGCATATGATTGGTGACAAGAGCAAGTTCACTAAATTGAGCAAGCGCAAAGAAGGAACTGTCTGTTTGGGAGACAATACAACAATTAAAATCAAAGACAAACAAACCTTGTACAAAGATGGTAAGCTTCCTACACATGATGTCCTTTATGTTGAAGGATTGAAGCATAATCTACTGAGTGTCAGCTAAATGTGTGACAATGGATACAAGGTCATATTTGATGCTAAAGGCTGCAAGCTAAAGAGATCTGGCAAAACATTCGCAGAAGGGAGGACTGAGAGTAATATCTACAATCTTGTTGAGGTAAATGGCAATAGTTGCCTCATAGGAAAGGTTGATGAAAGTTGGTTGTGGCATAAGAGAATGTGTTATGTCAATTTTGATAATTTAGTCAAAGTGAGTTCGAATAAATGTGTAAGACATGCCCAAGATAACCAAACCCGTTGATATTACATGCAGAGGATGTCAATTAAGCAAGCAAACAAGGGTCAAGTTTCAAACAAAAGAATATGCAACTACAAAGCCTCTACAATTAATTCATATCGATCTTTGTGGTCCTACCAAGACAAGAGGATTTAAATGAGTTCATTACTTCATGTTGTTTGTAGATGATTACTCAAGGATGACATGGGTAACCTTTTTGAAGGACAAATCTCAAGCCTTTGAGAGATTTAAGATCTTTAGAGCCATGGTTGAAAATGAAATGGGAAGAAAGATCAAGTGTTTGAGATCTAATAAAAGTTGAGAATTCACCTCCAATGAGTTCATAGAATATTGTGAAAAGTATGGGATTAAAAGGCACTACTCTGCTGCAAGAAGTCCACAGCAAAATGGAGTTGTTGAGAGGAAGAATATGACAGTTAAGGAGATGGCCAGAACAATGTTGAAAGAGGCCAAACTATCTGATAAATATTGGAGAGAAGTAGTCCAAACAACAGTATATCTTGAACAGAGTTTAACTGAGGGTGAAGAGTGATAAAACTCCATATGAACTGTGGTATGGAAACCCTGCATTTGTTAAGTACTTCAAAGTGTTTGGAAGCAAATGCTACATCAGAAGAAAGGAAGACAAACTAAGAAGTTTTGAGCCAAGATGTGATGAGGAATTTTTTTTTGGTTACTCTACTCATAACAAAGCCTATGCATGTTACAATAAGAGGCTGCATAAAATAGTTGAGAGCATCAATGTCAAGATCAAAGAAGGATTTGAACATGTTGAACCTAATGAGGAGATCAGAATTGAAGAATTAGGAGCAAAAAATGAAGAAGATAGTGAAGAGGAGGAAGAAAAGACTGAAAAGGCACCCCTAAGGTTTGTTCAAAAGGAACATCCCAAGGAGCAGATAATTGGCAACAAAAATGAAGGAGTTCAGACTAGGAGAAGAGCTGCAATGAACAAAGTGCAAGTAAGTTTTGCTTTATTTTCAGAAATTGAGCCTAAAACCTTTAGTGAAGCCAACAAAGATAAAAATTGGTTAAAAGCCATGGAAGAACTAAGCCAAATAAAAAAGAACAAAACTTGAGAATTAGTTCCTAGACCCTGAAACAAGAATGTGATAGGAACAAAATGGGTTGACAAAAACAAACTCAATGAAGATGGAGTTGTTATAAGAAACAAAACAAGATTGGTGTGCAAGGGATATGGACACGTAGAAGGCATAGACTTTGAAGAGACATTTGCTCTAGTGGCAAGACTGGAAGCTATAAGAATGTTTTCGGCATTTTCTGTTCATAAGAAGTTCAAAGTGTATCAAATGGATGTAAAGTCAGCGTTTTTGAATGGAAATTTAGAAGAGGAAGTCTACATTGAACAACCAGAAGGTTTTCAGCTATTAGATGAAGAAGATTATGTGTGCAGATTGAAGAAGGCACTGTATGGTCTGAAACAGGCACCTAGAGCATGGTATTCAAGATTAGATCAATTCCTGCAACAAGGTTTCAACAAAGGATGTGCAGACAACAATTTGTGCTTTAGATCAGAAGGTGAGCATATGTTGATTATTGTTTATGTAGATGATATCATTTTTGGTGGTGGCAATAGTGATATGTGTAAAAAATTTGCTACACAAATGCAAAGTGAATTTGAAATGTCTATGTTGGCAGAACTTTCCTTCTTTCTTGGTCTACAAATTGCACAATCTGATGAAGGGATATTCATATCTCAAACTAAGTATGCAAAGGAGATACTCAAGAAATTTGAAATGGAAGACAACAAACCAGTTAGTACTCCCATGATAACTGGATGCAAGTTGAGCAAAGAAGATATGTCTGAAGGGATAGCTTGTCTCATTCGAGACAACGCCAAGCCTAGAGTCTCACTTGTGGCCTCTGATGTCCCCAGATACATATGGCTTCGGACTCAGAGAGATCCACGTTCTTTTCGAGATGTCTTCATAGTTGTTTTCTACTTTCCCCAGCACATCTTCATTCGCCATTCATGTTGATGGAGACCTGTACCTTGACCTCTATCCAGAGATTTCTCGATACTCCACTATTGGTGATATCCTTCTTTTGGGCGATTTTAATGCCCATACATGGAACCTCTAGACGCCTATTCATGACCTTGCTTAGGATGAGTTATGCCTTCATGAATTAGATCTAGAGGAGTTCGATTTATAGAGAGATTCTGCTGACAGGTATGTGACAATTACATCTTATGGGAGACACCTTTGTTTGGGTGAATCTTAGAGCCTTCACATTCTCAAAGGGCTTCCTCACTTCTCTGGCTCTGGTAAATTCACTTGCTTCCCTCATGGTGGTGGTGCGAGCGTCGTGGACTATGTTCTCATTCGTAGATCCATCATCCCTCATATATGTGGCTTCCGTGTCTCGCCTTAGCTCCCCCTTGCGGACCACGTTGTCTTGACCTTCACCCTCCATACTGGTTCTCACCCTTCCCCCCCATCTTCGCCCTTCCCCACACACCCCAGCACTTGACACACCACAATCCATTTTGATGATGATTACACCATTGACTATGCTGCTCGTCTCTCCCTTCTTATGTTTGGATTTTAATCCCTCCCTCTTCCCACCATTGATTCCATGTATGAGTTTTTACGTCACACCCTTTGGGATGCTACCCTTGATTCTTGTCCCCACACTATTCATTACTCTAGATCCCCTACCCGTTACGGAACTTGCCGCATGAACTAGTGGTATGATATTGAGTGTAAATCCCTTCATTAGAGACTTCGGTTTTCCCTAACCTATGACCCTACCTCCATACCCACACTTCGTAGGGAGTATTGTTGTCTTCTTCGACGTAAAAAATGAAAGTTTCTTGCGTCTAGATGACTTTCACTCGTTGATCTCCACCACTCTCCTAAGACTTTTTGGCGTACTCTTCATGTGTCTAGACCACCACTTCTGACATCACACCCGAAGCATGGGTCTCCTATGCTAGCACCCTCTATGATGTTCCAGCCCATCCTGCTGCCATTTCCCCCACTCCTCCACCACCCTCCTCTGTCTTCTCTACTTCCTCTGTCAAGAGAGCTATTTTGAAATTATGCACTAGCAAAGCAACGGATTGTGAAGGTCTTGAAGCTGAGTTCCTCAATTATGGTGTAGACTCCCTTGCCACACTTTTTAATGAGGTGGTGTCTTTAGGTTTCCCTTAGTCCTGATCCCAACTCATCATCCACCCTATTCATAAATCAGGGGATCCCTCTATCCCTGGCAACTCTAGGACCATCATGATTGGGCACACATTTGCCAAACTTTATGCCACACTGTTAGACATGCAATTGTCTGAATACTCAAGGGCAGACTGGATTAAGAAGGGACTACCAAACTATTGATCACATCTTTACGCTCCAGGTCATCATTGAAGAAGCTCGTCACAGGTCTTCCAAAGTCTTTTTTTATTTTGTTGATTTTGAGAAAGCCTTTGACTCAGTTCTGAGACACTTGCTTTTCTAGAAGTTGAGAGATTTCAGCATTCTAGATTCTATGATTACCATAGCTTGGAGGTTTTATGAGACAGTCATTGGACAGCTTTGTTTCTCTCATGGTTTGTTAGACTTTGTGAAGAGTACCATTGCAGTCAAACAAGGATGTCCTCTCTCACTGACCCTTTTCAACATATACATTGATGAGTTAGAGGGGTTTCTTTGGCAACACACTCATATGGATGATGGTTGTCTTCTGCATGAGGTGCTTATCGCCATCCTCTTTTTTGTCGATGATGTTGTCCTCCTCTCACACTCTGCAAAGGGCTTACAATGACAACTTGATGCCCTTGCTCACTTCTGCGAACTCCAACAACTTGTGGTCAACCTTAGTAAAACTAAGGTCATGATCTTTAATATCTCCAAGCGCTCTCTCTCCAGATTCCAATTTTTCTACAGAGGGGAACTTCTTGAGATCACATCAACCTACACTTATTTGTGGGTCCAGTTTTATGGTCCATGCTTTAACATGAAGTTTGCTGTTCAACCACGCCTTTGTAAGGGGTATGCTTCTCCTTCTGTTATGGAATGTCAATGTTTCCAGATCCACTTCCAGGACATCCCTTCCAAGTTACACTTGTTTGATTCTATCATCAAACCTACAATTTTGTATGGCTTAGAGGTTTGGTGACCTAGCTTAAGGGCCGTCAACTGGGCCCATGTTGAGAGGGTCTAGACTCTCACGTTGCAGTGCATGATCCATTGCAAATGGACTGGTTCTTCAATGCATCATCCATGTTGAGTTTGTCGCCCACCCGCTACGCCTTGAGACTATCTTCAGGATTACTTTATACATCCACAGACTCTGATCCTTGGGGGACTCAGCGTCTGGTCGTGAGAGATACCCCTACCTAGTAATTTTCTCTTCAGAGAGGATTGCTTCACTAGTCCCCACCAGACGTTGGCATTGTTGGTACTTTGAGACTAGCTTACTCCTTTCTATTGGCATCTCTATTGATAGATTACCCCCTTTCATGTATTCCCTGGATGCCCCTCCCGGGCTTCTTCCCACTCAGGACGTCATCACTAGGGCTGTCGAAGAGGACATCTACAGAAAATATATACAGATCACCTAGATCTCTCCTCGTGAGTTGCTAAGTCGCAAGCTTGCTTTCTATGTTGATCATTTCGTATAGGTGGTGGACGATATCATTTGTCGCTCTCACTATCTCCAGTGCCATTGGTCTCACGGCTTGAGGTTTCCCCTTGGCTAGATGTGAGTTTGTTCCCACCAATTATAGGTTGAAACAGACCATCACATTCTTCGTCAGGACCCGATCTGCTGTCTCTCCTCCCTTTAGGAGGTGGAGACTGAGGACCACTTCATTTTCAGATGCCCCATTTATTATGAGATCCGAGGAAGATATCATTGCCTCTACAGAGACTCAAATAATAACTACTTTCTTGAGATATACACACCAGTTGTTCCTTGCTCTTTATCTTCTCAAGGCTGTCACTTTTCGGTGTAGACTCTTACAAGAGGAGACTAGAGGATCTAAAGCTCCCATATTGATCACCTCTTTCTTTTAGCCCATTCAGGGGCTTGGCAACACTAAACGTCCTTTGGACACTGGTACATCACACATCAGCGCATATAGGTCAGTTAGGTGGCTCTTCTCCTAGCACAACATTCCCACTCAGACTACTCAGATCTCCAGGCCTGCTTTCTCTTGGCATCGTGGCTCTTCCCCTCTCCGAAGACATGGATCTACTACTTGCCAGCTGCCCCCCAGACCACTGGGGCAAACTGATATTACAAGCTTCATCTCTACTATGGGAGTTACATTGGCCTTGGATGTTAGGGGAGATTCTAAAGGAAGTGTCTTGCTTTCTCCTAGGATCCCCCAACCTGGCTCCTCCGACCCTGTATACTCATTAGACAACATTACCAGATCCCTCATAGTGATCGATAATGGCTCAGATGATGCCTCCACTTTAGGCATCGATAGAGACATTCAATGAGATTTTCCTCCAGTCTTCATTGGCACATGCTCTTGGGGATTTTGTTCGCCCCTCCCTACTATTTGTTTTGGTTTCTTTGCCACTTGTGTTAGTGAGACGCTGCTCTATTTTGTCTTCGTAATTTTCTTTATTTCTTTTGTTCGCTTCTAGGATTCTTTCTTCCTAGAATTTTCAATTGCTTATGGTTGTATGCTTCAGTCCCATTGACCTACTTTTGGTCATTTGTGGACATTAATATGATTTTATTTTCTTTCTTTCTTTCTTTCTAATTTGGGTGCTCTTAAACTTTTTACCACTTTCTTATCACAAAGATTCCCTCAAGTATGGCTTTCTACATATATTTTTAGCTAAGTCTAAAGATACCTCTTAGGTTTGAATCTAATGGCATGCTCCGGGTCAAATGAAAAATTGTTTGCCACTCATCAAACAAGAGTGCACAACAAAACATTGGAAGCATAAACAATGAACAAACAAGATAGGAAATACAACTTCATAAATTTCTTAGAATTCACATACATAGAATATTCATCTGAATTACATAAACAAACAAAAAATGCATTTTATCCTCACACCTAGATTGCAAAACAAAAACTACACCTATCTAAGCCTATAGGACAATTGAGTGATCTCTATTCCAAGCTGCATCACTCTTCTTCCTTCCAAGCATCCCTCTTCTTTTGTGATCTTTATTCTTCTAGGTTCTAAAAATCAAAAAATCCTCTTTCACTTTCATGGACTATATATTTAACTTGATTGCTCGTCTATTACTGGAGTGAAGAATAACTTAATGGTAAGACAAAATTATTCACCTTATAATTGTTAAAGATCTCAACGTTGAGCCGAATCTCGAGCTGCAAAACTGTAGATGTGTGAATTGAGCTACATCACGAATTTTCCATACTGACATAAATCCAAGTATCACTAAGGTAATGATAAATTGCAAACATTTGTAGTTAGATACAAACAACATGGTATTGCATCCGTAATAATTGATCGTGGCTTTGCTTTGCATGCCACTCCATCCCTTGGACCATCTTCTTCAGGTGTATTTTTTGTGGTATGGCATCCACTAGACCAAACCATTCCATGGTATGTTGCCTACTATGCCATGCTATGTCCGCCTGCTATGACATGTTATGTCTACCTGCTATGCGATAGTTTGTTTCCTGCTACAGCATGGTATGTTTCCTGCTACAACATGGTATGTCACTCACTATACCATGACATGCCACAATATGTTGCCCACTACAAATGGCATACCAAGATATGTTACCTTCTATACTAGAACATAATGTGGTATGCTGCCTGCTATACCATGGTATGTCGCCCGTTAGGCAACAAAATGGTCTTTAAGATGGTGTTTCACTCGTGACACTGCAAATTTCTCTTGAACATGTTGGATTAATTTCTTCAACTATGGATGCTCTTGCATCAGACTCTCGTGGGTAGTTTGAGGGCGAGCATGATGTTCAGAATTGTAAATCTGAGAAGGAATAAAAGTTGGCCAGCCAATTTGATCATGCTCAACTCCTAAGACCCAAACAGTTTCTTCTGGCCCTTTATCTTTCCATCTTTGAGTTTTCCTTCTTGTTCTTTTATCCAAAGTCTTCTCAATATTTTCAGGTTTCTTTGTTGATTTTCACATTTTCAAAATGACTTCCTGCTTCTCATCATCTTTGGCAACTTCATTCATGCAAGGGCCAACTTTAGTAGTGTACATCCCAAAAGGGAACTTATCCTTTCAATCTTCTACAATAAATTCTTTCACATGCTTTCATCTGCTTTCAACTCAGAGTCTCACACTTCTTTCTTCTCTTTACCTCTCCTGGACTTGTTTGATATACTTAGTTGACGCTTCAATTTATATGCTTTTTTTTTACTCGACACAACTCCAATAATTGTTCCATTGTGTATCAAAATGCACATCTACAACACCCTTTAGATGAGGCCATTCCAAGATGGCTTGATTCTTTGTAGTTCATGTATAAGTCCTTCCTACAACAAGTTCCAAGGAGGACAATATGCCACTTGTGGTTTTTCTTGATCACTCTTCTTAACAAGTATTTTTCTTAAGCAGCATGCTTTTGGAAAAAACTCTAGCAGATATTTGATCAATGTTTTGGATCACATTCCGTGATCCATCATTTGGATGCATAAAAATATGTGTGTTTCAGACTAGAGCTCCTTATATAAATACTTTCAGTGAAGTATATTGATTCTATTTATGGGTCACCTTAATAGAGTCACACAAATAAAATGCACAAGCCTTTATTCACATTACATTAATTCCACCACTAATTCAAAAATAATAAAAAATATTTATTAGTTGGTGTCTTTTTACCATATTGATAATTGCCTTAAGTCCAACCTTTCATCCCTATTCATGTTTTTTGAATGCTTGTTAATCTAAATTACTGCTCTCAAATCTTTTGAAATGGTGCCCTTCAACCGCTAGTACCTTGGTCTCTTCAATGCAAATGTGGTGCTTTGTTTGAAAAGGGTGATTTGCCAAGGCTGATTTGATAACTCTCTCTCGTTTTATATTCATGTAATGCTCTTTAACTCTAGTATTAATGGAATGTCTTGTTTCACCAATGTACGACACCCCACATGAACAATCAATTCTATAAAATTCACCTCTTTGCATTCGCTCCAATCAATCCTTGGAAGACTTGATCAACTAACTTAGTTTTTATGAGGCAAGAAGGTTGAATTGATGTTCTTTGTTTTCAGATTGAATAAGCTGGGCAATTGATGGATATTGGCCCAATGGGAAACTAAAGCCATGCAAAGGAGGAGAAAATATCGGCATGACAAGTATCTCCAAATAATGATTTTTAAGTTCGGAAAATCTGTTAAAAAATATAATGGGAGAAAATAATTAAAACCAAGCAAAATTTAAGTACTTTTGTTTGGAACATTCAAAATATGAGAGATTTTGGAGAACAAAAGAGTAAGGTTAGAAAATTTGGATGAAACACCTTGCGAAGGCATAGTGTATGTTTCCGTAATAAAATTGTATCAACTACGGGCTGAAAGCATAAATATGTTTAATTTGAATTTCATGATGTTGTTCATCGTCTAACAAGTGCGATATGTTGAATGCAACCATATTAAATGATCTGCTGTACGCCCATCTCCTCCTGTCATACATCCATCCATTGGGGTTGTATGCCCATTCCTCGCTGACAAATTTGTTGTTGTATGCCCCTTTTCTGTTATACACCCATTCTCAACATTTCATTGTATGTCACATTCTCACTTTCTGTACATCCATTATTGATACCCTTCCTGTCATTCGTTACGCTTGTTCCCTAACGTCACCATCCTTGATACTGTACGACTATGTTGGGCTTGCCTCAAAAAAACAAAAAGGTGTTGTTAGAGCATGGGGAAGCATTCAATTAAATTACAGCATTTTTTTCAAAGTGAATCGAAGAAAAAAACTTTAGGTGCAAGATTTTAATCCAGAGGCAAATTTTACAGATAAAGGTTAGCTAGAGTAAGGAAAAGTCCCCTTTTAAGGGATTTGGACAACTATTAGTAATTCAAGGGGCAAAACCCTTTTTCCAGAAGTTAAAGAATGAGGGTTTTGGTAATATTTTTGTAGTAGAAAAGTCTAGATTTGAAGCTGTAATTATGTCTGAAAAGAAAAGCAAAAAAGCTTAGGCTATTGGGACACCATTATCTTCAATAAGGCCAAATGTATGGGAAATAGCACCGAACAAAGCTTTCAAAAATTATGGCACTACACTCTAGGGTAGTTTACTGTTGCACTTCCAAGGACAATACAAACATCCCTTATAACAACCTGCAAAAGTTTAAAAATGCTTGTACACAAGGAAAAGATCCAAGAAATAAAGAATGAAATATGGACTGACCATTAAAACATTGGCCGAAATAGAAGAAGTTGTCGACTGTAGAAACCCTCACACTGGAGAGTTTACCTGCTGCTGAGTCCCCAATGTGGTGGGAAAATAAGTACGATGATCATGAATTAAAATCAGCATTGTGGTGGGCTGTCGTAGATAAAATTCTGCAAATGTCATACTTCTCTATGAGGGATTTTGAATGTTATTTGGTTCATATGGTGTCAAGCAATGATAGGAGCAACCAACAATCATTTGTACTTTATAGGAATAAAGAAGTGATGATAATGTACAAGCTAGAAAATTTTGTCAAGGTTGGGTACCCTCGCATGGGCAGCCGATTATCAAGATGTAAAGTAACCTACATATTGCGCATGCCTAGAAAAACCGATCCGTACAAACTCTTTGTCGAGGCCATTTGACTGTGGTAGCTTCGCCCCACACGTGGGCTAGAGGCATCATTTGAATTAAAATATAATTCTTGTCTAATGAAGAATGGCGGTGTCTCCTTGATGTAATCTGTTGTTGATTGGTTGGAGCTGCCAGGGCTTCTGACGTTGCTCTTGGGATGATAGACTGTATGACAAGTTTGAGTAAAGGAGAGGGCTCCAATTGGAGAGAGCTAATGTCAAGCCCTATTCACGAATTCGTCTCCCTCAAAAGCAATGGTGTCGACATGACCCAACATACAATCATGTTGTTCCTTGATGCTATTTACACTCAGGCGACATTGGGAAGCAACTTGAGTTTGGATATGAGCTATGACCCAACATGACCATGTATGTGTTTTGAATCTTTTGATGGAAAAATTAGGACATTCCCTTGGCTGATGCAAAAGGGCAGGGGGTTGAAAAGAAAGACTGCAAGCTAACTAGAAGTCATGGAAGTAAATAGTAGCTAAGGAGGTAGTAAATTTAGAAGATGAAGGGGAATTGAGAAATGGAGGAGGAGGAGGACAATGATGAGGTTGAGGAAAGTGGGACACCCAAGCTATCCAGTGTCCAATTGGTTCGGTCTTAAAGAACCTTCTCTTATTTCTCTTGTACGCACACCCTTTCTTCTTTAGATGATGTGGTGATATCATTGGCTCCAATTTATCTACCTTGACCGTATAGTAGGGACATGTATGGAAAATAGTATTACTTCCTAAAAAATCTTAGGCCCATGTCACAAATCTTACCTGACTTTGCTAACATTGTCAAGGATTTAGATGTGGCAGTTTGGGAGACACAAGCTCTGTTGATCTCGAATGAAGCGGCCCGCATAAGGAAGTTTGTGGAAGAGGTTTGTCACTTTGAATTTGTACGCATTTTTTTGAGCCAAGGGCGGCCATTGCAAAACAACCAAATATGACCCAATAGCGGTTCCTCAACATGCCCCATCCAAGCATTTTTTTATCGTGCTAGGTGTGTTTGAAGCTCTTCATTCTTTTGAACACACTTGTTGATATTAGTACTTAATGTTACAATCTATTTTGTGTGAACAAAGCTGCCTAGAAAATGCAAAGGCAAATGCAATGCAAGAAAATGAGGCCTTGTGTGGTCAGTTGGAGGAGAAGCATACAAGATTTCAAGAGCAGCTTTGCCAATAGTCTCAGCATACCCTGAACCAAGCCACTTAAGGTTGTTTATTATGAGTAGGAGTTGGTGTAGCTGAAGGTTCAATTGACAAAACTTCAGATAGTGGAAGCGGAAAGAGATCAGCTGAAATAGAGAATGCAGGAAGTAGTTCAAATGGTGAAGTGCACAAGAGAACACGAGGTCATAGCAGAGTGTGATTTGAAAAAGCTTACTGAGGATGTTTATGCACTTAGAGCTGAAGTTAAGCAGTTGAAGTCAAGTGGGACAGCCTCTTCGGGATCAGGATCTACTGGAGCAGCAATAGTGGGTACATCTATTCCTGTTGTGACACTAGCAATTCCTTCCTCAGCAGTCGTACATGCAAGGACAATTTCTTCTTTACATCCTCCATCTAATTATTGTATCTGGGTTATGTCGGATGAGACTCCATTTTTTTTTAAGTGGCGGATAATGTAGTCGGTTATGTTCTCATTAATATTGTAATCAGCGTATGATTAACATAAATGTTTTGTTGTTAACTTAGTTGTGTTGTTAATCATTGTATTTTCGGCTTACTGTGTATTAATCATTTTTCGGTTATGTATGGTTGGGTTTGACGGTTGTGCCTTAGCGAAGAACTGTTTGCTTGACCAACTAATAAATAGTAAGTCGGAAGTCGGGGTAAGGGCACCGATGTGATAGGTCTTTCTTGTACCAAGCACTGCATTGTACTGTACACTGCCTTGTGCAATAAAACTATGGTTCTCTCTATGTTCTCCTGTGTTACATTCATGGTATGTGTTTCTATTTCTGCAATTAGTGTAAATTGGTAGTGTAGCATTTTGATGTAAACAATACCACCTTCCTCAATATCAATTGAGATTGCTTCTTCCTATGACGGCTCATCACCTACTCGAAACATATGAGCTCTTGCCTCACTTTTATTTTCATTCTCTA
Organism: Torreya grandis; assembly: GCA_037957365.1. Lineage (NCBI taxonomy): Eukaryota > Viridiplantae > Streptophyta > Pinopsida > Cupressales > Taxaceae > Torreya > Torreya grandis. The sequence goes on from JARHVA010000043.1 coordinate 1,268,509, forward strand.
CTTTTGGACATTCAAATCCCGATGGAAAAACTTACCACATCCAAAGCACATTCCCTCAAACATGACCTTTGCCTTCAACTTCTAATTATATGTGGGAATAAGAGTCACTTTTTTGACACTACTTTAAGGAGCTTGTTTCTCCTGCAACTTCTTGCTTTCCAAACTATTTGCCTTTGCCTTTTGTCTGCTTTTCATATACTTTGTTTCTTTGACTTCTGCTCTGCACTTCTGCAGTTCGTCCACTTTGTTGGGCTAAGTTTATGCCATCCAACCATGCCCGCAGTTCTCTCAATATCTCTACAATAACTTCAACATCCTCTCGTGGCGGTTTTCCCCTTTTGCTTTTACGTCTACCAAATGTGACTTATCGTTGAGCCATTCCAATACTTCTTGGCTCAATTCAACTCCCAAAATTGCAAGTTTTCTACTCCACTCAACTCAACTCTAAATTACAATTTTTAGATTTTATAACAAGAATGGTGGTGTTATCAAAGGTTGAATAAACGATCGTTTCCACTCAACCAATTAAAGTGCACACCAAAACATTGGAAGCATAAACAGTGAACACACTAAATAGGAAAATATAACTTTCTTCCTGAATACTGTACAAAACTCATCTGCAGATTATCAGGTAGAAATACATTGACAAACCAAAGTTATGTTCCATTCTCACACACATATCACAAAACACCAACTACACCTAACCAGCCTTCTGGACTTTTTGGTGACCGATCTCTCAAGATGCACCACTATTCTTGCAAATTTTTGTCTTCTTTGTCAGCTTCGTGCTTCTTTGTTTCAAAAGTCCCGAAGTCCAAAAGATCCTAGCACTTTTGTAGACTGGACATTTAACTTTATGGTTCTTGTGAAATGATTCACCTTCTATCTGCTCAAGATCTCGATGTTGCATGGAATCTCGAGCCACACATTTGCAGACAACTGAGAACTGAGCTACATATTTGCAGACAGGTGAGAACCTAGCTACATATCACATTTTCCATTCTGACATGTGTCCAAGCATGAACATATGACATGTGAGATATATCCATAGTTAGATACAAACAACATGGTATTGCGACCTCAGAAGGTGATCATTGTATTTCATTTGCCATTCCATCTTCTTCAGATGTATTTTCTATGGCAGAGTTCACTAGATCATGCCACTTGATGCTATGTTGCCCACTATACCATGGCAAGCTGCGTGCCATACAATGGTGTGTTTCCCACTACACCATGGCCTGCTTCTTGCTATATCACAGTATGTTGCTCGCTATACAATGGTATTTTTCCTGCTATATCATGACATACCAAGGTATACCTTTGGTATGCTGCTTGTTAGACCCAAAAATGGTCTCCAACAGGTGTTTCACGTACGAAGCCACAACATGCTTGTGACCATGTAGGATCAAGTTCTCCAGGGATGCTTCTGCATCAAAAGCTTGTGCTTGGAAGAAACTCCTAGAGTTAGAATATCATACTGCCTTACTCCAAGGTACCTCTTGGGTCTGGATCTTCAACCTGGAAGGAACTCCTGAGTCAGATTATAATATTACTGTATCTCGAAGATATCCCTAGGTCTAGAAACTCATTGGATAGGATAATACTACCTTAGCCCAGATATTACCTTTGGTCTGGGTCTTCTGCTTGGATTAGAGTCCCTTGGGTTTGGTTCTTATGACAAGAACACCACCTTGACTCAGGATATATGATCACCTCAGCATGAATATGCCCTTCGGGTCTGAGTCTTATTTATAGAAGAAACTTCTTGTGTCATGATATAATATTGTTAATTTCAATTTTAACTGCTGTTATCACAGTATAATGAAACAACTGCATCATTGAGCAATTTCAGATTTAATAGTGGAAAGCACTAACTAAAATTGTGGCAAAAAACAGGTGTGATTTTAATCAGATTAGTGATCATAACTATAATGCACTCCTTTCAGCATATCAGCCCATTAACTGTGGCCTTATTGCCCCTTTAAACCCATTTGCAGGCCTGCTATTGTTTTGGCAGAAAACTGCAACATTATTTTGAAAAATTGTCCTCGAATACTGCTTAGATTCTAGGATAGTTAACTGCAAACACCAAGTTGTGTATCATGTGCGTGTGAAGGAGTTCAAACAAAAAGGTGTTCATGACAAGAAAATTGAAGAGTTGGAAAAAGTAAGTTTTCAGGAGCAGAAGAAGCAAGTTGCATATCATTTGATAAATACCAGCATGGTAAGGTTGTAGCAGCTACATAGGTGGACATTTTTCACAAGCATGCTGCTTGTTATCCTTGCTCGATGTACGATTTTGGATTTTGAGGATTTGATCATTGGTACAGGCATCAATGCATGAATAATATAAAAACTGTCTTTGTTCCTTTAGCATATGCACCCAATGTAGCTGTTTTTCCATTTTTCTATACATTCTTGTGAGTGTTTATGTGTATAACATATTTCCAACATTCCGTTCTCTATCCTATTCATCCTTTTATTGACTAGCAATTTGCGGTTTGTCCAAAATAAGGCTACATTGGTTATTTGATACCTTTCAGATTTTCAATACATTTCTAAATCTACTCTAAAATTCCATATTGCTAGCAGCACAAACTATGCATATCATTTTGGTTCTTGAGGCCACAACAGTAGCCTTATTTTACACAACACAACATGTTACAAACTTGGCAAAATTTGGCCATGCATGGATTTCTTGTGTTAAGGTTTAGCACAGCTATGATTGTATGTGAACTATGGTTCTCCAAGTGTGATATTTGCATCTTTGGGTGCATTTTTTCTTAAATTTAATTTAGAATTTTGTAATTGCTAATAAAAAGTATTTGATGTGACATTAGTCAATGGACATTATTACTGTGCAGATTATATCCGCGATTTGTGGAGGAATTACAGATCTTTCTTTTCATGCAGTGGGCTATGCTTGGCAAATTTTGAATTGTTTGCTCACAGCTTCCTACTCAGTAAGTTCTGTCATGCAACATCTGTATATTTTCCTCAGTTTAAAATCATATATTCTAAAAGTCTAAATATATTTTGTGCTCTTAATGGAGAGAACATATTTTGCACATGTTTTGGAGCATGCAGTTCATCCCCGGGTGGTGACAGACTTTCCAGAAAAATTAGACTTCTTGATTCGGTAACATAGTTAGTTAAGAGTTTTGCAGTTTATATGTTTATCAAGTGAAAAGCAAGAATGAATCCGGTAAATTGGTCCCCAAGAGATTACAACCCAAGCCACCACTAAAACTGTGATTTATAAATCCTTTTACATATCATATGAAGCCTTCCATTTAGCTGCAGGAGAAGGATAGCTACTAAAGATGATAAAATGTATACACTTTAAACACATCTTCTGAAAATATCAGAGGTGCATAGCAATATTGATAGGAGCGAAACAGCTCTTTTTAGAGCTCATGTATGCAGCTAGCAGGCAAAGGTGTTTTTTATTGAGAAAAATCCCAGCAATTATTTGAGAGGAAGCAACCATTAAGTTTTGCTTTACTTAGCAATGCCAGTTAGGAGGACATAGGAAACAACATTAGTTTTAAGAAATATAGGTTACATATCTTGATAGAATCACAATTTTATCCCAGGATAAATGAAACTCAAATTTTTGTTTCTCCTTCGAGATGCATGTTTTCCGATTGTGTATATTTAGTATTAGATAATAAACAACTGCTGGGAGCATGTAGTGGTATTAACTTATTAAATATACAGGAATGAATTTAGTCCAAGCTTGTTTGATTTGTAAGAAAAATTCTCACTTTCACGAGTTGACAGAAGATGCAGATGATGGTTAAATGGTGATTAAGTCGAATGTTTTCTCAATTTAATTTACAATTGTAACTAAGTAAAATTTTATTGTTATTTGTTTGACTCATTTTAGTGATTATTTAGCTGTTATGGACTCTGAAAAATTATGGACTAATGTGAAAATACACTTGCATTTCTTATTCAAAACATTTTTGTGAAATTATGCAAGATGGAACAACTCTTGTTTTACATAATTATAAAATTAATGTTTCCTCTGGAGTAGCTATTTTGTATGATATAATCTTGCCAATAAGTGGTCAAAGTTTTCTCAACATGGTAATCATATTCCTAGTCACATGCATGTATTCGGTAAGATGAATCCCTATAATACAATAATGTACATATTTTATTGAGATCATCTGAAACTTTCTTGCAATTTTCCTCAAAAGAGTTTAAATAAGAATTGGATGATGTTTGTTTATTTCCCAAGTTCATCATAAAGGCTTTTTAAATAATATCTTTGAAAGTGAGATTTGACTATTTTCATTAGACGAGGTTAAAATGTGACCTTGTAAGTTATAATGGATAATGCTTTTAATATAGATGGTTGACAGGATCCTCTTAGGAGTAAAAACAAAAACCCATATTAACTGTTTAGCATATGCTGAATGGACAAGAAGATGCTACTATCAAGACACAAATTGCCTGCAATGCTCATCCAAACTTCTTTAACAAATATTAGTGTTTTAATAGGTGTTCTTCATACTCACCTTCATGCATGCACAGTTGGCATATTGATGGGCTATACCCACCCACTCTTCAGCAAGTTGTCATATTTTAGCAGATTCTGACAGAGACATGAAACGTTTAGCTTGTGAAGCAGAATTAATAAATTAGAATAGCTCCTCAAACAATTCCCTGCCAACACACTGTTTATTCTCCTTCCGTAGAACCTATCTTCCATATACGCCTATCTTCCTTCTTCAATTTAGGGATGTATTTACTAACTATCAGTTCAGGTACCCTTTTTCAAACCCATGTTAGATTGCTATCGATTGCAGTTCCACCCCAGCTTTTAAAACTTTATAATTATAATAAGCATTAATTTCAGCCTCTACCATATATCATTGAACCATGTAAGCCCACACGATTTCAATCTCCATAACTGACTTTAATTCCAAATTCTTAAAACTTAAAAGAACTAATGTTAGAGTGAGTAAGCATTGACCAAGTTCCCTATGTTGGGATACCAAAAATCAAAATTAGAAGTCCCCGATGTCGACCCTGAGTGAAAGCCACTAGGGTTCATAAATATTGGTGCTTTTGAAGGAATAAGTATATCCAAAATACACATTGGTTTAAAAGGGCAATTGATTATAGAGAGTGAATTTTCTATTTGGGTACTGTCTACTTTATCAAATGTGTGTGTTCCTATCCTTTATTTCTTATAATAAGCAAATGGAAATTTGAGCATAGGTGTAAAATTTACCATGGTATCAGAGCAGGTTGATCCCTAATCTATTGAATAGAGATGTTTGAGAATATGGAAATGCTCGTGAGTGTGAAGGCATGGTTGTAATCAAGCAGAGACATATCGTTGATGTAGAGAAGTGGAAGCTTATTTCAAGTGGCTGAATCCTTCTTATGATTGTAGAAAGAAAACAAATAATTATTTTAAAAATCTGCCTGTGGCTTATTCTTCTCTGAAAGAGGATTCCCAGGAATGTTCGTTTGCTATATTGTTGCCATATCGAGAAGATACCATATTCAGAAGTTTGAGGGCATCAAAACTTTTGCTGGAAATTGTGAAATATCTTCTGCTTTTTTGCCAATTTTTTTTCCACCATAGTTTAGTTTATCTCAATTTTTTTTTTGAAAGTATTTCTTTGCAAAATATTGACTTTAGATGAAAACGATATTTAATTTAATTTAATTTAGATATTAACGTCCACTAAAGGCCAAGAATGGCCTATGAGACAGAAAAGACAATACATGAACCAATACATAAAGGGAGTGCCAAAAGCATCTCCAAAAACATAAATTAGAAACAACAAATCAACTACCAAAAGGTTGAAGAACTTGAAACCTATAGAATGTATGTTGTCTGATAGATCTGGACCAAGTTGTTTGTGCATGAGATCTCTTAAGATTCCTGAAATCAGTTATTTGGAAGTAAGAATTGATATTCCTGTAATTATTTGTATCTGTAGACTTCAATTTGAGTGTTCTTTGTCAGAGTTGAAGTGTCTTATGAATAAACAAAGCTAAACATTTCTGATCTTCATATTGAATGAGGCTCCTTAAAAATCCATTGGAATCTCTGAAAAGACAATGGAATCTACCACAAATTTCATAGTAGATGGGACACTTGAATATAAAATGCTCCACTTTTAGGGTCTAGGAAACACCACTGACATATACGCTCATGTTGTGGGAGGTTATTGTCAAATTCCATCCGTAGCAGGTGGGAGCAAATGTGAAACTGAGCTAAAGGGATCCTTAAGCATGAAGGCAACAACTTGTTCATGTATTCAGGTATTTTATTTTGATCTTCATGGAAGGAGGAATAAAATTGAAAATAGTGAAGAAGTTTTAGTTTCAAAGGCTCTTTTGGAGCAAATCATGTAACTTTCAAATAAGACTTAGTGAGTTCTTCTCGTATACCCCTGTTAACATCATGTTTAGTGCGTTGAGGAGCATTAATAGAAAACCCAAGAAGAGGGAGTCTTTCAATATCAATATTCAGCTTCTGAAGGAGAGTCGTAACTCTTGCATACCAATAAGATTTGCATCCTGTTTTGACAAGTTGCATAGAAGATTGGAGTGCCAAATATGGATACCTGTTCCAACCAGAAAAAGAATCTGCCATGCATCGAAGCCTATGCAACATAGTGATAACATTGAAAATCAAAGAGATAAAGAGCGGACAAACTCCAAACTTTGCAAGAATAATTGAGTGAGGAACCGTTCTTTTGGCTCGAATATTCTTTGATAACATGGAAATGAAAACTCTCTCCATACAATTGAAATCATTCTGTCTCAAATATGGACCCCAAACATCACATCCATATAATAGTGCTGGTGTAACCAATGTATGAAAAAGTCGAATCTTTATCTGAATATCTTGAAATTGGAGCCGAAAACATTGTCTTTCCAAGGCTGTCAATGATGTATATTCTTTGCTCAGTGTTGCTTCTATTGCCGGAACAAAGCTAAAAGGTGGTCCAGATAAAACCACACCCAAGCAGGTGTAAGAGTACACCACCTCAACCTATTTCCTTTGTACATCAAATTCATTGTAGATGCTACTTTCTTGGTTGTATTGAATGCCATGATTTTTGTCTTTGCAAGATTTACTTCAAGGCCTTTCTTGTCACAAAAAAATGCTCAATGCATCACGCTGATTTTGAAGTCCTGTAATTGAGTGTGAAAGCCAAATAATGTCATCTGCAAACAATAAAATAGCAATGTAGATCCCAAAGAGGCTACAACCATTCATGCTACCTAAGTCTATGGAGATAAGATCCTCTAATTCATCGATATAGAGCCCAAAATAGTGTAGGTGAGAGTGGACAACCTTGTTTCACACCCATGGTACTATGGATGTCATTAGTAGTGTCCATTTTGGTATGAATATGCCCAAATTTTTTCTCATATAAAGTCATGACAATAGAAATCACCATGTCAGAAAGACCCAACTCTTTAAGCCTCTGGATCAAAAGATGCCTTGGTACTGTATCAAATGCTTTACAAAAGTCTACAAAACAACAATATACCTTTTGCTTGTTAGCCTTTGCTTCCTCTATAATGGCAACCAAAGTGAATATGTGATCATTTGTTCGGTGATTCCTTCAAAATCCTGCTTGACCTTTTGCTCTAATCCATTTTTTCTCTGCCCATTGGGAGATATAATCATCAGGTACTGTAGCAAAAAGCTTAGCCAAAGTATGCCTAATCATGATGGTAGGGTAGTTCTCAAGTTTAAGAGAATCTCCAGATTTGAAGATGGGATGTATAATATGTGATATCCAAGTGGGGGGAAGATCATGAGGAACAATCAAATTAAAAAGATTGGAAATGTGGACAGTAAGAACAACTGGACTATGATGGAAGAATTCAGCTTTTAAAATTTTCACATCTTGGGCTTTATTGGACTTGAGTTTATAGATGGCTTTAAGGACCATCTTGTCGGTGAAGAAATGATAGTTAGGTGGCATAGGATTCAAATGGATGGAGGGCTGATTGGGAGCATCATAGAGAGAGGTAGCATATGTAAACCATGTATGTGGGTCGGATTAAATCAAAGGTTTTTTCTCTTAGGGAAACCGCAAAAAAACAAGTATTTTCTATTTCTCTGCATCTTTTGGAAGAAATTGATAGAAAAAACAACAAATTCAATATGTATGTGAAAATGGGTTTTTGAATATACGTAATTGGTTTGCAAAGCTTAGAGGTACTGAAAATTTCTAAAATTCAGGTTTTTTCACAAATTCTAGAAATATTTTGCTATAAGGGAAAATTTGCCTTATGCAAAAGGGGTTATCTTAACATATGATTTGTTCTCCAACTCTTCAGAGGTCGAAAAACCTTGTGACGAGGTTCTGCAAATTGTGACTACGATCATCCTTTGGGCATAGCATTTGCATTTGCTATCAGGTTCAGCAATTTTTTAATTTTTGTTTTGGTTAATTTTTTTCAAGGAATTCGCTAGCACACTTTGGTTTCGATTTTGTTGCCAAATAACACTGCGTTTTTAGCATTGGACTTCTATTAACATAAATATAAGCGTACATGCCTCAATTACAAGCTTTGTAGGTAGAAAATGGAGAAATGATTGTGGAACTGTGGTGTGAGGGGTTTCATCAAGGGTGATGGGAAGGACCCTGTTGATAAATGGGAGAGATAATAGTACCTCGATAGGATGGATATGACTCTTGGACATTTTTCAACCTCATTTCTCTAGAGAATTGCGTAATGTCAAGAACGTGGAATTGCTGACTGTTGCATTGGATATTTTTTAGAAGCTCTTCAATAAGCCAAATAATTAATAAAGCCATCCAGTGAGAGAGTCATGCAGTTGAGGAGGTTAATTATTGCACGAGGACAATATTGAGTCCTTTGAAGAGGCTACTTTACTTTGAATGTAGCTGGCCAAAAATAAGAATATTCTAAATTCGAAGTTCATTAATTAATTCTTTAAGTAGGAGATTGTTGAATTAAGGAAAGACCAAAATCACATGAAAATTTGCATCGATAAATATGCTACTGCTCTTTGTGAAAAGTATTATGAGCATGTTGATACTTGGAATCCTGATACTGATGTTATGAGTGGCACAATCGAGTCTTAAAAAATATGATAGATCACTTCGTAGAGAAAATACTTGAGCAATTGCAAGAAGATATAGTAGGAGGATCCTCTTCTTCATCTCATAATGGTGTTGTCTCTTCAGATGATGATGGTTCTTCTGATTTTTAGATAATGATGCTTCCTATGATGGTGCTTCCAATCGTAGGGATTTTGGTGACGTTGATTTTTTGAATGTATCTCCCAACTATCATGCTTTGTTTAGCACTAATAAGTGGATTATCTTGGCATTAGTGAGTTTGAGAAGTATGCAAAAGGAATTGGTTCCAAGTTTCTTGAGCGAGTGGATTATACTAGAGGTGTACTTGGCAAGCATGGACATGATATTGTCACTCCTATTGAGCTGATTATTAGATTAGAGACAACGAGTCTTGGATACCTAGAGATTACGTTGGGAAATGATAGTCAACATGGTTCTTCTCTCATTGATCAGCCAAAGATAGTTTTGAATCATCAATTGATTCTTCTTTGACATTTTCCTTTCTTACATCCGTCAGCGTCTACCTCCAAAACCCTAGTTCTTTTCACTTGGTTGTGTTAATTCTAAGTATACATGTCTTTCCTCAATCAAAAAGATCTTGCCCCATGAATAAGTGGTATGATGATGACTGCAGGAGTCTCCACCGTCAACTTCGGTATGCCTTCCTCCATTCTCACCCCTCATATCCAGCCTTAAAATCATCCTATCGTTGTCTTCTCCGACGTAAGAAACACCTTTTTATTTCTCAAAGGAGATGGATCTTACGGGCTTCCTACATCCACTCCCCCAAACTCTTTTGGCATACCATCCTCCCACGACATTCTCCCCTCCCAACTGAGCTTAATCCCACATCCATGATTTCCCATACCTCCACCCTTTATGATAGTCTTGACCAAACATGTTGGAAACTTGAGCAAGGAGACAGTTGATAGCTTTGATATCAAGATCCAGAAAACAGTCTGAGGACTGAACAATTATCATTTCCATCTAGGGCAGCATGGAATTGTCATTGATGTCAAAGGTTAATGTCCTTGATGTCATTGAGATTGAAACTGATCATGCATTAATGCCAAAGGTTGAGTTGAGCACAACTGTGGAGTAAATCGCGTTTGTGAAGTGCTCTTACTCAGAAGAGGCAATTGGGATAAGTCAAAAAGACTTGAGTTGAGCAGATTTGATTGAGGGAATTCTTTCAGAAATATTGGTAAAGACATTTTTCTTGGACAAACTGCCCGCAGCTAATAAGGGAATTCTTTCTAGAAAAATCGACTAAGTCGTTGTTGGACAAATTGTCTGCAACAAAGTTTTCGAAGGAAATGAGCGTCACTTGGAATTCTTTTGGAGAAAGTGTCTTGGAGAATTCGTTCGGACAAATTGTCCGCAACAAAGTTTTTGAAGGAAATGAGCGCCACTTGGAATTCTTTCGGAGAAAGTGTCTTGGAGAATTTGTTCGGACAAATTGTCCTCAACAAAGTTTCCGAAGGAAATGAGCCCCACTTGGAATTCTTTCGGAGAAAGTGTCTTGGAAAATTCATTCAGAGAAATTGTCTCGAACAAAAGTTTCGAAGGGATCTTTTCAGAAAGTTCGAAGGGTATCTGGACTGTTGCAAAAGTTTTGAAGGACAAGTGGACCTTTTCAAAAAGTCCGAAGGGCAAATGGACCATTGCAAAAAGTCCGAAGGGCAAATGGACCATTGCAAAAAGTCCGAAGGGTATGTGGACCGTTGCAAAAGTTTGAAGGGCAAGTGGACCATTGCAAAAAATTCGAAGGGCAAGTGGACCATTGCAAAAAGTCCAAAGGGTATTTTTTGAACGTTGCAAAGGACATGTGGACACTTGCAGAAAAGCCGAAGGTAGATTGCAAAAAGTCTGAAGGGTATCTTTTGAACATTGCAAAGGGCATGTGGACACTTGCAGAAAGCCAAAGGGTAGCTTGCGGACAAAAAGTCTGAAGAAATGTCTATGCACAAAAAGCTCGAAGAGAAGCCTTGCGGACAAAAAGTCCGAAGAAATGACGCGGAATTTTTTTTCGAAGTAATGACTTGCGGACAAAAGTCCGAAGAAATGCCTCCCAGATAAAAAGTCCGCGGAAATTGTCTCGAAAGGCCCTTGACAAAAAGCCCCCAACAAATTGTTCGAAGAGAGTTCACTTGCAACTTTGCTGAAGATAAAGTGTGAAGTCTTATAGGGCATTCTCAAAGGGACAAGGCATGTTAAAGATCAAGCAAGTCTACAAGGATCAATGGTGCAAAAACATTACAAGAATGCCGAAGAAAATGAGATCACATCAACATGCCGAAGTTTAATGCTAAAAACAAAGGATAAAGATCAAGCATATCGAGGATAATCTAAAGGAGCGGAAGCGAACCCATGGTATAGAAAGCAGTGAGATGTAAAAAGGGAAGAAAAGGAGCTCGATGGTTAATGGAAAAGTAAACTCAGATGATCCTCCGAGAGCACGCGCATTTGACAGGTGTCAAAAGGTCATAAGGAAAGATCCGACAAAGAAAAGAATGTGAACTTGGCATGACAAAAGAATTTGAAAATGCTCGCAATCAATGTCTTCCAACTGTCTGTATAGGAACAACTGGAACTGGTGATGAACTCGATATATCTTCACGGAGCTCGAGATATTTCAATCGAAGTGATCGAGGAAGTGGCGTAGTTAAGTAGAAGTGCAGATGCCTATGATAGTAAAGGCATTTGAACGTTGCAGTTTGAAGCATGAATCGAGTCATGAAGTCAGTCACATTAAATGCAGACCATAAGTGATCGAGAAAGCGGCGCAGTTAAGTGCAGATGCCAAAGACAATAAAGAAATTTGAACGTTGTCATTTGAAGCATGAATCGAGACATGAAGTCAGAGTCACATTGAATGCAGACCAGAAGTGATCGAGGAAGCGACACATTTAAGTGCAGTAGAAGTGCAGATGCCAAAGACAATAAAGAAATTTTTGAATGTTGCTGAGTGAAGATGAATCGAGACACAAAGTCAAAGTCGCATTAAATACAGATCAAAAGCTTGAACCGGTTAAGTTCAGTTGAAGTGTGAACACTTCACAGAGAGACAACCCTAAGATGCATCTGTCTATATATGCTACGGACATATCATTTGAACAGTGCTATCTTTTTATTGCTGCTGCAAAAATAATTAGTGTTAACTCAAAATTGTCGAGAGAGGACATATGTAGACAACGTGAAAGGGGCAAAGAAAATAAGGTGTGTCAAAGTAGAAGATATCCAGACACAGAGATAAAGGTAGAGAAGCTGAGAAGACACACAACTAAGGCACAGTTACAGACCAGACTTGTAACAGAGAAGTGTACAAGATTCATTCTAAAGCTCTTCTGTATTTTTGAAGTTGCAGCTTCATTTCTCTGATAGGTTGGTGCCATCAGAAAAATTGAGTTGGTGCTTAGGTAGGAAGTTGACGCTTCCTTAGAGTGGGTGCTCTTGAATGTAACCAGTGAGGTTTGTCTGTGAGACATTTTTCTGTGAGGCTGGATTAGAACAGTAGCTTGTAGCAGCTTTTCTCACCGTGGTTTTTCTCTTTGGGTTTTCACGTTAAAATCTGGTGTTGAGCATTCTTGTGTGTATGTTATCTCTGTTATGTTCTTTACTTTGCATATACTTTGAGTATCTTGTTTAAAAGTTCGAAGAACCAGGTTTTAGTTCATCTATTGATTCACCCCCGAAGCCGCCCTCCCGCGCCCTCCCCCCTCTCAGTGGATAGTGTGTTCAACAAAACACAAACTCATGTTGCTTCTCCACCATCTTCTTCTCACTTGTTCAAATACATGAATGTTAGAGAGGTGGTGAAGGTGATGAATAGTAGCAAGGCAGCTGATGAAGAAGGTTTCCAAGCTGAGTTCTTCAAACATGGTTTTAGAGCTTTTGGAAGCTATTTGGTTGATCTTTTCAACCATGTGGTTTGTTTGGGTTTCGCACCCTCTTGGTCGCTTCACATTATTCACCCGATACACAAATTATGCTCTTGTTCAGATCGTAATAATTACAGGATGATCATGGTTGGACACACATTCTTGAAATTGTATGCTACCGTATTACACATGCAGCTTTCGAGAGTGCTAGTGCAGAGACACCTTAGAGCTAGGGGACATGCAAGGTTTAGACCAACCCATCAAACCATTGATCATATTTACACACTCCAGGCGATTATTGAGGAGGCATGTCATCGCTCATCCAAAGTCTACTGTTGTTTTTTAGACTTTAGGAAAGCATTTGATTCTGTTTCGAGAGGCACTTTTCCAGAGACTTAGGAATATTGGCATTTCTGAGACCCTCTTGTCAGCCATTATGAGATTATACGAGAATGTTCTTGGTCGTCTCTGCATGGTTCATGGGATTTCAGACTTTATTAGGAGTACCATTGGGGTCAAGCAGGGATGCCCTTTGTCCCCAACCTTATTTGGGATATACATTGATGAGTTAGAGACCTTTCTTCATGAACATGTTCAAGCTAGTGACGGGTGTCTTCTTCACCAGGTTCTGATTTCTATCCTCTTGTTTGCGGACGATGTGGTTCTCCTAGCCTCTTCGCCTGAGGGCTTACAATGACAGTTGGATGCTTTGGCTCTCTTTTGTGATCTCTAGCAGCTGATCGTTAATTTGGGGAAAACCAAGGTCATGGTATTTAATGGCTTGAAGACCTCCCACCTCCATTTCTTTTTCAGAGGAAAGGAGGTTGAGATTACCACTTCCTATACTTATTCAGGAGTGCAATTTTATGGTCCACGTTTCAGCTTGAGGCGGGCACTCTAGCCTATAAAAAACAAAGGTTGTGGTTCTTTAGCTCTCCTTGAACGACAGTGTTTTCGGCATCACTTTCAGGATATCTTTTCCAAGATGTCACTCATGGATACACTTATCAGACCCACATGTCTCTATGGATCTGTAGTTTGGGGGCCCTCTCTACATGAGGGTGATTGGGTTACTGTTGAGAGGGTCCAGACATTTCTCCTTTGCCACATGATTAGATGTAAGCACACAGTTCCCCAACACATTATTCTTGTAGAGTTTGGACCCTGACCCTTTCGACTGGAGACTATATTTGATTTGATCACTTTCATACATTGTATACAGAGGTTTGTTGATTCTACGAGTGGACGTGACAGACACACATACTTAGCATACTGTTCTTTAGAGAATCTTGCTCTCTCAGCTCCTTCGACCCGTGGACATTGTTGGTATACAAGAGTTTTTGATTTATTGGAGTCTGTGGGAATCAGGATGGACCGACTTCATTTATGTACTCCTTAGACGCACCAGCTCATCTTCTACCCACTAGACATAAATTGAACCGGATTATTAGGGATGATATTTACAGATAGTTTATCCATACTACTTGGGTAAACCCTCTTGGGGGGTTATGCCCTAAGATGGAAATTTATGCAGAGAACTTCTTGGAGCTGAGTGAAGGGATTATCATTCGTCCACAGTATACATTCTGCCACTGGATGCACTCTCTTCGCATCCAATTAGGACAATTTCGAGTGGGGTCTCACCGCCTTAGGATTGAGACAAATCACCAGATAGATCGAGCATAAAGTATTTGTTAGTTATGCAACATCCAAGAGATGGAGTTCGAGGAGCACTTCATCTTTCATTGTCCCATTTGCTATGAGATCAGAGGGAGGCTTTACTCCCTATTTAAGACAGACTCTTTTTGGCTTCTTCAGATATGAGGACCAGAGATGTTTGGCTTTATATATACAGGAAGCTCTTAAGCTTCATGATCATTTTATACAGAGATCCACTAGACCAGTGTCCACTCAGTGGATTACTTCCTTTTTCACGGTGCTACCTTCGAGGAGAGGCACTAAGCGACAGATCGACATTAGTACAACCCCACATTCTAGATTACTGAGGCCCAAAGACACTATTCACAGTTCCCCGAGTTTTCATTAGCATATTCAATTTAGACCCGGCATCACGAGGCAGACTAGATCCACTAGACCTTCACAGAGGACTTTTCCTTCTAGGCAGAGGATTGGAGGATAGCCCAGGCATCATACCTCCCCTTCTTCGGGTCAGACTTCTATTCAGAGCTTCTTCTCGTCGGCCTTGGATGCTAGGAGAGTTGGATCGAACTCTTGATGGGTTCCCTCCTGGTTCTTTTTTAGGGATCATTCTCGTGCTTCTGATGTTTACAAATTCTTGGAGATTGCTCATTTCTTTTGCTCTCCTCTTTGGACCTGAGCGTGGTTGGGTCCTTTAGTGGTTTGGCTCTAAGTGGGGTCACTCTTTGCCATGTTTTATACTATTTCTTTCAGCATTATTTTTCTTGTTTTCGGAGACCTTTTTGGTTTCTTGCTTTTTCTTGACACATTTCTGTAATCTGCAGTCCCTTTGACCTACTTTTGTGGTCATTAGTTGGACATTGATATATTTATCTTATCTTATCATCACAAGAAACCAAATAGTGAACCATATAAAGATTATTCTTTAGACATGCAAAAATCCATAGCTAAGCCATATAAGAATCCTTATTTTGGAGAACGGGCGTCACCCACAATTAAGCAATAGAGGCATCTTCATTTTGGAGAGCATACACCATCCAAAACTAAGCCACATAGGCATCTTAAACTTGGAGTAAGGGGCTTTCTCGCTCTCATTGACATTCCTATTGCTAGTGTCATTATAATGGCAGCAACTACACTCAGTAGATGGCAAAATCACATATGATCACAAATTGTGATGGTTGGTCATGGTGACATTTGAACTTTTGTTTGAGGACATCATACCGTTTAGTTACCTCAGTAGCACAACCATTTGGTTCTCATGGCAAATATTTCATCATTGGATTGCTCGATCATGCTTTGTCTCTTCTTGATAGCATCGATGTATTGCTTTTGTCGCACATGGGCATTTTGGACAACACATGTTGGTGCAAAGACATTCTTTTTTGCATATTGTGGCACTTGTGGAGCCATCATCATTCTTAAGAGCTCATCTTTGGCCATGCTGGTTGGTATATCTCCTCCATGGCAACTTTGTTCGTGGGATGTTTTGCTTCTTGTTGGCTTGTAATTATGGCAGAAAAATGATGGTAGTGGTGGGAAGACAATACTTGGATCTTGCTTGGTTATGGAGTGCATGCACCTATCTTAGAGCTTTGATTGTGTTGATTCCACTTTTTCATTGTCATTGTCCTTTCATAGGTAACTTGTTAGTTGGAAAGTTGTCATTAGGGGGAATATTATGTAATGATACTTTTCCATCTTGTACCCCTAAGTCAAGTGTAAGGGGGAATTTCTAGGGAGTAGACATTAACTAATAATCCCATGAATTGTTGACAAGTGGCATTTCTGGGAAGTGTGTCATTGTTAGTGGTCCCAATGACTTATTGGCTTGTGGCATCCTTGGGAAATATGTAGAGTCAATGGGTGAATCCTAGTCAAGTTTAAGGGTGTACGTTAAAGTGAGTAAACATTGATTAGGCTTACCATATTGGTGGTATGAGTGAATAAGGATAGTAAAATTTGACTATGAAATTCCCCTACATCCACAATGAGTGGAAGCCACTAAGTTTATAGATAGCGAGTTAAAGGGACAATTGATTATAGAGAATGAACTTTACATTTGGTTACTATATTTATCAAATATGTGTGTGCTTATCCTTTATTGATGGCGTGATATAATGTGCAGATGAAATTAGACATAGGAGTAAAATTATCATCTAATCCCCATACCAATAATGAATAAAAAACTTATGCGATATTCCATCCTGACCACCTCCATTATAATTACTCAATCTTGGTCTTCTGAAGAATGTATAAGTATCATTGGACCATAATTACTTCGATCTTCTTAGATTTGGTTTGTTTGGTAGGCAAAAGAAATGAGTTTAGATTGAAAGTATAATATTGTGTCCCACTTATTGGTTGTTTGGGGCCATTGGACTGTCACGTGTTCCTAAAGGGAAATTTGAGTTTAGATGTCAATAAATAATAAAATTGACATATTTGAGCTTTTACATATCTGAAAGAATCATGCTTGCATAATACTCTAAAAACAATTTATTAGTTTTTGAGATATTTTTTTAATTATGTAAAAAACATTGGCCCACAAGTGGGACACATTATTATGCGTTGAACTTTCACTTCAAATTTATTAATCATTGTGATCTACTTTCTTGAGGAAATACAAAGATACTTGGAGAATGAGTCTTTCAAGCAATTATCTTATTTACAACAAACAACTATCCTTAACAGGTATAACATAAACCAATCAGTACGCAGTATTTCAAAACATAACTTAAGCTATTCATATTTCATATGTCGGAGACTTGATTTACGACATAAGAAATGAAATGAGAATGAACATTGTTAGCAACACCGTTTCCCCACAAAAACAATTGAAGTGGATTCCAAAGGATGCTTGTAGCTGTATAGTCTATTTAGACCTTCAATTCACAACATGGGCAAGATGGGCTTTTGCTGTTCTTCTCAGGCAAAAGGCTGGCAAGGAAAGGCTTGTTTTGTTGGGGAAATGTTTCGAACAATTACAGACAGCAGTGGCACTCTTGGCATTTTGATGCCTATGCACAAGTCAGCTTTTCAAAAGTCTTGTAAGATTATTCTAAAAACTTGTCTTTTCAAATTGCAATTACAGAGTGCAAGACTGCAATGGACGGAATGGAAGTGGAGCACTGACAATCCTTATTCAACTATAAGACAAAGGGCTTGTATAATCAAGTGAGGCATTATAATGGTATTGCCCCTTAATTGAACAAGTGGCTGGTCAAAGACCCTTAAGTGAGATGGCAACGCCATTTTCCATTCATTTGGAAGGCAAGAACCTCCTTCAAACAAAAGGTGATAGGATGGTTAGTAATGCATCAAGGTTTATATGTCAAAGAACGTGGGTGTTGTGGATGCTTTTTGCTTTGTGTGCAGGAAAGAGAAGACGGTTGACCATATCTTTTGGAAGTTTTCAGCTAGAGGGTGTGGGTTTTGTTACAAGTTGAGTCCAATTTCATTTACTGGCACTCTCTTGGCAAGGACCAATTCAGGGGGGTTCTTGGATGGTCAGGGGCAGTTGTTAGTGTCTATGGCATACAATTCAGGTGACAGCAATTAGTTTCCTTTGGAGAACACGATGCAAAATTAATTTTCAAGAAGATACCGCCCATCTAGTAAAAGGAAGTTGCGACTTTTTAGACATGATTTGTCTTTCTTTGTGCAAGGTAAGCTTGTTTCATTTTGGAAGGATGTGAATTTTTTTCCTGTTTGGGTGGGTGCTCGGCCAGTTACTTTTTTCCCTTGCATATGTAGAGAGAGATTTTCCTTGTAATCATAATGCTCAGCTGATGTAAATCATTTGTTCTTTGGAGTAATTCCCCATTAAAAAAAATGGATTTGTGAACAAAATATAATGGTAGAAGTGAAATTATTTGTTCAGGAATATTGTGGAAGCATTTTGAATTGGTAAATTTGATGTGTTTGGTTAAATAATTCCTTTGGTGACATTAATTATGCCCTTTCGTTTTAAATCACTAGCAAGGAAACACAAACTGCATTAATGATAATTCGTCACAAAACCTTTGTCTTGAATTACAATGAAATAGCTAGCTTGCCATTGGGCAACTTTTAGAATGATTTTCATTTCTTGGTGGTAAAGAGTATGGGTTGCTCATGGAGAATTATCCTGATATTTAACTTTTTCTCACGTCTTCAACTCTTCTTAACTTGAGAAAAGAGCAATGTTGAATTTTAACTATTAGAGATTTATGCCTGAAATTTATTATTCTTTCTCCTCTTCACAAACTGTAAGTTCAAGTAGTGCTAATGTTTGAGTTTTATTATGTTTCATTGCTGTTCAGCTCACTCTACGAAGACTCATGGATGTAGCAAAACAAGTAACGAAATCTGGAAACTTGAATGAGTTTTCCATGGTTCTTCTCAACAATTCTCTGTCATTACCTTTGGGCCTTATACTCATACTTGTTTTCAATGAGTGGCAGTACCTTTATGATACGTGAGTTCTCAACTTTATTATCGTTTATTTAACTCTATTAACAAAAGAGTCACAAATTTTGTATTTTTAATTAGTCTTTTTATTTTTTATATTTATTTAGTGATTGAGAGGCTGTTGTTAATTATCCATTTTGAGTTGCTTTCCATTGAAAAATACTACATACAAAATTGTTTATTCTTTTTGTTTATATTTAACAAAACTAAAACACTGCATATCATGTTTAACTAAAGAATTACTGCATATTAAGTTTTAACTAAAGAATTACTGCATATAACCACAGTGATTTCACTATTGATTATGTTACACTTTATATTTTGGATGTGGTTGGCCCATTTGCTTTATTATATTCAATAAGTAGGGGTCCACCTTATGCCACTAAATTTAATGTTTACATGGGTACATATCATGGGGAACAAGTCTGCCGTTTGGCTTCTTACATTCTGTCCATATTGTACTCTTTTCTTCTTTCTCCAATGCTATATTTGGATGTGGAGAATTGTTTTTTGGTTAGGTGAATATGAAAAACTATGCACTGGAGGTGCCGTGGTGCACCATCAAATTTGGAAAACTTTTTGGTTAAGAGCAGCAGTCCAAAAGGTTTTTATTTTGTCAAAATTCATGTGAGACTTGCCACCAGGCTCACTGTGGTGGGCCCACATAATCAGAAGGGGAGCAAGTGAAGGTGTTTGAACTTGGTCATTATAATGGCAATTGATATTGCCTTACCTTGACCATGACACATGAGGAGAGTTTTTTCTATCTTCGACAGGGATCGCTCCCACCCCTTTGTACCCTAGAGGACACGTCCCCACAAGGATGACTTGGGGATGTACCCACTGCACCCACTGCATCCCACTTCTGTTCCTCACCAGGACCTATCCCCTCTATTGGGCCCTACCTAAAAATATTTATCGTATATAGGGGATATTGGTTAAATAGACTTGACAAGTGTTTACTTCCAGTGATTTATCAGTTACTTAGACCTTAGACTTGTTTATCTTAGTTGTTATCACAGCTGCTTAGCACAGTATTGCCACGTTGGAACTGGACACGATTAGACAAATTTTTTTGATCCCATAGATGGAAGATAATCATGACAATCTATTGTAAAAAATATCTTCTCTTCTCAACAACATTTTTCTACTGATTTTTCATGAAAATGAACTATTTTGCATAGGATGCCTCAATTTCAAGATACGGGAATGGTATTGAAAGTATACTGTTGTTGAAGAACATGGTATCTCTAATAATCGTCCATTATTCATTTGGGTTGGAATAACTTGGAAATATAAAGGACTAGAAATTATATCAATTCTTTTTTCGTGTCATCAAAAGGAACAATTTCAGCAACTATTCCTTTGTTACCAAATCAAGTGGTTGATTTGTCAACTTGTTAAACTTTCATTTCATGAGCTACATTGTCTTCCATAAATGCTTCTTTATTTTAAACAACACATTTTACCTCAAATTCAAACTATGACAATGGGACTGAAAGTCTACTGTCATTAAAACAAATGTTGTCTCTAATAATCGTGCAATATTCGTCTGGGATGGAAACTTAAGGGATTCAAAACTATACTAATGCTTTTTTCCTTTGCCATCAAAAGGAACGATTTTGACAACTAGTCCTTTGTTGCTAACCCAAGTGGTTGATTTTTTAAATTGTTAAATTTTATTTTCATGAGCTACATTGTCTTCCATAAATTCTAATTAGTGCTTGTTTTCTATGGGAGCATCCTCGTGCTCCCGATGTTTACAGATTCTTGGAGATTACTCATTTATTTTGCTCCCTTCTTTGGACCTAAGCGTGGTTGGGTCCTTTGGTGATTTGGCTCTGAGCGTGGTCACTCTTTACCATTTTTTATACTGTTTCTTTCAGCATTTTTTTTCATGTTTTTGGAGACCTTTTTGGTTTCCCGCTTTTTCTTGACACATTTCTGTAATCTGCAGTCCTTTTGACCTACTTTTGTGGTCATTAGTTGGACATCAATATATTTATCTTATCTTATCTAGCTGTTTTTACCTGTTAAGATCATAGAAATGAGATTCGGAATCGGCAATGACTCGTCAGGCCTATTTTTGACTTGGACTCGGACTCGGACTTGGACTTGGCAACAAGACTTGGAAAGACTCGGCAAATTTAAAAAAATCATTAAAAATAGCAAATTTTAGGGGGGATAAACTACTAAAATGCATTTCATATCAAATTCACTTAAAAATCCACTCAAAACTAGTCAATTACATCTAACATACACATGCATACAAAAAGAAGTAAATAATGTGATATTGAATGTTTTTAGTTGAACAATTGAACTTGAAACTTTAAAGTTGAGAACCGATATTAAATAAGAATTGTTTTTATATTCATCAAATTGTTTTCTTGTATACACAATATGGATTTAGAAATCCATGGTGATGGTATCAACAAAAACATGATATAAAAGATACATCTAAGGTTGAAAAGAGCTTGCATCACTCATCCTCCCAACATGATCCACCACGTTGGAGCCGAGGATGTTTTGTGTATGTCAAGGAAGCAATTGTTATCATTCTACCTGCCCTCGTGGAAATTTAAAAAAATCATTAAAAATAGCAAATTTTAGGGGGGATAAACTACTAAAATGCATTTCATATCAAATTCACTTAAAAATCCACTCAAAACTAGTCAATTACATCTAACATACACATGCATACAAAAAGAAGTAAATAATGTGATATTGAATGTTTTTAGTTGAACAATTGAACTTGAAACTTTAAAGTTGAGAACCGATATTAAATAAGAATTGTTTTTATATTCATCAAATTGTTTTCTTGTATACACAATATGGATTTAGAAATCCATGGTGATGGTATCAACAAAAACATAATATAAAAGATACATCTAAGGTTGAAAAGAGCTTGCATCACTCATCCTCCCAACATGATCCACCACGTTGGAGCCGAGGATGTTTTGTGTATGTCAAGGAAGCAATTGTTATCATTCTACCTGCCCTCGTGGTATCTACCACAACATCTTTATTCCTAAATGTATGGGCTTGCTTCTCCTTCTCCCTCAACGCTACAAGCTCTGCCTCGCGATCAACTTGATCGACCCATTCATGGTCCTCCTTTGTAACCACAGGGTTGCCATCCTTTGTGATCCACCTTGATTGTGGATCATCCTCCTCTAGCTCAATGGAGGATAAATTGTCCCCTCGTACAATTTTCTTGTGACAAAGGCAAAGGTTGTAATGCACAAATACAAGGTCATTCAACCTTTTACAATGACAACCTATTGTGCTTTTTGGAGTGTATGTGCTCAAACATACTCCAATTGTAGTCACACCTTGAAGAATTGCATGGTTGGCTTAGCACTCAAATAACAATCCTCTAAAGATTTGGCACCTTTGCGGCAAAATTTTCTCACCATGCATTTGTAACGATAAATATAAAAAGGTCTTAGACTTCAATTCCAAAAATATGAAAAAACAATAAAAAATATTAATCATTACTCAAAGTTTACCTGGCTTAATCTTTGTCTTAGTTGCCTTGCAAATATCTTGAGAAAAGAGATCTCCTAGTGCTTGTTTGTAGATATCAATCTTGGACATAATCTTCACCCTTGTCTGCACATTTGTCTCCATGGCCTTTATGACTGTGTAGAGGCCACTCATAACCTCCTCGTCGGTCTTAAAGCTCTCAAGGAATTGGAATGGCGTGTTCAGAAAGTAGGCAAAAACATGAAGTGGCCTATGGAGTTGTCGTAACCATCGTTGTTCAATGATATCCCAAATGGACTGGTACTTGGCCTCGACCATGCCATAGAAAATTTTTATTTGCTCTTTGTCTCGGTCCATGCCCTCATAGATATAGCCCATTGCACATTTTTCTCTATCAACCACATGGAGAGAAACCAATGTCTCCGTGACCTATAACAAATATTTAAAAACTCAATTTAAAATTCTAACTCCAAGTATTAAATAAAAAAAATTATATTAAATAATGTTATTAAACAAAGGAAATCCTTTTTTTTAAAAAGAAATTATATTAATTTAAAGAGTAATTCAGAAATACAAATTCTACCATGTTAGGCATGAAAACTATTAGTCCAGGCCTTAACACAAAAAATATATCTAATCATATCAGCCATAAACATGAAGTCAATCTAGTTCTAAATTCTGTTGGATATCTTCTTGGAGCTTAGTGGGCCACCATATCGGTAGGGAACCATAACAAGCAATATTATTATCCAAAGCCCAATTGGCTAAGGCATCAACAACTTTATTTTGTTGTTGAGGAACATGAGTGAAATAGAATATTTTGCTGTCAACTGTTGCATTTTTTCCAGCTCTAGCTATTTGCCAGTTTTTACCCTTCAATGTCGAATTGGTACACATCAAACACCCACTCTACAACATCAATCCCGGTAGTGGCCTTTGAGTATGAAGACTCGCGTCATTTCTTGCTAACAGACATTCATTTCAACAAAGCTTTTGATTGTAGAAAAGATTGCAAGGTGATGTAGGAGGTTGCAAAATGGGTTACACCAGGTTGGAACAACACTTTGTTCACAAAGAGGATTCCAGTATGGTTGTAGATGTACTTGCAAATATTACGACCATGCTTCATAATTGGCTTCTCTCCCTGCATTTTCCCAATATCCTCTAGCATCAAATCGATGTAAGGAGGTGAGCAAGGAGTTCAAAAGATCAAAGGGTGCCTTTCCATAAGTAGTCTACTTGTAGCAAATTATTACTTGCACCACATTTTCTTCACCTACCTCTACAATAACTTCTTCCAAAATGCCACATAAGTAATCAACATTTTTTATTCTCCATTTCAAGAAGACACTCCCACCTGAAGAAGAAAACAAGAATTTAACAATGCTCTATTTTTTTAATCTGTCCATCCATCAAACATGATAGTGCAGCCCTTATTCCTCCAAATAACTTGTTGATCATCAATGATTGATTTTACATTAGCCACCTTCTCTGACAAAATCGGGCCCCTTAAATTATCAACAGAAGAGGATTTGAACCCCCGATCAACAATGATGACAACATCCACTAACGCTTGCCAATAAGGCAATCTAAAATGCCAAAAATAAAATATTTAAATATCGAAAATTCAAAATTAAAGAAATAGATTATAGATTTACATAAACATATTTTAGAATTTCAATAACATTCTAAGTTCATACAATATGTTTATTTTTAATGTAGAACAAAGTTTAAAAACATGATATGACTTGGCCACATGAAAAAGAATGTAGCAAAAGTACCAAAAATCATCCACTCTGCTTCTTGCGACAATGTGTTTGTCCTTGTTCCAACCTGTGCTTTCCAATATGGTTGGGAACTTGGGAAACTGCGTGGCACAGACCAACTTCCGAGTTATGTTACCTAGGGCCAATGCTACTAGAACTCGATCGAGGCATTGGAGGAATGGAAGCGGCAACTATGTGTTGGTTTTGTTTTGGCCTTTCCTCCTTTTCATGAAAGGTCTCTAGTTGAGTTGTTATCTCCCTTACAATCTCAAGCTCTACAACGGGACATCCTATAGTGTCATGCCTAGGTATGTGGGCAAGGTGATATGTTAGGTGATTAATGCTGCCTCCAAGAAACTCAGCCCGACAATATTTGCAAAATAGGTGCTTTTTTTTGTACCTTCATTGGCATGCCTCCAAGCAGGGTCTTTCGGATTTTTTAGTCCGCCTGTCATGGTAAAACCAAAAAACTTACATTGTACAAAAACAAAAACAATGGTGAGGACTGTAAGGTTAACCTTTAACTTTGCAAATCTCAAATATAGAACAAAAAAAACAAAGACAAAGAATAAAATGACTGCAATAACCATGGTTTGTATTATAAGAAAAAATAGAGAGAAAAAAAGCAAAAAACCCAGGGTTTTAATCTTTTTTCTATTTTATATTTTAAATGAAGAAAAGGGAAAATGTTAAGAAATGAGAGAAAGATAAAGAGAAGCGTTCATGTTATTTGTCTCTTGTAGTTGTAGTCTTGTAGATACTTGAAGCGTTAAAAAATGTTTAAAAACAGCTAACCCTTGAATCAACTCCAACATTGCACACACTTGTTGCTAATCATCTCTAATCTAAGTTGAATCTAGCCTTTGCACACTAACAATCAACACCTTTGAAGCAAAAACAAAAAATCAGAATGATTTAGTAACAATGGTGTTTGAAACTTGAAAGTGAGGAAAGTGAAATATGAAATGAGCTCATGAAAATCAATGGGCTCATGAAAATCAGGTTTGAATGAGTGAATAAGTGTTTGAGTGTGTTAAGAGTAGCTTTTATGTTTATGTTTGTGTATTTGTTATTTTACTTTATTGTATTTTATTTATTTATCTTTTATCTTTTTGCATTTGTTAAATCTGTTGGAAAATGCCTTAGACTTGTGCATAAGGAAAGGTTCTCCAAAGGAATATACAATAAGCTCAAATGGAAGAAGATTGTCTTGTAGGGTTCTGAGAATATTTTTAGCAAATGCTTATGAGATAAAGCTACCGGATGGGGTTGACATAACACCTATCTTCAACGTAGAGGATTTATACCCTTATTATGAGGGACAAAGGAATTATGGAGCATGTTCAAATTTTTATAATTGTGGATTGGAGACAACAATTGCTTGAAAAGGCAAAGCAAGAAGTTGAGGCAGTATTGGATAGAAGAGTCATCAAGACGACAAGAGGTAGTGAATACAAGGAGTATCTGATTAAGTCGAAGAACAAAGCAATTGAAGACACAACTTGGATAGAGTACATCTGAGGTTGCCAAGTACGGAAAAACTATTGAAGAGCTCATTAAAGGTTCATGAGCAGGAGCTAATGGGAAATCTCATTTACCTTGGGTGTTTGATGCAGGAGCATTTGGGTTCACGAACAATCTTGCATCAACCCAAAACATGGATTGGATTCTTGTGCTCGTGTGTTTGTGTTTGTGTGATTTCTTGGCCATGATGAAAACATTGTGCATGTGGAAGAAGATCAACAACAATCCATAGAACATCATCAAGAATCCAGCATGTCAGAAAATTCAAGTGAAGATGGTTTTAGTCACCTCCCTGAGGTCAAATGACTCCTTTATGGGATGGTGACGAAACCACTACTTAATGCATGCACCTTTTTCAAAACCACTGGTCTACATCAACCAATGGTTTTGCCCAAACTGAAGGCATGGGTAGAGTAATGGCCCATAATTGAAAAACATGGCGTGTAGACCATTTTAAAAGGCTGAGAGAGTTCAAAGAGGCTTGTTGGGTGTTAGTGTCAAGCAAGCAAGATTTATATCAGTTTTGGGAAAAGAGTTGGGAAGTTAGTTTGAGAGACAAGTTGTTGGAGGGAAGAGAGTCACAACTCCAGGAGAAAGCCGAGATAAGAGAGAACAAAGTTTAGCTCTAGGAGACAATAGTAAAGCCAAGGGTCTACAAGTGTGTTGTATGCTCATTATATTCAGCCCATGAGATTGAGTGTAATGCCTTCTTCATAGTCAGTATGGGAAGGGGTGTGTGAATGTGTGAATCTTTGTAATATTGTATGTTTCTTCAATAAAGAGAGTGTGCTTGATTTCCATGATGAGTTCATGTATGTTTTTGTGTCCATTTAGAGTAAGTGTAAGTCCTAGCTAGGGAGTAAGGCAATGCTTCACTTGGCCCCCTCATTCCCAACTGCATTTGGCCCCCTCATTCCCAACTGCATCAACAGTTGTGTTTTAACCAACAAATGTCGAGCCTTTTGTCATATAAATAGATGATGCATGTTGGGGTAATGGCATTGATATGACAAATCCTTGTATTGAACAATTGTACTATGCACTACCTTGCATTAAGGATGTTATTGCTTTGTGTTTTTCTATGGTTTGTTGTGGTATGTATTTATAATTCTGCAATTGATATTTATTTGGTATTGTAGCTTTTATAGAAAACATTAAATTGCCTTTTCGAAGTCAGGTTAGGCTAAAATCGGGTCATAAGTGGAAGTCAGTTGACAATACATATTGACGATGACCCATCACACGATGGAAACGTAATAGAGTGAATGGGCGAACCAATTCAAGAAACAATTGAAACCAACAAACAAAGAGAAGACAACCTCACTAGAGATTTCAAGTACATGTGGAGTCTCTTTGTACATGAGCACCTCGAAGAAGAATCCAAGCAAATAGTTTGGGTGGACAAAAGCCTTTTCTATAGGGTTTGGGGTAATTTCAAAGATCCAAGGCCCAAATCCTTGTTCCATAATTTGCAACATGAGGGTTTCAACAAATATTTTATAGTTGATTTTTTTTGGTTTGTTGCAGCTGTTATCGCTGATAAAAATAAACATCCTCAAACTACAAGCACGATATCCTCTTCGTTCATCCAAAAATATGGAAGACTACCTTGGATAAGGCATTAAATAAATTTGGCACCACTCGTGGAGGTTGCATAGTTCCACAACCAACCTCTACCACAACTCCTCAGATGATTCAAACCTCCCTAGAAATTGGTGATAATTTCAAGCAGGGGACAATAAAGGGGACCAAGAAGTAGAAAGGTGGTAAACCCTCGTAGCCAAAGATCAAATCCAAAGCATTGCTTACACCTGAGACACTGAGTTGGGAGTGTTTAATTGCCACTTAATCCCACACATGGAGGCCACATAAACCTGATGATCATGAGTTGAAGGTGGCATTGCAAAGCGTTGGGATGGACAAAATTCTGCAGATGCGTTATTTTAGAGTTAGATACTTCAATTTGTATTTGATTTGGATTATTTGTAGCTGTGATTGGGATAAAAAGTGTTTAGTCATTTGATACATGGAAAAGGAGGGTAAGATTACACATATGATCGAAGATACATGGGTATTTGGCGAACTCTCCCATGGATAGTCAGCTAGTCAGTAGACAAGCAACTTATAGGTTACACATGCTTAAAAGTACTATGTTGTTCAAACCTTATGTAGTCCTGAGTTGGCTCTCATGTGGGCCAAGGGACATCAGGCCATCAAGGAGTGCTTGGATTGAGAGTAGTGTTGCCTATTATATGTAGATGTAATCCACTATCGGCTTGTGCGTGCCACTCGAGCCTACAACATATACGTCTAGCGTACAAAGTGTTGAAATCTACAACTAGGGGGATCTAATGTGAATGTGGATTCATGAGTTTTTATCCATGAAGAACAAAGGGTTTTACATGACACTGCATGCCATAGGATTGTTTCCAGATGATGTATGCTTTAGTCTACCTTGGAGGGTGACTTCACTTTCGATAAATCGGATGACCATAGTTGGTCATTGGTTTTTTATGGAAGCATATGGACATTCCCTTAGCAAATGCTGAAGAGGATAATTTTGAACGTCGTTCAGTGGCCAAAAAGATTAAGCATGCAATAGATCTGCCTACTTCAAAGGAGGATCTAAGCGAGAAGGATGAGGGAGATTGTTTTGGAATTGACGATGAACATGATAGTGATGATGAGGATGATGGTAGATGCCCACCTTGGCTATCAGAGCCTCCTACTCCTTTTTTTCTCCCTCATTTCATGAGCATGTGGATTTTTCTACACCACTAGCCCCTTCTATTGCACTTCCCTTTTAATATATGATAGTTACTCCTATGTTTATGTGGGATGAAGGGCAGCAAACAAAGTATTGGATGAACCAACCAAGTGCACTAGTTAATCAAGCCTTGGAGGTCCCTATAATCAGTCCGTTATAACCCCAAGAACAAGCAATTAATGAGCCGGAGGAAGAATGTGTGTAGTTGGGGGATGACACCGAGTTGTATCCATCAAAAGGTAGGCCTTTCTCAACCTGACCCAAGTGTGAGTCTCATGCTACAAATGATGAGTTCGTTGCACTACTACTTCCTCGTCCGAACATTGCCAACCCGTATGAGGTCTTTTCCCAATTTTTGCAGAAAATGGGAGCCATGGCACAAACACGTCTTGATATTTCGAATGTGGTTCAGAATTTGGATGTTTCACTTTGGAAATCATAGGGACAACTGATTTTGTATGAGGCAGCTTTGATTTGGACATTCGTAGAAGTGGAGTGTCACTTGATTTTGAATGGATCATTGTGAACCAAGGCTGGCCAAAGCGTAACACTCTTGGAGATGTCTCAGCAGTGGCTGCCCACTCAAACTTCACATGTTGTTGCCCCTCATGTCCATAGTGTGATGGAGTCCTTACATACCATTGAGCATACTTTTTGATATCAATATTTGATGCTCCAGTGAACCATGTGCAAGCAACATCGACTTGAGAATGAGAACAATGTTACCCTTGAGAATGCAGACTTGAGTCAAATAGAGGATCCGCGTGCTCGCTTCAAGGAGTAGCTCAGTTAGCAACCCTAGTTTACACAGGCTTTGAGTATGAGCAAGAGGCAACTCAAGTAAAGGGAAAGATGCAAGAAGTTGTGTGTATGGCCAAGTGTTCACGTGAGCATGAACTTGTTGCAGAAAATCATTTAAAGCAACACACAACAAAGGTCTATGCACTTTGAGTCGAACTGCAGCAACTTAAGTTACAGAGTGTAGGCTCTTCAGGATCATGCTTAGTTGGAGCCACAATGCCTCCAAAGACGTCTTCCTCTTTGCCTATTGATTATTTTTGATTTTGTATGGGTGTTGTCGGAAGGGACTCCAACTTATTTTAAAGGGGGGATACATGTAGACTGTTGTAATTATTGAACACATTGTTTTATAGTCGATCTTGTTATGATTATTCTCTTGTAGGCTTTAGGTAGTGCCTTAATGACTCTTTAGTTATGTTTGGTTGTAAACAATTGTGTTTTAACTGGAATCTATTGAGTCGTTAGTCATATAAATAGAATGATGCATGACAATGACAAGTCCTTGTATCAAACAATTGTATTGTGCACTACCTTATGCAATAGATTTGTTCTTCTCTCATGTTCTATGCTATGTTGTGGTATGTATTTTAAAATCTACAATTGATATTCCTTTGGTGGTGTAGCTTTTTTACCAAACAATGACTTATCTATCTCCATATCCTTTTTCACACCTTTAGGAGGCACTTTCATGCTACTGCATGATTGATCATGTGAACCCTCAAACTTCAAATGACACTCCTACAAAGATATTGGAAGGATTTATTATGGTGGGAGATAAGGATTAGACATTCATTTGTCCATTAGCCATTGCTTAGGCTTCATAATTTTATACTCCAACTAGGCTGGAGTCATCTTATTCACTACTTTTCTTTACATATGCTAGTTGCGCTTTCCAATTCCATTGACCTTTTCAAGGTCACTTGAGAATGCTATACAATTACACTCTCTCTATGAGTGTGTTATATGCTATGTGCATGTGTATGCGTGTGTTGTATATCAAATAGGAACAAAGTAGACACAATTGAATAAGAAAGACATATACTCAAAGAAATAAAATAGAAGTTGACACTTTATTAATGTTACTCATATGCAGAAACTAAAACAATATCACGAGGGGGCAACACAATATTGATATAACCTCAAACACAACAATATGGAGATAGCAAGTGCTGAGCAAGTGGCATGTTGGTTGACAACTGTCGACAAACACCCAATTGACTGAACTAAACTAACCAAAAAAATACTAAGTTTGCCCAAACATACAACAAATGAGTTGGCTAAACACCTATATTCATTGTCACTTCCAAGTCATTACAATTGTAAAATCAAACTCTAGCAAACTGATTATTCTAACTATTACAAAAGCAACACTTATTTTAGTGCCTACATCCATGCTTTGCACCCTTGTCACCACTCGACCCCACCCTCCAAACTTTTAGGTGTCCTTGCCAACATGTAGGAAACTCATTGGAAGGTGATTAGCATGATACTCCCCAATGTGGTACTCCGCAATGTTGTTGCTTCTCTCTCTCAAATGGCAATCCAATGGTGGTTGCTCCAAAATATCCATCATGAAAAATATTCTATTCACTTCTATGTCATAGAGAACTTGAAAAATTGATGTTATACGCTGAAAGAGAGATGTCGATGTCACCCTGACGTCATTGCAAATCTGCCTCATTGATCCCAACAATGACTCCTGATCGCTAGATAAGAGTAATGGTTTATTTTCAGAAAGTTATGATTTTCCCAAAAATTTCAGCTATAACATAAATGATAGTTTTCAGAGGCCTTCAGAGCATCTTTTGGAGCCCAAAAAGCCTCACAACACCACTTAAATGGTGTAAACTTCTTCATGCACAACATGTGCAATACTAAAACCAGCCAACAAAAAGCAGGGCCTCTACACCTCTAGCTATTCCCAATCGACCTCGGGAGTCAGTCTCTATGGATTTTGTGTTAGGGTTGCCCATAACTAGGTATGGTCATGACTGTGTTTGTTGTGGTTGATAGGTTTTCCAAGATGGCATTGATGGTTCCCTATACAAAGGGGATCAAATTTGAAGAGATTGTGAGGCCCTTTGAGCATGTGTAGGTCCTTTTCAGCTTACAACGGACAATTGTGTTAGGGACAATACGTTTCTTAGCACTTTTTGGTCTACATTATGGTCCATGATGGACACCAAGCTGGCCAAGTCCACCTTTTTTCATCCATAGACAAATGAGCAAACATAAGTGGTTAACTGTATGATGGTGCATCTACTTCGGATGTATAACTTAAAGCATCCATGGGCATGGGATGATAGTTTACCATATATCCGACATAGCTATATTCGAGTCCTCCATGGCTTCATAGGACACAATCCTTTTCAAGTTTGTTTGGGGTTTCAACCACTAGCCCCCATCAATGTGGCATTGCCTATTGTATTGGAGGATCTCACCATGCACGGAAAGAAATTGAGAAGGCCACCAAATTTATTGAACAAATTCGAGAAATCCTAAAGCAAGTGCATAAAATCTAGCAGAAAACTAGCCAAAAGTACAAGCAATGCCATGACCAACATCAAGTCCCTCACTAGTTCTGGGCTCGTGATAAGGTATGACTACATTTGCAGAAAGAATGTTTGAAAGGCCCAACCAAGAAACTGAGGCCTCTTCGATATGGGCCCTACACAATGATCAAGCAAGAAGGCACTAATGCCTTTGAGCTAAACTTGCCACCCTAACTTAGGTTATATTTGTTGTTCAATATGGAATTGCTCTAGCCATATTTTCCACCTTTCCTAGATTCTTAAATATTTTTGAACAGTTATAGGTCACATGGCTGTTCAACACCATTCAATGTTGATAATTTCATAGATACAGTGGTAAAAGATACCAGACATCTAAAAATTTCCCTTTATTAAGTGATCAAGGCAAGGCACTTTACTCACCAAGAAAAGTGGCTAACCAGGAGTCATATTCAACAAAATATTTCACATTTGGTTAAAGACCTAGAAGTAATGGGGCCCATTGCTTCTCAAGGGGGGCCAAATGGTTCCGACAATGACTTGACATCACTAGATAAAAGTAATGGTTTATTTTCAGAAAGTTACAATTATTCAAAAAAATCACATAAATGGTAGTTTTGGGAGACCTTTGGAGCCTAGAAAACCTTGCCACACTGCTGAACCTCTTCCTAGTGAGTCGAGCTTTTTGGAAAGGTATTATAATAGAAAATAAAAAAAACACCCATAAAAGTTGACCTCGATAAGGTGTTCCAACCTGGTTGGCTATTATTAGGAATTCTTCTAGGAGATCTCTTATTCTTAGGAGTTGTCCTATTCACATGCCTATGCATGTTGAATGGATATTATTAGTTTTATTTAGCTTTAAATAAAATTCCTATTTGCTTGCCTATGTATGTTGAGTGGATGTTATTAGCTTTATTTAACTTTAACACAATTTATTATTATTAGTTTTCTTTTGCTAAAGACAAGGGCTTGTCCTATTATAATTCAGAGTGGATAACTGATAGCTCTTCCATAGAGATTGATTTCTTTTTAAAAACACTTTTATCATCTTGCAGAAAAACCTTGTTTATTACACTTACAAATTTGTGTGAATTCAGTATAGAGGAGTTTGGCTTTATTATAACAGACTAGTTATTAGCAGTTGGTGCCTTGTCCTCAGATTGAATCACTCGGTGCTATCAAATGAGTTGTCACTATTACAAGCCAAACTAAATTCTGAAACAATTTGAAAATAAAAACTGTTTTGTTTTGTTTTTTTATAATTGTAAACATCTATTTTATGGTACAATAAGTATGATTTGATTACAACCAAATAACCAAAACAGCCAAAGCTCGCAGGTGAGCACTCCCAATTTTGAAGACAACTAATCCTTGATTAAGTGCAAAATTGCATAATTCTATTCAAAGTAATCATGTCTTTATTAAAATATGTCTTGCCATATATATAGGCAAGGGAACTTTCTCTAAAAATAACTATCCTTTGCTTCTCGCCAAACATTTTAAAAATAAGTAACCTTTGTTTCATCAC
Organism: Torreya grandis; assembly: GCA_037957365.1. Taxonomy (NCBI): domain Eukaryota; kingdom Viridiplantae; phylum Streptophyta; class Pinopsida; order Cupressales; family Taxaceae; genus Torreya; species Torreya grandis. The sequence continues at coordinate 1,301,987 of JARHVA010000043.1, forward strand.
AAAGTAATTTAAAAATAACCCATCTTTTCTTAGTCACAAAGCAATCTAAAAATTCCTACAGCAAGACTAGGATGGCTGTATTTGTTCTAATAGACTAAACCTTATCTCTCAATAATATAAATAACTAAACTAGAACAAACTCTTTGGTTATCCTTCATTTGCATGGATATTGTCTGTAATATTTTTTTCCTTTTCTTTTTAATCTTCTCATATGATGTGTGTCTAGTTCATTACAATTATAGCCTTTGGATGGCTGTATTTGTTCTAATAGAATAAACCTTATCTCTCAATAATATAAATAACTAAACTAGAACAAATTCTATCTTTATCCTTTATTTGCATGGATATTGTCTGTAATATTTTATTCTTTTCTTATTTTTCATTTTTCTTTTTAATCTTCTCATATGATGTGTGTCTCGTTCATTACAATTATGCCCTGCCTGAATTGATTGGTCTCAAATCAAGTAAACGAAGAACGGTGTTGAAGTATGTCAGGCCCCTCCCACAAAGCATCCTATATAGGAAGATCTTTCCATTGTACCAAATATTCTGTAAAGGCCCGGTTCCTTAACCTTTTATCTCTGGTAGCTAGGATGCCCTTAAATATTAGAATCAACTTCCCTTCCTCATCAAGGGGAAGCAATGTTTGCAAAACTGTCAAATTTTGACCAATTGCCTTTTTGAAATTAAAGACATGGGAGGTGTTTTGTACTTTGGCACTGGCGGGTAACTGTAGCCTATAAGGTACTACTCCAACTCGTTGAAGAATAGTGAGTGGACAATAGTACCTAGAGGATAGTTTCTCTGATGTCTCCTTAAGCATGGTCTGTTTATATGACTGCAACTGAAGGAAAACTTGATCTCCAATATAGTGATCTCCCTTTTCGAGTGATGCTGATTAGCTTGTGATTTCATCCTATCCCAAGTTGTTTAAACATTATATTTTAAAACTCATAAGATTTCTTGATTCTCCATAATGAAATCTCAAACTATCAGTACTAGGGTGTCTTGAATACTCTAGCTCAACACTGAAGGTGGATAATACATATTGACAACCTTGAATGGAGTCGTACTTATTGACATATGATGGGTGGTATTATACCAATTTTCTACTAGATGCAACCATTGAAGCTATGTCACTAGGGCAAATAATTTATTCACAATTTGTGTTTGCTTATCAATTTGAGGGTGGTAGCTACTACTGAAAGATAAAGTGGTACTAGTCTACTTAAAAGTTTCCTTCGAAATTTTGCCAGTTAATTTATGGATCCCTATCACTAATAATTGTCTTGGGAAGCCCATGCAATTTATAAACGTTTTCCACAAATACCACTACAATTTGGTGGGCTTGATAAGTGTTAGCAATAGGAATGAAGTGAGCATACTTGGTTAATCGATCAACATTCACCATGATGCTAGCTTTACCACTTGCTTTAAGGAGACCTGTGATGAAGTCCATATTGAGAGGCTCCCATTTCTCATTGGGGATGGGTAATGATTAAAGCAAACCTGGACTTTTAACCCTTTCCACCTTGTTTCTTTGTCATTTCTTAGAAGCTGGTGCAAGGTTGCTACCTTTCCATTTGAAGGTGTGCCTAACTTTTGCACAAGTTTTGAAGAATTCAACAAGTCCAGCTGATGGAGAAGAATGATTTTCAGTCAATCACCTTCATTTTGAATTTTGATTTGGGACTCAAAACCACTCTTTGTTGGTGATAAATGAGCCCATTGTGGAAAAAATTCTTGCTTGCCTTGGCCCTAGCTGCCTGTTGATCCTCCAGAAATGCTGCCAACTCATCATCCTTGGCATACTCTCCCTCAACATTCTGTTGCCAATTTGGAACAGCTACTGAAATAGACCAAATTCTAGGGATGCTGAGTAAAGCGCCAGCTACAGCATTTTTGTTATCTTTGCAATATTGAATATCAAAATAATTTACAAAGTACTTCAGGTTATTACGGTATATCTTAACATCAAATTTGTCACAAACTACATATTGTTTTAAGTTAGCCAGTGCGTGCATTATTGTTAGCATCTACTTATCATAAATAGACAACAATTTCTTGCTGTCATTTAGCTTGCGGCTATGAAAGGCAATGGACCTTCCCTGCTGCATCAAAACTACTCCAAGTTCCAGTCTAGCTACATCACATTTAACAATCATGGCAAAGAGAAATATGGAGTCTCCAAGGTGGAACAAGTGCCCATTGTTTCCTTGAGGTTTATGAAAGATTTGCTATCTGCATTAGACCATTCGAATCTGCCTTTCTTGGTCAAATCAGTAAGCGGAGCAGCAAGTGAGAGAACCCTCGATAAAACATAGATAATAACTACATATTCCTAGGAACCCTCTCAGCTGATTAAGTTTCTTTGGTTTTGGCCATTCCTTGATTGCCTGAATCTTGGATTCATCTACTTTTACTCCAATCTCCAAAGATGCTAAGTTCCAAGCATAGTAGTTCAGTTGCAGCAAAAACACTCTTTCTTTTGCAAATAAACTATTTGTCTTCATCCCATTCAGAACAATCTCAAGGTGGGATAAGTGCTCCTGCAATATTTTGCTATAAACCAAGATATCATCAAAAAACACGAAAACAAGGTTCCTGGGCAAAGGATGAAGTACCTTATTCATGGTAGCCCGAAAATTTGCTGTTTCAGAAAAAGCACTTTTTTGCAAATAAACTATTAGTCTTTATGTCATTCAAAACAATCTCAAGGTGGAATAAGTGCTCCTGCAAATTTTTGCTATGAATGAAGATGTTATCAAAAAACACCAAAACAGACTTCTTGAGCAAAGGATGAAATATACCTTATTCATGGCAGCCTGGAATTTTGCTGGTGCATTTATGAGATCGAAAGGTATGACCAAAAATTCGTTGTCCATGGTGTGTCCTAAATGTCATTTTGTTTGTATCTTCAGGTCTCATCCTAATCTTCAGGTACTACCAAGTGAGAATATCCCTTTGAGCTTGATCTTTATGAAATGAAGAAAAATGTACTACAACGGGTTCCTACAAAGGTACTTTAGGAAGACCTTGAATTATATCATTGGATTTTAATCTTGCATATCACAGAGTTATCGATGTATATCCTTCATAAAGATTTTTTCCATAAATCACCATGAAGAGTCACTCCTCGAGTACCCAATTAGGGTTTAGCAAATTTAATGATGAAAGATAACTTATGAAAAGCTATAATTTGACCAGATTCGTCGAGTGGTTCACCTTCAGATAGCCATACACTTTCCCAAATAAATTGTCAAGGGCCAACTATTAGAAATGTTTTTCACAAAAAAATGATGAGTACAAATTAAAATTTTAGAAACTGGAAATAAGAATCCTGCATAGTTTATAAATTCCTGTCAAACTTATCAATCAGCTCATCCACTATAAGAATAGGAAATTGGTTCTTTGTAGGCTTATTTTTTAGGGCACAATAGTCAATGCACTTGCGAGAAGAACCATGCTTCTTCCTAACCAATACCACTGGTGCAGCAAATGGGCTCTTGCTTGGAACAATATTCCCCATGTTGAGTAGTTCTTTTACTACATTTTGCAGATCTATGACATGCTCTTGACCCCTATCAGGTGGAAAACCCTTCTGACGGTCACCAAACACTACTTGGCACTTCTGTAGTAGCTATGTACGGGTTGGATAAATGCTGTTTCTTCTGAATTAGCTGAAGTATGCAAGCCCTTTAAACTGTTACAACTGATTGAGCTGCTATGATGGAGCATTTAGGTGGCTGAAACCCCTCTAATTTCATGTTCGTTCTAATTTCATGTTCGTTATCTTCTGGCATGAATTTTCAATTTCAAGTACAGGTCTTAAAATTCCATATGGATTTCACCGAGTCCATGAAACCATTGTATGCTTAATGTCGCATCACCACCCAAAGATATCCTATAAAAATCAGATCTCATTGAATAAGATCCCATCTCGAGGTTCATGCTCTTTCCATACTCCTTGCAAGTCATATTAGTCCCATCTGCAAGGGTAAGCTTAAAAGGAGGACATGCACAAAATATGTAAATGTTTTACAAAAAGGTAACTCAAGTGATGAATACATTACACACAATTAAGTAAAACTATGGCACAAGGGAGATCTATGTAAATACAGTAATCAGACCTCCCTAATGTGCTGAAATGGAGAATTGAAAGTGTGAACGATTGATAAACTTGGTAAATTGACAAAGAGATGGGTAAAGAGTTGCATAGATTAATCTGACTTATCTGGGTTCTGAAACTGACTTCTGATTCTGGAAAACAGGTTCTGTGACTGATCAAACTGAAACCTTGAAAGTTGACTGTGTTCTGGAAGATGACCAGAATCAGCCACTGCCGATAAAGATAGACTGAAATCTATGGCCTATTATGGCAAGTTTCTGGCAATTGTGGCTGATTGGTACAATTTGGCAATTTGGCTCTTTTGCGTCTGAAACTTTCTTGGATGCTTTGGCAATAGCAGAAGTTTGGGAATTTGGGTTCGCTTTGCGGAATTGCTGTGTGTAGACCTCTGAATCAGCTCTTCTTTGACAAAACCCTGATTCACCCCAATGTCGCAAGAATATAGAATATGTGCAAGGCTAGTGGCTTGGTGCCCCTTGAGGGTTACAACTACATATCCCACATGCTCAAAATTAGGGCTCAATTATAAAAGTTATAGTGCTTCATGAGTGTTCCCAACCCAAATGAGAGAATGGACTTCACCTCCTCTCCTTACATAAACAAAAGCAACTATATGATTTGCTATTACCTTCTTTTGATACAAGTGTAGAGCTGATTTAGATCAATGTGCAAGCTCCTTAACGAATGTGTGATGGATATTCTCAATCTGCAGCACAATGAAGGAGATACCAGATGTCTTGTGGATAATTCAAGATCTAAAATGGCTTAGGCTACATTTGTATATATAGGCTCTGTAAAGACCAATTTGCACATAGGTTGACCGTGGAAAGTAGTGAGAACCGACAATCAAGGCATAAGAAATCAGCATAGGAAACAAGGACCCATAAAAGGCAAATGGCTAGAATTGGCCCCCACTGATTGTGGTCATACCAGAATCATGGATTGCGGATTATGGCCACGTCCAGAAAAGGTCCAAAAACAAAGATCAAGCTGACCTGAGGATGATTGGATGGATCCTAATGCAGAAAATTGACAGATCTGAGGTGTTTATGAGGAAATACGGATGACACAAGGCTCTAAGGAGTCCAATGTGGGGAAATTGTTTGAAAAGAGCCAAATGTACCCCTATGATAGTAGCGAAAGATGCAATGGGCTGGTTAGTTGGCTCTCTTGATGATGTATCCTCTAGAGGTGGCATACGTTCATTAATCTAATGAGCTTGTTCATTCCTGCTGCTACCCAACACATCCAAATTTTCAACCAAATGGATTTGTCCCTTAGTCGTGTGCATGTGCCATAGAGCCAACTTCTCCTTGCATCAGAAACAACGGCCCCACTTCGTTAAATCTTCCCTAACTGGTTTATTAACATTCATTCCAGCACTAGGTGGCCAATTTGTATTGATATGCAGTGTTGTTCCATTGGAGCTAGCCTGGTTCTTAGGAAGTTTCTAATTATACCTGCTTCTTTTTGAGCAATTTTCATATGATTTGGGTTTTGCAATAGTTCCATCCAAGTCAGCTGGTTTAAGAGCCTCAATGTATCCATTTAATGCATCATTCAGACCATCGAAAGACATGTAAGCTTGTCTAGATGTTGGGATACCACAAAATCGCATGCAAAGTCTTATAAATTTTATGCATCAACAAACTTTTGCACGTTCTGATGTAAGTTCCTCAACTCTATGTAGTGTTCATCACTAGTCTTTGTATCAAAAACATCAAAGAGAAGAGAAATTGTACCAGTTAAGGATCTCATCCTTGAGACCATCTTGAACATTCGTATCATAAAGATGCTACCAATCATATGGGGTGTCCAAGTGTAGTGACACAAACAGAATTTTCTCCAAATCATCAGATTCATGTTAAACATCAAGTTTGTGGAATCATACATGTGGTTCATTTTTCTCTGATTCGTAAAATTTGGGGATGTCAATTTTTGGCATCTGAGGTGGGGATTCAGCTTTAAGATGGTTATTTTCTCCTTGAGGCCCATGTCCATCAGCCCTTTTAATATCACAGTCTGATCCAACTTCATACCCATTGGCCTTGCACACTCTCCATAACCTTCTGAAAGGGTCTTCATTAAAGGCTTTTGCCTCTCTTCTTGTATTCCTTTATCTAGGAGAAGGAGACCATCGCTGCTCAATTGAAGGTTCCCTTCTAAACCTAGTCTGATGGTTATGCAATGTTTCAGCCTTGCGTGAGGAGTGATGCAATGAAGTTTATTTACTGACCATGTTGTTTAGTAGTTCTTGCATGATCTGCATCATTTCTCTATTATCCCTATTCATATTGTTTATGTTTTCAATTGAAGGTTGGAATCTTTCTTCCATTGCATGTTTGAATTCACTTCTATCTCGTTCTTCCTTAGACCCCATCCTAGATGTGCTGATATAACTCAACAGGCTGGCAAAATCGTTTCTCTGATACCACTATTATGAGCCAAACTAAATTCTGAAAGTCTAAAATAATCTTAGAAATTAAAATTTGACAAAAAACCTTATATATATTTTAGAGCTCTAATTAAAATCTATTTTATGGCAGAATAAAGGTACTGATCTGATTATAATCAATAACCAAAATAGCCCAAGCTCACAGGTGAGCCACTCTCAATTTCGAAGACAGTCAATCTTTGATTAAGTTCGAAATCACATAATTCCATTCCAAATAATCGTTTCCTTATTACAGTATGTCTTGCCATATTTGTAGGCAAGGAAGCCTTCTCTAAAAATAACCAATCTTTGCTTTATCTCGAAGCAACCAATCATCATGAAGCAATCTAAAAATAACTATTCTTTGCTTCGTCAAAAAATAACTAAGCTTTGCTCAATTACAAAGAAACCAAAAAATTTCTTTAGAAAACCTATCTATAGCCTTTGCATGGCTTTATTTGTTCGAATATAGTAAACCTTATCTCTTAATAATGCAACTAACTAAACTAGAATAAATTCTATCTTTATCCTTTACTTGCATGGATTTTCTCTCTTATATCCTTTATTCTTTTTCTTTTTAATAGTCATAAAATGTGCACAGCTCATTACAGTCACCTTGGTGTCACTGCCTCTTATCAAATTTACAGAAATGCCGACATTGGCTTGATGCCCCCTCTGCCATGGCTTTTGATGCCAATTCCCGTCCCGCCCTAAAGCCACCCATGCTCTGTCTGAGATCAGATCTGCTTCTTTGAAGGCTGATGTCAGGTCTGCATATCAAATCGGTGATGTCAAGCCTGCTAAATTTGCTGACATCAGGCCTCCTAATAGTGCTGATGTTGGTTCTGCTGAATTTGCTGATATCAGGCCTTACGAAAATTCCGATGTCAGGCTTGCTGCCATTCTCTTCAAGATTCATGCCTGTTTTCCTGCTGGAATTTTGATGGATGATGTCATCCTTGCTGCAGCTAGCCTCTAATTTGGAGTCTTTGTGAAAAATATGTCTTCGTTAGAGTGAAAATTTATTTACACCGTTGTCCACTTCGAAGTTTGTGCCAAGGGTTTTGCTGCTTCTAACTGAGGAATTAGTTTTGGAATCCTTGCAACTGAAAAAATAAGGGTTTCGTGGAATAAAATTAGATTCCAACTGGGCAATACTTTTCCTTTGTCCAAACACTCGCTTTCGCCTAACGTTTTCTCTTTGTTTTCCAAAGTCTATCTAGGCATCAAGTTTTTCATGCACAGAACACCCAAGTTGCACATCTTGCAAAGTGATAGGCTTCAAGTCTTCCTGCTCCTCAGTTCAATCCATTTGTTTGTGAACACTTTGGTCTTCATTACCATTCAAGGACTAAAATTTCATCAATCTCTGACCCTGTGGCATAGATAACTTGGTTGTCGTGCAATTCGAATTGTTGCAGTCATTTGTCTCTATAAACAAGAGAACTTGATCTTCCTCCTTGTCTCTCTTCACAATGGTATCCACATCTTGGTCTGCGCTTTGTATTCATTTTTCCGGTTCAACCTGTTCTTTTGGCACATCTCTGATGTGACATCATGTTGACATTCGGACTAGGCTGTAGTGCCTAACTCACAACTAGAACTTCAACTTCCACGATAGGGTTCAAGACAAGATTCACTTGTCTTATATACTTCTAGGCTGACCAACATCCTTTATTTCTTATTGCGCACTCACATTTTTTGTAGCTCCATGTTTGCTTGTGTCTTTTGAAGTCATTTGCAGTAAAAACATCCTTTTTTCTCGTGTCTTGCTCTCTCATAGAGTAATCTTCTTCTTTTATGCTACTAAACTTGAATGTTACATCCACTAAATCTGAAAAAAAAATTGGTTTTACACTAATTAGCTGATACTGGTACTGGTACAGGGTTCAGGTATGCTGGAGCAATGAATTTTTTTGCCCTGGGTACAGCCGTACAAAAAAATAAAAATAAAAAGTAAACAACATAGCCAAATAGGCAATAATTTCCACATAATATATAGAGTAAACTATACAAAACAATTGAAAACACTACTGATAATTCAATGTCAAATGTCATGATATAAATCTGAATAGATTAGTAGACTAATAGTAAGTGGTCGAACTTGGAACAAGTACTCAGTGGAAATGTGTGCTAAAAAAAAAAATCAACATATTCATCATATTGTTCTTCATCAGCTGTGCTATGCAGGTCCTGCCAATAACTCTCTAGGTCCGTGTCGAGTAATGAAAGCTGGGCAATGGATAAACGTCCTTTTTGGCTGCCGACTTATTGCGCTTAATCCAGTGGATAAAGGTGTATGTACTCTAGTTCCGCTTAGCTGAAGTGGAACTCACAACCTTTCAGTGTTTTCCCATGCTTTTAAAGAGTTTTAAAAGGTCCAAATGGACTTTTTAAAAAGTTAAAACAAAACAAACAAAAAAAAAAAAAAACATTTTCCCCACTTTAAGACTGGGTGCTGCTAAAGTCCCCATTGGGACATACCCGGGCAGCACTGAAGGAAGGATTGGACTGGGACTAGTACCCTTACAGGCTTTACTGGGACCAGTCCCTCTGCATACAGGTACCTGGCTTCTTAGTTTTTTTCTATTATGATATTAGTGCTACTTTGCATTGATTTCATTTTCCGGCAAAACAATAAGATACATGCATCGGCTGTGATTTCCCATCAGTACTTGCGGCTCCCTCTAGTGGGATTTGAAAAATACTTGCAAACCTGATAAATCCACTTTCCAACTTGATATGATGATGATTCAACACTCTTTCCTTTGTTGCAATCTCAAATTTTGTGTTTGTGGGTGTGTGCGCTCTGTAATTTCCTCTACAAATTTACTTGCTGGAATTTAAGTGCAGATCTTGAATTAAACTTGCTGCTACTACTTCAAATGGCAATTAATTAGAGTGTGATTTACAGTAGTAGAATGTGAGTTTGTTGCTGAAAATAAATATGAACAATAAGAGCCGAAAGCATACACACTTAACACAAGGATTTTACCCTGGAAACCTAATGTGGGGAAAACCAGCTTGGTAGTGTCAAATGATCACCAGTTCCTTCCTCTTCATCAATGGGGCAACTAACAAATATCTCATATGGAGCATGAAATCAACACTATTCTGCTGATTCTTCTCTCAACCCTCTGCTGCTGTCACTCACTCATACATCCATACACTCCTACACATATTTATGCTTATCACATGCCCCTTTCCTCTAACTTATATAATGTTGGAGATGTTCCTTCGGACACCAAAGAACCCCCAATCGTCAAGACGTTGAAGAGACAATGTTTGCAACCGTTATTAATGTTTTCTGTTGCATTTGGACAGGACCATGGGTGTCATGTGTGACCACCTCTTGAAGATTGTACTGACAGTTCCCCTGTTTTGAGTTATAAAAGTGATTCTTTGCTGGGTTTTTCAGAGTGACTGTTTACCTGATTCTGTATGGATCAGTGTGCACGCACATATGCTATTTTGAATCTGTTCCAAAGAAACCATACCATTAATAATTGAAAAAAAAGGCTTGAATGTTAAGCTGATGGAAAAATTGTCAAATGTTTTTATGTGCACAAATTTTTGATGCAACTTTCAAAACATAGAAGGATTTTCAAATTTTAACATTTACTGTATTAACTCAGTGGACCTCGCATACTATTAGTAGCTAATAGACCAGGTTGATACTCTAGTCTCTTGTTGTAGTTTCCTATTGGTTAACCAGTAAATATGACACCTGGTTATTTTAAACCTGATCCCATCATGACATCTTATGAATAGTATGATATGAGCATTTCCATATAAAGATTATTCAGGCTATAAAGGTTCATTTCGTTTTGTCATGCAAAGGTTGTCAGAAAAGGACCTTTTGCAAAAGCATCCTAGATGAGCGACAGTTGTCACACAACTCATTTGCAGCACAAATTTGTGTATATAATCATATATTGGGGTCATTTACTCATCTAAATTTTCTGTCTTGGCATATTGTGTTATATGTTTGAGTAGCATGTCTGATATTGGCCACATGATAGAAGCTTCATCATATATCTGTTTCTAAAGAAGGGAATTTGCATAACCTGTCACGATGTAAAATATTAGGTTTTAGCTGCATTTAATTTTCAAATATGATGCTATTTGTTTTAGTTCTTTGGAGGAGGTGCCATGTCTGATAACAATATTTGACTTAATTTATTTCAATTGATATGATTCTATGTTTTTTATTGCAGGCCACTTGTCAGGCAGCCCATGTTTATATTTGTTGCAACCTTTAGTGGATTTCTGGGTCTCGCTATCAGTTTCACATCAATGTGGTTCTTGCATCAGACTGGTCCTACAACATACAGGTGAGATTTGATTTCCTTCCTTGTTTATTGTCTAGGGATATCGCTACAGAGATGGTTTGTCTTTAGTCAACTCTTAGAGACTTCAGCAAAGAAGTCAATATATTTACAGGCAGAAAACACAATATTTTTGTGTGATAAATGAATACTTCTGAGGATCAAGATAATGGATTGTCGAATTCTGATTACTTATTATAAATCTTTAAGAAACTATTGTAAGCTTTCTTTACTTCATCCCACCATGTCAGAGAGAATAATGTTTCAATTAAATAGAGGCTTGTTAAAGACTCACCTAGACGGTAATAATAGGTTGGTTAGGAAGACAATTGCAAGTCACTATGAATGTGGATTGATTGAGCAAATGGTGGAGGCCTACGATGCATCTAATTAAAGGGAATAATTATAGCCAAAACCTTTAAAATTAAATATTGTTGATAGTTTGGAGACAACTCTAACAATGATGGATTAATAAATGTTATTTATATTGTGTCATTGGTATTCTTTCTGGAGGAGCAACTCTCTTTTCTGAAAATGGGTTCAGAAGTGGGACTCGAAATGTCAAATCTATTAAATGGAGACAGTGGTTCCAGAAATAGAAATGCTTTGGAATTTTAAGCTTTAGAAATCAAAGTTTTTCTCATTTCGAAAAGAAGGAAGAAACAAGGTCTTAATAATGAGTGAAAATATAGTATTTAGAAGACTTATATAGAGGGTAACATTGAGTAAGCTGGGTAGGAGGCAAACCTTCAGTCACTGGAAAAATGTTATGCATTGGAATTTCAGATGTACTGACCAGAAGTGGGACTCAAAATGTCAAATCTATCAAATAAGGACAGTGATTCCAAAAATAGAAATGCTTTGGAATTTTAAGCTTTAGAATTCATGTTTTTCTCATTTCTAAAAGAAGGAAGAAATGAGTTCTTAATAATGAGTGATAATATAGTATTCAGAAGACTTATATAGAGGGTAACATTGAGTAAGCTGGGTAGGAGGCAAACCCTCAGTCACTGGAAAAATGTTATGCATTGGAATTTGAGATGTACCGACCAAACTTTTAAATGTCTATTTTCCCCAGGATAATACTTAATGTTTTTGGCAGTTAAAGACTGACCATTTTTTCTTTTGATGGAAAATTTGAAAGCTAGATGGACCATTTTATCTGATGGCATGATTGAAAAATTTACTTTCTTTGGGAATATTTGTTCATGTGTAGTCTCTCTCTTTGTTAGCATTGGTTTTGTTCATTGAAAGGAAATTTTGTAAAACATTGTATTGAAAAATGTTTGGGGATTTTTTCGTGTTACTCTCTGTTAGCATTGATTTTTTTATTGAAAGAGAATTTCATAAAACCTTGGTTGTATTGAAGAATCTATATAGACTAGTAAGACTGGGCTATTCAGGAGGGGAAGGTGTACCCTTACCAAGGACTAGAAACATCAGAGGATGAGTAGTTCTGTAGCAAGGTCATGTGCTTCTCAATTAAACAGGCAGAGTTTTCTGGCAAAAGTTGGTCTTAAAAGAAGAAACTTCAATTGAAATTGTGTTAGTGATAAAAAATGACCAAAATTGGTTGACAGGACTGAAAAGTGAACCAGCATGTGAAGTGCAAGCAGTGAGGGAGTTCTTGTATAGTTTTCTTCATTAAAACGTATTGTCATCTCCATATGAGCCAAGACCCAACCCTGCAGAATGATTTCTATGATGACCAGTGCGATTTTTGGAGTTTTTTGCAAAACTTCTGGACATATAAACATTAAAGGGACATTCCTAATGGTTTTTACACTTTTTCTTTCACAATTTTTCTATTGTAGGTGCATCTGAACCCCACCTAGGAGTTTCAAGCCTGCTTATTTCTTGATCCAAAACTCCCAACTGCCTAGTAACCACATTAGGTTGTCTGTTGATTACTCCTGAAGGACTTGGATCAATGTTTTAAGGTCATTGAGAGTAATATACAATTGATTAATGGGAATATGGTGTAATTAGCTGTTGTGTTACAGGGTATTTTAACAGAAATAGAAAATGGGAAGAGTGCAAGAAAGAGAACAATAGGGTTTGTTCACAAAATGCATGAACCTAGCCTAGAGGCACATACAGCAACTGGGAAATAAAAATGCTAAACATTACGACATTTGTTTGCTAGTTGGCATGTTTTTGTATCAAACATTTTCGTTTAGAGCAAATCAAATTTAAGTTGATAAAAGTCTGCTTTAATCTCCTAAGAATGTTCCCGCCCGTGAAGGGGATGCCCCCTTACACCATTGCATAGTTCATATTTAATACCTTAGAGGTTAGTAGTTATAAAATTACTTAAGTAGTAAGTCCCCTATGGACATTTAACCTCTCAATTTCAACATGACAATTGACCTAACCTAAATCTTAAGTTATCTTTAATTTCATCCTTTTGAGATGGAGTTGATGACTTTTTTTGTGAAGGACATCTACATGCTTGATAAAGACCAATACAATCTCATATGAGACAACTTACTCAAGGTATTTTTTGGTTCTCACTTTGAGAAAAATGTTTTTGAAAAGGTCGAGTGCCTTTAGGAGTGAGCAATAGTGAACAATTCTATAGGTAGGGGACTGCCTATGTGCCAAAAAGCTCTTGCACACATAGTAGCAAAAAATGTTTTGGGGAAAAATTGTTTGTTCGAAGGCATTTTTCAAAAAATCGCGATTAATCATGGAAAAAAGTGTAAGAAACAATACCAGCAATAAAATGTGGAAAAAAGAGAAAAAAATGTTTTTAAAAAAAAAAATTTAAAGGCATTTGCATTGCATAGAGATGCATATTAGGCATTTCAATTGCATAGAGAATAGATAAAAATCATAAGAAGAAGGTAAATGAGATTGCACGCCATCAAAATCATTCAATTGTTTTCTTTCATTAATTTCCATACTATTCAAATTTTCAAAATGCATACTATTTACCTTTACAAAGGAATAAAAAAAGGGAGAGCACCAATGACAAGTAGGTCTAGATGTTGAAGCTCCAAGGTTAGAGCCTCTCCTGATTTGAGAGACCCCATTGTGGGACCCAACCTCAGCCATTATGTCGAAGTCAGAATTGTCATAAATAGGCTCATCGTTATTTTTTAGCCATTTGGATTCTAAATTGATCTCATCAAGGTCAATTGGCTGATCTTCCTTGATGGTACCTAACATTATCAAATAGAATGCATATGTTAGTGAATTTGGTGAATAATACTTTACAAGAATATCAACGAACTTTTCATATGAATTGAGAATTAAAAATGCAACATTTCTTAACCTTGAGCTTTTTTCATCTTTAGTCGAAGATTGTGGTTGACAAACACCAAACCATTCATCCGTTCTTGAGTGAGTCAATTGTGTTTCTTTGGAATATATATGCTCGAACACACTCCAACTATGCTGCAACTGGATAACTGCATAGTTGGCTCAAAATATGCATTGCCAACTATCGAAGGTGTTTGATTTCTTTGCCAAAAAAATCCCACCATTGTGCTACAAAAATAGCTTTTGTCGACATTGTAACATGCACAATCAGTCAAAATTTAATAATTTCATCGTACTTATGTAGAAAAATTGTGTACCTGGTTTGCAGGTCTTCCTGTGACAACTGCCTTACTAGAGAAGAAACCCTTTACCTGTTTGTACATCGAAAACTCTCCGATAATTGCCTCCAACACTTGATAAGGATACATTCTCTTCATACACTTAAATAGGCCCTCTAAGACTACATCGTCTCAAAATGAGTTGCCAAAGAACAAATTTGGATTCAAGAAATATCTAGCTGCATGGAGGGGAGAATGCATTTGCCAATCTCATCTTTTATCAACAATCTCCAATAATGGCATGTACTTGGCTTTGTTATTCTCCAATCTGCTCCTAATTGCTTCTTTGGCCCTATCCATTGCCTCATACAAATAAACCATGGGGTATTTATCTCTATCGACGAGTCTCAAAACTCAAAGTAGAGGCTCAAAGAATAACACAATTTGCTCTATCTTTTTCCAAATAGATGGCGAGAAAACATGGTTAGTCACCATTCTACCCTCCATATGTTTCACAAAGGAAGATTTGATCCACTCAGTTGAAACGAACATTCGTTTCAAGTTCATTTGTTGTTGGCAAAGAGTTTGCAATGCAAGGAAGTGGGTTGCAAACCTTGTCACCCTCAATTGAAGAAACTCCTTCCCATTTGTGAAGGTGCGCATCATACTGACCACCCTTGTATGAGTGCATATGAACTTGGTGATTGTGAGAGCCTTTTGCAAAACCTCTTTCACCCATGGAATTTTGCCTATGCCCTCCAAGGTCAATCAAGATAAATTGCAGCACATGGAGTCCAAAACATAGTTCTATATTTGTTCATAAGAAGCCTCTTGAGTCCTAGTGACTACGCAAGCAACAACATTATCTGTAATGAATTGGACCATATTTTGTGGCCCAATCTGAATCACAACCTCATCAAATAGGTTAAAGAGTGACTCGCCCAATTTTATCATATCAAATACATCGACACTCTTCAGAAAAACTGTGCAAATGTCACGTGACACAAGGAAGATGAGTGTGCGGCTTCTATATGTCCATCCATCTGACATGATAATTCATCCTAATTATGCCCATTCCATCTTATACGACATCTTTCAACGAATTAGTCTGCAAAGCCTTGTATGATGGAGCTATGAACGCAGGACCTGCAACTGCAACTGCATCCATCATACTATGCCAGTATGGAGATCTAACCACATTAAATGACAAGCTAGAATAGTACCAAAAATTGGAGATTGTCTTCTTTGTTTGTTCATGAACAATGTTTTTCTAACTTGTACTCTCTAGTGTGGTTTGCGCTCAAGGTTTACTATGAGGGTTGAAGAAGGCATGAATGTTTCCCTCTTGTGTTTGGCCCACGAGGTATTGATCCAAGGGTCGATTGAGACCTCTCCTTTTCCTTTTCCTTTTCTGTTGATGGCCCTGGTATGTCATGAAAGAGATTATCCCTTGCATCTAAAGAGTTAAATACCACTTTCGTACTTATCCTTCCCCTTTTGGCCTTTGACTCTGTATATGTCTGCAATGTTGTTATAGTTTGATTGGTAACATCTACAAGGCATGCATTAGTGCAAGGTAAAACTTCATGCCCTCACTATCTCGACAAATGCCACTTGAAGTAGTATATGCCTCCATTGCATACACTTCCACAAAAGTTGCATTTGATCTTGGTGTCTTCAATTGGCGTGTCATAGGTCCACGCAAAATTCTCTCATGCGGTATAATGATCAAATTTGCAGTGTATAAAAAATTCTATTTCGGCATTGAAATGTTTTGAAGGTGTCTAGTTTTCTGTTTACTTATCACTCCTAGAAGAAACCCTTTATCACTTCAAATTATCACTCCTGCCTTTTGATTTTCCTAAATCTCCAATAGCCAAACTGCACAATATACCATGCACCTTACCTTATACCTCAGGGTTAGGGTTTTTCAAGTTTTAGGTATATTTCACAACTAAAAATATTAAATAACAACATTTCAAATTTTAAAAAAAAATAACCCTAACCTTAAGAGGGTTAGGGTTTTACCTGGTATTCTTGCGTTGCGTTTGACTTCTTGCTTTACCTTAGTTTATCCCTAAAAAATCAGTTTAAAATCTTTGCAAATTAGTCGCAAATGACCCCCAAAAAATCGTTTTTGCTCTATATATAGCCCAAAATGCGTTTTTTTGAAAAGAACGTGTAGAACACATATAAAATGTGATTTCCATAGAAAATGCATTTTTTTGAGAAAATCGTGTATAGAACTCGATTTATGTATAAAACACTTTTTTTTGGTTTTTTTTCCCGTTTTTCTTGTGTTTTGAGTTTTGACCAAGTTTGAATAGTTGACTGAATAAAATGCAATTTTCAGGTTTGAAAAAATCATTTTTTGACATGTAGGGTTTTTAATAGTGATTAAACATGTTTTTGGTAACTATGCTTGCACCTACATGACAACATTTATGTTATAAGTAGTTTATTACTATATATCATTCTAGGTTAATGCCTAAATGATTTTATCTTTCACTATCTTCACAAACCTCTAGATTTTGGTTCCAGGGATGTGGTTAGTACTTATGAGTAATTCTCCTTTTTATAGATTTAGGGAGATTTTTTGAGACCCACCATTGTTTATGATGAGCTCTAACAGAGTAGTTCTTGGTTGATCTACACAAGAAAACTGGTTTGCAATGGATAATTTATAATCAGCTGTGATCGGTTGAATTCAGTTGTATTGT
The DNA here is from genome assembly GCA_037957365.1 of Torreya grandis. Taxonomy (NCBI): domain Eukaryota; kingdom Viridiplantae; phylum Streptophyta; class Pinopsida; order Cupressales; family Taxaceae; genus Torreya; species Torreya grandis. The sequence continues at coordinate 1,319,140 of JARHVA010000043.1, forward strand.
TTGTATGACCACAATAACAATCAGACTAGACTCAAACACTCACACTTGTACGTGTGAAGACAAAGATCAAGACTTAACCATGAGGGCGGAATAATGCAAGCAGTTGAACAGGGTTGGATAAGAATGATGGAAGCTCTAAGGATGGTCCTGACTCCGGACCCTCGGAGACTGCCTTTGGATCTCTGGCTTTGAAAAAACAGGTTTATAAGGCAGATTCGGCAGTTGTGGAATCTGCCCTTTGCAGACAGTCTGAAGCAGATGAATTTGACGGCTGATGAATTCATCATGCATATTCGATCACTGCTGAATTCACTTGACAAACAACAGCAATGAAGGCCAATCACCCAAGACAAAAGCCTTGGCATTCCATGTCCTGAGTGCTGAGATGGAATGTCAATTGGGGTTTTCTGTGCCGTTCCAATGAACCAATGCATGCCCATTGGGATCTTGTAATCTCATTTAGAGTTGTAGTATGCATTCCAGCCGAGTGTACATGATGTATGGAGTTTGTTTGAGCGATCTGAAAAACAAAGCATTGTAGAAATGGTCATAGTCCCATTGGAGTCACGAAGAGAGCACCAGTTGGCATATAATCTTTTTTGATTTTCAGTTGACATAAGGGAACATAATCCCAAGTTGCTAAACTTTTCCCACATTCGGTTTTTCTAGGGCTTATCTCATATCCCTCTAATGTGTGACAATGTTATATGTTGTTTTACTTGCTCAATTTACTCCTTTACGACTGCCATTTTCATTTCTAGCACTTGAGCAAGCACTTCAGTTCTATGTTGAGGTTCTTAAGATACAGCTGCATGTACATAAGTCAAATTCAGCTATGTACATGTTAAATTCTGTGTTGTTTTACTTGCTCAATTTACTCATTTACAACGTTGTTTTCATTGCTAGCACTCAAGCAAGCACTTTAGTTCTACGTTAAGGATGTTTTAAGCATAGTTCTTAAGATACAGCAGCATGCACATGAGTCAAATTCAGTTATGTACATGCTAAAATCTGTGTTGGTGAGTTAAGAATGGCATGACTGTTTAAATTACATCAGATTGGTATCAGAGCTTTGTAGTGGTCCTTGGTTTGTGTAAGATTGGTGTAGTGATAAGTTTTTGCATGCTTATACCCTTGACAAGATTAGCTAGAGCAAGAGGTGAAGATGAATCGACTCACTTGCCACAAGAGATATCCACATGGTGGTGGAGTTAACAAGTGAGAAGAAGCGTGCCTCAACATCATGAAGAAAACATACACCAAGAAATGGAAGACTCTCATGAGGAGAGGTTCATAAAACTGGAGGATGATGTTGCAAGCATTACCCAATCTATGGGGAAGTTTGCCAAGATGTAGAAGGGGACGGAGACACTCATTGGCAATCTTGGGATTGCATCTTAGACATCCAAGACTCATGAAGAGAAAGAGCCACTAAAAGACAGAGAGAGACAGAGAACAGCCCCATACAATCCCAAACAATACCCCAACAACACCACCCTTTCTACGTTGAAGCCAAGGTGGAGACTCTGCCATATCAAAGAGAAGTGGATGTGGACAAGCTCAGGAATTGGCTTGCCTAACTTGATATATATTTCAGTTTGCATCAACAAAGTGAAGAGAAACAAACCTCTTTTGCATGTTTTAAGCTTTCTAATCATGCACTCACATGGTGGGAAAGATATGCTCATTATTTGTTTTTGAAGAAGGTGCCACTGGGTTACTAAATGGGAGGATTTTAAGAAACTAATTAAAAGTCAGTTTTATCATATTTAATAGGCTGAGAGGCGTAACTACAACGACAAACAAAGGGTGGGGCGGGGGACGGTGGAGAGAGGCGAGGGCTGGCAGAAGGAAGTGTAATCTTGTGAGATGAAATAAAAACGGTGTACATCAAATTTGACGTCTACTGACCTTCGTAGGGCAGTTTTTATTCTTGCTTGGAGAAAGCGATCGAAAATCACGATATCTTGGGCATATGGAGTTTGGAGCCCATTGTTTTTCCTTGGAAATATTTTTTTGAGCCCGACGCAATGGTGCAGCTAGGTTGAGGTCATTTGTCAACAGTCATTAGGAAATTTGTGGAGAAGGTGATGGAGTCATTAATCAATGTGGAACCCTTGAATGGGCAAAACTATGTGACAAATTCAAGATAGGCGCCTCAAGATTGAGATATATTGACACTTTCTAGATAGATATATTTGAAATATTTGTAATAGCTATGAATAGGAACATGAGATTAAATGGCAATACTATAGGCAAAGGCAAGCGCAAAGCGTGCAGGGGTATGCTACCAAATTTCATAAGCAAGCAATCCAATTGGGATTGCGCACATAAGATTGAAATGTGATAGTGAAATACCTTGGAGGATTTCATAGTTACATAAGACAAGTCTTGATGGCCAAACCCAAGTCCATTGATGAGGCATGTGGGGAAGCTCAGCAAGGTTCATCTTCCTCATCCTTCGCAATCAGCAAGGTGCCGCAAAGCCAAAGGGTAAAGGAAAAGGTAAGAGAACCGTCATGCATTGTCGTGTAGTGCTCAAGCAAGTTTGCACTACATGCTAATGGTATGGGCAGAATTTTGTTGCTTCCCTGTCTGTATTTGGGTATAGGGTCCATTCAAGCACAATCCAATTTCAAGGATACCATTATTGAATAAACCAGCTATTGGGTGATAAAGGATCATAACAGTCTAAATTTATCTCGACATATGGCTGAAAAAACACAATAGCAAAATAGTAGATACTATAGAAGAATGGACATACAATACACAACATAGAATCAGACAACTGCATCTTATTGATATAAGGTAATCTATATTCGACAACTATGGTAGATGGAGAGTATGACAATGTGAGAGCTTCCTTCCCTTACCCTCATCATTCTACATATAGGTTGGTAGACTGAGAGGTGCTTTGGTTAGACTACATCTGCCAAAGTGAAATTAATTACACTACTCATGTCGACACATGTAATTAGTCAAAATGATTATCTACTACATTTGCATAACATATAACATAATAAATAGTTACAATTGATCTGTCTACAGCTTCTACATTAAGGCCGTCTACTTAATTATATTTATCATTCTATGTGGAACAATGCATACAAAAGAGGCTCTAGGACCAAGCAAAATCCATAACCAGCATTCCTATAAGCGGAGGAAACCCATTGACATATAACCAGTAAATGCTGCCATAATTCCTGCATCAAGCATTTTTATAAGCAGAGGAATCTCATTGGGCCCTTGGCATATAAACCAGTGAATGCTGCCACAATACCTGCATCAGTGATCACAGATTTCAGCACTATGACTCATCATGTCAAGAAGCATGCATAGATCATTATTTCATTGTGTGTTATCCCAAGAACATCTAGTGTTTTAAGAAAATATATCCACGCGTTTGCTGAATTTCATAAATTTCATTGGAACATACGATTTCAACATATAGAGGTCCAAGAATGGATACTGCTCCTTAGTCTATCTGTTATGCCACTGATTGGCAGTTATAGTTACTTACTGGTAGTATGCTTTAGAAACACAAAAATACTGTCAGTAAGACCACCAACATGCAATTAATGTAGCAAACAAGCATAAAAAGTTTCTTTAAGGGCCCACAAAGTTCCATTATCCATGCGTGCAAATATCAACATTTAGCCTCCAAATCGGTTTTACATTAACATGCCTTTTCATAGAGGTTCATACAGCAGGTTTCTCATAATCCAAATCCCAGAGCATGCTCCAATGGGTTGAAGAATTTTGAATTAATCTTTCTATAGATCTAGAGATATTGTACACAAATCTTGTGATAGGTCTCTAAATCTACCACTAACAGAAGGTGTTAAAGTCATAATTAGCTATTCATTAATGTTTAACTGATGGGTGGTTATCAAACCTTCTCAACTGATGTAACCATTTTTTGCTTAATAAAAACATAGACACACAAGTGTGTAAGTGTGTCGTATGCCTTCCATTTCTCTTCATTATTTTAGCATTCATTTGCTAACATTGGTATTATAGCCAATCATTCAGGGAAGCCCTAGTTGGGTATGAACGGAGTAAGTTGTTTGAGGAAGCCCTAGGGGAAGGTTACAAACAATCCAAGAATAAAAAGAGGTGTATGAACAGCCATGATGAAGCTAGGGCACAAAACAATGCCGTCACAGTAAAAGCAAACATCAAACCGCGATTAGAAGATAGAACAACAGAGCCAAATTGCAATTTGCAGCAAAGAGGACAACGTCAAAGTAGACATGCTCAGAATAGAGCGTAAGGGCACAACGTCAAAGCAAAACATAATGGAAGAGGAAACGCGAACCAAGAGCATAGACTAGAACAACAAAACACGAGAAAGGGTAAAACAAAATGACAAAAACCTTAAGGAACACGTGCGAACAACATTTGCAGACAAAGGTCTGCGTGAATGCAAAATATGTTTAGCATGAGAGGTACAATGTCAAGGCATTGGAAAGTGCAGCAATAGGGCATGCTTTTTCACAATAAAATCTCACAAAAATCGTGCTAGGGCACGAGACAGAATAGAATGTGCCACAAAAAAACATAGAGGAAGCTTGCTACAACTTAGGGTTTCAGGAGAAGAAAATTGACACAGTTGTCATATAGGGCACAGGAATCCATCTTGTGCAGAGGTATTTTTCAGACTAGACACTGTTTGTAAGTAATTTATACATTTAGATTTGACTCTAAAAACTATATTTTTCAGAATATTTTATTTACTTGATTTCTGTATCAAATGTCAGAAAACTATATTTTTTTCATTGCATTGATTTCGAGGTTAGTTAGACAATTGTTCTCTTTGTATTGAATTATTTTCTAGGTCAAAAAATTGTAGTTGCATAGATTTTCGGGTCAAAAAACAATACTTTTCTTGTTGCATTAAATTTTGTGTCAAAATTGTACTTTCCCTGTTACATTTTTTTCCAAGTGTAAAATGGCCAACCTACAAAATCTAGGTTTGTCAGAAGTGCAAAAATTAACTAGCCATAACTATAATGTTTGAAGTCATAAGATTTTGACAAACACGAAATATCATGATTTTGACAAAATCATTCTCGACATTGAAGACCTGTTACAAACTTTGCAGATTATGATAAACATCATAAGGAGGCCTTGTTATTGAAGTTATTTGTGTCGGATAACATGATCCCTGAGGTGTGGAATGCCAATATGGCAAGTGTGTTGTGGACCACTTTGTAGAATAAATACCAAACTTTGGAGAAAAGTTGAGTTCTGTACTTGAAAATTTGTTATTTTTCACAAAATTTTTGGAGGATGTCTTTGTTAGAACACCTACTTTGGATGGCAAATCTCTGAGACCCACTATTTGTAACATCCTCATTGGGATCAACTAAGAATAACGTGTTTTTTATTTATTTATTTAATCAACATATTCTTTCATTAGATTACACCACGAGAATCTAATTAGTGATTCAGATAAAACACTCTTAAGTATGATAATTGTAAAACAAACATGTGACATCTGTGTCACTGATCACTATCAACATATGAAACACCTCATAATCGAATATGGAAAGTAATTACAAATATCCAACCACGGCTGGTATGATGATACAACCACTGCTGTCAAAGTATAGATGAGTAAATAATTACATCTCATCAAGGATAATGCCTCAATCATAATAAATACAATACAATGCACAAGATAAAAGGCTCCGCAGAACATGAGTTCTCCGAACTCCAGTATCTATGGCAATCTCAAGTGTCGTCGTAAAAAAAAGTACTGTTATGGGAAGAGAGAACATCATTCGAGCACTTTTACACACCAATCACGGACCATCGATCCCCCGCACAATCTTCCATCAGGGAATGGCCCTCCCTTCATGGATGAGTAGATAGTGACGGTGCAGGAATCCAGAGAGACAAGCTAGTACCCGTGTTTGTATGATTTCTAAGAACATACAGTATATCATAAAGAAATCTGTTCTAACATGATATCGCTCAAACATGTAAATCATATATATGAAATGATAATGTCTAACTAACATTACTTTGGTCAAAATTTTCAATAGTTATTGATCTCTTGGATCAGTCAATTTCATATACACCACTTGATCGGATTACCTTCATCTGACATTGGTGATGCTAGTAAGCTAGTGAAGTCCATCTTACTACTTACGTAGTACTAGCAATGCGAGATGTGATTAATATATATATATATATATATATAACCAACAGATTCATACAGATTACTTCTTACTAGCAGACATAAAACATGCTAAACACAGGGATAATCACAATGCATACATTTAGTTCGTCAAATGTATGAATGAATCTCCACAGAATTACTTATCACATAAATAATAGGCATATAAATACAATTTATATCAACCACGTATAATATATATTAGACTGCATATTTTAATTTCCGTAAGTAGATTCAAATACAATATATTCTATGATAAACACTAATACCATAGTCCATCTTATATACACTACTCAATTTCAAACAACCAATCATAACAAAGTCATAATTCTCATGATAACATAATCTTTCATTTAAACAACTTATGTTTCTAGGAGACTGTATTCATATGGTTATAGTTTCGTGTCCTTCAGAATTTTTATGATTTATTTTAACCATCCATTTAGCTATACGTATAGGCTTATGACCCAATACAACTATATATGTTATATTTTCGTATGAATACTAAAGTCCATATATAGATATGTTTCCTATATACGAGTATGTGTACAACATAATATGTACCATATATAAGCACACAAATGATATATAAATACTATATCAATGGCCATTTATATTTCCTAATCAAGAACTACATATGATTTCTACAATCATTATAACTTTTTTGTTCACAAAATATATTGACGATTTTTATAAAATAAGGGATTCAACAATTTAATACTCCATAGTTTGTATCCTTAACTAAATAGATTTTCATCCTGATATATTCAAAGCATATATAACTTCGTACACAAGTTCTCAAGACAACATAGTCCTTCGTATTATGGTTCGCATATAAGTATTCGGCAATACACAAATTGCTCTTATATGATATACAAAAGTTTCATCAAATATACAAATCACTAAAGCTATGACGATATACTAGTAAGAATCTATGTTTATAGGCACACATCCCAATGTATATATATAAGCTATATATGTATATGTCGTCGTACATATTAGTACTCATAGTACGTATCGTATACAAATTTATAATGGAACAATATACAATACACTAACCAATAATTCTCAATAAGTATTAGTGGACTATGTTACAGTATACTCATCATTAACAATACACAGCTCGTAAATATACTAACCATTAATAGAACAATCATGACGTATACCAACCACTAATTACTAGATCAATATTTAGTAATACATTGTGAGTTACATTATTAAGTAATACAAGTATACTTATGAATAAAGAGTTTTATATTCAACATATCAAGCTGAGAGGGCACAATGAATATGGTATTTAATATAGTCTTGGTACTAAATTAACTCATACCTATATATAGTCAATTTGGAGTATAATTACACACAATACCTAAACCATTGACGGATCACTATTATCCATCATGATCCGTACATATAGGTTACCTAGTTCGCTATTGTCATGATTAGCAGTAAAGTTTTAACTCAATATGATCAGACAGCTATATAATATGTCATGATTATAGACATCATGATACTTCGTCATAAAGTAATAATGATCTGTCATATAGCAGTAAATTCACCTTCTTCATATCTTCACCTATGGACAGGGATATTATTGTACAAAATCCAATCCAAATTAGAAAGTTTCGGAGCAATATAGTTAGAATGTACAATGGCATAAATTAGCATAGCGAGGTTGGCTTTACCTTTTAGTAATATAACTCTGCGGAATTAGTAGTATTATTACTTATCGAACTATATTATGGATAGTTAGTAATTATTACATATCGCTGGTCAACTTTTGTTCCTAAATTGTTTCCGCAAAGTTTATACTGTTTCAGCTAGATCTGGTTATCCTCAGATAATTAGAACCAAATTGCTTTAATTATCCTTATGTATCACATTGAATGCTAGGATAATTATATATTTACTCACGGTGATATACTATATATTAAAGCGATTTATATATTTACTCATATTTATGTTGGGATAATTATATAATAAGGCGATTTATATAGTTACTCAGTAATTTGTTCAACTTAATCGTTTGAATAGTAATATATAGGAACAAACTAATGTTCATACTGGGATATCTGTATTGGACACAAATAATCCCTTTTATGTAATTTGTTTAAATATCCAATGGTTTATCTCGTCAGTTTAGATGAGAACATCAAACACAATCAGCCCATGGATTCAAACGTGGCTCTTCGGCCGTCCACCAAGGGACTAGGTTTATCAATGGCTCATCCTGTGATAATTTGCAAATAATCCAATACAGTTCGCAAATTACTATATTGGGATTAAACAATTAAGTTGTTCATTTGATTAAGTTGTTCATATGCCTATATCAGCAATTTGTTCTATATTAAGAGTATGTTCGCAAATAGTAGGCCAGATATATATAAATAACTTATCATTAGATCATGCACAATATAATCTCTGAGGCTCTTTCTTCCACTATTGCCTACAATTTTCCATCAATTGAAGTAGGATTAGGGTTTGTCGAAGACAAACTTTCCTCATTCTTGGATTCTCACAGCGATGTTAATCAAATTGCTGTTTAAATTAATTAAATGATACTCACGGTGTATTATTAATGATGCTAATCAAATCGTTGTGTATTACATAGATCGCTGCTTTTTTTTTTAACATAATAATTATAGTATACAGATCGTCATATACTTCACACCTAGTTTGCATCACACTATACCTCGTTCGACATACACCATAAACAAGTTGCATGCACTCAGTCTTCAATAGCTTAGGGTGTAGTTTCATACGCAGCAGTCTGAATATCTACCAAACTTAGCTTATGTATATTTATAATTGTTTGGTTTGGTAATTAAATACAAACAATTTGCTATTGTGAATATCTTCATACACAAATTTCTATCTATATTCTCATAGCTCATACAGACTCTCACTAAATTCCAAACAATAATTTCAATTACTTCACCTCCCTGGCAAAGCATTCAGTGCTGAAACGGCTCCATCTGTCAAACTTCTTCCACTTCGTGTTATTCTTCTGCCCTCCAATTCCACCTTCCTTTCTCCTCTTTGTGTTTTGTTCCTCCTCTCCAATTTCCTCCTCTCATATCCTATGCTCTTCTCTTCTCTTCCAAGTTATGCCTCCTCCCTTCCTTTCTATATTTTTCTTTCCATGAATGTGGCGCTTTCTTTAAAGCTGCCCTTTTTCTTTTTATGTTTTCATGTCAAAGCTTCTTCTTTCTTTTATTAATGATTCTTTTTTTTTTAAAGCCTCCCATTCTTTTTCTTTTTTCTTAAATTTATATATTTCCTAATTTGGCTTGAGCATGCTTTAACTTTTATTTTATTCCCTTTATGATGTTTTCTCTCATTTTTCCTATTTTTATTTTCTAATTACTCATTAATAATATGATTTTATAATAGATAATTATTTAGTACAAATAATTGATCATAATGACTTAATTGCGACACGACTAATAAAAAATTAATATTCTTTTATCCAAAAATGGTAAATCACGTTACGTAAACTATCTCTGGCTTTTCAACAGTAATTGGCATTCCTAAGTATCATAAAGATAACTAGCTTATGTTCTCATCATTACGGACATAGTATACATACTCGACGATTGCTCATCGAGTGGGCAAGTACTCGTCGAGCAAGGCTTGAAACAAGTATTTGCTGCTCGTAATTGCCACCCCCAATACTCGAGCCTCGATGAGTACTGGCACAGTACTCGCCAAGGCTCGAGTACTCGGGCAAAATGCATCCAAAATGCGTCAGAATGCATCATAACCCTCCAAACATGTCCAGGACACTGGAAAAACATGTGGAAAACACAAAAAAATGTCTTATAAAAGTCTACACCACACATTGGAATCACACGTGTGAGTATTTTTTTATTTTGTTGAGTAATGGCGAGTGGTTGTTGAATAATCGCCGAGTAAACTTTTAGGCAGTTGGGCGAGTACTCTCCGAGTACGAGTATGTGAACTATGATTACGAAGATATGCTGGTTAGCCTACACATGGTAGTACCAAACACTATTCATACAAATTTGCATTTTCGAAAACATTAATAGTCATGAACACATTAGCATGTCATAAACACAATCACACAAGATTAATTCACCTAAGCATAAATATGAGCTAATGCATGCAATTATCTAAATGCAGATAACATAAAAAACGCACTAATGCTAACCACTCAAATTATGCATATAATGAGTGCTATTTAACATGGTGTGTGCATGGGTTCCACTCGTTCCTCTGTCGTCCCCCAACACCTCCATCTATGTCACACTCTCCGATGATGCTCTCCCTTCGTAAGGCTCGGAAGGATGAATCTCTCTTGCGTCCAACTCACGACAATAAGGTAGTTAGTCCATACATCATGACATGTATATCATAAAATACTGTTGAAATAACAATTCAACATGATCATAATGTAAGAATATACCATACAGCGAAATTCATAGCAATGAAATCATGTAATCAAAACAATATTCAATTATCTCATAACAACATATGACTTATAAATTAGTTAATAATAACCAAATCAAATTATCAACTATAGAAAATCCACGGATAATCAAGTAAATTTGCTTAGTGAGGAATCAGGGTGTAACACTATCACCTATTAACAAAAATGTGAATGAGGATAATACGATAGTGTTGGGTCTGAACAATTTTCTATCCTCCAATGAATTTTAGAAAATAAACCTTGAGTTCTTATTTGTTGGAAAAAGAACGTAAATAGATACAAAATGAGTCCAATGTTGGACAAGTAGAGTGTATTCGTTGCTTAGTCGAAAGGGAAGTGGAAATGTATCCCTCTTGATTCATCTTCTAAATATCAAATAAAGTGCTTGTACTATCATAAGGTGGAGGCTCTACACTTGATTGTAGAAAGTAAACGCTGGCATTTGATTATATTAGTTCTTATTTGCTGCAAAAAAAACGTAAACAATTACAAAATAAGTCCAATGTTGGACAAGTAGAGTGTATTTGTTGCTTAGTCGAAAGGGAAGTGGAAATGTATCCTTGTTGATTCATCTTTTAAATATCAGATAAAGTGCTTTTACTATCATAAGGTCGGGTATCTCAAAAAAGATTGTCGGAGCGACAGTATGCACTTTCAAAAAAAAATAGTCAAGCGACAAATGTGGCAGCAGTTGACAAAAGACGGGATTCTGAGGAAGATTATGCCCTTGTGTCATTATATTCAAACAATAGTACTACCAGTTGATGGTTCATTGTATCTGGGACATCCCAACATTTTACATGTTGTAAGGATTGGTGTGTCAAATTTATTGCAAGTACAAACTCTTTTGATTCAATTTTATTAGTTGATGGTCAATCATATGTAGTAGAGGGGATAGGAAACATTAGCATAGTATTGAATAATGCTAGAAAAATCAAAGTAAGAAATGTTAGGTATGTTCCTAGCATGAATAAAAATCTATTATATGTTAATCAATGAATGGAAAATCCCAACATTGTTGTACATTTATTTGGGAAACAATGTATTGTGTCTGATGTCAAATAGGGTAGAGTGGTTGCCTTCGGTATTGAGCAAGGTGGTTTGTATAGGCTTGTTGACCTTGCCACAATCAATGTAAATGCATGTATGGAGGGAGACTCCACCATACAGGGTGTGCAAAAAGATGACATTTATTATAGGCTTGTTGACCTTGATCCATCAACTTACATGCACTAGTGGATGCAATTCCTCAATCCCAACTACATGCTCAATTAGTTGTGCAAGATGCACAAGTAGTTGTGCAGGCGGATGATATGCTGCAGACACATGCATGGCTCATCTTGTCGTGAAAGGCTTTTCCCATTTGTGGGGAATAGATGAGGAGATGCTTTCTTTTCCTATTGCGGAGTTGTAAGTAAGATTTTTACTCCTATTGCGAAAATGATGACTTTTCGGTTGCTTTTCTCTACAGTAGCTTAGTTTGGTTTCTTGAGCAAACATTTGGACGAGGTCTTCATGGTATTGCCTGAAGGTTTTTGTGTTGGTCGTGGTTATTCAGTTTTCATGATGGTTAAGTCCCTGTACGGACTTATGCAGACTCCACAAGCATGGTATACTTTGTTTGATCAACATCTCCAAGATTCTGGATTTAAAACTATGGAGGTCAGGGTGAAGTTATCAACAACTAATGATTCATCACTAGTTAATGAATCACCATACAACAAATTAGTGGACAGCTTGATACATCTTATATCCACATAGCCAGATTTTTGTTTTGCTGTTGACTATCCTTTTCGGATTTTGTCTACATTGAAACCCCTACATTGGACAACAGCAAAATGTTGACTGCAGATTTCAACCCATACATTGGACAGCAGCAAAATGTTGACTGCAGATTTCATGTAGATAATCTCTTTAGAATAGTTTGTAAATGTAATGACCAAACTCTTTGGCCCCATTGTCTTTGTAAAATTTTGGGACAAACATGGAGTAGTCTCCGGTTTAGTCATTAAGGGAAGGTGTTAAAGTTATAATTATCTATTAGTTATTTTTTTAACTAATGGGCAGTTATCAAACCTTCCCAACTGATGTAACCACTTTCTGCTTGATAAAAGGATGGACACATAAGTGTGTAAATGTGACGTATGCTTTCCATTCCTCTTCATTCTTTCAGCATTCATTTGCTAACGAAAGGAAGTTATGAATGGCATTTCCAGTTCTCTGAAAAACATCATAGACCCTGAAGTGCATGAAAATCTATGAGTCTCTTTCAAATATATATCGATAGTTTGCATTTTCTGAATTGAACTTGAGAACCCTGGTTTCACAAACAGTTGCTCTTCCCCAAAAGAAGCCCAGAATTACAAGGGAAACTCCAGCTTGGGGACACTGTCCCCATCCCTGTCCCCACATTTTCTGGTGACTTCATTTAAATATAATATAGCCACACCCTTGTTCATTTGGTCACATACCCTGATTTGAATTGCATCCCTGTCCCCGCACCACTGCTTGTATCCACACATCTCCAGGTAACTATGAAGGATCCCTCGTCCAGAAACATTTTGTTTTCAGTATCTTCAATCTTCAGATATAAATGTCTATTGGAATACTAAAAGGGTGAACGGCTTCACTACAGTTCCTGCCCATGTCGTAATCATCTAATCCATAACAGCCTGCTTCCGAAGTCAAAATATGATTGAACAGGCAGGCCAAAACATATACCTGGATGCTTCTTATCCTGGGCCGCAGGAGAGCAGATTTTCAAAGGAGGAGAGACCCCTAAGTTTTCTACAAAAAAGTGTGGACCTTTGCTTCGATTGGAAAGAAGAATACCCCCCCATCAGTTGTGGAGCCAGCCCTTAGCAAAACAGATTTGAAACTTTAAAGACTGATGTATCAATGGAGTGGGAGGGAGAACTAATACCTGCTTATCGTTTGAGAAATGGAAATAGGATGATTGGCCACAAGCTGCGTGTAGGGCATTGAAGCAGGAAATCCTTGAACTGAATTGCTTAAGGCTTAATATAGAGGGTGCTGTCGCTGCTATTGCAGCTAAAACATAGCTGTGCTATTCAATACTCCGCTGTCTATCATCTTCCTCTCTTAAAGAGGTAAATATATGTTTCGGCCAAAAAATTACCTCTGAGAGAGAAACCATCCGTAATGTAGCTCCAGTATTCTTTATTTTCCTATGAAACATCTAGGATTTGTACACAATCACATTCAAGACATCAAAATTAAACGTCGCCACAATTTTTCTAGCATTTGTCCTGGAACTACTTCATGGAGAAAAGTTTCCAAACCCATGCACTGTTTTATCATTAAAGATCTTGATAAATCTGACTTAAATGTTGCCATGCGCATGCTAAATAAATCACAATTAGTTTTGGTAGCATATGTAATAATCACTTGGTAACTGCCACCTGAGATGGATCATGGATGTTTTGAGCATCTAACAAACAAACTTCAGTATTAATTTCAGGCCCTGCATCAGAAGTTTAGTTCAGAATCAGCAGCAAAATTGCAGGTTGGCCCCATCACAGCAGGGAAAAAGAAGAAACTGCACTACAAGAAATGAGAATTCTCAAGTTTAATGATGGGTGATCTACACTCCTTGAAATCAATTTGTAGTATGGTAGCACACCCAATACTTGTTTTGATGTAACTTGGTGTTCAATGTGTGTTAAATTGGATTCCATAGGTTTTAGTCTACAATCTTATTTCCTGATTGATTAAGATGAGTCTATGGGGTGCCACAAGAGGTTTTAAAGGACCAAATTGTGTACTTTTTAGTATATTTTACAGATTTTGAGTATTTCAAATGACTTTTTAAGTTGATTCCGTGATTTAAACATTCTAAACATTGTCAAAATGTTGACAAAGAAGCTGCTCAATCCTGAAAATCTAGGGTTCTTGGAATTCAATTGAAAGAATATGCTTATTATTTGTGAAGTCAACATTCTTACCAGATGGCCTTTAATACAATGTGTTCATTTATTTGTAGTGGATGTCAATTTTCTTCCTGAACTGCACTGACGTTGAAGTATGGAAAAATGTAATTAATCATTGTACACAAATATATCTAGATATCACTTTTCAAGCACTAAAATTTAGTAAGGTAGTTGCCTTGTGCCTGTGTATTCTGCATTCATGCACATATTTTGGGGAATCTAATGCATGTTTTTTCAAATGTTATGGCTTTTTACATTTTGTAATGGCTATTAAACTTGGATCTATTTGCCTTCTGGTCTTTGGAAGCATGATCATACCTGAATCTGATATTTTTCCATTCATTTTTTTCTTATAATTCGTTGGATTGGAAATGATGATGAAATGCTTTCCTTCCCATTTGATTTCTTATTTATGTTTTTGATTACTTGATGGCTTTTTGTGCAGCCTGGTAGGGTCACTGAATAAGATTCCTCTATCCATAGCCGGAATCTTGCTATTCAAAGTACCAACAAGTATGGAAAACTTCTTGAGCATACTTTTCGGTAAATACCAGGAAACTCTTGATCTCATTTATCCTTTTTCTTATAGGTATAATGAATGGTATTCCTGCTCATATCTGCAGTTTGTGCCATCAAATTCTCGATTGGGATTTTGATCTTGGTGTATCTCTTTGTTTTTCCTTTTCCTTTTTTATTTTTACAATACTAACCATTCTGTGTGCATAGGATATTGTCATAGTTTGCACTGTCAAGCCTTTGATTGATGTGCTTGTGCAGGTCTCTTCGCTGGGATACTTTTTGCAAAAGCCAAGATGTCTTAATCGCACCCTTGCAAATCGAAATCTCGCAGTTCTGTTCTTGCAATGCATTCAGTCAAATTTATGGTTTTAATAATTTTGGCTTGTGAGGCATAGGGATGTAATGTTAACTCATGCTTATTAGCATAAACAAGTTCAAGTTAAGCTTTTTAACAAAACTAAGTAAAAAAGGTTGTATATAAGTAAATTTTATATGAAAAAATACCGATTTATTATTTACTAAAAGCATTCACATAGCAATTATGTCCAATTTTTTCTACATACAAGGGAAATGTATTTGTTTATGACAATTATGTTATTACTAGACATTAAGCTGGTTATAGAGGTTCGTCGTTCCATGAATACGTTTCATTTATCTGGCATGCTAATTAGTTAAGTATTTGAGAAATTAACGAAGTTGTTAAGTTTAACCCTAAATTCAGCCCAAGGTTCTACATTTCAGTGCACCTAATGTTTTTGTGGAGACCTTGCAGTGATTCTATTGATAGAAAGAGGTGTTACAATAGCGCCACTCCTGTAAAAACAAAAGCAAGAGGGAAAGAGTATCTTAACTAGGTAGGAAACAAGAGGCCCAACTAACCGGCAGCTAAAAGAACATAAAAGCAGACTATTACAAAACCACCATTCAAAGACGCAAAAAGTCAGAGGATTCAGCAAAAAACTACTAAAATACATTTAGAAACCTGTCCACCAAACTCGTAATCAGCGAGACTTCTAGGTTACTTTTGCATGGCCTGAATTTAGGACACGGCGATGTGTAAAATCCACAACACGCTTCTCTGGATTGTACATCGAGGCTTGATAATCATCGATTTGAGAAGCCATTCTGCTGCTAGTAGCCCTACAAATGTGCCTATGTTCTGATTCACCATGTTGAAGCTCCCAAGCATGGGCTTTTTCATTGAAGAGGAACATATTATATAAAGTTTTCAACTCTTTGAAGATGGAGATTTTTTAATGGATTGTAGTCCTTCAGTTCACTTATTTCCTTTTTGTTGATTTGCTAAATTATGCAGATGAACACAACATTCCGAAAGAATATGAATGTTAATACCCCGAGGCAATCCTCATGGTAATATAAGAAATGTTAGTAAGGGGCGTATTAGTTTTACCTAGGCTTGGTAATGAGGTCACTTTGTGACTTTAGTTTGCTTTATTAAATAGTGTAAATATGATTTAATATTCACTTGAATTAATGTAAGGTCAGGATTTGTTATACGTGTATTAGGGTTTATATTATTGTTTTCCTAAAACACGATGGTTATTTTTTTAATAAATGTTTATTTCAAATTAGGTTTTAATGTCTGTAACTAGGATAAACGATTGCAATGAATAGATTTAACAATACAAATATGAAAGTACAAAATTCAAATCTATCGAATTGGTTATTAATAACAAGACAAAAACAACAAATGAACTAGTCTATGTAAAAAGTAAGTGAAAAGGGCAAGAAAGACTCCCACTTTAATGCATTAACATAAATTTGGGTTTGGATTATAACTATGAAGATTATTGGTATTTTGCTCCTAAAATTTGTGGCCCATGCGCAAACTTGTCTTGTGCAAACTCATGTTAGGCAGGGTGCGTTGTCAAGTTTGATTGTGTTTCATTGAGTTTGACCTATGCAAGGTTGTGCACCTTGTTTTTTTGTCACTAGTTCACAATCTAGTTTCGAATCTTCTTGTATGCTCACTTTGTTGTTTTGTCGAGCATAATGTGTTGAATTGTTGATTCTTTGTCTTTCACTTACCTTCGCACAATGAGATGTCAATAAAAACGAGAGAAGAGAAGCAGTTGGGTTAGGCAACTAGCAAAATGTAGTTGTTACATATCTCACATGCCAAAATTAGAATCCTTGTAGTTCAAATTATGTGTCACAGATGAGTTCAAGGCAGGGCTTTAACCTTCTCTCCTTAAGTGAAGGTGCGCCTTTTCGTACAAGAGGATGTGAATGGTATGAAGTCCTTTAAGTAGAGATAAATCCTTATTAGGTGTCCCTAAACTTGAAATAAAATGGGAAGTGATGTGTCTTCTTGATGCCCCTTATCTTTTTTCTGCATTGTCTTCTTATTTTAAAAATTTAAGTAGACTAGTTGAATTTATAGGTTTCTCATGATTTTGAATTAGGGACCAGTTGGGGCGCAGACATTGACCAAGGAAAAAGGAAAAGACCAACAAGGAGATCCACACACAAAAAGGTCGCAACCATGGGTAACATGGCTAACAAAAGCAAAAAGAGGTAGACTTGTGCAGGGTGTGAGTATAATATGTTGTCCATGAAGAGGGAATTGATGCAAACAAAGAGAGTAGAAACAAAACAAACCCATGGGCATAAAAAAACATAAAAAACATGACAAATAGAGGACCAAAGGACTGGATAGAGAGGAAAGAGAGAGACAAGCACCAATTAATTCCTAATTCAAGGTGATGACCCATATGCACAAATAAGTATTAAAAATATTATAATAACAAGGTTTGTACCAAAATTTGGTATCTATATTGTTGGTAATGTATTGATCTAGGAAGTGTTTTTACAAATGTTCCATTGAATCTAAGGGACCACTAGGTGAAAAATAGAACCAGTGTCAAGCATCACCCATCAAAGTTCTAGAAAACAACATAAGCATCATCAAAGAACAATCCTCACAATCGCTTATAGAAGTCAATGTTGAATAAATGTTCACTTGAATATTCAGTAAATATTATAACTTAAGATTTTTAGGGTTAGGGTTTGTCACCCTTGTTTTAGGGTTTATATTGTTGCTTTCCTATAAAGTGTGGCCGCTCTTTTAACAACATATCCAAGTATATCTATTTTTAAGTTCTCTCTTGTGTATGGGCGTGTTTTTTTGTTTGTTTGGTTTTTGTAATATGGTATTAGAGCCATGGTGAGAAGTTGAGTAGTCGCTGGGGAAGGCCTAGGGATCACTCATATTAGGAACACACTGAGGCATTGTTTACAATATGCAAAAAAAACTAAAAGGCTTTTGAGCAAAGGAAGCTATTTAAAAATTTATATATTTGTCCTTACTTTTTTCTACTTTAAACCGAGATCTATTTTTTCATTTTAAAGCTATTTTTTTTTTAACGAAGAGAGATTGGATCTTTTTTCATCATACGAAACAACATAGGACCACCACACGGATTTGTGCAAAAAATTATAATTGTGTCGATTTGTACAAAAAATTACAATTGTAAAGAAAGCAAGGAATAGTATATTTGTATGAAAAAATACAAAAAAGTAAAGTTGTATGAAAAAAGTGCAGAATAGTACAATTGTATGGAATTGTGTGGAAATAATACAATTATATGAAAACATATAGTTGTGTGAATAGTATAATTGTATGAAATTGTAAAGATATATACAAAATAGTGATTTTCTTTATATTAAAAAATTCTAGATTGTAGATATTCTATATTTTTAAATATTTTAAGTATTTTCAGGGTTCCTTTTATCAAATTTTGGCAGGGATTTTTTTATTTTTTTCCTTCCAATATTGATAGGGTGGGGGAGGAAAGAGCATATTTGTACTAGTAACTCTCTGCATTAGTTTCCTTATTAGCAGAGATTTTTAGAAATTGGCTAGTATGTTCCATATAATGTTGGAGGGTAACCAAAGGTTCTTTGGGAAAAACTATAATACTTGGAAAGAAACAATGTTATCAATTGTTTAAAACATAGGGCAAAGGGCAAGAAACACTCACACCTTGTTGCATTAACATAAATCTACGTCTAGAATATAACTGTTTAGACTATTTGTATTTTGCTCCTAAAATGTGGGGTGGGGCCCATGCGTAGACTCGCGTTGCCAAGTTTGATTGTGTTTCATCGACTTTGACCTATGCAAGGTTGTGCACTTCGATTTTTTTGTCACTAGTTCACAATCTGGTTTCTAAATTTCTTGTATGCTTGCTTTGTTATTTTGTCGCATAGAATGTGTTGAATTGTTCATTCTTTGTCTTTGACCTAGCTTGCCTCAATGAGATGTCAATAAAAAAGAGAGGAGTGAATTAGTTGGGTTAGGCAACTACCAAAATGGTGTTGATAGTTGCATACCCTTCATGCCAAAATTAGAATCCTTGTTCAAATAATGTGTAGCTAATGAGTTTGAGGTAGGGCTTCAACCTTCTCTCCTAGAGTAAAGATGCATATAACATATACCTTCTTTTAGTACAAGAGGATGTGAATGGTATGAAATCCTTTGCGCAGAGATAAATCCTTATTAGGTGTCCCTGGACTTGAAATAAAATGGGAAGTGATGTGCCTTCTTGATGCCTCTTGTCTTTTTTTTGCATTGTCGTCTTATTTTTAAAATGTTAGTAGACTAGTGGTATATATAGGCTTCTCATGATTCTGAATTAGGGACCAATTGGCGTGCAAATACGGACCAAAGAAAAGGGAAAAGACCAACAAAGAGATCCACATACAAAATGGATGCAACCATGGGCAAAAGGGCCAACAAAAGCAAAACGAGGTAGACCCTTTTAGGGTGTGAGTCTAATCTTATGTCATGAAGAAATAATAGATGCAGACAAAGAGAGGAGAGATAACATAGACCCATGGGCACAAGAAAACATAAAAAAAATTGGCAGACAGAGGAAGAGAGGACCAAAGGATTGTATAGAGAGGAAAGAGATAGACAAGCACAAATTAACCCCTAATTCAAGGTGATGACCCATATGCACAAATAAGTACTAAAAATATTATAATAACAAGTTTTGTACCAAAATTTGTTGTCTACATTATTAGTAATGTATTGATCTAGACAGGGTTTTTGCAAACATTCCATTGAATCTAAGGAACCCCTAGGTGAAGAATAGAACTACTTTAAGGCATCACCCACCAAAGTTTTAGAAAATAACTTAAGCATCGTCAAATATCGGTCATCACAATGGCCAATAGAAGTCAATGTTGACTAAATGTGCACTTGAATATTTGGTACACATTATAACTTAAGATATTTTAGGGTTAGGGTTTTTCACCCTTGTTTTAGGGTTTATATTGTTGTTTTCCCATCACATGTCGTTGCTCTTTTAATAACATATCCAAGTATGTCTCTTTTGAAGTCCTCTCTTGTGTATGTGCTTGGTTTTTTGTTTGTTTGGATTTCGCAATATGGTATCAGAGTGACAGTGAGGAGACTCTGAGAAGTAGCTAGTGAAGGTTTAGGGATTGCTTAGATTATGCACACACTGAGGGACTGCTTACATTATTCACAAAAAATCAAAATACTTTCAAACAAAGAAACTCATTTTTTTTCTTAAATCATTTGTCTTTAGTTTTTTCTAGTGTAAACCAAGATCTATTTTTCAATTTACAGCTGTTTTTTTTTACAAAGAGAGATTAGGTCTTTTTCATCATATGAAACAATAGAGGACAACCACATGAATTTGTACAGAAAAATACAATTGTGTCAATTTGTACATAAATGTACAATTGTAAAGAAAGCATGGAATAACACATTTGTATGGAAAAATACAAAATAATAAAGTTGTATGAAAATAGTACAATTATATGGAATTGTGTGGAATAATACAATTGTACGAAGACATATAGTTGTGTGAAATAGTATAATTGTACAAAACTATAAAGATCTATATAGAGTAGTGATTTTCTTTTCCTTTTTAATTATCGACTATAGATTTTCAATGATTTTCTATATTTTAAAATATTTTAAGTGTTTTCAACATTTTTTTAATCAATTTTTGGCAGGTTTTTAAGTATTTTTTCCCTTCAATTATTCACAGAGTGGGGGAGGAAAGAGTATATTTATAGCAATAACTCTCCATATCAATTTCCTTATTAGCAGTTTTTTTAAAAGAAAAATAGCTAGTCTGTTCTATATAATGTTGGAGGGCAACAAGAGGTATTTTGGGAAGAACTGGGTATGTGCATAGAATTGGGGGACAATTCTGTGGACATACCCCATGACACATACGCATTATTAACATAATGCATACACGTTACTAACACAACATGTACGCACTGTGTGAATAATGTGTACACGTTACCATAACACGTACATGTTATACTATGTTTTTTTCAAAAACTCGTGACCTACAATTCTTCATTTGTCATTGTGATACGTTATTCTACGAGCACCTTCTCCTCAAGCAGGCCTTAATACTTGCCTTAAGTCCTTTGGAAAGCTCAACACAACCTGAACTTCACGATGCCACCACGTAGATGAGGTAAGTGATAAAAAACTACACCTATTAACCTTGTATTTTTTACTATTTTTATATTGTTTAATTTGTAAATTGTTTGTTTTAAATAGACCAATCCATTGTAAGAGACCATAACCATCATCTTAACCCTCCACCTGACCCTATTATTCTTGTGGCTAACCCTCCACCTAACTCTCCTAATCCTCTTGCTAACCTTCCACCTAACCCTCATATTCCTCCACCTAACACTCCTACAATTCGACAAGATCCCGTAGGTAGCCAAGAGGATCTAGCTTCACACATTGTTGAAAATAAAATTGAGCAAGTAATCAGGAGAATGAGGGATCCCACATCCAACAACACCCATCGCACCTATCTAGCCAATAACCTATAGCCATTATTGGGTCAAGTTGACTTGATAACAAGTAAAATTGACAAATGAGAATCTTATCGAGATAATTGTAGGACTTATTACGCTGAAAAATTGTCAGCACAAGAGGTTAAAAATAAACAAATATCAAAAGCTAACATTTGTGCATTATTAATTGACTTAGCCACCAATGCACCATTTCCAATAACTGTTAAACGTTTCCAGCCCCATAGGTGCCAACACAATTTGATCAAAGCCAATTTTTGGGACTGATGGTGGATGGTGTTTGATTATCCACCGTGTAACAACCATGAGGTCCCATTGTATTTTTTGAGAAAATTATACTGTGAGTTTATCTGATTCTAAATTATTTTGATTATAGTGAGTTTCAGTGCCGAGGGAAATGATCTATGTAAGATCTCGACCAGGTATACATCATGCACCTAATCGACCTTCAAGGATCCCTACCTAAAAGCCACTTCATCATGAAATCCCCCTGTGGTAAAGGAGGCCGTGGAGATCGACACTCTATATGTACTTAGTGCGCTTACTAATACACTTGAACAACATACGAGTAAGCTTTTAATGACTGATGTTGGAGATAAGCCACGTAGTGTGGATATCTGATCCCATCCTTACAGATTTTGTGGAGCTATACGTACTAGACTTTTTGATGATGATGGCGCTAGTGGTTAAGAGGGGTTGGATGATATACTCTTGAGTGAAGAGTTTTTAGCATGCACATTTGGTATGTAGTCATCATAAACTACATGGATGCAGGTATATTTTATATATAAATGTCATGTGTCAAATTTAAGTTATATTTGCAAATTTAAGATCTAACAATTAATTTGCATAGAAAATGAATAATATATATAATTTTTTGTGTTTCAGGAGGAGACGATGCCTTCATCATCACAATCTAGATTTGCAAGATTAGATATTATGTAGCCATTGTTTACATATACAGAACCAGCTACTAGCCCATCCACTACTGCAGCTGCTTGTGTTAGCACGACAACTTTTACTTAAACAGAGATAAAATTTTGAGTACATCTTACACTCTTGGTTTAATATTTAGGAGAAAAAAATGCCATATATCTTTAATACTTTATATAAAATTAATTGAGACCTTGTTTTTTCAATTGATGTCTCGAGTTAACACTCCTCCATCGCTACGAGCGAAGATAGACATAGGTATTGTTGCAACAATATCATCTACACATACTCTCATAGAGGCACATATTAACTTATAATTTTGAATTGTAAAATAATATTTTTAATAATTTTACTACATACTTGCCCGACAAATATAATTTATGTGAATGTATTATGTATGTAAGTTTGTCCCATGACATCTGATAGTCTAATTTAGATGGTTAGTAAAGAAACATCTCATATTTTATCCTCGTTTCAAATGCTTGTTCATGCAGTTCAACCTACCATTGACCTAATCGAGCATCAAAATGGATTGAGTGGGACCATGATATTGCAGTAAGTGCATGTTTAAATATTTTTTATTCTATTTTAAAATTAATTTCTTAACTTGATTGAATAAATATTTTATGTTAATTTTCTAATAATACTTGTATTTGAACAAGTTCAGCTGCAAGTGAGCTATGAGCGTAGGACCCACAGTTAGACCTTAGAACAATCCAAGGCATTGGAGGGATCTCCATCTACCAGCATGGCATCCTAGGGAGGGTCTTCTTCGAAGAAGACAAAGAGAGAGAGAGGTTATTTGGTAATTATCTCACATCTTACATGATGTATTTTTTTTAATGTCTATATGGCAAAATACGTATTCTTTGTATGCCTATATGGTAATATATGTATTATTGACATTTTACATGTGCTTATATAGCGTTCACTTGACATTCTATTATGTTTTTATTTTGTAATCCTTTATGGCTTTTATTATTATATTGTAAGACTAATTTATGAGAAATGAGGTATTTTGACTTGTATTATCAACAATGAATTGTAATGTTTGACCATTGATATGCATTTGATGATTTTAGGTGATTTGAACAATGAAGCGTAATTACAAAATTGTAGGACTCTAAAAGAGTTGAACAATGATATTAATAGAAATATTTTTGTAGTAATAATGTAGCAACCTTATTTTTTTAATCCATGTGCACTAGTTTAATATGTCAATATGGAATAGCAAGAAAAATATGGTCTCCTAGCTGTAAAACATTCACTAGGATGGGCCCCTCACTCTCCATAGTATTAGCTTGGAAAAATGCCACCATCACCTCAGTAATTGTAGGGATGGTTTCCACTTTCACATCAATAATAACCCAATTAGGGGACCCCTATATAGAAATATCAAGCCAATTATGCACCTCCATATTACTAGAGATAGTGTGGTGGGTATTCTAATCAACAATAGCGATGAAGACCACCCCAAAGATAGGGAGGTTATCCTAGTAGCTACCAAAATCACAAGAAAGGGAACATATATTATAGATATCTAGTGAGTTTCTATTTGAGTGGGGAGATAATTCATATCACATGAAACTTCCCATGCAATCCTTAATTGGTAACTTATTGGACTTATTGTAGAGGAAGGATAATATGGTGTGCAATGTGAATAAGGTAATAACTCACCCAAAATAGAAATATTTCATCTATGTTATCATCTAAACTAATACAGATAAAAATGTATCCCACCTTTAGAGATACCTAAATAAATTCCCATCTGGGAGGTGCATGAGGACAAATATTTAGATCCTATGAGAGAGAATGTCTTGATGAATGAAGTAGCCTATTTTTTTCATTAATCCAAAATAAAGATACTAGGGAAAGATATCCTATGACTATCAAGGCCCTGATGTATGAGAAAATAGTGTGAATAATGTGACAGAAATGGTTATTCACAACTCTAACAAACCTCTTAAAACTAGTAATTACTTTTCATATTGAATATATTTCACAAAATATCACAAATTTATTGTATAATCTACCAGAATGTGCAAATAAAGGATATCAAATATCATAATGAATGGTTTAGTATGTAAATACTAAGAAGTCATTAGATGTGGACACAAAGATGGATATCAAGCTCACAGTCTATGAAGTCCCTAACACAATTTTATTTGTAGGATCACTATATATAAGATTCCCATATCCACTTGGGAATCCATCTTAATGCCACCTCTAAGTTACAATCCTATCATATTGAATTTTGAATATTATGGTTGTGTTGAGCCTATTGAAAGGATTGAAGATGTAGAAATAAAAGTAGATGCCCTGAGTTTGTGTGGGGAGTTTTATGTTATTTAACATTAATATTGATGAAACTCATTATGTTACAACCCTTTAATTTCTACTTTAAAAAAGCAATAATTTTTTTTAAAAACAATTTACTTAACATTCATTCCACAAATTAATAGATTACTACATCCAATCTAAAACTTAGAATAATAGTACTTCAAAAACCGAATACAATATATATCTTTTACAATCTTTAAAGAAAGCAAATACATTATGTCACAATTACAGTTGGTCTACTACTACAACATATATTGTTCAAATATAACAAATATACATTATAATTACATTTCTTTCAAGTATTCAATCTAATACAAAAAATAGATAATAATCTCTACAGAGCTCGATTCGAACCAACCTGTGTATCGCTGATAAACTCAAGTGTAGTTTTTAGGTAAGTAGTATTGTTGTGGGGAGGAAAAACATCATCCAAACACTTTTCTACACCAACCACAAATCAACGTTCTCCCACACAATCTTCTATCAGGGAATGGCCCTCCCTTCACGGATAGGTAGATATAATGGTGCGAGAATCTAAAGAATAAGCTAATACTCAAGTGTGTATATTTTCTAAAACTAAACATGCAGTGTATCATAAAAAACTCGTTCTATTGCAAAATATCGTACTAATATTTAATTCAAATATACCAAAAGATAATGTCTCACTATACATTATTTAACCACAATATTCATACAAATTACATCCTCCTAACAATAATATCACATCACATGCTATACATATGAGTAAGTAAAATATTCATTTATTCAATCAATGTATGAATAAATCATACATTATTATCTATCTCATATTATGAATAATGCCTAAAGTTTATATCACTTAGGTAAAATTCATATTAAACTGTAGTTTTTCAACTATTACAATAAAATCTAAGCAACTACACGCCATATCAACCTATATTATCATAGTCTAGTGTTCTAAGACATAACTACAAGTTTTTCTCAAATCAGTCATACAACTAGTCTTAAATACATAGAATCATAAGCTTTTACTCAATCAAGTATAAATAATGAAGCAAGTCAAACATAAATATATAAGTCTAACCTAACATTCATTTACACTCTTAAGGTTGTTTGCATGCATACATGATATCCTACTAACTACTACAAACTAAACTATTCAAAAGTAACTAACACATACATTTAATCAATCAATGTAAGTCAGAGTCTAAACATACAACTACATTATGTGCCATCTGAGCATATACATTTTAGCTAAAGTATTCTATGATTTTCTATACTAACATAGCTCATTGTGCATAAGGCACCTTACTCAACATGAACAAACAATGTTACACTATAATTATTAAACAAGCAAATATGAGATTATACCACCCAGATATACCTTATATTATCTTGCATAATAATAATCAGATGAAATCATATCTCTAGTTACATATCACGATGCGTTATTTTATGTTACAATAGTCTAATTACTTTTATATATAAATTATTTCACAATATATATTGTACAAAGGTTTTCAATACTAACAACATATATTTATACTAACAGTTATTTATAACACAAGTTAAGGTTTCACAAAATTTCTCATATAGAACTTTCATGAACTTTTAAGATAGGTCTCTCTAGAAATCAAGATTTTGTTCTTGTGAATCAAGTTATCTCTCAACATAGAAGAAAACAACCTTTAGTTCAAAACCATCATGTAAGTCTTGCATAGGTTCTTTTTATGTGTCTTGACTCTACACAATCTAAGTTCATGCATTTAATTTTACTAGTTAGATTAAACACATATAATCTTTCGTAAGAGATACTGATACACACTTAACCATCAAAAATATGGTTGAAGTTTCTCATTTCCTAGAATTCTTATATTCTTATTATCAATATGTTACTTTAGATGTAGGCATATTATCTAAAGTCCTATGAAGTTACTCAATCATATGAATATCCAAGTTTATATATACATCGATTTCTATATAAACACCCTTATACTTTTTAGTTGCTTCAAAAGTACTTACTAACCATTCAAAAATAGATTGCAAGGTTTCAACAATGATTCAAATTTTGATCAATGACTTTCATCATCTGATATTATCATATTCACTTTCATGGGCATCTCGACATGTCTCAAAAAATATACCATCCGAGCATATTATCCTTTGAAATATTTATACATTAATCAATATCTTATCTAAAATCTCAATATAATTGATTAAATATGGATATGTCCATGAATTGGATATCTTAAAATTCAAATTATTATACTATGTTCCAAAAGTACAAATTTATAAGTTTTATAATCTTTTTTTCTCATACTACCTCAACATGATGATTTTTAATTCTTTGAGACAATGCAATATTTACTCACAAAACAACCATTCTAGAATCTCATACGGATCCCAAGATAATCATAATCTTTATTTAAAAATACAATTCGCTCAAACCGTAATACAAAATCTAAGGCAAAATAAAATTCCATTGAACATTCGATCTTTCATTAAAGAAGATATATTGTTGTTTTGTGACATGCAATTAACACATACACATATATGATGCAAATACTGAATAAATATTTAATAGATACACAACCATTATATATTTAATGTTGCTCGGAAGACATGTAACATATTCACAAAAAATAATTTTTGCTTTAATAAAAAAAATATCAATTTACTCTTTAACCAAGGTGATGTCTTCCTATAGCAAAATTGTTACCATAAATGTGGAATGTTTCTCTTTATATAAAAACGTTGGTCTAAAAGGAAGTACACAACTATCTATTTTATCATTATTCAGTGTTTCAATTAGACTCAACGTTTAAACCATATTGGTTATATTTTCTGTAAGACTAAGCAGTTTTCAATATATAACTTAACAATTTCATTTATATGACTCAACTATGTATTAAGAAAAGTCAACATTTCAATTACAATCTCAATTTTATTTTCTTTAACAATATATAAATATATAACTTGGTGTTTTAATGCAAACATGGTAACCCGACGTTATATAATTTGTTGGGCATTATCCTTAATTAAACTCAACGATCTAAAAGACTCAGCTAACATTTTTAACTTAGTGTTGAAAATTTTAAACTCACCGCTGCTATTAATGACTCAACAATTTTCAACGTAGTCATTTAACACTTACAATGCAACCACTTAACATTAAAAACATAACGACTTAACTCTTGATGATAACATAATATAGGACATTGTCTATATGAATAAAATGTTTATCTAAATAAAATGCTTACCTATGTATA
Source organism: Torreya grandis (assembly GCA_037957365.1). Taxonomy (NCBI): domain Eukaryota; kingdom Viridiplantae; phylum Streptophyta; class Pinopsida; order Cupressales; family Taxaceae; genus Torreya; species Torreya grandis. The sequence continues at coordinate 1,347,607 of JARHVA010000043.1, forward strand.
AATCATAGCTCTAAACAAATGAAATGTAGGTCTTAACACTGCAATGCATACCTATTTTGAATAAGACGTAGACCAATTTTAGTGAAATGCATTCCATTATAGTGAAATGTTGCTCTTTAAAGAGGTGCTAGCCATAGGATAAAAACATAAGCTATAATATAATTTAAATCCATCTAGGTTGAAGACTAATTTAATATCTAATTTGAGTGTTAAATACACAGACAAATAACTCTGTCCAGAACCATTTAATAAAATAAGGATCTATTTCTTCAGAATAAATAAATCCTACACATAGAAAAGTAAATTACATCATCAACTTTTTAAAAATTTTGCTTACAAGATGATTTTATCTTTATGTCTGTATCAAAACATCTCGGCTCCCTCTTTCTACCAAAATGTTCCTATTTTTTATTTCTCCTCTTTATTTTCACAATCCTTTATTTATAAAAATCTCTCTTTCCTTCATTCTATTGCGCTTCATCTCTTGCATGCTAAACCTTCTTTTTTTTGCCTTACATGTGTGGCATTAGCTTCACTTTCCTATTTTTATCTTTTCTTTACAAGTCATAGTTTTTCAAATTTCATAATTAATATTTAAAATATTTTATTTTGTTTATTTAAAAATCATTATGTCTTATTTATCAAGTTATCTAAAATAATAGACTAAGTTGATTAATTAAATAAATATATCTAAATTTATCTTTCAATGTAATGCATAATTTTCAAGACTAAATTTAGATTATCATAACTCACGATTAACATTTTAAAATAAATTAAATTCTAAGAAATCAATCATTACAAAGATAATTATTTATTTAACTACTAGATATTTAGTCAATAATAACTAATATCTATTTAGCAATTAATATCTATTTCCGTAATTTATTATCAAAAATCAAGATAATTAATTTAAATGAATCTAATGCATATTAAGAACTAAATTTGTATACTATTATAATCATACACAAGATTCTTTAATTACGTACTAGTATTTAAAACATATAACATTTTTAAATCTAATGTGCATGTGTGTAGGGTTACTGGCAATTTCTTTATCATCATTTAATTATCTCATCTGGTCCATCCTCTTCGATGATGCTCTTCATCATCAAGCTCTGAAGGTAGGATCTATCCTTCATCCATATCACAACAAATAGGTAGTTAGTCTGAGTCATTATATATCAAACAATTATGTAAAACTAAAAAATACATATCCACAATGTACAAAATAATGAAAATATAACTATCACATTATGTATACAAAACAACAATATCACTGTGTCATACCAGTATATGTCAAAAAACTCAAATCAAAGCAATGATAATAAACTAATAATCCTATTAATCCATAGATTAAAAGTTATAAATCATAGGATGAAATCAGAATGTAACATCCTCCCCCATAAAATTGATCATCTCTTTGATGACACAATAATTATAAATTAAAAAAAAATAAAAAATAAAAACATAATATCAAATATCAAATCATGCAAATAAATGCAATATTTACTTGAATAATTCATCATAGTTATCTCAAATAACACTATTTTTAGAGTATTGGTCCCACAAGACCATGCTTTGTGACATTTTTCATTATGCAAATAAACTTTACAAATGTCACTATATTGATTGGTTCTATCATGACCACCTCAGGTTCGAAAACCGACAAGACAAGCCTAAAATATCTCAATAAAAGTTTCATTGACTTCCCCAACAACACAAGATCATCACAAAAGTCAAAACAAATGACTAGGAAGAGTTTCATAAAACCTTCTAGCCCCTATGCACATCTCTCTAATCTGGAGAGTGTATTTCTCATATTGGAAAAAATATATTTTAAAACTCTAACAATAATTATGTGTATATGTTAATATTATCACTATTATGCATAGCTTTAGATAAGTATAACATATCAATATTGTCACTACTCAATCAAAGCTCCTGACAGGTATGACGATGAGTAAGAACTGGTAATAATGTATATAAAATCATGGAATATCTGTGTACATGCGTATGGCCATACGACTAAATTTGACAAGTTATACTTGTCAAATTTTAGATTTGACAATTCTGTCTATCAGATCCAACTCATTACTATCAATCTAAGTCAATATGAAGTTAAGCAAGATATCATTATATCATTTAGAACTCACATTCTTAATTCACCACTCTTTCTTAGGTCTCCATGACCTGATGATCTCCTTAATGTGCATAAGGTTCTACAAAACAAAAATTTGTACTGATAGATCATAAAAAGTAATACTATGTCAAGTGCTAAATGATTCCAGACGTACTAACATACACAAAAAAAAAATTATACAATCATTTTGAGATTGCATTAAATTGCCACTAATCAAACATTACTAGTATCATATTCTTCAACTTAACCTATAGTGTTATGTTCATAGTAAAAAGAAAATAATTTCACAATTAACATAATATTTAAAGGCTAAGGATTATATCATCCTTAATATCTTATAAGCAAGACAATGTCTCCTTGCTTGCACAACTAGCACACAAGTTAAAAAGTTTGTCTCAATCCTTTTGGACTATTAAGATGTTTTGTACATCTTATATCTTGCTCTCGACAAAAGGTACATAATAACATGATAATTATAATCACCTAAAATTAACATGAATTCAAGGTTAGCCACTCCTTGTGATCAAGTCAATAAGTTAGATAAAATAGCAACTCTAAAAGTCACAAAGTGAAAAGTAGAAAACTTAACATCTCATAAACAAAAATCCTACATGCCCTTATATGGTAAAAGAAAACATCGCAACCCAAATTATCAAATCACTATTCAATTACCAAACTTGTAAATGTAGTATCATGACCTACCTCAATAATCAAAAAGAAAATACTAACCTCAAAGATGCATCAATCTATCCAATCATATAACTTCTCTTAACAAGAAATAGAAAACATCATCCCACAAACCCAAGGGAATAAAATCAAAACAACAACTCAAAAACAAGTTTTTCGCTTAAAAAAATATTAAATCAACATATTGTAAATATGAATCTTTTCAATAGTTCAAAATGACATATGAAGAGAATGAGCATAACAACTCACCTCTAAGCTAACTAGGAGAGATGATACTTCTTCTCAAGTATATATCCCATTGGCATTTTCATATCTTTCTCTTTATAAGAGAGGAGAAATGAGAATGTATGTTTGGTACATTGAGTGTGTACCCTAAGAGTATTCATATCTTCTTAAGAGCTATTAAAGGGTTGGTTTATCAAGTGTCTCGTTGGTGATGGTTTTATAAGGTATACGGGTAGGAGAGTACATAGTTTTGTTTATGAGATGTGAACAAGATTTCTTTACCATATTTCAATCTTTTAGATTGAACACCTCGAATATGATTGCATCTTTTTTAGTAATCAAATTACCTTCATCATTTGTGTTTTATGTTTCCTATTATGAAAAAGATTTGGGTGCTTCCCACTTAGAATTTTATGCATTAGTTTTGTGTCTTGTATACACAAATCTTAGGAGTGGAAATCCTATAAGACCATTCTAGATTGGCACCACCTGAGATGGTAAAAAAATTCTTGTATTTGAATATAGATGTTTTGTTTGAGAATTCTTTTATGTTAAGAGTTTGTTATGTGGATTAACATCCTTATATATATATATATATATATATATATATATATATATATATATATATATATATATATATATAAGGATGTTAATCCACATAACAAACTCTTAACATACAAGAATTTTTTTTCCATCTCAGGTGGTGCCAATCTAGAATGGTCTTATAGGATTTCCACTCCTAAGATTTGTGTATACAAGACACAAAACTAATGCATAAAAATCTAAGTGGGAAGCACCCAAATCTTTTTCATAACAGGAAACATAAAACACAAATGATGAAGGCAATTCGATTACGAAAAAAGATGCAATCATATTCGAGGTATTTAATCTAAAAGATTGAAATATGGCAAAGAACTCTTGTTCACATCTCATAAATAAAACTATGTACTCTCCTACCCGTATACCTTATAAAACCATCACCAATGAGACAATTGATAAACCAACCCTTTAATAGCTCTTAAGAAGATATGAATACTCTTAGGGTACACACTCAATGTACCAAACATACATTCTCATTCCCCCTCTCTTATAAAGAGAAAGATATGAAAATGCTAATGGACTCATTAGGTTCTAGACTTCGAGTCACAACTTTGATACTACATGTTACAACCCTTCAAATTGTACTTTAAAAAAAAAAAAAAAATTTAAAAATAATTTACTTAACATTTATTCTACAAAATAATACATTACTACATCCAATCTAAACTTAGAACAATAGTACTTCCGATACCAAATTTTTTACAATCTTAAAAAAAAGCAATACATTAGATCACAGTTACAACTGATCTACTACTACAACATCTATTATTTAAATATAATAAATATACATCAAAATTACATTTTCTTCAGGCATTCAACGAAATACAATAAATAGATATCAAACTCTCTGGAACTCAAGTCGAACTAACTCGTGTATCATTGATAAACTTACATGTAGTCTTCATGTAAGTAGTATTTTTGTGAGGAGAAAAAGCATCATTCGAGAACTTTTTCATACTAATCACTGACCAACAATCTCATGTACAATCCCCTATTAGAAAATGACCCTCCCTTCACGGATAGGTAGATAGAACAATGCGAGAATCCAGAGAACAAGCTAGTACCCAAGTATGTATGTTTTCTAAAACTAAACATGCAGTGTATTATAAAAAATATGTTTTATTGAAAGATATCGTACTGACATATAATTCAAACAAAAGATAATATCTCACTGTACGCTATTTAACCACAAGATTCATACAAACTACATCTTCCTAGAAATAATATCACATCACATGCTATACATATGAGTAAGCAAAGTATTCATTTATTCAATCAATATATGAATAAATCTTACATTATTATTTATCTCATACTAGAAATAATGCCTACAATTTATACCACCCAGATACAATTTAAATTAAACTACAATTTTCTAATTATTATAATAAGATCCAAGCAACTACACCCCATGACAAACCATATTATCGTAGTTTAGTGTTCTAAGAAACAACTATAAGATTTTAACAAATTAGGCATACAAGTAGTCATAAATACATAAAATCATAAATTTTTATGCAATAAAGTATAAATAACAAAGCAAGTCAAACATATATATATAATTCTAACCTAACATTCATTTACACTCTCAAAGTTATATGGATGCATACATGATATATTACTAATTACTATAAATCAAACTGTTTAAGAATAACCAACACATACATTTAATCAGTCAACGTAGGTGAGAGTCTAAGCATACAGTTATAATATGTACCATATAGACATATACATTTAAGCTGAAGTATTCTATGATATACTATCATAGCTCATTCTACATAAAATACCCTACTTAATATGAATAAATAATTTTACACTATAATTATTAAACAAATAAATACATGATTATACCACTCAGGGATACTCTATAACATATTACATAATAATAATCAGATGAAAACATATCTCTAGGCACATATCATGATACACTAATTTATGTTATAACAATCTAATTACTTTTACATATAATTTTTTTTTGCAATATGTATTATACAAAAGTTTTCAATGCTAACAACATATATTTATACTAACGATTATTTATAACACAAGTCAAGGTTTTACAAGATTAATTAAACAAAACTTCCATGAACCTTTAAAATATGTCTCTCTAGAAATCAAGACTTTGTTCTCGTTAATCACGATTATCTCTCAACATAGAATAAAATAACCTATAGTTCAAAATCATCATGTAAGTATTTCATAAGTTATTTCTATGTGTGTCGACTCTCCACAATCGAGGTTCATGCATTTAATTCTACAAGTTAGATTAAACACATACAATCTTTCATAAAAACTACTAACACGTACTTAGCGATCAATAGCATGGTTGAAGTTTCCCATTTCCTAAATTTTTTATATTTTTATTATCAATATGTTACTTTAGATGTAGCCATATTATCTAAATTCATATAAAGTTACATAATCATATGAATACCTAAGTTCATGTATACATCAATTTTTATATAAACACCCTTATATTCTTTAGTTGTTTCAAAAGTACTTAATAACCATTCAAAAATAGATTGCAAAGTTTCAACAGTCATTCAGGTTCCAATCAATGAATTTCATCATCTGATATTATTATATTCACTTTCATGGACATCTTGACATGTCTCAAAAAAATACCATTCGGACATATTATCCTTTGAAATATTTATACATTAATCAATATCTTATCTAAAAGCCCAATATAATTAGCTAAATATGGATATGTCCATGAGTTAGGTATCTTAAAACACAAACTATTATACTATGTTTCAAAATTACACTTAGTCAAATTTATAAGTTTTATAGTCTCTTTTTCTCATACTGCCTCAACATGGTGATTTTTATTTCTTTGAGATAATGAAATATTTACTAACAAAGCAACCATTATAGATTAAAATACAGATCCCATGATAATCATGATCTTTATTTAAAAATGCAATTCACTCAAACCATAATACAGAATTCGAAGATAAATAAAATTCTATCGAACATTCAATCTTACATTAAAGAAGATATATTGTTGTTTTATGACATGCAGTTAATAATTATATATATATATATATATCACAAATACCAAAAAATTATTTAATAGATATGCAACCATTGTTTATTTAATGTTTCTCGGAAGACATGTATTGCATTCACAAAAATTACTTTTTGCTTTAATAAAAAAATATAAATTTACTCTTTAACCAAGGTGTAATCTTCCTATAACAAAACATTGCCATGAATGTGGAATGTTTCTCTTTATATGGGAACACTAGTTTAAAAGGAAATAATCATCTATCTATTTTATCATTATTCAGCATTCTACTTAGACTCAATGTTTAACCCATATAGATTGTGTTTTCTATAAGACTAAGCAATTTTCAATATATAACTTAGCAATTTCATATATATGACTCAGCTATGTATTAAGAAAACTCAGGGTTTCAATTACAATCTCAGTGTTATTTTATTCAATAATATATAAATATATAACTTGGTGTTTTATTGAAAACACAGTGACTTGGCGTTATATAATTTGTTGGGCATTATCTTTAAAGAAACTCAATTAATGTAAAAGACTCAGCTAACATTTTTAACTCGACGTTGAAAATTTTAAAACTCAATGCTTCTATTAATGACTCAACAATATTCAACGCAGTCATTTAACACTTACAACGCAGTCACTTAACACTAAAAACACAGTCACTTAATTCTTGTTGATAACATAATATAGGACATTGTCTATATAGAAAAAATGTTTATCTAAATAAAATGCTTACCTATGTATAAATCATAGGTCTAAATAAATGAAACACAGGTCTTAACACTATAATGAATACCTTTTTTGAATAAGACGTAGACCAATTTTAGTAAAATGCATTTTATTATAGTGAAACACTACTCTTTAAATAAGCGCTAGCCATAGGATAAAAACATAGGCTATAATGTAATTTGAATCCGTTTGATTTGAAAACTAATTTAATATCTAATTCGAGTGTTAAGTACATAGATAAAATAACTCTATCTAGAACCGCTTAATGAAATAAGGGTTTATTTCTTCAGAATAAATAAATGCTACACGCAGAAGTAAATTACATTACCAACATTTTGAGGAATTTACTTATAAGATGATTCTATCTTTTTGTCCGTATCAAAACGTTCTGACTCCCTCTTTTTACCAAAATCCTCCTATTTTTTTAAAAAAAATCTATCATTCTCTTTAATTTCACAATCATTTATTTATAAATCTCTCTCTTTCCTTCATTTTGTTGCGCTTCATCTCTTGCATGCTAAACCTCCATTTTTTCCTTACATGAATGGCATTAGCTTCACTTTCCTGTAGTTATCTTTTCTCCACAAGTCATAGTTTATCTTTTTTTCAACTTTCATAATTAATATTTAAAACATTTTATTTTGTTTATTTAAAAATCATTATACCCTATTTCTCAAGTTATCTAAAATAATAGACTAAGTTGACTAATTAAATAAAGATATCTAATATTATCTTTCAATGCAATGCATGCTTTTCAAGACTAAATTTAAATTATGATAACTCGTGGTTAGCATTCTAAGATAACTTAAATTCTAAAAAAACAATCATTACAAGGATAATTATTTATTTAACTACTAGATATTTAGTCAATAATAACTAATATTTATTTTATTGATTTATTATCGAAAATCAAGATAATTAATTTAAAGGAATCTAATGTATATTAAGAACTAAATTTGTATACTGATATAATCACATATAAAATAAAATTAATTACACACTAGCATTTAAAACATATAATATTTTTAAATATAATGTACGTGTGTGTAGCGTCACTAGAATTTTTTCTATCATCGCTCAATCATCCCATCTAGTCCATCGTCTCTGATGATAATTTTCCTCTTCAATCTCCAAGGGTAGGATCTATCATGCATCCACCTCGCAACAAGTAGGTAGTTATTCTGAGTCATCATATATCAACCAATGATGCAAAATTAATAAATACATATCCACAATATATATTATAATTAAAATATAACTATCACGTTATGTATACTAAATAATAATATCATTGTCCCATATCAATATATGTCAAAAGTCTCAAATCAAAGCAATGGTAATAAGTTAATAATCTTATTAATCTAAGGATTAAAGATTATAAATCATAAGATGAAATCAGAATGTAACACCTTCATAAAATTGGGTATCGCCCTAATGACACAATAGTTCTGAATAACAAACAGAGTTTAACAAAATAAAAATATAATATCAAATATCAAATAATGAAAATAAATCTAAAATTTACATGAATAACTCATCAGAGTTCTCCCAATTAACACTATTCTTAAAGTGTTGGTCCCACAAGACCCTGCTCTGTGACATTTCTTATTATGCAAACAAGCTTTGCAAATGTCACTATGCTAATTAGTTCTATCATGACCACCCTAAGGTCTAGAATTGACAAGACAAGCTTAAAATATCTCGATAAAAGTTTCATTGACTTGTCCTACAACATATGAGGTCATCACAAAAGTTAAAACAAACGACTAGGAAGAGTTTCACAAAACCTTCCAACCTTTATGCACATCTCTCTAACCTAAAGAGTGTATTTATCATACCAAAAAAAAGTATTTAGGAAACTTAGAAATAATGATGTGTATATGTTAATACTATCACTACTCTACATAGCTTTGGATAAGTATAACATGTCAATACTGTCACTACTCAATCGAAGCTTTTGACAAGTATGACGATGAATAGGAATTGATAATAATATATATAAAATCATAGAATACACATCCACATAGAATACCTTATCAAAGTTTTATCAATGATGTCTCCAATGTGGCTAAGGGTGTTCATGAGGTGTCAAGTATGTTAGTAGGTCAATGACAAAGTGTGTCTTAGTGATCATGCATGGACCTTGTAGTGTTTGCTTGGTTAGGCAAGATGATGGATGTTTATGATGTGTTGACCATGTTTGAAGGGTCATATAGGATGTAAGGAGTGCTTGGTGTACTTGTGGAAGTGAAATTATTTCATCTAAGTATTTTTGTGAAGGTCTAAGTTATCATAGTCATCTTGGCAAATTTTTTTAAGTAAGCAGATTGATGACATCAATATTCACATGTGTGAAGGTGTTAGAAGAAAGTGGTCACATGGGTTTGTTCATATTTGTTCCTAGAACATGTGTTTTAAATTTTATATCTTGAAATGATGTCTATAAAAAAAATATGATGGTTCAAAATTGCTCTCCCAAATAATTTTTACTGTTTTCCATACTTAGCCAAATTTGCATTAAAAAGTGACGTTTAGAATTCAAATATTTGAATTTACAAAAGAAAACTAGTATACAATATTTTACATATAAATTTTTATAATAGATGAATTTTATGATCAAGTAAAAATAAAAGTGGTAGATAACTTCAAAGGCAATCCAAAAAAATTAATTTGGAGGTTTAATTGGTCATAGCTTTACATTTATTGTAGTTCAAAGTTGACTAAGGGTTTGACTTTATTTTGCAAGTAACCTAAGAAGGATGTTGAGTTTTTATTGATTATGTTTGGATGTTTCATGTTGAATTATCTATGGGAGAGTGTTGAATACTCCCTGAAGATCATCTGTAAGGATTTTCGAGGCTTGACCAATCCATATTCAATATGAACCATTGTTTGGAAGTTGACTGTTTGTTCGTTCATGGTGTTTCATGCACAAGGCAATTGATTGAAAGGTTTTGCATATGCAGAGGAGTTTAGTGATTACTAGAATCACTTGAGGGTGTCTTAGGGGTTATGTGGTGTTGACTTATGTGATTTGAATTGGTCTTGTGTTTTTATTTTAGCTTGGTGAAATGTTTAAGGGGTGAATAGGTCTCCATGGACCTAAAAGGGATACTTAGGCCTAATTGAAAGGTGTTATATCTTAAGGTTGATCTATCAAAGCTATGGTCGACCTATGTAAGTGGTTATAAGTGGTATATAAGCCTTAAGGGTTAAGGAATGTCTTGTGGCTAACCAAGAAGGTGGTTATTATGAAGACTCTATAAAAATCATAAACAAAGATGAAGGCTTCTAGAGTTGATGTGCGAATAATAGTGAAGTGTGAGTAAGCTTGGTTGATGGATTGAAGAGAAGATCAGTGTGAGGAATATGTGTATGACCTAGAGGTCATATTTTTGATGTTGTAACAGTGTTTTTTAGGGTTGATGATTGAAAATGAACAAAAAAATGTAGAATGATCCAAAAGGTTGTTTTGGATGCATTGCTTGTGTGTGAAGGCTTGAGAAAGTGTGAAGGTTTAAATAGAGATGTTAATCATTGTTTATCCATCAAATTAGAAGGAAATTAGAGTTTTTGAGGTGTTGATATCAGAAGGTGTTATGTGGGTACTCAACATCTAGGGCAAGTGGGTACTTGTCCATGTTTAGGGGTTGGTGCTCCTTGTGAAGTATATGATTCATTAAATTCTCTTATTTGTGATATCTTATAGGACTATAGTCTATGTGTTTGCAAGATTGAGAGTGGGTTTTATCCCCCGTGAGAATTTATGACATAATTCATGTGTTATGTGCTTTGATCTTGCATGGTTTTATTTATTCATTGCAATGAATGGTTTATATGCTTTATGAATACGTATGTTGAATGGTTAAGAGTTTGAAGGATTGGAATTAAAGTTGATTTTTTTGCATCACTGATTGACCTCCCTCTCAGTGATTGTGCCTCTAATAATTAGTATCAGATCCACACCATCTTTACAAATTTAACCACTTGAAGGTGATCAAAGGTATAATGGGTAGTCATAAAATGCAAAGTGGCTTATCTACTAAGTAAGCACCACTATTAAATAGATCCAACTATGATTTTTGGAGTGCAAGGATGAACACCTACATCATGTCTCTAGGTTTTGACATTTGGCAATCTATTATGGATTGGTATTCTACACCCCCTACTCCTCCAACTTGTACAACTGACAATAAGTTGAGTGAGAAAAATTATAAAACTATGAATGTTATGATTTGTGGCCTATCAGAGGTTGAGTTTACCAAGGTAATCCATTGCAAGTTTGATAAATAAATTTGAAACAAATTGTAGATCATCTATGGAGGGGATTCAAAGGTTAAGTTGGCTAAATTACAGACCTATCAAATGTGATTTGAGGGCCTTGAAATTAAGGAAGAAGATACTGTAACATCCTATCTTCTAAGGGTTGATGAGGTGGTGAACATTATCAGAGGTCTTGGAGAGGATATTGAAAAATCTACTGTAGTAAAAAAAATATTAAGGTCTCTCACTCTCAAGTTTGATTCAAAAAAATTTGTTGTAGAAGAAAGTCATGATCTCACCAAGATGAAGATGGATGAATTGAATGGGATTCTTACTTCCTATGAGATGAGAGTCAATGAGGACAAACCACCAAAGAAGGAAACAACCTTCAACATGATCAAGGAGACAAAAAGTCAAGAAGAGTAAGTTAAGTCTTGAAGACTTTGATCTTAATGAAGATCAAATTGAAGCCATGATTGCAAGGAAATTGAATGTAGGATCAAGTAAATATGAAGGGAATATTCCTTTTAAATGTTTTTCATGTAGTAAAGTTGGTCATTTTAAAATTAAGTGCTTAGATAGAGGTAAGTCTGAATACAAGGAAGCTCACAAGGAATCTCATAAGGATGAACACAAGAAATCTTAGGGTCCTAGCAAGTATAAAATGTTATTCAATAAGAGAAATAGAAAGGATTCATACAAAGGTAGTAATATTCTTAACCATGAAGAAGTAGTAACTCATCTACTGAAGAAGAAGGAAACACATCAAATAATGATGATTCATCTCATAATGAGATCAAAGAGACATTGTTCATGGCTCCTAATGATGATGAAGGTGAAGTTATTTAGGCATATATCTCTTTGGTGGAGATAGCTCAAAGGAATAAGATTATCAAGTCACTCTTGAAGATAAATATCTAAATACCTTTAAAGAGTTGAAGATTCTACAAGGCAAGAATAGAAAACAAGCATCCTTGACCAAGACCTATGAGGAGCAAATTGGCTTCTTTGAAGAAAGGTTGAGCAATGAAGTCAAAGAGCATGATGAGATCAATCAACACCTTGAAACTTAGGTTTGTACCCTTGTTGAAGAGGTAAAGAGTAAGGATGAAGAATGTGTTAAATAAAAATTAGATATGGAGGATTTGTAGGTGAAACTAGATCAAGCTATGATCAAGCTTGAAACATGTCAGAAATTTGAGAAAAGTAAAGTTGATCTTAATGACCTATTGAATAGTCAAAAGATCTCAAATGATAAGTCAGTCCTAGGATTCCATGAAGATGTTAATAAAGATAAGAAGATTGAGAAGATAATGATGATAAATTAGAAGATTAATCATGTTAAGGAGAGTTCTAGTAAAAATAAGATGTCAATATGAATAAGGACAACTTCAAAAGCTACAAAGGTTCATATCAGATCAAGTAATCTAATGCAATAAGGTATGGTAACTCCTTCAATGGTTACTATTATTCTTGTCATCAATTTGGTCATACAATCATTGATTACAAAAGAAAATCTCTTGGTAAGAGATTTGCATGGAATTATGAGAAAGATAATGAAAAGTATGAAGAATATCATCACTCAAGACAATCAACCAGTCTAAAATAAAAGCATGACATTTTGTGCTACAGGTGTCAAGGGATTGGTCATATTGCAAGGTCTTATAATGCCTTCATCAGGAAATCAAATGATCAGGGGCATGAATGGGATAATGAAACTTCAAGGAGTCATCATGTATCCCATACACAAGGTATGTACAATTAGAAAAAATTTATTTATTTTAGGTGTCAAGAGAGAGGTCACATGGTAAGGTTCTACATGAATGGTCAGAATTCTACTTCAAAGAATATTAATTCTAACACGAAGAAAAGGATCCATAATGAATGGAGACCCAAGCAGGTGAATGAAAAACAAGTTCAAAATGGATTGTTTGTCATGACAGAACAATGTACAATTTCAAGTGTTAAAGAGCAAGTGTTATCTTCCCAAGTAGACAAAAGAATCAAGCAAGATTCCAAGTCTGAAGGAAGGAATGAAGTTAAGGACTCATTCAAAGTTAATTTGATGATGAGGTAGGATTGTAAGCCAAGTGAGAGCATGGAGATGTGGGAGTCTCCTGAGTTTTGGGACATTTAGTCTTTCAATGACCAATGGGTGTCTCTACCTATGCTTCTTAGGAGACATCTTTCCTATGTAAAAGTAAGTGTGTGTGCTCTAGATAATGTATAAAGTACATACGTATACATAGTTGTTGATTGGTCTTTAAGACCAATGCCATTATGATAAAAAATTGATGATATTTTATTGTCAAGCCTTGTATTGATCATAGAATGTCATTGGTTAAGGGGGAGCAACAAGTTCATGAGCTTGTCCCAAAGGTTTGGGATGAAAACCTTCAAGAATTTTGTTTAGAGACATTGGTCCTAAAGGCAAGTTTTAGTCAAATGTTGAAGCCTAGTTTAATAGGTCAAATCATGAAGAATAAAGGTAAGATTGATTTGGAGTGTGGAGATGACTTGTCCAAGTGTATTCCATGGGTTCAAATGTCTTCAGTTGGTCAAAAGAATAATTCATGACAATTTGTTTAGTTTGACCATTTTACTCAGTGTTCACTGCCTAGTGAGAGCTCATCATGCAAAATAGGTGTATTTGGGGTCTATAAGTCTAACCAAGGGTTGAGACCAGTTGGATTTGATGTGTCCAAGTGAAAAACATGCCTTAACAATATAAGTTTGATCACATGATCAGTTGAAGGTGTTTTGGCATAGTGATAGGGGTATACACAGGGTCTGCAGGCATAGTCGTGAGCTTCCCAAGTGTCAAATGAATATTGGTGAGTGTTCAAGGTGAATTTATGGAATATAAAGGTGTGTTCACCTAATATAGCTATGATCCAAATGGTTTCAATATTTGAAGGCCTCTTGAGGGCAATTTGAATTTTTTTTATGGCTCTCAGGTATGACAGTCTCTACTTAAGGGCTAGTAGGACAAAAACCACATTCATGGTTCTATGGGTTACCCAAGGATTCAGACCTAAATAATTGGTCCAATGGTGTGTATTGGTGACCTTAAGGTGTAAGAGAAGTTTTAGGAGCTGGCATTGACCATAAGATGGTAAGTTTACCACATTTTTCTTTGATGCCCTAGTGTTTTAGCCCATGTGGATTAATGACCATCCCAAAGGAGTTGAGGTTTGAGGCTGATTAATCTATTGAAATGGCCAAATGGGTGCTCAAAAATTACTTTATAGTCATCTATAAGTGTATGGTTTGTTCTATGGTTGAGTATTTATGCAAATAGAGGGCTAATTGATAGGATAATTTATGAAGGACCTATGGTGCATATGAATATTTGGATGATGAAAATTGGTTTAAATGAAGAGGCATATGAGTGTGCATCAGATATGGAATTTCAAGTCATGAAGGTCTCTACACATAAATTTATGGGCTCTGCAAGGTTCATGTAGGGCTACTAAACCTTTAGACAAGGCTAGGTGATTCAAATAAAAATTTAGGTCATTTTATCCAAAATACCATGGTATAATTGTTATTATATGGGCTTGTCAATCTATTTTGAGCATATTTCATGTTTGAATAATGGCTTGAACATCTATTAGTGATCATGGAGTTGGCTTGTGAGATAAATTTGAAGGCAACTATGAAGTTTTATCATGGTTGGAGATTATCTAGAGGTGATCAAGGGGTGCCTAAGATCAATTAAATTATAGGAGTCCCTCTCAGTGTTCCTAAGGTGTGATCACTCCTATTTTATTTATATTATTCATTTCTTCTTCATAGAGTAGTACATGGTCAAAGACGAGTGTTGTCAATGAGAAGGTTTAAGGTAGTCATGGTAAAAAATGATATGCACAGTGATAAGGGGAGTTTATATCATATCTCATAGGAGGTCCCTTATTTATGTTAGCTTTTAAAATATTTAAAGGTTATTAGGATCAACAAGTAAGCCCATTTGTCCATTGTGTCAAAGGGGGAGAAAGTGTTTGTAGAGGGAGAAAGAGTATGTGCTTAGCTCTGTGTTGGTGTTTACAAGTGTTGACATCAATGAAAAATAGGGAGATTGTTGAATTGTTGTCAATGATGTGTCCAAGGTGTCCAAGGGTGTTTATGAGGTGTCAATTATGCTATTAGGTCAATGACAAAGTGTGCCTTAGTGATCATGCATGAACCTTGTAGTATTTGCTTGGTTAGGCAAGATGATGGATGTTGATGATATGTTGACCATGTTTGAGGGGTCATATGGGGTTTAATGAGTTATTGGTGTACTTTTGGAAGTGAAAGGATTTCATTTAAGTAGTCTTGTGAAGTTCTAGGCTATCCTAGTCATCTTGGTAGAATTTCCAAAGTAAGTAGATTGATGACATTAGCATATGCACATGTGAAGGTGTCAAAAGAAATCGGTCACATAAGTTTGTTCATATTTATGTTTAGAGAATTTGTTTAAAATTTTATATCTTGACATGATGTCTATCAAAAGTTATGTTGGTTCAAATTTTTTCTCCCAGGTAGATTTCATTATTTTCCATACTTAGCCAAATTTGCATTCAAAAGTGACCGTTGAAATTCAAATATTTGAAGTTACAAAAAAAAACCAATCTGAAATGTTTTACCTATAGATTTTGATGATGGATTAAAAACAAAATTGGTAGATAAATTCAAGGGCAATCCATGAAAATTAATTTGGATGTTTGATTGGTCGTACATTTGCATTTATTATGGTTCAAAGTTGACTGAGGTTTTGACTTTCTTCTACAAGTGACTCGACAAGAATGTTTGAGTTTTTATTGATGGTATTTAGATGTTTCATGATGAATTATATATTTTAGAGTGTTTTAGACTCCTTGAGGATCATCTGTATGGATTTTTGAGGTTTGACCAATCCATATTCAATATGAACCATTGTTTGGAGTTGATTGTTTGTTTGTTCATGATGTTGTCATGCACAAAGAAATTGATTGAAAGGTTTTGCATATGCATAAGAGTGTAGTGATGAATGGAATCACTTTAGGGTGTCTTAGGGGTCATGTGGTCTGGACCCATGTGCTTTGAAATGGTCTTGTATTTCTAATTTACCTCGGTGAAATGTTAAAGGGGTGAATAGGTCTCCATAGACCTAAATTAGGCCTAATTGTAAGGTGTTACTTTTTAAGGGTGATATATAAAATCTATGGTAGACCTATGTATGCGGTTTTTATATTTTTCTAAGTGGGATATAATCCTTAAGGGTTAAGGAATGTCTTGTGGCCGACCAAGAAAGTGGTGATGATGAATACTCTATAAAGAGTATAAACAAAGATGAAGGCTTCTAGAGTTGATGTACGAAGAATAGTAAAGCGTTAGTAAGCTTGGTGGATGGATTAAAGAGTATAAAAGTGTGAGGAATATGTGTGTGATCTAGAGGTCATATTTTTGATGTTGTAACAATGTTTTGTTAGGGTTGATGATTGAGAATGAGTGAAGAAGTGTAGAGTGATCCAAAAGGTTATTTTGGATGCATTGCTTATGTGTGAAGGTTTAAGAAAGTATGAAGGGTTGAAAAGAGATATTATTCTTTTTTTTTCAATTATATTTAAAGTTAATCAAAGTTATGAAGGTGTTGATATCATAAGGTATTGTGTGGGTGCTCAACATCTAGGGCAAGTGGGTGTTTGTCCATGCTTAGGGTTTAGTGTTCCTTGTGAAGTGGGTGCTTCACTAAAGTATCTTGTTTGTGATCTCTTATAGGACTGTAGTCCATGTGTTTTTAGGCTTGAGAGTGGGTTTTATCTTCCATGAGGTTTTACCACATAATTCATGTGTTATGTGCTTTGATCTTGCATGGTTTTATTTGTTTATTGCAATGAATGGTTTATATGCTTCATGAATGCTTATGTTGAATGATTAAGATTTTAAAGGATTGGAATTGAAGTTTATTTAATTACATCACTGATTCACCCCCACCTCCTCTCAGTGATTGTACCTCTAACATACCCATTCATAGTATACATGTGTATATCCATACGACTAAATTTGACAAGTTTTGTTTATCAAATCCTAGATTTGACAAGTTTTTCTATCGGATCCAACTCAGTACCACAAATCTGAGTCAATGTGGGGTTAAGTATGATACCATAATATTAATGATAACTCTCGTTCCTAATTCACGACTCTTCCTTAAGACTCCATGACCTAATGATCTCTTTAATGTGCACAAAGTTATATAAAACACAAATATATACTAATAGATCATAAAAAGCAATACTATATGCTTAATGATTCCATATGTACCAACATACATACAAGAAAAATTATATAATCATTCCAAGATTGAATTAAGTTGATACTAATCAAACATAACTAGTATCATATTCTATAACTAAACCTATAGTGTTATATTCAAAGTAAAAGATATATAATTTCACAATTAACATAATATTTAGAGGCTAAGGATTATATTATCCTTCATACCTTATAAGCTAGAAAATGTACCCTTACTTGCTTGACGAACACACAACATGTTAAAAAATTTATCTCAATTTTTTTAGACTATTAATATGTTCTATGCATCTTATACTTTACTTGCTCTTGACAAAAGGTACACAATAACATAATAATTATAATCACCTAGAATCAACATAAATTCAAGGTTAGATACTCTTCGTGGTCAAGTCAATAAGTTAGATAAAATAGTAACTCTAAAATTCACAAAGTGAAAAGTAGAGAACTTAACATCTCATAAGCAAAGCTCCTACATACCCTCATATAGTAAAAAGAAACATCGCAACCCAAATTGTCAAATCACTATTCACTTACCAAACTTGTAAGGGTAGTATCATAACCTACCTCCACAATCAAAAGGAAAATACTAACTTCAAAGATGCATCAATCTATCAAATCCTACAACTTCTATTAAGAAGAAGTAAAAAAAATATCCCACGAACCCAACCGAGTAAGATCAAAACGACTCAAAAATAAGTTTTCCACTTAAGGAAACACTAAATCAACATCATGTAAATATGAATCTTATCAATAGCTTAAAATGACATATGAGGAGAGCGAGCATAAAACCTCACCTCTAAGCTAACTAGGAGAGATGACACTTCTTTTCAAGTCTATATATATATAAGGATGCTAATCCTCTTAACAAACTCTTAACATAAAGGAGTTCTCAAACATGACATCTATATTTAACTACAAGAAAATTTCTAGCACACCGGGTGGTGCCAATCTAGAATGGTCTTATAAGATTACCACTCCTATGATTTGTGTATACAAGACACAAAACTAATGCATAAAAACCTAAGTGGGAATCACTCCATGCCTTTTCACAACACATAACATAAAACATAAATGGTGAAGGTAATTCGATTACCAAGAAGGATGTAATCATACTTGAGGTGTTCAATCTTAAAGATCAAAATATGGTAGGAAAATCTTATTCACATCTCATGAACAAAGCTATTTACTCTCCTACCCAATATCTTACCAATCTTTGAAATATGTATACATTAATCAATATCTTACCTAAAAGCCCAATATAATTGGCTAAATACGGATATGTCCATGAATTGGGTATATTAAAACTCAAACTATTATACCATGTTTCAAAAGTACATAATCAAATTTATAAGTTTTATAATCTCTTTTTCTCTTATTACCTCAACATGGTGAATTTTTATTCTTTGAGATAATGTAATATTTACTAATAAAACAACCATTCTAAATTCTCATACGGATCCCATGATAATCATGATCTTTATTTAAAAATGCAATTCGCTCAAACTGAATAGAAATCTGAGGTAAAATAAAGTTCCACCGAACATTTGATCTTACATTAAAGAAGATATATTGTTGTTTTTTGACATGCAATTAACATTATATATATATATATATATATATATATATATATATATATATATTTAGTTGATACGCAACATTATATATTTAATGTTGTTTGAAAGACATGTAATGCATTCATAAAAATACTTTTTGCTTTAATAAAAAAATATCAATTTACTCTTTAACCAAGGCATAGCCTTCCTGTAGCAAAATGCTGCCATGAATGTGGAATGTTGCTCTTTATATTAGAACATTGGTCTAAAACAAAATAATTAGCTATCTATTTTATCATTATTAAATATTCCAATTAGACTCAACATTTAAACTATATTAATTGTGTTTTATGTAAGACTAAGCAGTTTTCAATATATAACTTATCAATTTCATATATATGACTCAACTATGTATTAAGAAAACTCGATGTTTTAATTACTATCTCATCATTATTTTCTTCAACAGTATATAAATATATAACTTGGCATTTTATTACAAACACATCGACCTGGTGTTATATAATTTGTTGGGCATTATATTTAATTAAACTTAGCGATCTAAAAGACTCAACTAACATTTTTAACTCAACGTTATAAATTTTTAAACTCAACGCTTCTATTAATGACTCAATAATATTCAATGCAGTCACTTAACACTTATAATGTAGCCACTTAACACTAAAAACATAGCCACTTAACTCTTGCTACTAACACAATAGAGGATGTTGTCTATATGAATAAAATGTTTATCTAAATAAAACACTTACCTATGTATAAATCATAGGTCTAAATAAATGAAATGCAAGTCTTAACACTGCAATGCCTACCTATTTTGAATAAGATGCAGACCAATTCTAGTGAAATGCATTCCATTATAGTGAAATGCTGCTCTTTAAATAGGCGCTAGCCATAGGATAAAAACATAGGCTATAATGTAATTTGAATCTGTCTGGTTTGAAGACTAATTTAATATCTAATTCAAGTGTTAAATACATAGACAAAATAACTTTGCTCGGAATTGTTTAATAAAATAAGGTTCTATTTCTTTAGAATAAATAAATCCTACACACAGAAAAGTAAATTACATCATTAACCTTTTGAGGAATTTGTTTACAATATGATTCTATCTTTTTGTCCTTATCAAAACATCTCGACTCTCTCTTTTTATCAAAATCCTCCTATTTTTTATCTGTCCTCTTTAATTTCACAATCATTTATTTATAAAACTATCTCTTTCCTTAATTCTGTTGCACTTCATCTCTTGCATGCTAAACCTCCATTTTTGCCTTCCATGCGTGGCATTAGCTTCACTTTCATGTAATTATCTTTTATTTATAAGTCATAGTCTATCTTTTTTTCAACTTTCTTATTTAATATTCAAAACAATTTATTTTGTTTATTTAAAAACCATTATGCTCTATTTCTCAAGTTCTCTTAAACAATAGACTAAGTTGACTAATTAATTAAAGATATCTAAATTTATCTTTCAATGCAATGCATGCTTTTCAAGACTAAATTTAGATTGCCATAACTCATAGTTAGCATATCAAGATATCTTATATCCTAAGAAAATAATCATTACAAAGATAATTATTTATTTAACAATTGGATATTCAGTCAATAATAACTAATATCTATTTAACAATTAGCATCTATTTTCTTGATTTATTATTGAAAATCAAGATAATTAATTTAAAATAATCTAATGCATATTAAGAACTAAGTTTGCATACTAATATAATCACATACAAGATTTTCTTAATTACGTACTATCATTTAAAACATATAATATTTTTAAATATAATATGCATGTGTGTAGGGTTACTAAATTTTTTTCTGTCATCACCCAATCATCCTATATAGTACATCCTCTTCAATGATGCTCTCCCTCGTCAAGCTCTGAGGGTAGGATCTATCTTGCATCCACCTCACAACAAGTAGGTAATTAGTCTGATTCATCATATATCAATCAATGATGCAAAACTAACAAATACATATCCACAACGTATAAAATAATTAAAATATAACTGTTATATTATGTCTACTAAATAACAATGTCATTGTCTCATACCTGTATATGTCAAAAAGATCAAATCAAAGCAATGATACTAAGCTTATAATCTTATTAATCTATGGATCAAAGGTTATAAATCGTAAGATGAAATCAGGATGTAACACACTACCCTAATCTAATTGAGAATAAAAGAGAGTATGATGATCACATGATCATCAATACAACGAAAATATGGCTATAAGCACATCAAAGTGATGTTTATATTGGCATACCTTTGAAAATTTCTAAGAATAAGCCATAAATGATACAAAAATAACCTTATACTCCATATGTGCATACCTTGAAGAGAGATGATTTAAAGTTAATATAGATCGTAAGATATAAGATTTTTGAGACAAAACCTTTCCTTATGTATCATATCTTGCACAAGAAGCTATAGTATTGTAGAGAAAATATTTACAATGGATTACCCCTCAGTTCCAGAATATGGGACCGTGTAAGTCACCTTCTATGTGATCACCCACACAGTTAGAGATTCAAAATAGCTATCAGTTGGGTGAAACCGATCTTAATTATATATTGAGTGCACAAGTGAAAGTGTAGTAACATAGTTATTGGCTTCATCTGTTAGTTAAGATTATAATATTGCTAATTTGAATTGCTTTAGAGGTTGTCATGAAGTTAGACCCATGTGGATGGTTGATGCAGGTTCATCCTAGAAACAAGTAAATGAGGTATTGTCAATAATCTTAGAGGTCTATTAAGTTTCAATAAGTCATTATTTGGGCATTATAAGTGTGTTTAGATTCATTGTAGTGTTTGAAGAGTTTCCCTCCAAAATGTCAAATTTGATTTTTCAAATGTTCTTAGTGTAAGTTCATGAGTAAATGTAACTTTTGTAAGGTTATATTTAGAGTATAACAAGCTATATTAGGTTCTCAAGTATAAGTATGCAACTTAGTATAAGTCTCTCAAACCTTATAGAGGTCATAATTATCACTTTTGTCTTAAATAGTTAATGTAACCATAAATACCTACATATGAGGTTAGTTTACTAAAATGAAACCAAACGAGTGAGAGAGAATATGAGCATGTTTGGTTAAATTTTAAGTTTATATTTAACTCCAAAAAAGTGATAATTATCATTCCTAATCCAAAGGAACCATACAAGGTCAGTTTTCAGCTTAAGAAAGACAATAACGATTACTTTATAGGGTTGGAGTAAGTGGCAAGTCTGTCTCAAGAAAGCAAGGACTATGTAGATGGCTTTTGTTGCAAATTTTAGATATTTATCATATGTTTTCATGTGTCTTTTATTTTTTTTTCATGTAATTTAAGTTATTTTATATTGGCTTCAAGCTAAAAAACTCATTTGAACCCTTAAAACCTTCATAATTTTGTGTTTTCACATCTACAGTCGATTTTAGAGGCCTAGTTACACGTGAAGCTTCATGTATGAATTGGTTTTGAATATTATAGATGGTATAGGATTTCCATAATACCAATATTCATGTGGTATATTTTCAAAACCTCTAACAATATTTATAAACAATCACTAAAGAGCTCTCGATCTACAACATTTTTGTGTAAACCCGCAGTCAAGGTTTCATTACTAAAAGGTCTTTAAATCCTAAAATAATTTTCCAAATGAATTGAAAATTAGTGATATTTTGGGAAATTACTTATAAAACCTGATCCAAATGATATGAGATCAAAGATAATTCCATAATTGCTAGTACGGATGACTATTTTTCTATACACCTATAGAAGACTATTTTTGAGAAGTTTGTGTATGATGTAAGATGAGTTTTTTAATGTTTCGAGTTATAAATTTTTTTATAAGGGTTTTCAAATTTTATACATGGTAAAATAATACAATAAACCTAATCCTTAAGTGGTACAAACTCTATTTTGTGAAATTGACCTATTAGAGCTCCAAACTAGACTTAGAGACCTAGAAACCTGAAAAGATAAAATTTGAGAATGAGAGCTTAACCTCTTAGAGTCCTATAGAATTTTGATTTTTTATGTGTTAACACATACACAAGTCCTAATTATTTTATAAGACTTATAAAAATTGACCTACAAGAAGAATTGTTCAAAGAGAGAAGAAAAACTAACAAGTTAATGACTAGTTATAAGTAGATCTCTACAATAGGATATTGATTATGAGAAAGATATCATCAAGGCTAGCAAAGGTATTATAACTGAAAATAACATTCCTAAATATTTTTTTATAAATAATTTAATATATATATATATATATATATATATATATATATATATATATATATATATATATATATATATATATATATATATATATGATTATTTTTTCCTGAAATGATATTATGAAGATATTTTCCCCATAAATTTTAGTGAAGTAAAGGGCATAGATCCTTCATTGGGGGAGACACATATTTTACTTAAAGAGTGTGCATGCACAATTAAGAAACAAATGGATATAGGCTTAATCCCGAGATGAAAATTAATGTGAAATAATACTTAGAGACCAATGAGATTGTTCAATATTGTTCAAGAGGGCAGAAGCAATATTGTTTAGCAGGGCAAAAAGTTTGAGTTGTTGTTTGAGAACTCCATTTATGGTGTTTTGTCACTGTAAATTGAAACTGTAAACACATCCATATGGGAGGATAACCTCTAGGACCACTTTTTTAGCCTTCCATCATGCCCGATCGATAAACCCACCGCTCATTCCGGCCTCAAGAATAACCTTCCTAATACAAGAAAAATGTAGAATTTTAGCCTAATTTCAGACATGCATAGAAAAAAACTATAAGTTTTTTTTAAAAACCATAAGATCCCACCTATACATGTTTGAAAAATATGATTTCACCCTAGATAAATTTTGTTCAACCTTTGAGAGTAATTTGTGGCATTAGTTGTAGTGACGGGTCCTAAAATGAAATTTTTTAGCAGTGAAGAGACAACTTCTCGAGCTCTGACACACATTTTTACCTCTAGGACCCCCAAGTGAAAATATATCACTTGGAGAAAATATGGATAGAATAATTACACATTTATCTATGACCCTAATGTCCAAGTCCAATTGAAAATACATTTTCACTACTATTCAAGAGGGCAAAAACACTAACAACAAATGTTGTCAAAGCTCGAGATATTGTTTAATAAATCCTTTTTGGTGATTTTTCACTACAAATTGGCACTTCCAACACATTTGTATGGGTGGATAACATATAGGACCACATTTTTGGCCTCCTATCATGCTCGATCAACAAACCCAACACCCATTCGAGCCTCAAGAATGACCTTCCCAATACAAGAAAAAATGCAAAAATTTAGCCTAACTTCAGATGTGCATAGAATGGAAACTATAATTCATTTTTACAAACTATAAGATATTTCCTATGCATGTTTGAAAAATATTATTTCTCCATAACACTTTGGCCAAACCTTCAAGGGAAATTAGTGGCATAAATTGTAGTGACGGGTCCTAAAATGCAACTTTTTGGCAATGAAGAGACAACTTCTCGAGCTCCATCATACATTTTTACCTCTGGGACCCCTAAGTGAAAATATATCACTTAGATAATGTATATATAGGGAAATTACATGTGTTTTCATGACCCTAATGTTCAATTCAACCCCAAAATACATTTTCACTATTGTTCAAGAGGGCAAAAACATTGACAACAAATATTGTCAAAGCTCAAGATGTTGTTCAAAAACTCTTTTTCTGGTGCTTCTTAGTTGTAAACTAGCACTTCCAACATATTTGTATGGGTGGATAACATTTAGAACCATGTTTTTAGTCTCATTTCATGCCCGATCAATAAACCCACCGCCCATTCCAACCTTAAGAATGACCTTCTCAATACAAGAAAAAATGCAGAATTTTAGCCTAACTTCAAATGTGCATAGAATGAAAACTATAAGTCATTTTAATGAATCATAAGATCCATTTTCTATGTCTCTGAAAAATCTTCTTTCACCCTTGATTACTTTGGCCAAACTTTCAAGAAAAATTCATGGCCTAAGTTACATTGATGGGTCCTAAAATGCAACATTTTGGCAGTGAAGACACAACTTCTTGAGTTCCAACACATATTTTTACCTCCGATACCCCCAGGTGAAAATATATTGATTGGATCATGTTTATATATGTGAATTACATGTGTTTACATGACCCTAACATCCAAGTCCATCCAAAAATACATTTTCACTATTGTTTGAGAGTACAGAAACACTGACAACAAATGTTGTCAAAACTCGAGATGTTGTTCGAGAACTCTATTTTTGGTGCTTCTTCACTAAAAACTAGTACTGTCAACATATTTGAATGGTGTATATTATTTATTACCATGTTATTGACCTCCCATCATACATGATCGACAAACCCACCACCCATTCTGGTCTCAAGAATGACCTTCCCAATACAAGAAAAAATGTAAAATTTTAGCCTAACTTCAAATGTGCATAGAACATAAACTATAAATCATTTTGATGAATCATAAGATCCATCGTCTATGTGTTTAAAAACTCTTATTACACCCTAAATCAATTTATTCTAACCTTCGAGAGTAATTTGTGGCATAAGTTGCAGTGACGAGTCCTAAAATGCAACTTTTTGGTAGTGAAGAGACAACTTTTCGAGCTTCAACATGCATTTTTACCTCTGGGACCCCAAGGTGGAAATTTATCACTTGTATCATGTTTGGATATAAAAATTATACATGTTTACATGACCTTGACTCTAATTCCACTTGAAAATTCATTTTTATTACTATTTAGGAGGGTAGAAACACTAACAACAAATATTGTCAAAGCTCGAGATGTTATTCAAGAACTCTATTTTTGGTGCTTCTTTGTTGTAAATCGGTATTGCCAACACATAAATTTTTGAGGATAATGTCTATGGCCATGTTTTTGGCCTTCTGTCATGCCTGATCAACAAACCCACCATCCATTCCAGCCTCAAGAACCACCTTCTCAATACAATAAGGGCCATAACTTGGGTTTTATAGCTCCAAATGACTTCAAATTTGTACTGAAGGTCTACCTTGCCATTTTAAATTTTTTAAAAGTGGTCTAATGTCTATGCTATACCTGAGGATAGATAAAATGGAAAAACACAGGCATGCACAAGTAAAAATTAAGAAAAATTAGACCAAAAATGTTATAAGTCAAGTTTTATTACTCCAAATGCTCTAAATTTTGATTTACAAATGCTTCATGATGTATTTAATATGTTTTATGTATTATCTAGTCTTAAAATTCAATCAAAATTAATTTATACATGACTGTTCACAAACATGGCCTTATTTCTAAGCCTAAATGAGCTATGTTGAGTAAAAAATAATCAGTCTGTGAAGGTATTGGATCTTATAATGGACATGGAAGATGTCAAAGGGTCTCCAAAAGGTGTTTGAATACATTTCAAGATTATTCTCAACTCAGATCTCTAATCTTACTCTTCATCCACCTCCAAACAGGTCTAGCAAGCTAGTGGCCTAGTGAACCTTCTTGCAAGCAAAGTGTTAATGACCCCAAGCGATAGCTTGGCATGATTCAAGTTATGATTTTTTTTTGTAGATGTAAGACCTCATGTTGATCAGAAGAAGTTTGATCTATGCACTATCCACCTTGGCTATACTAATGAGGTGGATTGGTGTAGTCAAGAATCAAGAGGAGATAGTTTACCTCTCCAAGGAAAGAGGTCTCTAATTTGAGGTTTTTATCAAATTTTGAGATGTAATAAGTATTCAAAATATGCCTACACTTGTTTTCCACACTTTAGGTGGAGGATGGCCATAAGTGGCGATCCTACATTAAAAATCATGTAATATCATGAAGATGCTAGTGAATGCAATGACAAAGTGGCAACTTGGGAGTTCAGAATAAGTTACATGTAGGTAAGAAGGAATAAATATTGAATGGGGAGACAGTTAGACCATGATATTGATGCACACTAGGCCAAGACTACTGAAAAAAATCATCAAAAGTGTAGACTTATAATGGTGTGTTTTATGAAGTGAGTGTAATAGAGCCTTCAAGGTCATCAATCTCCTATGAAATAGGCTTTCAATAATGTCAAACATGCTACCCCTATGCCTTGAGAAATAAATTATTCATTTGATGGAGTCAAATAAGCATTGAATGTCTTTCAAACTTCCCTCTAGAATAATGGAACTACTTCATGGGAGTTGAAAATAAGCTAGTTCAAGAAGAAGTGAAACATTGAAGGTAAGGACATGGTGAGTTAAGATCAAAATGGAATCAAGGAGACCACCGTCCCCAAACATAGGTCAACTCATGAATGCATTTGACCACATCAAACACTTCAAATAGTTGTGATGTTCCTTCTATGCCTTCCTTCATTCAAGTCAACCTCATTTCAAGGACAAATGTTAAGTACTTTTAGCTTGAGCTTCTCTTAGCTTCAAAAATATGAAATTTTTTACTAACAGTGCCAATCGTGTGGAGGTGGAAGTTTATATAGCACCACTAACCTAAAAAAATTGTTAGCACAAAAAAATGAAATTTATATGTATTGCAAGTACAAGATCAAAAACATTTGGTAAAACTGATTATATCTACATTTTTAATCTTGATAGTAGCAAGAATAGCTTCATGGTATAACTCATAAACTTTTCATAAATTCATGTTTAATAGCCTCCCATGGTATTTTTTCAATTGAATATTTGTTGCAAGAACCAAATTTGAATAACACAATATCTTCCTAAGTGTTTTAAAGTCTTCAAACAACCATATATCTGAATTTTTGATTGGATATCTTCGAATCCAAGTTTTAGTGACTATCACAGACCTAGTAGGATACTCAATGTTTTCTCCATTTATGAATGTGGAAGTCAATTTTTTATTTTCTTATACACACTGACATAAGTAGTAATTTGTCCCCTCTTTCCTCATCTACAATAACTGCAAAAACATGTCCTCTATCACAAAAAAAATTAATGACACTATAAGAAGATAGATAATGGAAAATTAAATAGTACATATAGAATAATATTCTACCTGGATGCACTAGATTAGATACATGTTCAAAGTCATGTGACGATGTCATATCTATAAATTATAATGCTCGTAAAATCTTATATGTGTTGATTAAAATTAGAGGTTTAAAACTTTAGTCATCCACTTACTTTTATGACTCACACTCATTCCAAACAAAGTCCATGCATGTAGAATAGAAACATGCCAAGTGTCTTGTATGAATATTCCAAGATCTTGCATTTGAGCTACGAAATGAGTGGAGCTCACTTGAACCCATTATAGTCATACAATCTTCATACTTTGCCAAAAAAAATTCATCTATTAACTAAAAATATCTATGAATAGTAGAATTTGGTTGAGCACCATGGTACATGTTCTCATTACACCATTCAACCATGCTTTGTGCATCAGTCAAATGAGCACCCTCATCAAATTTCAACTCCTCCCTTGTAAGGGCTCTTTTAAAATATGTTCCAACATCATCATACTCCCTTTGCTATGCCCAGCCTCAGTGAAACTCCAAATATGTTTTACATCAGTGATAACATGCATCCTACTCAATCAATAAAACATTTGTGCATTCTTGAATTACGATGTGCTTTTATTTGAAAAAATGTAATGTTGATTGAAATGAACGTTCATCTTCATCAACTGTTTATAGAACTTCTCAAAACAACTATGCACATAATTTATACAATATGATCAATCATCATTGATATAGAAATGATACTCATTTAATATTTTTTTATCTTGCGCGATACTATTAGGTCTATGCATGATTGTTATATGCACGAATATGGCAACTTGTGATGAGTTGTAATATTGAAATTGAACTTCTATTTATGATTTGAATGTGTAATTTTTAGTAAAGTAGATTACTGAAACAATCAAATCAAGTGGAAATGTGTCCTTACTTATCTTGAATTCTTCATTCAACCATCTATCCCTGTGTGTATGCCTTGCATACTCATAAACAATTTTTTCTTAAATTTGATCATAAATTCTGAAATAAGTATCTATTTCATAACAAGCTCACACCGTTTAAATGTTTTGCCATTTTTTACTTAATAAGTTATAAATTTGTATTTGCTCAAACCAACTAATTCTTGTCTAATTGCACTTGTTTCATCTTCACGAATATAATTTTTTAGTTTTGGCAATCCATCACAAATGTTGCAATTTCTATCCAAACATGTTTTGTTATAAAAGAATTGTCCATCCGATCTTTCACAAAAAATAGTTGGAATAAATTTCTTAACTGATTTTGGTGGAACTTCTAAGCCACACTCCTACAAAATATTGTTAATATGCAAAGTACAATGAATACAACATAAAACATCATCGTGCATTGCAAACTCAACATGTTGCCTACAACAACAAGTGGTGTGTGTGTGTGTGTGTGTGTGTGTGTGTGATTTATTTTTATATAAAAAGATTTGGCCATCCCAAAATATCTTTAACTAATAGAAATTTGTGGATGTTTTTTCAAAAAATTGGAGTACAATTGTGTTTGAGTCATACCCAAGAAATATTTTGAATGTGATTTAAGGTTACAAGAACTAACTCTTCTTTTGACTATATCTTTTGCATTGTGTGAAACTCTAAGATTGTCCTTCCAAAATTGTGCAAATAACTCTTTCAAAGTATCAACTATAGCCTTGTCCTTTTGTTAAAGTCGATCAGAAAATGCCTATAACTCATTATTATTGGGTGCATTAAGTATTTTACATCTTAAAATTGATTTCATTAATATTTTTATGTTTATATCAAGTGTTCAGCTTATTTTTGAAATCAATCATTTTTTCCCTATTTAACTACTTACTACATAAGTTGTGATTATACATCGGGCAACATTACAATCTTTATTGTGTGATTTAGGGCCTACAATATGATATGCATCATGCAATTTATCAATAATTTATGTGTTTTCATTTTCCATATTAGATGTTCTTAGCCCTAATGTGTACATGGTATGTCTCATCTCAATCAATTTCATCAATGAAACAAACAATTGACATCTTTTACTATCATGAGTCAAATTATGAAATAAACAATTTCAAATTTTCTGAGTTAGTCTTCTTAAATGGCAGTCAAACATTTTGTTAGGTATTGGTTTCAAAATATTTTTATCGACTTCAATTAAGTACCTAACTTTTCTATGCATAATCCTTGAAAGTTTTATTATTGGGGAAACTTGTTGAGAGGGTGTTTAAAAATCTTAATTACTTTCATTGATTACTGGTGGGATAACATGTTCTTCATTGTTTCTTTCCTCATTATATGCTTCTATGAAAATTTCTTCATTGCTAATTTCATCATTATTTTTTTCCATGAAAAATTCTTCATTGCTGGGGGGTAAGGCATCATGCATACAATCGTCATCAACAAAATAAAAAACACTATACTTTGAATGTGAGCTTCCAACATTATCTAATTCATTATTATTAATTTCATCATTATGCAATTCAATATTGTCAATTTCGTCATTATTGAATTGATTATTTTCAATTTCATCATTATTTAATTCATTATTATGACATTTGGCTCATTAGAGATAGTTCTTGTATCTTGTTTTAAATGAAGTGCTTACATTCATACCTTGTTTTTGTCTCTCACCTCTTGTATTTGCTCAAGTGTTTTATTGTTCAACTTCTTTTTCTTTCTCGAACGTGATCCATCACCCATTGGAAAATTGATATCCTTTCAATGGTGGGGTCTAAAAAAACACTTGATAATGCTTTTTTCCAATTTGAAAGTACTGCAAAAATACATAGAGAATATCTGTTGGTATGGATTTCTCAATTTGGGTAAAAAATGATTGTTAAAAAGTAAATTTTTGTCTATATCAAAATAATGCATACACATTATATTATAACATGTACACGTTATACTATAATGTGTTACAAATAAGGCATGCAAGTTAAATTTTTTAATTCAAATTCTAAGTATTTTGTTTTGAAAATGGCATGGATACCTGAGCCAAAGGTTTGGACCTATCATTCTATAGCTGAGTCCGAGAGGTTAAATTGAAAACAACAAATTTCAACTTCCATTATCAAATACACTAGGAATTCCATCAACCAAATTCGAAAAATTATTAACATGATGACGAGCATGCTCTTTTCTTTTCAAATATATGATTTTTATAATTGTTGGACTATTTTATGTTTATAAAGTATGTTGATTTTTAACTATAGCTTTTTAGGCCACCACATGCCGCAAATATACATGCCTATACATGTTAATATAATTTATTTTTTGTTCATACAAGGGAAAAATAAATTATATGGTCATAAACTAAGGCTAATTCTACACGCATTCAAAAAAAATCTATTTTTCATTTTTTTTGAGGTAGTTAGGTGAGGCCACACAACCGACTATTCATTTTTTATCAATTTTCAAGATCTATTTACTTAAAATTTTAATAATAATAAAAATATTCAATAATAAAATATAAAAAATATAAGTCACAGACTAGAAAATCTTATTTAAATATTTATAAAAGGGTTACAAACAATATTAAATGATGCTCAAAAAATGGTGGGCCACATGGCCATCTATCCACTATTTTCTTAAAAAAATAGGAATTCATATTCAAATTTTAGATGTTTGACTTAGTTATACTTAATTATTTTATATAAAATAATAGTTTTTGGGAAATTAAACTTGAAGTGCTACAATTCATGTTCTTATAACATCTTCAAATTTTGAATGTATCTATTTCAAATTATCTACATAAATTTAACTTTTTGAAATTTTAAAAAATTCATATCTATAAGTGGTTCCTTTTTGTCCCTCTTACCTTTGTGCACTTATCCAACTATAATACTTGAAAAGAAAGAATGCTAATAATTTTTAAGAACATATATTTAGATCAAAATGTTTTGTGGACATAAATCCAACTAAAATCAATAAAAAAATACTAAAACAAGTTTAATTTAAGATACATTATATATGATTGACCTAATTTTATTTGAACATAAAAAATAAATATGATATATAATTGAAGTAATTTAAATCAATTTCATGATTTGTGAATACCAAAACATTCATTTATATCAATATTCCATGCAATTATATCTATTATTATACAATAGGCCAAAATTGACTCAACAAAATCCTAATAACTTGCGATTCTAACAATTATAGATAATTTGAAATACATTCACACGTGATTAGAGCAATTTAATTCGAATTCAAATTAAAAATTGAATTAATTACAAATGCTTTCTTTGTCCCCCCGAAGTAGGGTTATTAGAATCATGCAAGTGGAATAATATTTTTGTCAAAATAGGACAAATTCTTATTATACATAAACATTTTCATGTAGCTTATAATATCTTTAACTCCCTATTCCACTAAATTAATAAAAGCTAATTTTTGATATCGTGGCATTTGTTTTAATTGACTTTAGCG
The DNA here is from genome assembly GCA_037957365.1 of Torreya grandis. NCBI lineage: Eukaryota > Viridiplantae > Streptophyta > Pinopsida > Cupressales > Taxaceae > Torreya > Torreya grandis. The sequence continues at coordinate 1,380,525 of JARHVA010000043.1, forward strand.
TTTTTGCCCCCTACTATGTAGAAACTCGTACGTTAGTGTTTGACAATAAACATACTACATAAGCGATGGAAAATTTATAGAAAATAAAAGGAAAATATTTTTTTAAGGTTTATAAGGTTGGGTATTTTGGATTTGGTTTTGGTTTAGGTTTATAAGCTATTTTATAGTGTATGAGATTATTTCATATTTTTAATTTGTAAAATGTATTTAATTTTGTTTCAAATATAAAGTGTATATATTTATATTTATTATAAGATATGAATTTGAGATTTTTTTAAGAGGAAAAATTCTTCAAAGTTAAATTAAGTTAACATGTCAAAGTATTTTATTATTTTATAGGACTTATTTATTTTTAATTATGTCAAGAGGTATAATTGCAATATAGAGAAGGGGTGGAAAGACCCAGTATAATAGTTTGACATATTAATAAAATTGAGCAATATTAAATTTGATATTTATTTGATTGTATAGTGAAGTTTTTCTTTTTACTTTGAGAAAGCGATAAAGAATCATGATATGTTGAATATAAAATAAAGTTTGGAGTTATTTTGTTTCAAATATAAAGTGTATATATTTATATTTATTATAAGATATGAATTTGAGATTTTTTTAAGAGGAAAAATTCTTCAAAGTTAAATTAAGTTAACATGTCAAAGTATTTTATTATTTTATAGGACTTATTTATTTTTAATTATGTCAAGAGGTATAATTGCAATATAGAGAAGGGGTGGAAAGACCCAGTATAATAGTTTGACATATTAATAAAATTGAGCAATATTAAATTTGATATTTATTTGATTGTATAGTGAAGTTTTTCTTTTTACTTTGAGAAAGCGATAAAGAATCATGATATGTTGAATATAAAATAAAGTTTGGAGTTATTATTTTTTATCGAAAAGAATTTTTCGAACCTATCTGAATGATATAACTAAATTGAAATTAGTTCTTACCATAAAACAATAAATTTATGAATAAGGTGATAGAATAATTATACAAAGTTAAGCTCTTAAATAAAGAGAAGGATATAACAAATATAAAATAAGTGTCAAAAGATTCATACATTTTTTTATTTTTTTTTCTAAATAAATATACTTAAGATTTTTTTTCTCTAAGACTACGTGTCTTGATGAATAAAGTTATAGGGAAAAATATTTTATGTATAATATAATGAAAAATATAGGTTTTTTTTGGGAGTGTGAAAATGCAATGCAGACATGTGGACTCATTTTAAGGTGTAAGAATCTTCAACCAAGTGTAATAATGTTAATTTATAATTATTTGATGTTGATTTACTTGGACAATAAGGTTTTAATTTGAAATTAAGTTGTCTATGAATACATAAGTATTGTAGTTCATTTAACACAAAATATCTACTAAGTATTTATAAATAATTTATTGATCATTCACAAAAATTCTAAAGAGATCAAGAAATCATTAGAGAATTTAATAGTATGGTACATAAGATCATGTTAGAGCAATCATTGGAAAGAAGATAGACATACACTGCACACTTCTAAATTTTTATATGTCACTCGAATTATTTTTAATTAGATAATTTACTATTTTAAATATAATGTTTATTTTTTAGGGGCTTGATAATTAATTAGTACTTAAAACCCTAACTAAACTGCAATATTTATTGAAAAATATTCATGTATTCTTTAATTTTAATTTTTTTTTAAAAATCTTTTAAAAGGGGAAGAAAGTTTGTTTTATGAGTTATATGTGTTAATATGCAGCTTAGATTTAAGGATTTGAAGATCCAAACAAGGAAAATGCAACCATGTTAATTGAGCTTCTCGCTTACATGTTAGTCATTTGGAGTGTCCATGATGCTTTGTACTTGTTTGTAGTACCCACGACACTTTGTACATCAATCACTGATCACTTTCAAATTTATGGGTATGGTCACTATCACTTTGGGGTGCATGCATTTCTAAATTTAGATTCAAACAACTATCACCAAATCCCATGATATTCAAGATATACATCTACACAAGTTGTTAATACCTTACTTTTGGATTATCAAATATAAATTATTATTTTACATACATTTTTTATACTTAATTGAATGTAATTGTGTTATGTGTGTTGTATTTAAGTGTAATCTAACTATTCTTAATACATTTTAGATAACATGATCTATCTTACACTCCCTTAAGGTTTCATATTTTGGCGAAATCATATTGCCTTGAATGTTGCTTATAACTCACAGGGTTAGATTTTGCCCACATTGTGTTAGATTTCAAACTTTATTATTTTTCAACAACTAATTTCATTGTATGTTGTGTGATCTAAAAAATTGTAGCTTCTATTTTGCTTGATTTAATTGATCTCAATCTCTAGTATTTGATTCTCATTTTTTGTAAAGTCTATTAGCGCATCACTATTTTGGTTGAGGTGTATATAGGAACACATAAGGCATAGATTTTTCAATAGTGAGTAGCATTACATATAAAGAAATGGTTTCATGGAAGCTCCATAAGAGCTGATAGTATAAATCATGGAGAACTTATTACATAATTTATAATGTACCCATAACGATTCTGATGAGCACAAAACACAAAGTGTGAGGGTCAAAAAGACTGTTGAGAACAAAAAGAGGATAAATTATTGAGTTGTAGAGGAGTGAATGTCAGGGTTTGTTAATGAAGGGTTTTAAAACAAACAATTATGCTTGGATATATTTAGGAAGTTGTTGCACTATTTATGGGGAGATGACCTAAAAATGTACTAACAAGGTGGTACTTATGCCTATAAAATACCACCTAAATATTGAGTCATAGAGGAGTGAATCTAGTGATCTTTTAACGAAGAGATTCAAGACAAACAATTATGCTTGGTTATGTTTAGAAAGTCATTTTACTATTTATGGGGGCATGACCTAAAAATATATTGATGAGGAGGTGCTTGTGCCTGTAAAATACCACCTCATACCTAAATCTAGATGTTCCATGTGAGACATTATTTTGATGTAACAACACATGTTCTTTGTACTAATAAATTTGAATTGCTCTTTATATGTATGAAGCTAAATGTAATTTCAATGGAGGTATGAACTATTTGAGTAATGTGTGTTCTCTATGTTCATTAATGGAGTCTTGGTTTAGTGTAATGGAGTAACTTAGTTTTCCTTTATATTTGTGCACATTTTCATACATGTATGCATTATTATATGTATAATGCTTCATCCATGTTAAGCTTTCTCAAACACATTAATGCCAAATTTGGTTAAGTCATCCTTTGTAGTTAACTGATCATTAGGTTCTAAGAATACATCGAGTTATTAATACCTAGTAATCGTTACGTTTTCAAATATTTTGACAAGATGATCATATATAACAGTCGCTAAGCTTCGATGACATGCACAATTCTCCTTGCAAATACCTTGTTGGAGCCCAAACTGACATCCAACAGTTGAAAAGGTGAAAAAATAGAACAATGGATCACGAATCATGTGTTCATGAAATAAAATGGACCAAATCAATAAGCCTTGGAGCATCATTAATACTTTAGACCAACCCAGGAGCGTCAATGACACTTTGGAAACAAAATCCAAGTTAAAAAAATGGGTGGAAGAGAGAAGAGGACACCCCAAAAAAATTGGAAATAAGTACATGAATTATCAAAATTTAATAAACATACTAATAATTAATAAATACATAAACATATTGAAATCATACAAAATAATGATTTATATATAGAGTGAACATACATAGACCATTTTAATGTGTAATACATTTCTAATGCTTAATCAGAGATACTTAAAAATTTTATTACTGAACAAAAGTTGAATTAGTTCAAGGATAATGATTATGATAAGAACATAAATTTCCTAAATTGACTTAACAAAGCCGATGCACATGAGGAGTGATGAGGTTGCATCATTTTTAGTGGAGGTGACAACAGTTGCTGCTTTTTTCATTTAACAAGGGTGCCATGTGCCAAGTCCCTATGGGGTTCAAAATAGAATTAGAACTGACTGACAATAACACTACTGGAGTTTTGTCAATATGTGGCTAAAATTTTTCAAAACTAAAGATACTTGAACCTGCAACGTTAAGAAAGTAGGAAAACAAATTATGAATCATGGTCACAGAGAATGAATTAAAATATCAATTTTAATGCTTACTTGCCTAAGAAACAGAGAATTGAGGAAAGTTGAAGGAATTAGACAGGAATTTATAAGAATGGATTGGATTACCAAATTAGCATCAAAAATTTGTAAGAATGGCTAGGACTACCAAATTAGCATAAGATATATTATCTTCATTAGACATTCCAATATTTTTAATACATGATGCTAAAGCATTTAAAATTCAAAGCCTTGATACATTTTAGAACGTGTCAAGTCTACATATAACTTTATAAGTAGGCATTGGCTCTATATAATGGAAGATATGAAAATAGTAAATATATAAATTAATTTTATCATTGCTTCACTAAATTTCTCATTCAAATCTAGTTTCATTCAAACCTAGATTAAGAATTATGTATATGTGTCCAACATTTTGAGGCATTCATCTAAAGGCATTGAAATTGAACGCTAACATAAGACAACACACTAATTACATATACTTGAGCCTCCTTGGTGTCGAAATAAATAAAATTTTGTAAATGAAATCAATAAATTTAATCGCAATTAAGAAGGCAACATTCAATTATTAATGTTTTTGGAACATTCCTAACTTAAAGGGCAATCTGTGACAGTGCAAAATCAAATATGTAACAAACTCGAAAACAATACCATGTGCATGAAGCATTTAGGACACACTTTTATTGCCATAAAATATTAATCTTAGAACCATTTTGACATCTTTTTGAATTCCCAGTATACGTGCACTATATATCTCATTTTTCCCTTTATAATAAATCAAAACATGTTGCATCTATACTTTGGTGTTCTACATATCTACCAATACCATACAACCACATGCATGCAATTAGGTTGAAAAAATAATCATCGTAAGGAATGTTACTTGTTGAATGTTTGTACAAATTATGTTGGGATGCAAAAGTAATATAAAATCTGAATGTTTTATACAAGATATCACTGGTGTTTGTTCCTAGAAAACCTAGCTATACCTACTACCAGAAGTCATAATATATATGTGTCTTTGGTAAAACATGTTCATTCGATGTAGATTCAGTGCACTATGACTTCCCCTGGAAGGCAAATTGTGCTCTAAAACAAAGGAGTGTTGTTGGTGAAATGTTCCCACATATGGTATAAGGAGAGGAGGGGTAGAGGATTTATATTTTTGGACAGAATCTAGAGAGTTACGTCAAAACCTAATTCTTATTCACATTATTCAAAAATGGGTAGTACTAGATGCAAATGGTTAGCAAAGATCCTATTGCGACCCAAAGTATTGCCAGTAAGAAGCCCAATGGCATCCATAAAAATGTTATCAACATAATTAATAGATGTGTTTATTGTAGTAAGCATCCATCATGGAAAATTATAGCTTTCAAAGGCTTGTATTTATTCCTTTTTTTTTGCATTTCATGATGATTGTATTGGTATTTAAAATTGGGTGTGCAAAATTAATCTCAGTAGGGGAGTAGGGGGTTAGTAGGGTTTTTTTTTTTATGAGCATTACATTAGAACTTTTTCTACTATACTGCCACTATAGCATATGTCTCTCTGGGGGGTTTGTTGTAATTTTTGTATCTCTGTAATATTTGATTCTTTCTATTTTAAAGCGTTAAGGGGGAAATAGATATAGTGTTATGTATTCAGTAAGATGTGAAAAATATCAAAAAAGTAATAAATTGTATAAAAGAAATATGTGTATTAAAATTCTTCATGGTCTACAACATTTATCTATTTATAAATAAATTTGAATTCAAATTTCACAATATTAATACATGTATTGATTTCTAACGATTAAAAATGATAAAATAGAGAAGGAAAAAGTGGGCCATTTGATGAAATAATAAGAGAAAAACTACTTATATTATATACTTCATACCAAAGAAACTATTACAACCATAGTAGTATACAGTCCAAACAATAATACTAAAGGGTTAAAAAAGGAATGAAAGGTGCTTCTTTAAAAAATGTTTAAATGAAAGTTCAGGCATTAAAAATTGCCAAAAATACCAATATCACTTAATTTTAAATTAAATTAATTAATCATTATAAAATATAAAGTAACATAAAATAAAGACCTGGGAGCATTTTAAGAGTCTACACTTCTCTCCATGCCATGTGCCATATGATAAGAGAGATGAAATATAATTTGAATTAGACTGAATTTAATTGTACCGAAAACAGGTCAATGTCACTAAGGGAATAACTAAGAATGATAATCTAATTGTTAAGGATAAAATCACCCTAATACAAAATTAAACTTCTGACCACAATTGAAATCGAAGAGGATAATGGAAAGTGGAAATTGCCATTGATGATCTTCATGATGCAGATTTGAATAACTATGATGTTGAATGCATGAATAACTATGTCCAGAGGATTCTTAACCTTTCTCTAATGTCATGTGCCTTTCTCTAATGTCATGTGCCTAAAAAAGCGTTGTTTATCTCAACATACCAAAAGAGAGTAGATAATGAATGCCAAAACAATTGATTATGAATATTACGGAACATTTTATCATTTCCATTTCTGACAATTTGCTATCAAGCTCATTGATTTCCAAAATATCTATCCATGTTGGAATTAATAATTAAGTTCCTGTAAATGGAAATTTGAAGAGCATTTGGACAGAAGAATTATCCAATTCAGATTGAAATAATAATGGTATCTAGATAATTATATTTTACATGGGAAGAACAATCCACTCTAAATAATTAGAAATGGCATTGGATTAATAAGAGATTGTAATCTACAAACTATAATACACTGGTTCATATGATCAAAACATATGCATACATCTCTGATTTTGAAGTCCACAAGCATTGATTTTCATCCAACCCCATCTAATGCATGACCTATTAACAGTAAAGAAAAACATGATAAAAATATTCAAATCAAGGAAAACAAAGATCCATGGAATGGTTGTATGAGGTAAGCCATGATCAACGCCACCAACACAAATGCATAGCCATCCATGCCCTGCTTAATCCCCACACCTGCAACAAATTAGAAAAAAGAGTTGTTTATATAAGCATTAATATATGGTATTCTGCTGATTAACAATTTAATATTAAGAATATAGTAATCTTAATCGATCCTTCTAATTTATCTGTTAGATTCTCTCATTGATATTTCTATAGGATATTTGATCGTTGCAATCTGTTAAATATTTATATTTTTTAAATCCAGTGAGGACCCTTCCTTCTCGTTTCACCTATTAAAAAACAATAACAACGCAGAGATAAAGATTATATTATGGTGATGTATATTTTTAACCATGGCTGAAAGGAGCAGCAGTAGGCCCATGATGATGTCCCTCATGACCCTCAATCTGTTGAATTAGAAGAACAACGTTGATTACAACCACTGTAAAAACCAAGTTAAGACCTCTAACATATAATGCCATCTTCTAATAAATAATATATGCTTTGACATTGCTCGTCTAATTGATGAACAGAAGCTTTTGGATGGCTCCAACAATGCAAAGGAAATAGAGAAACAAATGGCCTCTTAGACTTTCGAAAGCCACCAGCAAAGAATGAGATAGGGGAAACTGCCATTTTATGTTGTCACCAATGTTATTTTAATCACAAAATTTAGAAGCCATGGTTTTACCTTGTTATACAAAAGCGAGTGGGTTTATTACGGGACCCAGCTGTCCCTCACTCTGTTAAATTTGAAGGTCACTAAAAATATTGTCTAAAGAGAAATTAAATGAAAAAATGAAAATTTGGTAAGTGTTTATTATATAAAATAGAAAATAGTAATATTTTGATTTAGAAAGCAGCTAAGATAACGATAATTAGTAAAGGCAGATTAAAAAAATAGCAAGTATGGTAAAGGAGGAGAGTCTATATATGTTTAAGGGATTATTAGCAAATTGACAGTGACTATTGTTATTGTTGATGATGTCAACGCCTTCCTTTATAATAACATATTGATAGTGTTGACCAATCAAAATTTAGTTAAATAGATTTTTCTATATTTTTCATTAATAAATGCACAAGTTAATTATTAAAGAAATACAAAATATTTGAATGTATAAAAAATAATAAAATTTTATTAGTCTAAAAATTAAAATTTAATCAAGAGTTAAAATGAATTGAATCCAATAGTTATCCCTTTGGGACTAATAATATTTGGAAGCTTTATAATCCCTACAAAATAAAATATGAACCTAGAATTTATGATTGAAAATTAAGAGAATTTTGTTAAGATTATTTGTTTCAATAATATTGTTTCAAAAATATGAAATCTGGAATAATAATATATAGAGAATTTTAAAGTAATTTTAAATTAATATATTAAATTTGTATAAGATTTTATTAATTGAAATTAGAGGTTTTATTTATGATTTAAATGTTAAATTATTTAAATTTTAAAATATAATAGTATATAAATATATATTTTTTATTAATATTTAAAAAATAATATTGAATAAATAATCATCATTAAAAAAAATCACAATAAATAAAATTGACCATTAAATTTAAACCTTGATAAAATTAAATTGATAACAATTTTTATTAATTAAAAAAAAATACAATATTATTTAATAGACACCTGTTACAGTTCATTTTCAAATAAATAAATTTAAAAGATTTATACTACTGCATATTTTTAAAAATATAATACAAAGATAATATATTAATCCTCAACATATATATTTTCAAAATTCGATATATATTATAAGTTTTTTAATAAAAATATTCTTTCTCTGAATGTTTTTCATAAATAATTTTAATTATTATATAAAAAATTATATATATACATAATTATATATATATATATATATATATATATATATATATATATATATATATATATATATATATATAATGGAACATAATCTTCAATTTATAATATAAATTATTTTAACTTAAAAAAGAGCATAAATTTATTTTAAAAAAATACTAACAAATCTCCAATAAAAAGTTATATTAAAATTACATTAAAAATATGATTTTAAATTAATAAAAAATTTGTAATTTTTTTTTTCAGAATTTATAATAAAATATGAAACCACTAAAAATAAATATCATTTTTCAAAAATTAAAATAATTATAATTTTTTTTTAAATTAAAAAATAAAAATATTGAAGAAAATATATTAAAAAGAGAAAAGACATTTTCTAATTATATAGAACAATTTTATTGGAGATATATTAAACATAAATGAATAAATATTAACATTAAAATTAATTACCTTAATTCAATTAAATGTAAAGAGCCAATACTATTAAAAATGAAACTAATTTTAATTTTAAAAAAAATTGACAAAAATAAAATTCTTCAATCTTTAAACTGAAATCAAACTCTTATGAATTTAATAATAATAATAAATAAATAAATGAAATAAAAATAAAGCTTATAAATTTATAAGAAAACTTATTCCCTCATTAAAAAAAGCAAGGTGAGGTAATGTAAAAGATTCTATCAATATTAAAGCCTTGTGTTTGGTATGCTCATCATTTCATTTTATTAATCAATCTTCTTAAAGATTTGATTCTTATTTGATACTTCAACCACAATCTAACTTTAAATAAATTCTTATGAACTAGAATTCTCCTAACATTTTTTTCCTTTATATAAATGAAATTTATTTGTAGTTTATTATGATTGAAACCACCTTTTCCGGGGTATGTATTTATTTATTTATTTTTAAATTTATAGTGTAAAATATATGTAAATAAATTGTTTATTGGTTAATTATTTTTATGATACGAGATGTACAATGTATTAAAACAAATTTAAATGTTTAAATAATATAAAAAATAATATACAAATGATCATATAGTCGCTACTAATCATGTAGGGCTCATTTACTCTAATCAAAGTAGAAGTTCAAAAACAAACTTACAACTCTATAAGCAAACCTAATTAATCTTACAATCCTAAGGTCTATAATTGATGCTCCACTAAAAAGAGGTGGCTTCCAACAACCACTGGCTCAAAGGAATTGTCCTAACTCTTAAAGGAGATCAAGAGGGACTTTGAGTGATTTTGGAGAATCACATGGCCTAGTTCATATTTAAGTTACAATTTAAATCTGAAATAACAAAAAAAAAAAATGGAATTGCATATCAGAGTATGTTTGGGGATGCATGTCAAACTCAATACCTCGCTTGCTAAAATAAATGATACTCATTTAGTGTACTGACATACGCATAACTAGAATCGAAGGAGGTGATCTGAGATAATTAGCTAGGGGTAATTACTCACAAAAGATGCTATACGGAAGCAAGTTGCCTAAATGATGGAATATGGGGTTCAAGGCGCTTGGTGTACAAGTACACAGATAGGTCTCGAGCACCATATGCGACACTTGTTCTTATGCATAAGACTATTTATAGGTCTTTAAACCTCGTTAAATATCTCTCTCCTTAGTGGGTTTTGATTTTGCTCGAGAATGGTTAAATGGTTATTTTCAGACTAAACGAAAAGGATAACTTTATACACCTTATGTGGTCATTTGGTTACAATAGGTCTATGGAATGAGAACAAGGTCTAATACCATTTTGACAATCAGGGATAGTATCTAAAATGCTAATCATATAAGTAGAAACCAACAATTGATTAAAAAACACATGATATTTATACCTAATTCTATAAGCACACAATAGATTTATCACTGCCTAAAAGATAGTGCAATCATGAAAAAGAATGAGAACCGAAGCATCATAGGTAATTGTTCAAGTGTTACTAGTTGAGATTGTCAACTTCCTCATAACTTAAGGTCACTGCACCATTACCAACTTACTTATTTTCAAGTTCACAAGTTGTCCAATTTATAAACATGAATGTCAATATCTGAATAAACGAGTAATGATACAATTTATGATAAACTCTATAGTTATCAGATAGTATATAATGGGCAACCCATAATTGGATATATGCAAATGATATCATATTGGCAAATAGTCAATGCATTATAATTAATATGAGGAAGGAATTAATGTAATTAAAAAGTGTGTTATAACTAAGTATATATTCCTCTAACATTAATTATTCAAGCAAACCATTATATTTAAAGTAAGAAAAACATTCCATCCATCCTTCACTTATTTCTCAATTAGTTTCTAGCCATATGCCAATAATGCATGTAATATTATAACATGGAATGAATTTTCATCATACAATTATTTAATAAAACTATCAAGAACATTAAGCAATTAGTTCATTACCCTTTCTTACAACAAGAATTTTGCTTAAGTGATAAACCAAATTCGTGTAACATCATTCCAAAGGACTATCATACATATTTGAGTGATATATTTTCAACATGAACAAGTATAGAAAGTATATGAGCATCAAGATTTTTCCCACATGAATTGAGTATATAATATTTATGCAATCAATAAGTATCTCACTTAAACAAGAACTTATAACCATGCATTAAATAAGTGGAACTCAAATAAAAATTTCATTTAAGAATCTTTTTCAACATAAAATGATTGAACATGCCATGACACAATATATATTCATTTTCAGTCATTATAATTGAAGACTATACACATATTCAGCCTTAATTCATTCATATAAACATTAAGCCTAAGGGAATAAAAATACCTATAGATTTTGTTTGATAACACAAGGAACTTATGGTCACCTTCTTTCATCATAACATTCCAAGAAGTCTAACTATCCATTTACAAGTTGAGCAATTAATTCCAGGACTTAATATAACTTATACAGATACTCGACAGCCCTTATGATAAATATAAACTTAAAATTTTATTAATTTCAACAAGGTAAATAAGAATGAAACTAAGAAAGGTAATTCAAACAACAATAGATTGTTTAATAATAAACATATGTACCTTTATAGGCAGCTGCATAAGACCAAGGAATGCAATAAATAATTTCATTCATGCTTCCCTCATATGCTAGCAACAAGAGTTAACTAAACCTTGTTTCTGTATTTCATATACAAGCTAAAATCAACTAGTAGAAGATTTATATATACTCATGTTACCTCAATAGTTAAGCATTATATAAGAGATAATCATAAGTGTATGTCAAAAAGAATAAGTTAGTTCATCAATAAATATTCCTTTCCAAATTAAACTTCCTACCTCATATTCAATTGAACCGACATACTCATGTATACTTAAACATCAAACGATAAGTAATATATTTGCATAGGTAAGTCTCCACTCATGTTAACCATATGATACTCATGTCAAGAGACTATATAAATGTTATATAAAACTACATAAAAAATTAATGCTAGACTAAATCATGCATAGGATCAACAACAGATTCTATTAACATGATAGATGTTAACACAAAAATTCAACTAGAAGTATAACACAGTAATTAATATCATCTAAACATCTAAGGTAAAAATCCAAACTCTATATATATCAATGATTAAATTTAAAAAACATAAGTGAAACCTCAGCTTCTTACCATATGTCAACATTATGAATCCTTTTACTCATTTTCCAGCATGATCCATTTTCAAGACAAGGTTAGCATACAGTAATTGTCAAGTATAACTAAACTAATAATAGTAATAAAATTAGTTTATAACTACACTCAATAATCATACTACATGAAAATGATAATATAACTAAGCTAAGAAGTATATGGATAACATATAATAAAATGTTATCAAATACATCACATCTATCTACGAGATCATCCAGGAGTATGAATAACATGTAATCATATCAAACAAACCCTCCCAACCAACCCTATGAACCTAACCATCAGTGGCCATTACCACGCCATCCATCAACTAGATGGTGATTTTAACAATCGGAGTTAGGAAGGGATTCTAAGCAAGTCAAAGTTCTAAAGCCATTGAATGACTCAATAAAATAACAAAATGTAAAATAGGCAAGTGACTAACAATACATCATATCAAGATGAGACATAAATAACTAAGTAATCAGCATTATAATAAATCGAAAGTGGAGATAATCCACTATAGGTTGTTCGAAGGTCATAGTTATGGATTTATAAACCAAATCCATGTCCATAACACTCGATATCATCATACTTAGAAAACCTTCAAGTATATGTTTAACCTTAAATATTTTGATTACCAATCCGTATTTGATGCTTGTAAGTACACAACTACAACTTAGCTATTTAGGCCTATTCAAAGGATGATTATTCAATAATAGCAAAATTAAATAATTATTTAATATGATAAGAATTAAAATTATAACCCAAAGCAAGGTATACTTAGCACAATGCCACAGTCCAAAAAAAAAATCATTCATTTAAAAATAGTGAACACATAAGACTAGTCAATGCATTTAAATCATGACTTCCAGTCATATATCATTATTTTCTCATAATGATAAATCATGGTTTCAAGCAACCCTTCATAACTAAAATTTGATTTAAAAGTCAAAAATTTGATATAATAGATTCCTGGGATCATCATTAAGTACCACGAACCCATATGATCTTCGAATCTAAAAATTAGTTTAAATGATTTTAAGTAAAACCAACAACCTCAACGAAACGATTAAACAAAAGTCAATATCGAGCTACAGGTCACAAATCCGCTAGGCTTCACCCATTAAATTATGTGTGTGTGTGTGTATAGTAAGGAAACATTTAAAACCAATTTCATCCTAAAAATGTATTCAATAATTCGATTCAATAGAATCCATTAAGAAAATAGAAAACCCTACCTTTAAACTAAAGAAAAATCAAGGTCGATTTCCAAACTCCAAAACATAAATCGAAACCATTATAGTATGCAAGTAATATAACAGGTTATGGTGATCCACCAAAGTATACACAAGTCGAATAAAACCCAAAGGAAAATACAACAACATAAAAAGACATTTAATGTATGTGCAGGGTTTAATAAAAGCCAAAACTCATCAATATAATATCTACAAAATATACACAAAGATTTAAAGGTGTATTCCCTGAAGGAAAAAAATAACAGTCATAAACATCGTAAACCCCCAACATTTCATTCTAGTCAATGACCCAAACTACATATACAATAAGTTTAAAAATAACAACAAAAATAAATAATTTATAGCTGTAAGATTGGTGCAAGAGAAAAGAAGCATACACACAGACCCTTCAAGGTTGCAGAGAAAAACCGTCACAACGTAATAATTTTTTCTAGGCCATTATATAACAATTATATTTAAAAACTAAAATAGCAGAGTCAAGCTTTGCAAATTTATATGCAAAGGGCAATATCATTCAACCCTCAGGCACTAGATACCCACCCTGAAGTCTTACGACTTCATGGTTGTGTATGCAACATCCTATATTCTTTTTATAAATTCATTGAAGGAAAATAAATAAAAGCCAAACATTCACAAGAATAACATACCCAAACAATGTAGGGGAAGAAAATTTCAAAGTAATGCAAGCAGGGTTCTATACTCGGGTTTGCAAATAATCTTATTTTTCTATCTACAGTTCCACAATCCCTCCAGCAAAAGCAAAAACAAAATTGAAAACCCTAACTGTATATTTTTCTCCATTCTCTCCCCATCTCTTCTCCCCACATGCGTCCTCTCCACCCACTGCTATCTATCTTTTTCTCTTTGTCCATCTCACCCATACCCACTGTTGGGTGAATATTTTATCAATCAGCGTACTGATAAACAAAATAGGTCTGATCAACCACAGTAGGAAGCATAGTCACAGGGTTCGCCGAATTTTTACCTAAAAATTCGGAATTCGGCGAACTTAATGCCCTTCACTAAAAATTCGCTTAAGTTCGCCCTGTTCGGCGAATTTCATGTTTGGACCCAACAGTATATATATAAAATAAACATTTAAGTATAAGTTTACATTTATATGGACATCTAGTTTCTTATACTTTAAGTTATATTTTATTTATATACTTTCAGGTTGTTTGAGAGGGGTTTCGGACCGCTAGGAGCTATAATGCAAATTCTAGGTTTTGGAGGATCCTATCATATTTCAGAGTTAGTCAGATTCGAGGGTTTCAGGGTTTCAAACTTAGCCATATTTCAGGGTTTCAAGATTTCAAGGAGACATCATAGGAGGTATGAAGGCTGCATGAAGGGATGTATGCGTGATAGAATAGTATGAGAATATCTCTCGCAAAGTGCCACAAGCCGATCCCACCCCATTCCCAGTGCACCCCTTAAGGCATGCACTCTGCGAGATTCAATGTGCCGATGAGCCCTTGTGAGAGAAAGTGTCAGTAAATGAGATTGTGCCTGCGAGTGGTCTCAACACTGGGGGAGAGTAGCCGAGTGGTTTAAAGCGGCACAAGAAGACATTGTTAGCATGGATCCCCATTTATGGCGGTAGACGTATGGTTCTTCTACTCCAGAGTTACAAAAGCTTGCCATGCATGTCCACAGTCAATGTGCCAGTGCTTCTGCATGCGAAAGAAATTGGAGCACGCATGATTTGATCCATACTAATAAGAGAAACCGACTAGGGGCCAAAAAGTTGTCAGATCTTGTGTTTGTTCATAGCAATTTAAGATTGCTTGAGCACAATCTTGCAAAAGAAAATGACAATCTTCATCTTGAAGAACCGTCCTTTGAAGGAGTTGAGAAAAATATAGATAGTGTTGATGAGCTGGATGGAGGATTCGTTGATGGTGCTAGTGCTAGTGCTAGTTTTGATTTTGAAGTTGGGTTTGATGTTGCAAATGTTTGAAACTTAAGTTCTATATCAATTTTGAGCTTAGGCTCTAAACTATGAATATTTTGATATCTTTTAATGTAATTCAAGTTTGAAATTCTTATGTTTATTTATTAAATTAATTTTATTTTTTATTTTATTTATTTATTTACAATTATTTTTAATTTTTATTGGATTTCTTTTCGACTTTTTTTTTAAAATATTTTTTTATGTTTTTATATAAGTCGAACTTAATGGCGAATTTTTTTTCGAACTTTATCTACTGGCAAACTTGAATCGAATTTTATCCTTGTCGAACTCGAACTCGAATCCGAACCTTGTGACTATGGTAGGAAGATTGGTCGGCCAAGTGTGTAGGTTTACCACATCAAAAGGGGACTAATCTCTCCTCTCATCAAGGGGAGGTTCCCTATATATATATATATATATAAATAATACTCAAGGGTAGGATAAACCATCCATCTCTCTTTTTTCAGAGATGATGTGTGCAAATCAAAGAAGAAATCCAAATGAAATGACAGAAGACACTCCTCTTCTTTCAGAAGTGTTGTTCAGCAGACAAAAGGAATCTTTTCGGTGATGACAAGTAACTTGTAACACAGCAGGATGAAATGAGGCACAAAGTCTCCACCTCAACTGCCAAAGAGTGGAATACGAAGAACAATGAGAGCACAAAGTCGTCCCAAGGTTCTTTACATAGAAACAGAAAATAAACACACACTGAGGACAATTATGACAGCACAAAGTCTGAAAGTAACTGGCTTCAGGACATCTTCTTTGTCACTTCTACTAGCTGTGCTTGTTAAATTGCATAAATCAGAATACATTTAGGAAATAGACATAAGAACAATCTCCTAGAATGATACAAACTATAACAGCGCAAAGTCTGAAAATAACTTGCTTTCTGATTCTAACAAAGAAATATGATGAACAATCTGAGCTCAAAGTCTCAGTAATGCCTTTCAATTTGGGTAGAGTTTTGTTTCTGATAACAGAGAGAGATCTCCTTAAAATAATAAGAGAGAGTTCAATATATAGTCCTCCAAAAAATACTTGGGGAGTAGTAACACATCATGTTGCATTAAATTTTGTCAAGAGGATATGCTGAAATCAGGCGTATTTGCCCATTTGCTTTTCTCGATGCAGAGAAACAGGTCACGCCATTGAATGTTTGTGTTCTCCAATGTCCACCTGGCAGTTTGCTTCTAGAAACATATTTCATGCGTGGATATTTTTGGTCTTCTTCATCATTCTTCTTTTTCTAGCTATTGAATCAGGGCCTTGGTTCAATTCAATCCTCTGTTCTTTGGTCACTTTTCGCTGGTCTTAAAAATTGACACGTGGCACGTTTCGCTATAAAATAGATCAAGATATTTGGCAGTATCTACGAGACTCTGAGAGATGTTTATTGAAATAATCTTTGAAACTTGTAAGAAACTCAAGATGCAAATACAGACACTTGTCGCGCTCCGTGGAGTTACAACGGGACATGTGGCAACTTCTGCTTGTCTTTTGAAAATCTCACAGATGATGACACTTGGCACGCTCTACTTACTTCAGTAGCTTACTGGGGGCCTGCCATAATTCTTACTTAATAAAGAGACCAAAGGAAGAAATTGCGGATGTCAACACGTGGCAGATTTCATCAAGCTTTAGTTTCTCTTTTGAAAGTCTTTGGGACTTATATTAGTTTCTCGTGGAAGATGACACGTGGCAATCTCTGCTGAGTTTTGAAGATGACACATGGCACGTTTCGTTGCTTTGAAACTGTGTCTCAACAAACGACATGTGGTAGCTTCCGCTGCATTTTGATAACGGACACATGGCAACTTGGCGAGTTTTCTATTTCAGGGGACTTTTCCTTCGGACAAAAAAGTTTGAAGGAATTCTTTCGAATAATTTTTCTGAAGGAATTGTTTCTTTACAACTTTGCCGCGGGAACTTTTTCGAAGGAACTCCCTTGCTCGTTTGGCCTTTGAATTGGTCTGTTTCTTCCCCACCTACCCTCTACAAGGGCTATTTGAGCTCTAAAGCGACCTTTCAGATTTTTGCAATGGTCCACTTTGGTTTCCAAGTGCCCTTCGAAAGGGCTGCTTGTCCTTTGGCTTTGCCTTAGTCAATTTTATGTCAATCTCAATAAGTGACACGTGGCAGCATCCGTTGTGAAATAGGCGAGGACACGTGGCAGTATCCGCTTAACTTGCAGAGGCTTTGGACGCCTTTTGAGTGTCCTGCAGAAGATGACACATGTTGGCTTCTGCTATGCTTTAGAAACACTGTAGATACACTTGGGACTCATTTTAGATTTATGCAGATGTTGACACTTGGCATGTTTCGCTTATCTTACAAAGGACACGTGGCAACTTCTGTAGCTCTTAGAAACAAAGTAAAATGGGGCTCGACAAACGACACTTGGCAGCATCCGCTGGGTTCTATTGGGCTTTTGTTTCGGGCTTTCCTTGACTTAGTCACTTTTGCCACAAAATTTCCTCTGCAAGGGCACTTGTCTCTTCGACTTTTGGGGCACTCCTTTGAACTCGTCACTTGAACCGACCGATTGAACCAATTTTGGTTCAATGGTTATTCCTTCGTTTCTATTGACTGCTTGAAACAAGCTCTTGGAAATAAACTGTTTTGAACCTGTCACCGTTGAACTTGTTGAACCTTTGAACCTGAGTGGTTCAATGGTTCAAGTCTTCTTCTCTTTGATAAGTGTCTTGAAGCTGTTGAACCTAAAGCGATTGAACTTTGAACCTTGATAAAAGCTCTTAATTCTTGAAACTTGTTGACGTCGTTGAACCTTTAAACCCGTTGAACCTTTGAACTAAAAATGGTTCAATGGTTCAAACATTGCATAGAAGCTTGCCGATAGATTCTTTTGGTTGAATCAAGGTGTTGAACCAGTCCTGAAAATGACTAAGTATTGGAAACTTGTTCTTTTGATTGAACTCGCCTATAGAAGCCTTTGAACCTGTTGAACCTATTAGTCCTTTAACTGAAAAAGCTTGAATAATTTCCAATTTTGAAAACTTACAACAATTTTTTGAAATGGGAAGAGATAATTTTGTCTTGCAGGACCAAAATAGCTTAAATGTTGTCCCAAAAATGAGTGACATTTTTTGGGTACAACACCCCCCATTAAATTAAACATTCAACGTGAAGAGAGAGAAACCTCCCTCCAATGCCATCGACTACCTCGCAAGGCACCCAATGCGCCAAACCAATTAATACAATGTTCATAAATGACCAAGTCTAGAGAATTCTAAAAAATAAACAATAATAAAATAATAGATTTCAAAATAATATAAGGTTTGAATTCAAATCAAATAAACAACATCAAATGACCACCATAATAGTCCAAGAGGGGTCATGGGGAGGGGTCTAGGTGAGTCCTCCTAGAGTGTCGAAGCCCAAATAAGGGGTTCACTTAAGCATGGTCGTGGTGGCAACAAGTTCACAAACGGGGGAGAGAGAAAGGTTGAAAGCGGGAAGTTTCAAATGAGTACAACAGAACCAACCAACATCATGATAACACACAACAAACCAACAACAATACAATTAAGGCATAAAAACAAAATGCAACTACATAGACGAAGATAATAAGATTGTCCAATGGTAAGAGACCCAACCGAAAACATATGTATAGCTGTCAGAACTCGCTTGACTATTCAAGAACTACTTCGACACCTCAAGTGTCAATGTCATCATCTAGCCTAGTGCATATCGGTCCCTAAAACCATCGAATATACATCAGCAGCCCCTGATCAATAATAAATAATGTGATACAAAACTGTAATAAAACATTAATTACATCAATTAATCCATATATCAACAAGTGCAATAATTTAAAACATAATATGTCTATCAACCTGCAGTCAAAATATCATCATATCGAATACCATCAATAATGTGCAGCAAGGTCAAAAAAATGCAGAAGTCGGCTATACATGTGATAACAATAATATTTAAGCAATCCTTTAAAAGTATCAAAAATACGAGGTCGTAACAAAATCTATTATCAAATTGACTTAGATTTTTAGAAAAGTGCAAATGAGGATTAATACAACTCATGACTTCAAAAGAGATCTAAAATGTCATTTCTTAGTTTCTTGAGAATATAACACTCCATCTCAATCATTAGGTTATTTCTATTTCGACCGTCAGATTCAATTAAGATAAAGAAAACTTATAAATTCTTAAAGAGGGCAATAAAGGTTTCAAATCAATTTTTTTTTAAGAAAAAAGTAAGGAGGTTTACGAGGATGGCCTGTCTATAGTCATTCCTCTTCTCCTTCGTCATCCTTGAATAATTACGATTAATGAAGTCTTAAAGCTTTTAATTTTTTTTCAGTTTATTTCATTTTGCAAATATATCTCGATACAAAGGTGTTTGGGTTTGTTTTATAGGTATCTATCTTTTCAGGGTATCTCCAATTGATTCTAAATTCCTACAATTTTCAGAAAGGCCTTTGGAAATTTCAAGCTTCGTCACAATTAATAATAGCCTCAACGCAAAATTTTAAGAAGAAACTACTTTTATTTTAAGTATCAAGATTTGATTTTTAATTCATGCAATAGAAATAAAAATTAAAGAGAGTTTCTTTTTTAATCAAGTGAACTCGAGACTTCTAAAAGATTGTAAACATAAAAAAATGTAACAAAAGACCTCTCTTGGAGAAAAGAACCATACCTTAAAAAATATGAAGGTTTAGACTATCAAAATTTCCATGCCAAAGAAAGCCAAAATTTTGAGGAAGGGTCCTTTTGGACTACCTCGCCTTTGGGTTCCTAATTGTTATAAACATTTGCACAAACAAAGTTTAGGTTTAGAAGTAGAATTATAGGTTTAAAATTATTACGAAGGAAAAAAGAACTCAGCAAACGACATGGTTTTCAAAAAGGTAATATCTAAATAAAAATGAAATTGCTTTATTAAATTATTCATGGCGGCAAGGTCAATATCTTTTGCACATTTAATTACTTAAAAGCCACACGGTCACCCAAACCGGGAAGGATAATGCGGCGACACTCACATGGCACCATCGATTCCTCTACCCGCGGAGGTCAGTGCCTTAACCAAGTTTTTTGGCCCCTAATTGCGTCGTCATATGGATGACCTCTCGCTGAACTACACAAAGGGCCATGTGTCCTTCTAGGGACCTGTTTAACGATTACCTACCCTACAAATACTCATATTTCAAACGTTCATAGCCAACTAATTTTAAGTCTTAAATTTATGAAATGATAAGTAATATATAAATTTTCATTTAAAATTCGTTCGGGTATTTTTCTAGTCTCATTTAACATATATGAAAATTACACAAAGTTTAAACAAAATACAAAGAAAACTAGAACAAATTCAATAATTTAACTTTAAAAAATTATAACAATTAAATTGTAAGTCATAAAATTAGCTCTTAAAATACATATGAACTTTAATTAAAATTGAAAATAAAATTAAAGACAAAATATTGTTTTAATAAAAAATGTTTAAAAGGACTAGCTAAAATTAGATTTAAGAAAATCCATAAAAGTAAGCAATGTCAAACATGGAGGATATGTGGTATGGAATTTTGATCAAATCATGCAAAGTTCATCCTTTGTATATCAATCATATGTTTTAGCGGATATTAATTTGGAGGTATTATATAGAATAATTGAACTATATATAACATATTTATAATATTGAATAAGTATATATTTAAATTAGTGAGTTATTTTAGCTAAACAATTAAGAATAAGAGACATTCATGTTGTCAAAATTATCTAAGGCATGATCTTACCCTAACCACTTGATTTTCTGTATCAAGTATCTAGAAGGATTTGTACTTTGGTGGATGGATATAAACAACCATTATCCTCACCAATTAGACTACAATCAATAGCTAACTATAATAATTTTAGTTCTAGGTATGGCTTAGCTACAAGACATTGCATTAGGATAATATAACATGTAGATATGTAAAAATGATTTAAAGAATTTATTAGTTGTTAAATTGTATGATTTTAGTTTGTTTGTTTTTGTTTTTGTTCTTTTTTTTTTTTTTTTTGGTTTATTTGTCAATAATTGATTTAAATTAAGTTTTATTAGATTTTTTTTCCATGTTATCATGAAAACATGGTCATTTTCTCTCTCTTCTCTCTTTTTAGTTTTTGGGAATTTTGTTTGAAATACTGTCAACATTCTAAGGTTTATTTATAACGACCCTAACACTCTTAACCCACTTTTTCAATCCTTTTAGGTTAGGGTGCACTCGTCCCTTTTATTTAATACTTTTTATTTTTTAATCTATTTGATGTCAATTTGGTTCCAATAAAATCTTAATTTAAAATCAAGTTATCTTTAAATACATAAACATTGTAGTTCATTTAACACATAATATCTACTAACTATTCATAGAGAATCTATTGATAATTCACAAGTATTCTAAAGAGATCAAGAAATTATTAAAGTACTTATAATTATAGCACACAAGTTCATGTTAGAAAAATCATTGGAAAGAGGATAAATGCACAGTGCACACTTCTAGACTTTTGTATGTCACTAGACTTATTTTCAATTATTTAATTTACTATTTTAAATATATTATTTATTTTTTAGGTGCTTGATAATTACTTAGTGCTTAAAACCCCAGCTAAACTATGACATGTACCAAAATAATTCATTTATTCTTTAAGTTTAATATATTTTTATAATCTTGGAAAAGGAGAAGAAAGTTTGTTTTATGAGTTATATGTGTTGCAATATGAAGCTTAAGGCGAAGGAATTGAAAATCCAAATAAGGAAAATACAACCATGTTAATTAAACTTCTAACTTACATGTTAGCTATTTGGAGTGTCCTCGATGCTTTGTACTTGTTTTTAGTACCCATGACACTTTGTACATCAATCACCAATCACTTGCAAATTTATGGGTAGGTCACTGTCACTTTTAGGTGCATGTATTTCCAAATTCAAATTCAGACAACTATCATTGAATACCACGCTATTTAAGATATGCCTCTACATCCTATGAATTCTTTACTTTTGGGTTATTAAATATCAATATTTTATTTATTATTATTTTACATGCGTTTGTTATGTTTAATTGAATGTAAATGGGTTATTTGTGTTGTATCTAAGTTTAATCCAATTATTCCTGATACATTTTACAGAACCTGAGCTATCTTACACCCCTTTTGGGTTTCATATTTTTGTGAATCCACATTGCCTTGAATGTTCCTTATATCTCATAGGGCTAGATATTTTGCCCATATTCCATTACATGTCAAATTTTATTATTTTTTGATGACTAATTTCATTGCATGTTCTATGATCTAAAAAAATTGTAACTTCTATTTTGCTTGATTATATTGGTCACAATCTCTAGGTGTTGATCTCAATTTTTTGTTAAGTCTATTGGATGTTGGTATTTTGGTAGAGGTGTATAGAGGAGCACATAAGGCACAGGTTTTGGGGAAAATACTAGCATTACATATAAGGGAACAGTTTCATGGAAGCTCTAGAAGAATTGTAGTGTAGATCGTGGAGAATGTACTGTTAGCCAATTTTTACGCCCAATTTTGCATCTTTCATTTTGGCTAAGTGTAGCATTACTTATTGGTTTATCCCCACAACAAAAAAACACTAAGTGTTATTTCCTTTGGAAGCCTTTGTTTGGTCTTTCGCAAGTGTTATTTTAGTCCTTTTGCTCAAGTGTTATTTCTTTCGGCAAGGTTTTGCTTTGGGTTTTTTGCCCAAGTCTCAAAGGAATTGTTTTAGACTTTTTGTCTGAAATAAAAAAGTCCGAAGGAATTGGTCCTTTTTAAGTTTTTCGAAGGGTACATTTTAGGATTTCTAAAGGATCATTTCTAAAGCTAAGGGACATTTTCAATATTTATGAAAGGTCATTTGTAAAAGCCTGAAGGGTCACTTTCAAAAGTCTAAAGGGTCTTTTTCTCAAAAATAGATTTGTTCTTTCAAAGGATTGGTCCAGTTCAACTTTTCCAAAGGGCACATTTCAAGTTTATGAAAGGCATCTGCAAGATTTCCAAAGGATTTGTTTCAAAGTCCAAAACAATCCTTCTGAAGGGTTTGTTCTTTCAAGAAATTGGTCCACTTCAAGTTTTTCGAAGGGACACTTTGGATTTTTTTTAAGGAGTTGGCTTAAACATTTTTTTTGAAGGAATTGTGTTGGACTTTTTGTCTGAAACAATCTTTTTGAAGGGTCATTTCTCAAGCGAAGGGACATTTTCAATATTTCCAAAGGGTCTTTTCTCGGGAATTAGTTACTTCATTTTTGTCAAAGGAATTAGATACTTCAAGCTTTCTAAAAGAAGTTGCCCTCATTCAAGTGCCCTACCAAAAGTCCAAAAGTGTCCTTCAGAAAGATCCAAAGGAACACTTGTAAAAAGTCTGAAGGGTCTTTTTCTCTGCAAAGTACCCTACACAACTTCCCCGAAGGGTCTTTTCTCGAGAAAGTGTCCTTTTCGAGCTTTTCAAAGGGACATTTCGAGAATGTCGAAGGGCATGTTTAGGATTTTAGAGAGGTGAAATGAGAATGTCGAAGGATTATTCTCAGAAAAAGTGTCCTTCAAAAAGTTTTCAAAGGGACACTTGCAGAAAGCCCGAAAGAATTGTTTCAGATATTTTATCCAAAATAATCTTTTTAAAGAGACACTCCAAAAGGCCCGAAAGGACATGGATCAATCAAATTAGACCAATCAAAAGGGGCCCAAAAGGCTATTTATTTTGGATAAATGCCCATGAGAAATTGTTCGAAAAGAATGCTCGAAGGAAAGGATCAAAGGAAATGCCTCCCAGTAGAGTGATGACTATATGGACGTCAACTTCAAGATGAGGGACTAATTGGTGGCATTCAAACAAGAGGATCTCAAGCATCCAAGGGCTCATGTTCTACATCTACCAAACCAGATCAGAGGGCTCATCTCACCATTGATCAGATCAGGATCCAAATCATTTTTGATGACCAATCAAAAAAGGAAGACAAGGCCAACAAAGTGAAAATGACTCTCCCTTACACTGTTGCACACCTCAGCAAGACGATAGAAAGTTGTTAGCATCAAGACAAATCTATAATAGGTGGACTCTCTTGTAATAACCACATTGATGTCATTACTCAAAATATCTTTATTCCACTGGACAACCATTGGAGAAGCATCTTTGAGAGAGTAGACCAAGAGTGTTCAAGGGAGGTGATATGGATCAATCAGATGGCCCAAATGAGCATCATTGGCAAAAATGGTTGCAACTGGAGATGGAGACTTCTAACAAACTGATTCCTCTCTTTGGTGCCCAAAGGCTTCCCCCTCTCACTTCCTCTCTGCTATATATATAGCCTTTGTGCTAGTGTAAAAATAACCACACAGTGTAGGGTGAAGCCCTGCTGAATTGATGTCATGCTTTGCCTTTAAGCATTGATACAAGTCTTTTTTCTTTGAAGTTCTGAGAAATTGTTTAAGTGTGTAAGTGACATATAGTGACAACAAGTGATGGTTTTCATCCTTTTTTTCTTTGTCCTTCATGTCCAAGCAAGAGTTTTGGGTCTAACAGGTCATATAGAGTGCGCCCAAGTGTACTGAATTTTTGCATATCTATAATTGTTCTTAGAATGTATGGGTTATCTTTCAGTTCATTTGCCTTATGTTATTTCATATATCTCACCTCTATACTAAAATACTTGTGTTAGAATCTTTAGAGCTTGAAAATAGTCTGTGTATTTTGTTGTAGCATGCACTAGGGTATCGTATTCATGTGGAAGATAATCTTGGTGGATCACCATTCTTAGACTAGGTTTTTTTATGCAATTTCTAACTCTTTTTTCTTCAATCAAACTGGTGTAGACAGAGGTTGTTTTGCAAAGATACATTTAGGGAGCTGGGCCTTTAAATTTAGATGTCCATTTATTCTATAGGTATACCCACATGCCTGGAAATGTTCCAACATTGCTCAAATCTGGAAGAGGATTGAACACTCTCTTCTAGGGTGAAAGTATTGGAGACAACACTTGTTACAAAAATTTACAGTGTGCCCATAACAACTCCAATGAGTGGAAAACACAAAGTGCGAGGGTTAGAAAGAATGATGTGTGCAAAAAAGGACAAAATCTTTAGTTGTAGAGGAGTGAATCTAGGTGTTTGTTAACAATGGGTTTCAAGATAAACAATTATGCTTGGCTAATTTAAGGAAGTCATCATGCTATTTAGGGGGGTATGACATAAAAATGTGCTAATGAGGTTGTTCTTGTACTTATAAAATACCACCTAAATCTTGAGTCGTAAAAGAGTGAATTTAGTGGTTTGTTAACAAAGGGTTTTGAGATAAACAATAATGTTTTCCTAACTTTAAGAAGTTGTTGCACTATTTATGGGGGCATAACCTAAAAATATATTCACAAAGTGGTGCTTGTGCATATAAAATACCACCTCATATGTAAATCTATATTTTTTATTTGAGACATTATTTTGATGTAATGAGACATGATCTTTGTAATAAATTTGAATTGTTATTTTTATATATGAAGCTTAATTTAAGTTCAATGGAGTATGACCTATTTGAGTAATGTTTGTTCTGTATGTTTCATTAATGGAGTCATCTTTTAGTGTAACAGAGTAAACTAGCTTTTCTTGATATTTGGGCATGTTTTCATACATGTATGCAATGTTATTTCTTTAATGTTTGATCCTTGTCAAGTTTTCTCAAACACATTAATGGCATTTTTGGTTAAGTCATCCTTTGTAACTAATTGACTACGAGGTTCCATGAATGCACAAAGTTGTTAATGCCTAGTAATCGTGACATTTTTTAACATTCTTACAAGATGATCATACCTAGTAATTGCTAAGCTCTAATGATATGCACAATTTTCTTTATTAACACTTGGTTGACACCCAAACCAACATCCAATAATTGAAAAGGTGAAAAAGACAGAATAAAAGATCATGGATCATGTGGTCAGGAATTAAACTGGACAAAAACAACGAGGTTAAGAATGTCATTAACAATTCAGACATAACATTTTGGAAATAGAACCCAAATTAAGGGAAAGCGGATGAAAGAGAAAAGAAGACATTTTAAAAAAATTGGAAATAAATACATGTACCACTAAAATTTAATAATTTAATTTATACGAATAATTGATAAATACACAAATAACTTAAAATCATATAAATTGACTATATATATACTATTTATTTCTTTAAAGTGTGAACACTAATAATGCTTAAGTAGAGATACTTCATTTTTTATTCCTAAGCAAAAGTTGTAGTAGATCAAGGATTATATTGAATAAACAAAGCCGATCCGCAGGAGGGGGTGACAAGGGAAGGGCCGCCTCCACTGTAAAAGGCATGATAAGCCATTACACCTCAATCAATTTGTGAGCTCTAAATTATAAAGCCATCACCGCATGCTAGTCTTGATGGCATCATGTCTTCACCATCATTTTAATGATGAAAGTGTTGACACAGCACACAAATAATAACATTATTTTACGGCTTGCATCATTTTCAGCAATGTGGAGGGAGGAGTTGTGAATTTGCCCTATTCATCATTTGCCTTCCCTTGCTTTTACTCCGTCTATCTCCGTGTCGTTATGGATGGTATATGGTTTTTCTAACAGATATAGATACACATTTTAAAAGTTTTATGTAAATTCTGTACTAGTGAAATAATTTGAGACAGTATGCGTATGCGTGTTAAAGCTACACAACCCCACGCCATGCTATGTCAGTGGTGGTGATAACAGTTGCTAACAGAAGGTTATTGGTATATAATTGTTGTAATTTTTTTTTTTTTTGGGAAAAGTTTTTATTGTTAGTCACAAGATACTTTAATTGAATTTTGATGCTTTTTAATCTGTTTAGTTAGGTATTCATTAATAATAAGTATAGATTGTATGATATGTTTCATATAAAAATATTGAAGTAAGAAATCAAAGTAACATTAGTGATTAATATTTTAATGAAGAATGATACTTTTAAAGAAATAAGAATGACATCTATTTTTCCAAATATATTTTTTATGATATTTCTAATCTAAAAAGAATGTTTTTTTAAAAACAATTCTTGGAAGATCATATTGAATTTTATTTCAAAGCAATTTTGTTGATTTGTACATTCAGAAAGCATGTATGATGATTTATTTTTTTATTACAGAAGGGGTAGGACAGATTAAGCCCTCATAAAAACTCAAATCTATCAACAACAGGTAGTGTATAATAAATTACTCTTCAAACAAGACACTGCGCACTAGACTGAGTGTTTGATCTCCAAAAAATTTTGCATAGTTAAAACTTGATACATTCAATCATCTTGTAATTCTATTCAAAATTCATTTTTTATTAATAGAAATATTAGGTAACAATTTAAGATAGAATATTTTAAGAGAGAATTGATTAAGCATAGTGTTATTGGGCTACTTCCAATCTTTAAGAAAGTTATATAGTGTTTTTGTGAACATCTTAATAACATGATTATGTTGGACCAATAAATAATGAAATCTATGATGAACTATTTTTTTTAACAAGATGAAAAGAGTTTTTAATTGCTAGTTAAGATAGACATTCCATCATTAGTGAATTCTAAAAATTCTTAAAAGTACAAATTCTTTTATTAAAAAAAATTGATCTGCATAAAGCTTTCTTAAAGACTAGAGAATGAGTCTTTCCAACTGAACAACTGAAATATTTAACTAGCTAAAATAATTCTTACCAATTTTTTTATAAACCAATCACTTAAAAAAAAAAACTTTGATTTTAAAGAACTTAACATTTAAAATTTTATCACATAAATTAACATCTATTTTAATTTCACAATTAATATATATAAATTAAAAGGTCCATTTTATTTATATGCTTTCCCTGATTAAAAAATTCAAAAATTAGAAAACCAAAGAATTCCCAAAATTAGTAAGCCAAAACAAGTAAATTATTACTTTGTATTTAGCATATGGGATGCGTCAATGGAGTTCCAATTTTATTTTATTTTCGGTTAGGCATGACAGAAATTTCTGGCTTTAGATCTTCCCTGCCAAATTTTAGTTTTTTATAGTTTTTATGGTATTAATAGTTTTAATATTAAATGATCCTCAAAAGTCTTACAAAACCATCTGGTATTAATAGCTTTTATTTTATTTTTATTTAAATTTTAATTATATAATTTTTTATTTATTATTTGTATGAAAAAAATAAATAAATAAATTTGGTATGGGATGGTAGCATGGGAATTTTTCAATGCAAACATAATTTGGTATAATGTTTGAATTTATTAAAAAAAGATTTTTTTTACTAAAGTGCTTATGGATAATATTTTTATATACAATAAATATAAATAATTTAATTATATTTTTTTATTTTACAAGGAATTTAGATAGAAGAATATAAGGGGGATAGAAGGTTTTATAGTCACTGCAAAATAGATATAAGAATTTTAAAATTTACAATTGAAAATTAAGAAGATATTGTTAGGGTGGTTTGTCATAATAATGGTGTTTTATAAATGTAGTTCGGGATAATAATATATTATAAAAAATAAAAATAATAATAAATAACTTCAAAATTAATACATCAATTTCATATAAGATTTTATTAGTTGAAATTAGAGGTCTAATCCATGATTCAAATGTTAAGTTACTTAAATAATACAAAAAGCATTGAAATTTATTGGTGACTTAGAATAGTAGTGGAGGAAGAGTGCAAACACAAATGAGAAAATAGGGAAGAAATCATGAATGAAATAAAATATCAAAAAAGGGAAAGGGACCAATAGTTGGGACTCGTAATTTAGAGTCTCAGATCTTTCATGATATACTATTTCATGAGCTCTAATTTTTTTATTTAGATAGTTTAACGTTTTTAAGTTCAAAAATATCGTCCGAAAGGACAATCTACACTCTGGGAAGTTATACGATAAAGTTTTCGATGGTATGTCAATTTGAAGGCATATTTTTTGCCTGACCAATCGTTGGGACCAAAGGGACCAACATTAATTTTCAAACAAACAAATTATTTTATCATTGGCTTATAATTTTTACACGTAATCCGTGAACCGAAATAGATATGGGTCATGAATATGAAATGATGTGCCATGTTGATAGAGGTGTGCCTCATTAATGTGGAAGCCAATGTTAGTTTTGATATGAATCGACGGGATTTTATCCATTAATGTGGTAAGTTAAAGCCACCCTGTGTGCCACCAACTACCATCTCTACCTACCTTTTTGCGTATCTCCTCCCCCAAAACAGATGGAACCTGCCTGAAAGTTCTCGACCATGCCGTGTTATGTGGAGAAATTTTAGTCAATAGAATGGAGGGATGAAAGTGCATGCACATGTGTGTTGCATGCAATTGAACCCACAATTGTGTTTTATATGTTCTCACATGGTTGTTATTTATTATGTCTTCTTTGTTCATGGTTTATTTTACGTGCATTCACATGTGAATAAAGGTTTACTGGGATGTTAATGGACTAACATAGTTGGTGTTCATATGTTTTTCATTCATTGTATTGTGTTATTTATATATGTGACACATTTTTGTCAAGTTGAAGTGAGGATGGAAGACACTTGGTTCATTAATGTGTAAGCCAATGCCATTTTTGAAATGGCTAGATTTTTTCTCCATTACCGTGGATAGCTAATTCTGCCATGCGCGCCACCAAAAATGTTCCTAGTTATTTATATTGTTGTTGATGATTGTCATGAACATATTAATAAATGCTTAATCATATAGGAAGCCCCATTTTGGGTTCATTTACACTAGTGAATGTTGCATCTTCTAACCCATGACATGCAGGAAATATAAATGTGACATAGATATAAAGCACACAATGACATGAATTCATAAAATCTTCTGGGATTTCATTAAAAAACAAGCAATTTTGGAGTTAGATGTGAATGAAAATAGGTCAATGATATGGGTAATGTTTCGTCCCTCTAACAAGCATCTTCCAACATGGGCATAGAAGGCACAATAATAATAATAATAGGCATGCAAAAAGAAAAAAGAATATAACTGTGGGTTCATTTTGTAGGCAACACACCTCTGTGTAACATTTCATCACTTCATTAACATACCAGTAAATGTTTAATCAAATGTGAAGGCAAGCAAAAAAAAACTATGAACATAGAAGGCATAATAATAATAATTTTTAACCCTCCATTCTGTGAATAGAAATTTTTCTGTGAAATGTTGCATGGTTGAGGACTTTCGAGTACATTCCATGACTGTTTGAGGGATGAGGTCTGTGAAAAAGCAGGGAGAGATGTTTGTTAGTGTAATGTTCCACCACTCCATTAACATACTAGTAAATGTTTACTCATATATGAAGGCAAGTGAAAAATCATGACCAAAAATCACACCAAAGAAATATGAATGTATAAGGCATACTTGACCAAAAATAGGAACTTATAAGGCACAATAACCATAACAACCATGCAAAAATATAAATAATTATGAACATTTGTTGGTGGCGGACAGGCCGAGATTAACTTGCCATAATAATGGAGAAAAATATGTCTAGCCAAGTAGAAAATGGTGCTAGCTTACATATTAGTGAGTTGCATGTCTTCTATCGCCACTTCAACTCCATAGAAATGTGTCGAATATATAAATAAAACAACAGAGTGAATAAAAAACATATGAACAACAACTATGTCAGTCTACATTTGAAATATTTATAATTATGAATGAATAACAAGTGAACTTGAATTCAGTAAACATTTTGGTTGGATATAAAAATAATTAACATTTATAGGTATGTTAGTGGAAAATTTTAGACTTTTAACTTGCAATGTGATCCTTTGAATATGTTAAAACTACTAGAATTTTGAAGTTTGCTTGTAGTTTAATTCAAATTTGACACTATGTCTAAATAAAACTCTCTTTGCAAATCAAAAATTAGTTTTCCTATAGTTTTATTTGATTTATAAAAGATAATTTGAATTTTGAATTGTTTATGAATTATAAAGCTTAGATGAGTATTTGCATTCAATTTTGCAAGTGACGCCAATGAACAGAGCTTGGTGGAGTCATATGTTGGAACCAAATGCTTGAATTTTGAATCTAATAAGATGTAATAAAAATGAAGTGTACCAAATGTTGTTAATTTGTATCATGTACCTTACAATAAGAGGTAAAAAATTAAATTGTAGAGGCTCAAAATATTTACTAGGGCTAGTATTTTTAAAATGTTTACACCTTTAAAATATTAATAAAGGATGTAATTTTTTAAAAAGTGTATTCTATTTTGAAAAACATATTCATTCTTATAAATAGCATATTCATTTTTTAATATGTTGTACATTTTATTTTTAATTGTAGTACAAATTTATTTTATATATATACCATTCATTTTATATAAAAGTTCTTATTTTTAAAATTATTTATTTAAATAATGAAAAGATATTTATAAAATATTTGGGTATTTTTTACAAAAATTATATCAACCATAGTATATAATCAAATAAATCTTAACATATTATAAATAGGGAAAGGAGTCACAACTACACTCACAACTATTGGACCTTGTCTAATAACTAGTCCCCTTCCACTAAATGAGTAAATGGGACATTAATATGTAAGAGTGCAAATACAAATGAGAAAATAAAAATGTATGCGAGGGAAATTTTCAAAGTAAGCACATAGACAAGGTGACTTGCACATAAAAATGAATGCAATGCCAAATAATTTAAGATTACATGTGATCATGATAAAAAAAGTCTACATAAAAGCAAAAATTAAATGAATAGTAAAAATATTGATGGTTTAAATAAAGACCAGCGCATATTATCTTAAGTTTGAAATCTGTAAGTAAATAACGTTCAAAAATACACGGAAAAAATAAATATACATACAAAATAACACTACATCATGAAATACACAACATAGAACATGACATTATATCATCAAATAGAATAGAAACTTGAAATTGGATAATTCAATTATTTTATTAAAAAGATGAAAATTAAATAAAACAATATCCCAAAAAAAAAAAAAACACACTCCATCAATTTAATATAAAAGGACTTATTTCTAACAACTATCCCCACATACGCAAGATCCTTATTATTACTTTTGGTCCCATTGCCCATTGATTTCTTTCATTCATTCACATCTATTACAAAATTTAAATTTGAGAGGACCACAGGAGAGCCCGCCCCTTAACCAACTGAAGTGATGTGCACATGATTATAAAAATTGGCTGAGTGCATTTGAGGGCGGCCTAGGCCCGCTTGTACCAAATTTTACAGTAAGTTTTGTTGTTGCCCAGGCCCATCGTAGGACTCTCCTTTTCTGCATGATTTTCAATGATCTTTTTACTAGATTTTTATGCCTCAAGCTCCTCAATATCATTAATTATTGGTTGCTCGCACCAAAAGTCAATATATAGAAGGGATACATCATAGAAAACACAACAGATGCACAAACAACATGTAAATAAATTAATGGTGTTCTATTCTTAAAAGATATTTTTTTAAAGAAAACTATTTTGATACTGACGTTAACTCGAAGAACTCGTAAAAATGTTTTAGAATCATGCATAATTTATAAGGGTAGGCTTGATGATGTCACAACTGAACGCGCTCCAACAAGGTCGATATAAGCACAGTGTTTAATAGATGGGTCTCCCAAAAAGATCCCTAAAGTTAAGGTGGCATTCTCAAAATAAGAAAAAGGAAATAAAGTTGATGTAACTACAATGCAGAGTCGTAAAATATTTGAAGTCATTCAACCCTTTTAATATTTTCAAAGTGTACTTTGAAATACCTTATTTTTAGGGTTGCGTGCTTAAAAGGCCACCCCATAATAATAATAAAGAAATGGACAAACATGATAATGCTATTAACTTCATCATTAAAAGTTTGAAAGATTTCGGAGAGGAGAGAATGAACATCCTCTCAAGAGACTTTTTTAAGGACCAACTGAAATGGTCAGGGGTTATTCAACATACGAATAGGATCGGAAGGAAAATAAAAGAAGGAAGAGATAGACATGTTAGAATTATTTTGAGGAACATGGAAGACAAACACACAATCTTTAAAAATAGAGGGATGCTTAAGGGAACTTGTATCTTCTTAGACGAAGATTGGACACTAGCCTAATAGGGAGAGTGGGAGAAAGTGAAAACAACAAGAGAGGCAGGGAAATGGGCTTGGTTGAAAAGTGGGAAAGCTCAAATCAGAGAGCGATTCCCACATAAAAAATAGGGAATCGGGGCCCTAAATGAGCTTCTACAATTGGTAAGTAGAATTGTAGAGGCTTCCCTTAGAGGAGAGGTCTGGGGTTGGGGCCCATTGCGAAAGGGAAGGACATCGTTATTCCTCTGAGCATGATGGTTGCAGGGTCCCTAATTTTGAAGGGTACAACAAATTTTTAGTTTGGAACAAAGGGACTGAAACTGGCAAAGGGCACGAAGGGATTACGATGCTAGTTTGGGAAACCTGGAATGGTATCATAGAAATGGTAAAAGAAGACCCAAATAAATAGTTCATATGGCTGAAAATAATAGATAGAAAAACCACAATAAGGGTAGTTGTGTGTTACTTTGACTCGAAGAATTTGAAGTTCTTTAAGAAGAGAAATCTCAATAGCGAGGATCTTTTTGTGGCATTAATGAAAGACATTTCTATCTTCACCACCTTAGGGGACATAATGTTAGTTGGGGACTTCAATGCTAAGATAGAAAACAATCAATGTCTATAGTTGGACAACAAAGAGGGAGAGGATAGCAACCCCTGTGGCTTGAGGAGAACGGGGATTTGATGTGGGTTAGAACTTCTAGTGATGTTAATAAAAGTGTGACTCATTTTGGCGCTGAGCTTCTTGGTCTTTGTAGCCTATATAAATTGGTTATTTGCAATGGTATGCGGGCTTGGCCAAGATTTGGTGGTGTCACTTATAAAACTTACAATGGGCATAGTGTGGTAGACAACATTATTTGCTCCCAAAGTTCTCTATTCAGGTTGTTGGAGTTCAAAATTGGGAGCTGCCCCTTGGAACTAAAGTTTGATCATATGCCTCTATTTGTTAAATTTGGCCTTCTAAAAAACAACCAGCAAAGACAGCAAGACCAAACTTGCAAAAGGAGGCACACATGCAAGGTAAAATTATTGTGAGCCAAGAAAATCAAGAGCTCTTTGTTGCTTCCCTTGAACAACACCTTCAAATGGTGAAAAACAACATAGTGGGGAAAGAAAACACTGAAACTAGGGGGTTTATTGACAACAATATGCTGGTTTTGATAATCCATAAAGCCTTCAAGGTTTGGAAGAGATCTCAGCCCTAAAAGGGGTTTGCAAATACTTTCTCGACTAATTCTTGGTATGACGAAGAGTGCAAGGTTGCTAAATGATCCCTTGAAGAGAATAAGTCTAACAAGGACAGTAAGAAAAGTATGAGGAGCTGGTAAGAGTTAGAAAAGAGAGTTATATGATATCAATAAGGAAAAAATTACTTTTGTTGGGTAAGCATAACTCGAAAGGATTTTGGAGAGAGCTGCAACAAAAGCTAAAACAAGTTTAAAATAATATCTTAGGGGACCGATGGCTGGAATATGCCAAGATCTTGTATGAGCGATCATAGATGAATGATAACCCACCCATTATTATCATTTCTGTCGAGCTCTTCTGGGTAAATGATATCAATCAAGGAATAAAGAAATTAGCGAGTGGTAAAGCTAAAGACATTGATGGGTTACAAGCTGAGTTTCTAAAGTGGAGGGTTGATCTCCTTGACCTCACATCAAGCATATCTTTAACAACATCATGCATGTTGGATTTCCTGAAGAATGGATAACTAGTGTCGTTATCCCTCTCTTTAAGAGTGGTGACATTAATAACCCCTCTAATTATCACATTATTATGATCATCACTCTTCTAAGAAAATTGTTTGGGAGCATGTTAGAGTGCAAAATCAATGATTGGGCCAAAAAAGAGGGAAAAAGAGCTAAAGGGCAGGCTGCTTTCAGGCCTAAACACTCAACTATCGATCACTGCATGACTCTTAGGCACTTCATCAAGAAGGTTTGGGACACCCAAGGTGGGGAAGCTTTCTTTTGCTTTCTTGATTTTAAAAAAGATTTTGATATGGTGCCTAGGGATAAAGTTTGGAGTAGGATGGAGGAACTTGGGATTCTAGAGGAGTATCGGGTGGCTGTTCATAAGCTTTATGAGCAGGTCAGGGCTAAAATTAGAACTAGAGAGGGTTTGTCTGAATGCTTTGGCAGTGATATTGGGGTCAAGCAAGGGTTTCCATTATCCCCCACTTTATTTGGTTTATATATTGATAAACTTGAAGAGTGGTTAAACAAAACCGATAGAGAAGGCATTCAGTTGTCTTGTTATGTGGTGAAGCTCCTTTTGTACATGGATGATCTTATTCTAATGGCAAAATCTGCCAATGGTTTGATCACTCATTTGACAACTCTTGAGCTCTTTTACTAAGAGGTCGGGATGCAGGGGAATACCAGCAAAACCAAGATCATGATTTTTTTGTTGAAAAAAAGAAGTAGCAGTTTAATTTCATTTTTGAAGGGAACACATTGGAAATAGTGGAAGAATACAAGTACCCAAGAATTGTTTTTCACAATAGGCTCAGCTGGGAGTCTTGTAGGGCGAGCAGGATTCTAGGTGGGTGAAGAGCATCTTACTTGCTCCATAATAGGTGTAGGAAAGCCAAAGTTTGGGATTGGAAAACCAAGAAAACCCTTTTCAGGGTGTTGGTCACGTCGATCATCCATTATGGGTGGGAGGTTTGGGGGAGCAGCATGTCAAACCACAAGTGGAAACAACTTGAAAGAATTCAAAAACCCCTTAATACCAGTAATTTTAAAGTCAAATCAATGGTCCCCTATGAGATTCTTTTAGCGAAAGTGAGTTTTTTCCCGCTAGAGGCATCGGTAATTATAAGACTTTTAAGGTACTTAAAAAAGGTGGACAATATGGATGAGCATCACTGGCCCAAAATGGTGTTGGGGGACAGACTTGATTGTATAAAAAAGATGTGGATGAAGCAAAACAAGAAGTGGATGGATAAGTCGGACATTAGCTTGCTTGATTGTCCTAACAATAAGGAAGAAATAAAAAAGTTTGTGTTAGATAAATTTAGAACTACCATGTGGTCAAATCAGATTAAGAGAAAAAAAAAAGAGCTTTATATTAGAGAGTTCAATTCTTCGAGGGATCATGGTGAAAAATAATATATGTGGGTTGCTCTCAGGGGAAAGGCAAATATTTTAGTGGTTCAGCGGAGGACTGGGTCCCATCGTCTAAGATGTGAGATGGGTAGGTGGGTGATTCCCAAAGAAGAGTGGATCGAAAGATCATGCATTTGTTATGACAAAAGGGTGGTTGAAATAGAATGGCATTACATCATTGAGTGTGCTACATATGCATATATTTGTGATCAGTTTGATAACAGCTGGAATGTGAACAATCTTAGTGAGTTATTTGAGGAGCCTCAATTCCTCAATACAACTAGTTTACTGGTCAAGATTCATGGCAAAAAATTTGATCTCAAAAGGAGGTTAAAAATATCTTAAGGGTTTCTTCCCAAATCCCTTAGGCTACTTGGCCTCGTGGACGTCATTAAAATATTTCATTCATTCATTCAAAGATAGCACGACCGCTGTAATGTTAAAACAAATGGGTTTTTTTAACTTTAATAGGTAGCAAGTCGTTAGTCGCACAGCATGTTACCCATGAAACTTTTGCTATCCAAACTTTTAAAAGTTACCCTTAACCACGTGGAATCAACACATAAAAATAAAATGTTGTTGGTGGGTCAATTCCCAAAATAACCCAAGGCAAGGCAAGAGCGAAGGTCCCACCAATGCCATCATATTTTTAGTGAATTCAAGTCCTACGTTCTCTCTTTTCTCCTCCAATTTGAAGGTTGCCTTTGCAATCAAGATGATACATCACTCGGGAACAACAAAAGCCCTCTTTTCTTGTTATAGAAAGAATTATTTTCAAATTTGCACTTATCTAAAATTTGAATTGAATGGCATGCACAAGTTGAGATTGCCAAATTTGAAATTTTATATTGATTTATAATTAAGAAAATTGGCAGAATAAAACAAACAAAATTATAATAGAAGAAATATTCTCGAAAATATTGTGAAAACATTAAATTTTAAAAATATAATTTAATTTATATCTTTGTTTTTTAATAATAAATAATTGTGTTGATAATCATTTTAGAATGGTTGTTGAGTGGAGTGTAATGTAATGAGGTATTCATGATTATGTTTTATTTTAAATTTGATACCCATTTAATTATCATTTAGATTTATTTTTATTTAGAGAAGTTATTTTAAAAAATTTAATATCTGCTAATAATAAATATATATCTTCTAATATCTCAAATCGTAAATCAATAATGCGAGATTGGGTTATCATAAATATAACCACAAATTCATATAAATTATTTTATAATAGCAAACACATTTGTTTTAAGTAGAGAAATAATCAAAGTACATACATTTAGTCCATCCAACGTATGAATGAATTTCCACAATATTATTTAACACATAAATAACAGGAGTAACAACTACAACTTATACCATCGAAGCATAATATATGTTTAAATTGAAATTTTCTCATTACTATAAATAATTTTCAATAAAGATATTCTATGACATCCCATAATATCATGGTTCACAAATATTCAAATATAAACAACCAGTCAATAACATCAAGAAACAATTGCCTTGAAGTCCTAATTTCATGCTTTTTCATTTATATGTATTTTATTGTATCATAAGAATTGTGTTCATAATATGTGGTTGGTGGCATATTCTCCCAGAGTCTAGACTTAGTTATAATAATCATTAGATTTATAGACTCACACCATAGAGCTGCAATACATACTATATAAGTATTTTCACTTGTGCATGTTAATACAGAAAGATCCATACAAATGTAATATACACAAATTCCTTAGTAATTTAAAGGAATCATAATATGCATTATGAATACCTCTCATGAAGGATTACATTTACTCTTAGATTTCTTTGTTTTTGCCAAGTATCAAATATTTAAATGAGATAGGTTATACCATTAGATATATTATACATAACCCTCACCATGGTCAAAATATACCCTTATAATTTATTTAGACATTTTGATTCATACAATATATAATTTGTCTAATATGTACTTAAATTATATATCTAACATATTTCTTATCATATATTTAATCGTATGATTGTTACTATATTATCTAATAGTATAATTGCATCTTCATATATAATTATTATGTAAATCTTTCATCTAATAAAAGACATATATTCTGCGTAGCAATAACATTCTGGTCATAGACTAAAAATGACTTGTAGCTCAGGGAAATGAGTTTAGATTCTTAAAGGAATATAGTAATATTTTTAAATTTGCAGCATATAAATATTCAAATTGCCCAATTCAAGTCTAAAGATATACAAATCAGTACGGAGATACAGAGTTCAAGTCACCACATTCATATCTACTAGATACATTCGTCAATGCAGTTTTGTAACATTAAGGATATATATTTAAGTTTCGCCCTATATATACTATTGTTCCCATTGCCACTGTTATTGGCTAATAAACAACAACTAGAGAATGATAAGTTATTGGTAAATTCATATCGGCCACTTAATAAGATATTTCACCTTGCTCAAATACGTATTGCCCTATATGCAACCTTTGGGTCATAAATACAATCTATACATTAGAATAATAATACAAATACAAACCCATATATATGTATATACTAGTAAAACTATTCTTTTAAAATCAGTTTTCTTGTTTTATTGTAATTCCAGATTGTGGTGCATACTCTTCATTATTCTTTGATATACTTTTCGGATGACTATTACAAGACAAAATGACACAAGGCATCAACCCACTCCTATCTGGTTTTCACAAATATATGCAGTCTA
This sequence comes from Torreya grandis, assembly GCA_037957365.1. Taxonomy (NCBI): domain Eukaryota; kingdom Viridiplantae; phylum Streptophyta; class Pinopsida; order Cupressales; family Taxaceae; genus Torreya; species Torreya grandis. The sequence continues at coordinate 1,420,153 of JARHVA010000043.1, forward strand.
AAAAGGCTTTAGTATTTCCCATTGGTTTTGCTCAGATTTAATTTGTTGTTGTCAAGCGCTACATTAAAATATATATATGCTACTACAATTTAAATCAATGAGTGCATGTATGGCTTCAATAATGCATGAATATACTCACAATAACAATATTGTATCCTTTGGTTTATCATATGTCGGATAATAATAATAATATTGTTTGTATAGTGTTGATTTACCTATAAATAATACGCTGAGTGTGTCATTGATTTTACTATACATGCTCAAAATAATAAACTACCAATCTGCTAATACCATTAACCATGTATGTATGGCATCAACACTACCCCGCCCCGGCCCCCGCCCTCCGCGCCCACACGCGCGCACACACATATATATAGATATATATATATATATATATAAGTTACTAGAATCTTGACTTCTAAAATTGTAGATTTCTGTTGTTTAACATAACCCAGTTTTATACGATGTAACTATCCAAGACAAAAAGAACGATGCAACATAAGATTGGCATTTGGAGTAATTAAGCATAGTTCATTGTTATTTCTTACATGGTTGATTGTATAGTTTTTTTCACAATGTTCACTATGAGGTTAATCTATCGTGAATGTAAGTTTATATGCATGGGTATGCCAATTGGTATAGTTCTCCTATAGCTCTTTAAAGATTTCATTTCTAAATTTTACCAATTGATTTACTTATGGATTTATTGAAGCACCCAACATAGAAATTACAATAGAATTTACATATAAAATTTACCAATTGTATTGCAGAATTCATCATTATTTTTAGTTTGCTCATTCACATTAAATATCTAGAATTTAAGTGCAATGCCTACCTGGTATTATGCTCTGATGTTTCTTATGTGTCTTCTCTTTCCTTCTGCTCCTATTGCGCTTCACTTCTTCTCTCTCTCATTTTTTTCCCTGAACTCTCCTTTCTTCTCTCCCCTACTGTTGCACCCCTACTCTTCATTTTTATCTTTTGTTCTCTCTTATTCTTTGTTTCCTTATGGAAAAGGCGTAGCTTTGTTCTTTTTAGTTTCTTTTTTCTTTAAACTATGTTTTTCTTTTATTTATTTTATGTTAGGATTTTATCTTTTTGTTTTTTCCTCTATATTTAAACATTTCTTCTTTTTCATCTTATTTCGCTTTTTGAATTTATTTATTTTATTTCTTATTTTTAAATTTCTCAAATTATCTTAATAATAAATTATTAATTAATACAAAAGTTAGCCATAATAATTTAGTAAAGATACTACAATCATAAACACATAAAATTAACTCCAAATCATCACTACATTAGGTAAATCATGCGTAAATATTATTTAAATATAAATGTAATTAAAATGCATTACGCAACCATTTTAGCTATGAATCTAACATGTCCTAAATAATGTGGTGTGTGTAGGGTTCCAATGGATTTCTTTATCTTCTCCCAACATATCCATCTATGACACATTTTTTGATGATGTTCTCCCTCCATCACGCTCTGAGGGATGAGTTTTACATCAATCTCACAACAAACAGGAAGTTAGACCATAACAATATTATATGCATACATCATAAAATATAACTGAAATAATAAATCAACATGTTTGTAATGTAAACATATACACTAGAGCTAACTCATAGCAATGCAATCATGTAACCTAAGCAATATCTAGTTGTCCCATGTAACAACATATATCTCAAAGCTTAGTTAAAAAATAACCAAATCAGATTTTTTAACTATAAGTTTCCACGTATAATCAATAATTTGCTTAGCGAGGAATCAGAATGTAACATCCTTCCCCCTAAAGCTAGTCATTATCCCGTATGACTCTTATTCAAACATAAGTTTTAAACTAAAATATTGTTTTGTAGAAAAAATAATATAATATAATAGTATCTAATCAAGTAAATAAACGTGAAAATCGCCTGTAGAACTCCTCATAGACCTCCCAAATGACACTATCCTTAGATTATTGGTCCTATTGGACATTGCAGTATTACATCTCTCTATTACGCAAATGAAGTTTACGAGTGTCAAATACTTTGATTGGTTATATCATGACCATCCTAGGATCTAGAACTTGCAAAGCATTCCAATTCAACACGTGTGTAGGATCATCTATATATTTTTTAAGATAAAAAATACGGAAGACATTATGTAATAGAGCTAAGGCTAGTGGTAATACAAGCATATATGCTACAGGATTGACCACTTCTAACACCTCAAAGGGTCCCACATATCTTGGTGACAATTTCACTTGCTCATCCATAATTGCCAGACTCTTTTGTAATTTCACCAGCCTATCCATAATTGCGTGACTGTGTTATACTAATTCTAGCCCTATTTTATGACCTATTGCCTCAACATCCAGGTGCTCTTTATGTAGGGAGATTGACTCTACTATGTTCGAGAGTAAATTGACCTTACTTATATTCTAAGCAGCATAGAAAATGTTCATACGCCTGAGTGATTGCTTAGTATCAAGCATGAAAGTTTTCATAAGCTTCATTATATCCTTTTCTTCCATGTCCTCCATTCCTGGTATGACCTCCCACATTTTCTTTAGCCAAATTATCATAAATAGATTCTTAATCTCCTTATCCAAGTTCTTGGTGAAGTTAGTAATTATTACCTCCCCTATTAACCAATCTACTGAAGTAAGTCTCTCCCTTTATTTTTCTCTACTCTCACATCCTTCCTTCCGTTATACTCTCACATTCTTAGGTTTCAATACTTCAGTTATCTTGTACAAAAAAACTCCACATTGCAGGGCGAAGATAGGGATTATTTTTATGTCATCATCCATCATCCTGAAAAATATTTCTCCCCACTCTCTAATAACTCTAATCATGACTCCCACATGAGTCTTCCATCCTCTCACACATTTTTATGATTACATTTTAATGTCTATCATCACTTTTATAAGATGATTTGACAATCCCTTGCTTAGTTTGATAATTTTTAGGCCACCTAGGCTTAACACTCATATAATAAAAAAAGAAATGCATCAAACCAAGCTCTACGTGCAAGAATAACCCATTTATAAATCTATATGATTGCTTATATCCCACTCAAGAAATCTCCTTTACAATCTATTTTTCTTCCAATTTTGACCCTAAATAGTTTTTCAAATCTCCATTTATCAAGGTGCAAGCTCCTTTCAAAAAATTATTTGACCACTCCTTATATTTGACTCTCCTTCTACCTGAGCTACATTGCTTCATTAGCTACCCCCAATTTGCTACTACATTACCTTCTCTCTTTGATTATATAAACCTCATTGACCCCATCTTATTTGTGATTGTATGAATATCTTCAATGATAATCCTAATTCTCCAAGCCTTAGCTCTCCTTAAAATTAGCATATTAATCACTACTTGTGAATCGCCTTCAACATTGAGCTCCTTCCATCCATACTTTTTCATTATTTTCATACCTAAGTAAACTACTCTTACTTTTACCACATTATTTGATTCAATACCTATTACTTGAGAAAACATTAGCATGGGTTGTCTTTCATCATTTTGAAAAATTATGTCTGCTCCTGCTAGACCATGATTACCTTTTGAGTCCCCATGTTGGGTTATTTTTGATAATTTTAGATTGGCACTGAAGTCTAGCCCAATGAACTAGTGCACTAGCCCTTTCATACAAGAGTTATGTCTCGTGTGCTCACTCGAAGTAGTAGCAAAATACTGAATACCATATGTTTTATTGCATAGTTTGGATAACTTGTTCATAGTCCTCTTTATGTTAATCAAATAGGGATTATGTAAAAGCATAAATAGACTACCTTGATCCTTTGAGTTATAGGTTTGATTAATATTACTACACAAGATTTTGTCATTTTTTATTAGCATTAGTTATCTTACAAAAGAAAATGTGATAGGGTATAACTCGTATATAAGCTAACACTTAATTCACACCATCATTCATCATAAAATAAGAAGTTAACAGAAACCCATTATTCTAATATATTAAGCTTAACCCACATAAAGGTATATGTTTGTCACAATCACATCTTAGAATCCATTTCTCCCCATAATGCTTTACAATAAGGGTATTTATACCTTTTTTGCTTTGACCAAGTTTTTACAATCATTAATGGCATGAAGAATTGGCCAATGAACTCTCAACAGACTAAGAGTCGTGGTGCTTAACAATCAATTCTTCTTAAATATCTTGGCCTTTGCACCCCCTATATCCTTGCTCTATGCTATATGTTTGCTACCATGCATTCCTCTCCTTGTGATCTGGTGCAAAACTTCCTACCAATAAGGTTAGAGTGACCCGTATGAACCGTTCTTCCAACTGTTCCCACTTTCCATGCGCTCCCCTAGTCTTCTGCTAATGTTTCGAGTCCTACGTCCTCAGGTTCCTTGTGACTCATTCCCCTCTAACTGAGTCCTCTCACACCGGTTCCATTCACACCATTATCCTCTTATGTCCCATAGGTTCCATGCCATTGTGCTTCTGTGCCTATTAGTTTCATGCCATGGTCCTTCCACATTGATTTGGTTTTACACCAAAATTTGACAACATTTAGTCAAAATTTTGGGGCCAACATCACCCCACACTACTCTCTTAGTCCATCTTAGACTAAGTCATTTTAGCTTCCTCCAAAAATTTGGCCCCAAACTACTCGAACTCCTTCTTCAGATTGTCCCAATGTGATAATGCCTCAAGAACTTTCATAGTTATTTCTTTTATGGTCCCCTTTAATTTTTTTTATCTCCTCAGGTTGGCTAGGGGTCTCATCAGCCTTCTTGACCTATTCATCTAGGGATGCGGTGGTATCCTTCTGGACATCTTCAAGTGTAGAGACCTCCTTGTCAACCTATCCTCAAAGGGATGCAAAATTCATGTTTAGCTATTGATGATGTTTATTGATGGTGTCCTCTATCATCTCTACATCCTTGAATGATTTTACATGCTCAGTTCGATATTTTATTAACATCACAACATTAGCTAGATGTTGCCTTTGGGATTTTTAAGCTTAGAATCGAGCCTCCAAAACTTTATTAGGGCACTCTAACTGTACAAAAATGTTGCCTAAAATGGGGATAACTTACCCAAATCTCCCTATAGTACATTTTCAAACATCATCAACCATGGTGAAATGTTTAGCCAATTCTAATCCCTCATTTCATGGTACGGGTTGCTCCTTGCATCACTTGAGCAGCTATTCCATCAGGGTTTCTAGATTTCTTATGGTATCCCCATCAAGAGGTACACCATCTGCTATCACTAGGTCTTCATGAAAAAAAAATTATAGAAGTTTAAGACCCTTACTTTTGCCTTTGTGGCCTTTTGGAGTTGTTTCAATGTGGCCACTTCCTCGATGAGTACTTGTTTATGTACAACTTCCTTATTATACATTCTTATAATTTTGTCATGTTTCCTCTCAATCATGTGCGCATTAGAACATGAAAAAATATTTTCGCACGTAAACTCCATGCCCATCTTTAAAAAGGTGGCACTTTCAAAAAAAGGGTAGATCTTTTGTGGATCTACCCACAGTGGTTTTGGTAGCGTTAGAGCAGCTGAGCCCAAGGAAAGGCTATGCTACAAGAGTTTAAACTCACACTCCTCATTGTACATATCAAGCATGAAGGATATGTGCTTCCTTATTTCCATAGTTACCTCCTTGGGAATGAAGTGTGGCCAAAGATAGAACATCTTATATTCAATGTTGAATTGGTAATGCTCACATGTATTACCTACCACACCACCATCTTGCTCTTCTAAGGACTCGATCGGTCCCTTCCCCTTACTAGGGTCATGCTCAAGCTCAGCCTCCTCATGGCCACTAGTGGCTATCTCACTATCTTCTTCACCATCATCCTCCTCATCATATTGTGTTTCAACATCAAGTAGTGAATCATTAGAGGTGGCTTTCTCCTCCCATACTAGGGAGGGAGTTTTCTCAGAATTAGAACTCAAGCTATGGGCATGCACCTTAGGAGCTTCCTATTGGGGTACTTATCTTAGGGGATGTTGTTGGGAAACTCTTACAGTAAAAGCACTTGGGGGAGATGGTGGTGGAGACAAAGAAGGTGGAGGTGGAGGTGGAGAAGGTGGTATAGAAAGAGGAGAAGTAGGTTAAGGAGATGAAGGGTGTAGAAGCAAAGAGTGAGGAGGCATATAGCGTGAAGGAGATATAGAAGTGTGAAGAGATGGAAATAAATGTGTAGATGGTGAAGGCCGAGGTGTAGGTGGTGTAGAGGGATGAGATGACACTGGTATATAAGACAATGCTTCTATAGTTTTTCAACATTTTTGGTGGGCCTGATGCCCACTTGTATTGGAACCAACATCCGACTGCTTCTTCTTCTTTTGGGGTGGTGCTGATGGAAGTTTCTCCTTGGGGTCCAGGCCTTGTGGATTCTTTTGGGCGTGAAAAACGTTGAACACTTTGTGAGTTTACTCCCCCACTAATGTTTACTTCACCTAAATGTCAGTCAGATCTATCATCATATTCTCCATGTAGGCCTTCTTACTTGGATATACAAATAATTTACGGAGAGTGTGAATCTTTGAGTCTATTCTTTCACCCTGTAGGATGATAGGTTGTGTGTTGTATATTTGATTGATGGAGTCTATGAAGTACCACATCAAAAATGCATATGGTAACTTAAGCCATGCTAAAAGCTCTCTAGATGGGTTCATTCAGATATGTATGAGGGAGAAGTTTTGCTTTACAACAAACTATGCTTGTTCCACAACCAAAGGGGGCAAGTCCTTGAAAATGTGCCACTCATTCCCAAACATTACCTTCATCCCATCAAACTAGTACCTCATCTTGATCTTTTATGAGGGGGTGATGTGACCATGTGAACACCTTATAGCATTCATCAGGGGACTTATGCGTGGGAGGGTACACCCACTTTAGTGTTCTAGAACTATAGTCTAACACCCCAATTTTATCAAAAACCATTAAGAGGGGGATCACCCCCCCATGGAAACCTATACTTCATCTCCCAATGGGTCCTCTCCATGTCTTCAATAATATTTTAGGAAAATAGCATAGCCCAATTGTAATTTATCCCTTGTGAGACCTGATGAGCAATGTAGAGGTACACCATGTCAACCTCTTTTCAATGATCAGTCCCTCTGATCTTGGTCATGATGATCCATGCCACAATATGAAGGGTGGGATCTTGCAAGTTCTTGATGTACATGGCATGGCCTTATTTTTGATACATCAACATCGTGGTGGTCTTATAGATCTCCTCAAATTCAACCAAGTTATCAATTATGCTCATCCCCGAGCATCATAGTCCCATGACCTTGTTAATCCTTTCGGGTGTGATCTTTATTTTGTGCTCAGTGAAGAAATTATAGTACTCATGGATTCGTGAAAGAAGGAATTGATCAGCTTCCATGGGCTTATCAAAATATGGAAAATTTAATAGTCAAAAATATCCTGTAGCATTCAGTTGGTTAAAGATCATGAGATCATACACCACTTGGTTCTTGGTGTTAGCAGTCTCCACCCGATAATCATTTTTGAGCTCAACCTCATTCTTAAGATGGCAATGATTGTAGTCAAAGATAATACAAGTGGAGACCTTGGAGACCCAGTTCTATGTACACAACACTAAATATGGATATTGCATCTCTTTAATTAATAAAGATGGGGTGGGGATGCTTAAGCTTTCTATGTTGAAGATGATTGGGCTTGTTTCACCTTGTGCATAATATTTTCTTCTTCTTTTTTTGTGTTGTACTTATTTTTATGGTCATCTTCCCTAATTAGAACCCAGTCTCCTCTGCTCACCTCTTCTTCTTATGGTATTGTTGACAAGGTTTCAAGTCTTTTGGCCTTTTTCTTAGGCCACATTACCCTTCGAGGAGCCTAAAGGTTAACGTGTGACAGTCGATTATTTCCAAAAGAATACATGGTTGTAGATTATTGATTTATAATTTTGAGCTTAAACACCATTCAATGGTGGACCTATAACCTGAAAATTTTAAAACTGTCACTTTTCTAATGAACTAGGCTTGGAATGTCTCTTCTCAACTTGGTAATGACCTACACAGTTTGCTAAGGACATGAAATCTCTTTGCTTGGCTATGGATTTGATTGACTCAGCTCTTGTAGTCACTTGACCTTTGGCTCTAATAATCTAAATTTAAATGCAAGGTAAAGTGTAAAATGAGTTTTACGTGCCTATTTATAGGCTCTAAGAGGGTTGTATCCTCATTAATGCCTTCCCATCACCCATCACTTCATGGCATTAATGCAGATCCTTAACGACCACCACATTTAGATACTTGATTTTTAAAATTAATGCATTAATAATATTATCCCATCATGTTATTGGCACATTTTTTTCCATAGATATATTTTCTGCATTAATTTCACATCCCATCTCATGCCTTTATTTGAAGTGGATGATAGTTATGCTCCACACTTTTGGTGAGGTAGGAGACAGTTGTCTCTTTTAATTTCTAACTGATAGTCAAAACCTTACCCTTTCATGCCTTAAATGACTCATGCACCTTTAGTGCCTTATACGCCCATAATAACTAAGGCACCGATGTAACTCATGTACCTAATTAACTTGTGCGCTTTTCATATTTGCAATTTTAAACATGACTTCTTACCCCACACTAAAATGTGTTGTGGGCCTCCATGAAAAGAACAAAAACTTTGAAAATTAAATTACAAAAAGGGAAAGTTGTGCATAATAAAGGTAACGCTTTTATTGAAATCAATAAATCCTAAACTAATGGCATAAGCCTTATTAATTACAAAAACTTTAGCAATCCTAGAGTGAAATACGATTGAAGTCAACTTCCATTATAGTGCCCAAGAAGGAACTGACCATCCATCCTTTGTAACCGACATGATCTGTTAGGTCTAATGTTATGTATTATAAAATGACCATTCCAGTGTATGTGGAGATTTTATAAGTGGCACGAGAACTTAGAGTCATACAACAAGACCTTCATTCCTAAGGAAAATCTTATATTCTTTATATAGTGATCATGACATGCCTTCTGATTGCATTTTTATACACCCTAGCTCCAATGAGCAAGGAATCAAGAATTATTTAGTTGTAATAAAGTGGTTAGGTGCACTTTTAAATATGATTCTTCATCTAGTTATCCTACGCATAGATGGTACCAAGAACTCTACTGGTAGGATTGCTTCCTTACCATACACCAAGTGGAATGGCGTGCTTTTGTTTAGGTGCTTCAATGTTATTCAATAAACCCATAGAACTATAGACACCCTATCATCCCAATCGGTTCAACTAATCTTGTAGATATTTTCAATGTGGTACCTAGGATTTTGTTGAAAGCTTCATTAGTTCCATGGCTTACAGGTGATATGGGGTTATTTTTTGGTGTGTGATCATGAACTCAACCAGTAAGATGTGAATTATTTCATTCAAAAAGTGGGTTCTACAATCACTAGTGAAACTCAAGGGGCATCTAAACTTAGTTATGACATTCTCCTAGATGAACCTCATAGTAGTAGCAATAGTACAATCCTTTTTGGATGTGGCTTCATCCTAGAACATAAGATAGTTAGTTGCTACAATGATGTACCAAGAACCTATCCATCATCATGTTGGAGTGATGGGACCAACAAATCAATAGCCCATTTTTCAAAGGGTTCTTGAGAAAGGATGGCTCATAGAGGCATAACATCTCTTCAATCAAGTTTTCCTACACATTTATATATGTCACATTGCTTGACATATGCTTTAGCATCTTGGAAGAGAGTTCACCACCATAATGCAGCTAGCAGAACCTTTCGAGCGATAGCCTCTCCAACATATTATCCACCAACAATACCTTCATGAACTTAACAAACTACCTTGAAGCACTTATTTTCATTGCACAATGTTAAATAACTTCATCATGGCCCACTTTATAAATATTGCCTGCTATAAGTTAAAAAGGTGCAGCATGAAATGCAAGATGATTTTTGGCTTGTGAGGTGAGATAGTCAGGTGCAGAACCAGTGGTCAAGAACATCACAATGTCTTCCAATTCTTTAGGTACCCATGTAACACATAAAATTTCTACATCAAGAATATAATCCTCTATGGTGCATGGTGGTTCTCCATTCTCAATTCATGATAGGTGGCCAAGTCCACAATTGGCCTTCCTAGGTTTCACCATAACTAAAAACTATAATTATTAGAATAAAACAATCCAATGACAGATTCATCCATGTAGGATGGGTTTATTGACAAAGCACTTCAAAGACTCTTGATCTATATAGAAAACAAAAGGAGTGCTAATGGGTATTATCTGAACTTCTGCAAAGCATAGACCTTTGACAATGCTTCACACTCCGTAGTGGTATATTTTATTTTAGCTAGTGTGAGATTCCTATTGGAAAAGTAGATTGGGTAATCCAAGTGACCTTCACCTAGTTATGAAAAGATTGCACCAATGTCCATACCAGATGCATCAACATGGACATGAAATGGCCTTGTCCAATCGAGGAATTGGAGAATATGAGCAGTGACCAGCTTTTCCTTGAGCGTTTCAAAAGCCTCTTTACAAGATCAAGTCCATATGAAATGTTTATTCTATTTTATAAGTTCTTTGAGGGGCACGATAATCTTTGCATATCTATGAATGAACTTTCTATAATAACCCATGTGGCCTAGAAAGGTGCAAACCTCACACTAGGTTTTGAGTGCTAGAAGGTGAAGAATAATAGATACCTTTGTCAGGTCTACCAAGAGTCCTCCTTACAAATAATATGCCCTAGGAGCACACCAAAAAGTGTTATAAACAAGTACTTCTTTAAGTTTAATGAGATTTGTAAGACCCGACAACACTCAAGAATAAACCTGAGGTTAGCGCAATGGTCCTTGACCAAACCATATACTATCAAATTGTCCAAATAGACTTGGAGGATCTTGTAGATGAAGTCCTTAAAGGCTTCAGCTGCTATTTGTGAAAACATTATTGGGGTATTTTTTGACCCGAAGGGCATAATAATATAGGCAAATTATCCACATTTAGTGGTGAAGGTTGTCTTAGGCTGGTATTTTTTAGCTATTTACCTGATGGTACCTTGAGAAGCCATCTATGAAAGAGTACACTTCACAACCAACAACACCTTCAAGGATTTCCTTCATGAATGACATTGGAAAATGATATATTACATAGGATGCATTGAGTAGTCGGTAGTCCACACAGATATAGATCCATTTATCCTTTTTTATACTAATCACCATAGGACTGACCCACTCAGATTCATCAATGGGAGTGATTACTCTATCACGTAGCATACTGTCAATCTCCTCTTTAATGCACACCCATAGATTAAGATTCATCCTATATTAGCATTTTTTCACTAGTCGATTGTTGTCAACTAACTTAATATACATCTTCCCCTAAGACAGGTAGACTCCTTTCATTTCACTATAGTTCTTTAAGAAGACATCCTAATATTATTTTAGTAATTTAAATATTTTTGAAATCTTTATGTCAATCCAATACTTTCCTACTATAGCTAGCTTTAGTTCTTGTTCCAAGCTGATGTTATGCTAATTAGTCTAAATAGGCCCATGATAGAGGTTATCTATATCGGCACCTACGTACTGAATAATGCTTATGCCAAAATCTATAGGAATATCTAAAAGGTTGGATAATGGGTCGAATGGATTGGATCCTTCACCTTTTTCACTTGTAATACAAGCTTTTATTTTCCTAGATGAATTTCTACACGTCAGTTCGAATCAAAGACTGGCACGGGTACAGGAACTTGGTGTATCGATTATTCATGGAATAAGTGTAGGGGCTTCATAGGGTCATGATGGATAATCCTCAAACATTCTTATACAAAACATGGGTCACCTAATGCCACTTGATGCATGGCTTATAGGGTGAGGTGCGAATCCATTCTTGGTGAAGAATAGGACATTGTCAAGTTCATGTTCTCCTTCAATAGATGTCAAAACTTGGTACTCATGTGTCACTCTTCATGAATGTACCATGCTTGTGCCCAAGTGCATAAAGTTACATAAAATGCATGCACCCATAAATATTTCACTAAGTGGGACTCATCATTTTTCCACATTATTTCACAAACTTCGATGTGGGGCTCAGGGGCTTATATTCCACTGTAGCTGACTTCTCCCTTTACTTTGTTATCATGATGTAACCAATGGTGTAAGACTTGATCCTACCTAATCCCACTAGAGGATTCATTCATAATGGGTTTTCCACCATCATGAAATTATGCCATCAAAGGGATGAACTAAAGATCGAAGATGATCTTCATCAGTGTGGTAAAACTCTTCAAGGCACTGAATGAAGTCTCAGACTTCCATCTTCTCGTGGAACCTTGGAGCCTCATCAAGTATTTCAAAGGGTCTCTCTATGATAGGTCCCTTAATGACTTGGCCAGTGATAAGGTGAATGAACCTCTGTCATTTATTAAACTAATATGACACATTCTCTTAGTTATTGATGGTATTGCATACTCTACTAGTGAGGTCATAGTCACCATGAACCCAACAACTACATGCATTGCTTACAGTGTCAAAGATGGACTGAGTATCTAACCATCAAACAATGACATCTAAAGTGGGATCTATTTTCTCATCATTCCTTACAGTAAAATTATAGATATGGTTTATATTTTCATCATCAACATGGGCATGCTCTATGTAAGGGGGCCCTTGTGCTTGATTTAGTGGTATTACAAGATGTTGATCGGTGTTTTCAAAACTAATGTAGCACTTCTTGACGCTAAATTATGCCTTATTCTCATAACACCAAGGTCTTCCCAATAAATTTGGGTAATCATCAGCTTAAGCTAGCTCTAGAACCTCAAAATCTACTTTGAATGGTACTCCAAGTATGTCAATCATTTCATTCTTGAGGACCCCAATAGATAGCATGTAAGTCTTATTTGCCATAAATAAGACATGAGGTGAAGGTTGTAATAATGGACTAGACATCTTGCACCAAATATCTTTAGTGAGGACATTGACTTTTGCATCGGTATCTACTAGTATGTCCTAGATTACCCATTCATAGATGGCAATATTAAGTACTATTTCTTTATCTTCTGGGGGGGTAGAGAAACTAGGAGTGTCCTATCACTAAGCATGATTTAAATGACAATCTTCACTATGACTAGTGACATGAGGGTGAACCTCATTTGGTATTTAGGCTTGACTCTTAAGTTAAACATTGAGTTTTGGGAAAATATCTTTATCCAGCATATGTTTGCATAGTTCTTTAAAGTCATACCATGCCACATGTTGAGGTTCAACTTCCCTTTACACAATATCATGTTGCATTACGTCTTTGTCTTTGAGGAATTGAATATCTCCCTAAAGTTCTCATATGAGTGCCATCGTATCTTAGAGGAAATACTTTTACTGTTGAACATTTGGATACTTTCTAGCTTGTGGTTCTTCACATTATACTTTCTCGATAAGATTAGATTTCGATTGGGCTTGTCCCCCACTATGAGTGGTAATGTTTACCTGTTGAACTATAGGGATGGTTGGGTGTGCACATTAATGTCATTTATCAATTTGAATCATATCAATGCCCATTTTATTTCACTCCTTGGTGATAGCTACATATAAGTTAGGACACTCTTCCATTTATTGGTCCTTTTAACAGAAAGTGCACGTCAAGTAGTATGGGCAATCCCTTTAATAGTGGTCTAAAGACCCATATTTGTAACAGGTCCTAGGTGGTAAACAAGCACATCCTCATCCTTGTCCTCTTCCTTGTCCATGGTAGCCACCACTGTCTTGAGTATTTGCTACTGAGGTTTTGCACATGTTGCATGCTCAAGCTTCATAAATGTCACTAATCAAACAATAGTTGTTAGTGTCATGAGTATAGGCATCACAGATCTTGCAATAGTTAGACACCTTAGTGTGCATAGATCACTGCAAAAGAGGACAAGAGCAAACATCATGTTCCTCATGATAGATTTCACATTTTTGTTAAGTACTACATAGATGTTCTTGCATGCACAATTGCTCCATGTATGCCCTGCAAATTCACAGTCTATACATCAAACACCACTGCGTGTTTCATGCACATTATTAACCATCAACTTTTCAAGTTGTGATGCCATTGAGGCTATTTGTGCATCTAAAAAGGGATTGATCCCAATATCAATGCTTCCAATTGTCTCAGTGTAGAGTGCATCTTATAAAGCTTCATAGAGACTAGTAAAGGTCCTTTATGACAAAGTTTGACAGAAAATTAGTAACAGTCCTCCCACAAACGATTATTCATGTTGATCAGTGTTAATTTCAAATGAAAATTTAGACAACAAGGTTTTAAACCTTGCATCATACTCATGCACACTTTCAATGAGTCCTTGCTTTATGTCTTTCACTGCTGCTATGCTTTATTGCTCAAATTCAAGAATGTCAAACTCCTAAAGAAAGACTGCCTTTCATTGATCATAGTCAACTACCACTTGTTGAGGGTTGAACTTGCGATACCATTTGTGTACATGCTCTAAAAGTGTAGTTGTAAACTGTGTGGCCTTATGCTTAGAGGTTATAATGCCTCACACACTCCAAATTAGTTCATATTTATGGATGTGCTCAACTGCATTCTCCATACCTTGATACTTTGGTAAGTTTAGTGTCATCTCATAATACACTATAGTCAATTGAGGTACTTGAATGGGTAATTATTAGGATCCTCCATCCCTGACCCCTTGAAGAGGAATTCCACTACCTCCTATATCACCTCGTAGTCCACTTCTAGCACCTCCAGCAATAGTGTTTATGATGTGAGGCATAGTAGATGGTTGAGTACTCAAATTGGGGCCTATATTCAGTCCTTGTAGGCCTGGTCCACTAGGCATCCTAAGTTATGTCATAGAATTCCTTTGAAGAGGAAAAGAGAGTGTTAAGTCTAAATGAGCATCAAAAAGCTCAATTTTAGTAACCCTTATCGATTTAGTTTCTGATTCCAAACTATTTATATCCCAATTTTGTATGTGTACTTCATTTGACTCAGAAGCATGAGCGTGCACTATAGTGGGGGAGCCTGGTTGGTTCAAACTTAGTTCCTCAGTTCTTGTCGTCTAGCTTGTTTCTCTTTTGTAGGATAGAAGTGGCATAGAACACAACTTAAAAGTGATGGGGTCCTTGTGTGTTTTCACTTCCCTATGACTCCTAACAACACTCTTTGAGTTCTCCAAGTCTCTTCCCACACTGCTAACTCCTATAATCCTTTGTCAAGCTTCATCATACTTCCATTTCTATATTGAATGTTGGATGGCTACCATTTTGAACCCACAATCATCTACCAACTCCTATTCTCTCCTTCCAAATGTGCAGCTCATGCGCAAGAGGATTTATCTTTCCATTGGTATAGTTTCAAGTCCAAGATCAATAAATAACTTCTTGATTTCAAAATCAAAAAGCTTAATATAATGACCACATGGTTCTCAAAGGAATTGGAATTTGGCTTATTTAGGGCATGAATAAGAAGTTACAACGTACACCAAAATGTAGCTATTTAGAACTCTTTTCCACCAAATGTTGACTGCTTGAATCCACAGGGCTCAAAGTTGTGCAAAATCCCTTTACCATTCTAGCGTCCAAGACTGCCTCCTTCCAAGATTCCTTGATCGCTCTTGAGTATATGCTATCAACCAAGCATGTAAATAAGCTGGGACCTCTGAAAAGAAGGTGTTATATAATGTATTGTAGAGATTCTACTCTACCCACTGCCATGAAGAGATTCTTGGCTTAAGATAATGAACTACAAAATTATCTTTAGCATTGGTAACCCATTCTTCTATATTCTTCAGCGTAATACATTCAAACATTTTTTCATGACTTTGCTTCAAGTGCTTCGAGTCCCAACAATGGAACCAAAATGTTAGGTTATTTTTTATAATTTTAGATTGGAACTAAAGTCTAACCCAACGAGCTAGTGCACTATCCCTTTCACACAAAAGTTATGTCTTACACACTCACCCAAATTACATAGCAAAAGATAAGTTCTTGTAGGGTTTTTGTTGCACAATTTGGATAATTTGTTCATAGTCCTCTTTATGCTAATCAAACAAGGATTATATAAAATCATAAATAGACTACCTTGATCCTTTGAGTTCTAGGTCTGATTAATATTACTACACATAATATTGCCATTTTCTATTAGCATTAGTTATCTTAAAAAATAAAATGTGATAGGGTATAACTCGTATCTAAGCCAACACTTAATTCACACCATCATTCATCAGAAAACAAGAAGATAAAAAAAAACCCACTATTCTCATATATTAAGCTTAACCCATAAAAAGGTATATGTTTGTCACAATCACATCACATAATCCATCCATCCCCATAGTTCTATACAACAGGGGTAATTATACTTATTTTGCCTTGACCAAGTGTTTACAATCATTAATGGCATGAATAATTGGCCAACGAACTCTCAACAGACTAAGAGTCGTGGCACTTAACAATCAGTTCTTCCTAAAGATTCGAGCCTCTATGCCCCTATATCCTCACTATATGATATATCTTTGCTACCATGTGTTCCTCTCCTTGTGGTCTGGTGCAAAACTTCCTATCAATAAGTTCAGATTGACTCATATGAACCATTCTTCCAACTACTCTTGCTTCCCATGTGCTTCCCTAGTCTTCCACTACTATTATGAGTCTTACATCCTCAGGTTCCTCATGACTCATTCCCCTCTGACTGGGTCCTCTTGCACTGGTTCTCTCATGTTCTTGTCCTCTTATGCCCTATAGGTCCTGCGCCATGGTGCTTCTACGCCTATTAGTTTCATTCCATGGTCCTTCTGTGTTATGTCGATTCTGCACCAAAATTAGACAACACTTAGTCAAAATTCTGGGGCCAACACCCTATCAAAATTTAATTTAATTTTACCCTTTTTTGGTGGCCTCTATCTCTACATCTTATCCTTCTTCTTTCCTTATGTCATCTCATGCCCATTATTAGGCCTCATAGATCAAAATTATAATTGCTTTAACTATTTTAAACCTAATTTGATGACTCTAAAATGAATTAGATGAAAAATGGAAAAGATTTATTCAATGTAAAATATGCCTTTTAAATAAACTCATTGAGCGATGATATAATTCATATGCAAATAGATATGGATACAAATATTTCCAAGTTTTTTCCATTCTCACCCTTTGTACAACACTATTAACAATATTGTATTTGTAATAGTACTATTTGCTTCCTTTTATTCAATGAACAAATGAAACATGAAATTGCTAACAAGACCACAAGCACTATAGAGTACAACTACCATACTACCATACTAAGAGTGCAAGTTACTGTGGAGGCAACAACTGCGATACTAAAGAGCACAAGCTACGTCGAAAGGGATGGTTTTTTATTTTCATAAACCAAGGTTTTGCAGAGTGAAGGAGTTTAAATCAGGGGTTGTACATAACTCGAGACCACAACGATTCAATGTAATAAATAAAATAATATATGTTGTATTGATATAATATATATTATATATAATAAATAATAAAATATTGCATTAAATATTATATATTTATAAAAGATTTTATATAATAATAAATAAATAATAAAATATGTAACATTAATATATTTATATTATTAATATTATAATATTTTAATATATATTCACATGTTATAATTAATATTAAATATATATTATTATATAATATTAAATATATATTATTATATAATATTAAATATATAATATTTTTTATTATTAATGATATGTACATGTATTTATATTATATTTATAACCTCATAGGTAGTTTCCAATGAATTTGGCTACAATGTTGTTGCCACCTTCTATCCCCTAGTACACCTATTACTTGCATTCGCTGACACATCTTTGTCTTTCAAATGAAGAAATGAAGAACAAGGCAAGGCAGTTGCATTGATACACAAAGCAGTTATATCGATACGCAGGTGTACTCTTAAACCTTGTTATTTTTATTTCAATCATTTCAATGCTTTTGATTTTATATTATATGTACTAATTATTTACTATAACATGCTTTTAGTTTTAGGTTAGTCACTAGCAAAACACTCAAGTTAGGCTCAGGCAACGGCAATGTGTGTTATACACATGTGGGTATGCATTTATTTTTCTTCAAACTAGAAATTTCATTACTATATTAAAGGGGATAAATGTAGCCTTTATTTTTAAATTATATAGCACCTCAATCTATACACTTGGTAAATACATATCTTGTATGTACCTTTAGCTTTTAGACCTTCATGTTGCTGAAAAGCTCACATACACTATTTTTTTAAGGCAAATTGCTCGTCCCTCATTCCAAAAAATGTTATTTTGACCACCCAAGTCTTCTATAATGCTCAAAGTACTATAAAACTACTTCTTTTATGTTTCTACAAGTTCTAGACTCATCCCTATTTTCTAGCTTCTCAAACACTTGTGTCCCATTCAGACGCTTACATCGACATAAGTGTCATATCCCAATGCAAGTGTTTAGGGCCCTCAAGTCATCCAATTTACAAATGAAACATATCCTTATGGTCGGCCTAACTGCTTAAATTCGAGATGATCTCCAAAAAGATTGGTATATATGCATGATCAATCCTCGTTCATTCCTCACCTAGCACAGACCTAAAAACTCACAAGGCAACTTACCAAAATCATTTAATCAAGCACTACAATGAGTAAAGCTTCCCTATTTTCTTCTATTTCCATATCAACCATAGGGACAACACAACTACAGATTTGAGGTACTAAAGGAGCAACCCATAAGCCATATTTACCAAGTTACAAGCTAAGTCATTGTTGTACTTACTTATCACATATTGCATCCTTATGCACATACAAGCCCACACGTAGGGGAGAAATACATGAGTCTGAGGGTCTCTTTAGAGTAGTGGCTATGCAAACAAGACCCACTGACAAAGGGGTCTTCAAGGTTAGCTCGATGTCATGAGCCCACTAACCCATTTTTCTCATAGTTATGAATATGAAGAACTAGGGTTTTGTTATTTGATAAGGAGCAACAACCCATGATCCAGATCTGAGCACACAATAACGAAGGTGACATGGAACCCAAAATATCTAGGGTGGTTGCATCTAGATCTAGATGGTATTCCATACTGGACACCTTGGTCCATGTTAGACAAAAGCATCAATGTAACCGTTCGAGGTCAACATAAGTGTCTAAGACCACAAAGGTCAAATTTACAAAATCTGACGATTGTTCTTAAATCTTATACTAAAGTCTAATTCCTGCTTGTTCGAAATCCATATTCGTATTAGCATCAAATTCAGCTAAGTATCTTATTATCAATATCATTATAATATCTAGCATAACTAGACTTTCTATTTTTTAATGCATCTCAGCATAATAAATTCAATATATTTTATCTAAGTTTACAAATTAATTAACCTACTATAGAGATAGTTTACCATCCTTATACTTTAGGCAATCTCTACCCCTTTAACCCTAAAATCCTTAATCTAAAATTTAAGGTTAAACAAATTGATGGTGATCAACATTTCATTTTCAAATAGCTAAATTTAAGAAATTTATACTACTAAATATTTTTACATATAAAATCAATTTAATATGTTAATCCTCAACATAAATAATAATAAAATTACGTATGAATTATGAAATTTATTACAAAAAGATTATCTCCCTCATTTTTTTTAATAAACAGTCTTAATTATTATAAAAAGGTTATTAATATATATATTTTAAAATATTAAATAAAAATAAAAATGTTATAATGAAATATAATCTTTAACTAATAAGATATATTATTTTAACTTAAAAAATCCAAGTAATATAATTAAAGCATAAATTTATTTTAAAAAACGACGGTAACAAATCTCTAATAAAGAATTAGACCAAAACTAAAATTTTAAATTAGTAAAAGAAATTTAATAAGTCTGTAGAACTTTTAACAAAGTATGTGACTTTTAAGATGAAAAATCATTTTAAAAAAATTAAGGTGGTATTGTTATGATTTTTTATGAAATAGATTATGTAATCTATACTTCTCGCTAATAAGAACTTAGCAAAATAGCTGAAACATCAAAGTTCACTTAAAACACTTAGAATATAATGATGAATACTTCTGAAAAAATAACTGAACTTACAATGTTTATATGATAGTGTTTTAGTTGAAAGTTCAAATTTATTAATAATTTATATTGTTCGGTGGTTAAGTTTTTTCGTCATTTATTTACTATACCTATATTTATCTTGAACCGTTGTTGTTATGCAATATATTCATTGTAAATTTTTTTGGTGAATCTCACATTATAAAATGTTTATATTGTAGGTTTTTTTTTTTTTTTTTTTAAATATTAAAAATAAATAAAATTAATGTAATTGTAAAAAAGATTATTTTATTAAAAAATAAAAATATAACGAAAGATATAGAAGAAAATAGATTTTTTTGGAGTCCGAAAACATGTGGACTCATTCTAAGATGGAAAAATCTTCAACCAAGCGCTTTTACATGGGGATATATAGTATGGAACTTGGTCAAAGTATAAAAAACTTTGATCAAATCATTCAAAGGCATCCTTATATCATATTTAGTGTTTTTTTTTAATGTTTATATTTGTTTTTGTGGGAAATGTCGTATTTATTCATAATATTATTAAGCCATAAACCCATTTCATTATTTATTTATTTATTTTATGAGATATTATTGAGATTAGTCATCTATATTAATTTGAGTTTTAGGTATTTATTAAGATCATATAATATGATAGTGCAGATATTTAAAAATGGTTTTATGGAATTTATTGGTTGTTAAATTATATGTTTTTAGTGTTTTTATTTATTTATTAATAATTGATTTAAATTAAAGTTTGTTAGATTATTTTCATTTTTTATTATGTTATTATGAAAATATGGTCATATTCTCTTTTCTCTCTATTTAATTTTTGAGTACTTTGTTGAGTATTCTTGGCACTTTAGGGTATATCTATAGTGAACCTAACACCCATGGATTCATCTTTTCATTTTTTTAGGTTAGGGTACACTCGTCCTCTTTATCCCGTACTTTTTACTTTTTATTTATTTGATGTCAATTTCGTTCTAATAAACTCTTAATTTGAAATCAAGTTGTCTATAAATATATAAGCACTATAATTCATTTAACACATAGAGTATCTACTAAGTATTCATAGAGAATCTATTGATCATTCACAAGTATTCTAAACGGATCAATAAATCGTTAGAGCACTTAACATTATAACACACAAGTTCATGTTTGAGCAATCAATGGAAAGAGGACAAACGACACACACTACACACTTCTAGTGTTTTGTATGTCATTGAAATTGTTTTCAATTATGTAATTTACTATTTTAAATATAATGTTTATTTTTCAAGAGCTTGATAATTAACTAGTACTTAAAATCCCAGCAAAATTGTAACAAGTACCCAAAAAATATTCATTTGTTCCTTAAGTTTAATATATTTTTTCTAATATTGGAAAAGGGGAAGAAAGTTTGTTTTACAAGCTATATGTGTTGCAATATAAAGCTCAAAGTAAAGGAATCGGGAAAATACTACCATATTAATTGAGCTTCTAGCTTACATGTTAGTTATTTGGAGTGGCTTAGATGCTTTGTACTTGTTTGTAGTACCCACTACACTTTGTACATCAATCAACGACCACTTCCAAATTTATGTGCATGGTCACTATTACTTTTGGGTGCATGCATTTCCAAATTCAAATTTCAAACTATAACTAAATCCAAAAATATTCAAGATATGCCTTTACACTGTGAATACCTTAAATCTGGGTTATCAAATATCAATTATTTATTGTTATTGTTTTACATAGGTTTTTTATGCTTAATTGAATGTAATTGGGTTATTTGTGTTGTATCTAAATGTAATCAAATTATACAAGATATATTTTAGAGATCATGAGTTATGTTACACTCTTTTAGTGTTTCAAATTTTGGTGAATCCACATTACCTTGAGTGCTCCTTATATCTAATAGGGTTAGATATTGCGCATAATATGTTAGATCTCAAATTTTATCATTTTTCATTAACTAATTTCATTGTATCTTCTGTAATCAAAAAAAACCATAGCTTTTATTTTGCTTGATTTTATTGGCCCCACCTTTTAGGTGTTGATCCCTATTTTTTTGCTAAGTATACTAGTGTGTCAATATTTTAGTTGAGGTGTGTATAAGAACACATAAGGGAACGATTTCATGGAAGCTCTAAAAGACATGATAGTGTAGATCATGGAAAACTTACTACAAAATTTATATTGTGCCCATAATGAGTCCAGTGAGCACAAAACACAAAGTGCGAGGGTCAGAAAGATTGTTGAGCACAAAAAGAGGAGAAAATATTGAGTCGTAGATGAGTGAATCTCAGAATTTGTTAATGAAAGGTTTTAAGATAAATAATTATTCTCGACTATCTTTAAGAAGTCATTGCACTATTTAATCAGGGCATGACTTTAAAATGTACTCACGAAATGGTGCATGAGCCTATAAAATACTACTTAAATCTTGAACTATAGAAAAATAAATCTAAAAATTTGTTAACAAAGAGTTTCAAAACAAACAATTATACTTGACTATCTTTAAGAAATCGTTACACTATTTATGAAAACATGTCCTAAAAATATACTAAGTAATACTTATTTTTATAAAATACCAACTCATACCTAAATCTAGATTAAGTAATACTTATTTTTATAAAATACCAACTCATACCTAAATCTAGATTTAGGATATGAAAAATTATTTTTATACAATGAAAGATGATCTTTATAATAACTTTGAACGGTTCTATGTATGGCACTCAATGTAAGTTCAATGGGGGTATGAACTATATAATTTATGTTTTCTCCATGCTCATTAATGGAGTCTTGGTTTAGTGCAATGGAAGAACTTAGTTTTCCTTGATATTTGTGCCGTATGAGGGGGTGACAAGGGAAGGGCCGGCTGCACTGTAAAAGGCATAATAAGCCTTTACACCTCAATATTTGTGGGTTGTAAATTATAAAGTCATCAGTCACCTCATGTTTTTGATGGCATCATCATTTTAATGATGGAAGTGTTGACATAGCACACAAATAATAATAATATTATTACAGGTGCATCATTTTCAGCAATGTGGAGAAAAGACTTGTAAATTAGCTGGATTCATCATTTCCCTTCCCTTGCTTTTATACTCTTAACTGTCGGTATGGTAAAGGATATCATATTGCTTTTTTGTAAGAGATAGGAAGCACTTTTTAAAAGTTTTATGTAAATTTTGTAGTGGTGAAATAAATGGAGATAGTATGGTTATGCGTGTTAAAGCTAAACAACCCCACGCCATTCTATGTCAGGGTTCAATAATGTTGGAAAATATCCTACATCCATATAAAAATGGAGTGAGTGATACAAAGTTGCTCTTCTTTATAGACCGGATTTTCTGCTCTTAATTTTGGTTAATTGTTTTGTTTCATCTGGGTTCGATTCTTAAATAAATTAGTTATATAATGAATTTTTAAAGAGTTTAATGTTTATTTAATTATTTAGAGGAATTTGGACTTTGATAAATGGATTTAAGTAATTATTATCTTTAGTAATTAAATTATAATCTTTTTCATAATTAATATGTATTTAAAAAAAATTTAAAAATATTTTAAAAAAATATTCTAACGAGATAATCATATTAGTTCCTTTAAATCATTTTATTTTCTTCAAAAATTTATAAATTATTATTTAGAAAGCAAGAAAATTTATTTTATAAATAACAAATTTAAAATAATACAAGATCAAGATAAATCCTCTATTCTTATTACTATATATTATTTTATAAAAAATAAAATAAAATAATCAAACATTATTTAATTTTATATATAGACACACTTAATTATAGATAAATCTTTTAATTCATTTAGAATATTTATACTAATAAAAAAAGGTGTCAATTTTATATGAGATAAACATGAATCTAACTCATTTATAAATTTTAATTTTTAATAAGATTAAAAATTAAATATTTTATATAAATAATTTTTTTATTGTATATAAAATTATTTAACTAAATATATTTTTAAAATATGGGCTTTAATTGATTACATTATTTTATTTTTATTATTATATTATTTTTAAGAGTCTTCCTTAATTATATATTTGCTTTGAAATAAATTTTAATAATTTATATTAAATCGAAAATAAATAAATTATAAAATATATATATAACATTAAATTATTTTAAAAATCTTATCATTTTATTTTATTTTATTTTGATTCTTATATAAATAAATGTAATGGTTAAAGTGGATGCATTTGTATTACAATAATTGATCTCATAATAATCACAATTAATATATATGTATCATTACTCAATTGCACAATAGATTCAAAATATCTAATTTAATTGAAATCACAATTAATATATAATATAAGAAATTAAATCCCACACTTACATATATATTGTAATGAAAGTTTTATGCAATATTTTTGGCCAAGTATATTTAGTTTTTTAACTTGAAATCAACCAAATTTTTTTTCAATTTTCTACTTCTACTAAATAATCATACTAATCCTAAAATTAATTTAAAAAATATACAAATTTAATATTAATATAATTAAATACCTATTAACACAACTGACCTTTTTAAATAATTATTAATTTTATTATTTATATGAAATTGAACAAAACTTCAATTCCACAAAATAATAAATAAAGTTAAACAGGGACCAAAAACCGACTTTTATTATAAGTTTTAATCGCATTCTAAAAAAATTAAAAAACAATTGACCGTAGTAAAATCTCTGAAGTCATTCAACCCTTTTTATATTTTGCAGAGTGTAAAAAACCTTAATTTTAGGGTTACGTGCTCCAAAGATAGCACAGCTGCTGTAAAGTCTAAACAAATTGGCTTTTCCACTTTGGTACGTAAGAAGCCGTTGGTCGCGTGGCGTGTTACACGCGAAAATTTCGCTATCCAAACTTTTGGAAGCTGCCCCCGGCCACGTGGAATAGTTTGGTAGTAATTTCAATTTTAATTCATAAAAATGTTGTCGATCCCCAAATATCTCAAGGCAAGTGTGAATAAAGGTCCCATCAAGGCAATTAAATTTGGAGTGAATGAATGAATGAATGAGCAATTTTAATATTGTTCACGAGATCAAACGGTCTAAAGGATTGATAATCACAAAGAAGAAATTATGCAAATTTCAAATTTTTTTTGATGTTAGATTTTTGTTATGGATTTTGACCAAAAAATTAGCAGATATGTTAATCTTCTTCTCATCAAATAAGTCATGTAGATTGTCAATCTTTAAGTTGTCTACATATTGAGTACGGATATTCTTACATGGTGTGCACTCTTTGATAAAGTGTCACTCTGTCTCCACCGCCCTTTTGCTACAAAATTTACAAATTCTATATTCCCATGCTTCCTTAGGAATAGTCCACCTTCCGATTTCACACCTAAGATGATGAGACCCAATCCTCAGCGGAATAATTAACAACCTTGCTTTCCCTTTAATAATTGCTCCTAAATAAATTTTTTCACCATATTTCAAAATTGAATTAAACTCTTTAACAAAGTGTGATTTCTTCAACTGCCAAATTGCAGGTGCCTTTGCAATCAAATACACACATTACCAAAAATGCAATGAAAATTCTCTCAATAAATATCTTGTATTTACACACCCCTAAATTTTAATTGAATTGCATACTTAATCAAGTTGAAATTGCCAACTTAACAATTGAAAATTCTTTTGTATATCGATTTATAATTAAGAAATTTTAAAGGATAAAGTAAAGAAATTTCCGATGAAAAAAATATTTTTAGAATATTAAACTTTAATATAATTTAATATATATTTTAAGTTAATTTTCAATAAATAATTTTGTTAATAGTCATTGTAAAATAGTTGTTTAATTGTTGTTTAGTAGAATTTAATGTAATAAGATGTTTATGATTATATTTTATTTTAAATTTGATATTTATTTAATTATTATTTAGAATATTTTAATTTTTATTTGAAAAAGTTAATTGAAAATTTTTTTTATTTTAATTATACAGATTTACTTTTTAAAGATTTGATTAAGTTTTAAAAAATTAGTAAAACTCAAGGTTTAAATTTGATGGCTTTATTATTATATTCACATTTTTTAATCATAAAATACAATCAATTTTTTTCTAAGACTAATTCAATATAAAATATATATATATTTTTTGAGATTATAATAAATAAATTTATATTATTTAATATTTCTTTTTTCTATTATAAATTATATTAACATTTAAAAATAATATTGAATAGAAAATAATCATAAAAAAAGTATCACAAATATACCGTCAAATTTAAACCTTAATGAAAGTAAATTAATATCAATTCATTTAATAAGTTAAAAAAATTAGAAATTTTTTTATTTTCAAATAAATAAATTTATATATATATAACTAAATATTTTACATTTAAAATGAAATTAATACATTAATCTTGACATAAATAACAATGAAATTAGATATAAATTATGAAATTTCTTATAAAAATGTTCTCTCTATTTTTTTAATAAACACCCTGAACTATTATAAAAAGGTTATTATTATTGTATTACAAATAAAATACTATAATAGAATTAGAATATAAATTTATTTATTAAAAAACAATATTAACAAATCTTTAATAAAGACTTACATTAAAATTATAATTTTACATTAGTACAGATTTTTTAAGAAGTATTGATGTAGAGATTAGAAAATTTTATACCAAAGTTATATGGTTTAATCCCAAACAAATTTTGAAATCAAAGTTTCTTCATTATTTCTATTCCTACTTTAATGAAGATTATTCAAATTATAATGTTTGATTTTATTATTTTTCTATTCATCATCATTATTATTAATGCTCTCCTAAATGTGAAGTTCGGAACAATAATATATTAGAGAATTTTAAAATAATAACAATTAACTTCAAAATTAATACAACAAATCTGTATAAGATCTTATTAGTTGACAATAGAGGTCTTATCCATGATTCAATGGCAAGTTATTTAAAGAATGCTATAAATATAAAGACTTATTGATGGTTTTAAAAGGTAGTGCACGAAGACTTAAATATAAAGAAGAACACATAGATAAAACAAAACAACAAATAATTTAGTTAATTGAGGTATTGAAAGTGTACAAACACAAATGAGGAAATAAACAGATATAAGAGAGAAAAATTTAAAGTAACCACATCAAGAAAATATATATATATATATATATATATATATATATATATATATATATATATATAAAATTTAAGATCATAACAAAAAAATCTACATAAAAATACAAACCAAATGAAAAGTAAAAATATTGATGGCTCACCTAAAGACTAACTTGCATCATTTTAAGTTAAACAACATTTAATGATAAGTGGAATAAAAAACATCCATATTTTAAGTTAATTTCATTGCATGTTGTGTTCTAAAAAATTCGTATGATTTTATTGATCCCAAATTATAGGTGTTGTTCCCCATTTCTTTCGCGAAGTCTATTGGCATGTTGGTATTTTGGTTGAGGTGTATACATAAGCACATAAGGCGTAGGTTTTGGGACAAAGACTAACATTGTGTATAAGCGAACGATTTCATAAAAATGTTAAAGCCTTGATAGTGTAGATCGTAGATAACTTATTACAAAATTTATATTGCATTTATAACAAATCTAGTGAGTAAAAAATACGTGTGAGGGTTAGACAAACTTTTGAGCGCAAACAGAGGAGAAAATCTTGAGTTGTAGAGGAATGAATCTAGGGATTTGTTAATGAAGAGTTTCAAGACAAATAGTTATGTTTGATTATCTTTAGGAAGTCATTGCCCTATTTATGAGTACATGACCTAAAAATACACTGACGAAGTGGTGCGTAAACTTATAAAATACTACTTAAATCTTAAACCATAGCAAAAAGAATCTAAAAATTTTGTTAATGAAAAGTTTTAAAACACAATTATACAACTATCTTTACGAAGTTATCATACAATTTATAGAAATATGCTCTAAAACGTACCATCAAGGTAATGCTTGTACCTATAAAATATCACCTCATACCTAAATGTAGATTTGCCATCTCAGACATTACAATGATCTTTGTAATAACTTTAAACTATTCATTGTATATATAAAGCTCAATGCAAGTTCAATGGAGGTATGAACTATTTAAGTAATGTGTTCTCTCTATGCTCATTAATAGAGTTAATAGAGTCTTAGTTTAGTGTAATGGAGTAATTTAGATTTCCTTGATATTAGTGCCACATGAAGGATGACAAGGGAAGGGTCGCCTTCACTCTAAAAGGTGAAATCCTTTACATCTCAATCAATATGTGGGCTCTAAATTATAAAGTCATCACTCACCACATGCTCTTGACGGCATGACATCATGTCTTCCCCATCATTTTAATGTTGACGCAGCACACAAATAATAATAATAAAATTATGGATGGGTTGCATCATTTTCAGCAATGTGGAGGAATGACTTGTAAATTAGCTGGATTCATCATTTTAATGTTGACACAGCACAGACATAATAACATTATTATACGGGTTGTGTCATTTTCAGCAATGTGGAGGAAGGAGTTGTTAATTAGCTGGATTCATCATTTCGCTTCCTTGCTTTTACTCTGTCAGTGTCAGTATTATATGGTTTCTGTAAAAGATATGAACCACTTTTTAAAAGTTTTATATAAATTCTGTAGTGGTGGAATAATTTGAGACAGTACGTGTTATGTGTGTTAAAATTATGTCAGTGGTGGTGACAACAGTTGTTACTTTCTTCCTTTTTCAGGTTTTAATAATGTTGGAAAATATCTTACACCACCATACAAATGAAGAGAGTGATTCAAAGTTGCTTTTTTTTATAGACTTGATTTTCTGCTGCTAATTTTGGATAATTTTTTGATTTCGAAATAAATTATTTATGGTTCTGATTTTTAAAGAGTTCAGTGTTTTTTGAAGTGTGTTGTTATAGTTAAAGTAAAATTGGTAAAAGGGTATTTATATTGTTAAAATTATTTAAAATATAATTTTGGTTTTAATTGTTTGATAGAGGAATTTATATTTTTATAAATGGATATAAACAACCATCATCTTCATCAATTGGACCACAAACTTTTCGATATATAATATGTATTTAATTTTTTTTTAAATATCTTTAGAAAAAAAAATTCACGAGAAAGTCATACTATTTCCCACAACTAATATAATCTTTTAAAATCACTTTGTTTTATTCAAAATCTTTAGGGCCATTATTAAAAAAACAAAAAAAAGGTTATACAAATAACATTCCCCCTATTTCTTTATTACTTTACCGATATTATCTTATAGAAAATAACATAAATAATTAAATATTATTTAATTATGTCGAGAGTCGTGCTACAATAAGACAGGGGGAAGGAGAGATCATGATGTCGTACTCGTGTAAGGAAAAATGGCCAACATTTAAATTTAATAGCAATGATATTAAATAAATAAATAATAATAATAATAATAATATCAATATCGGACACAATAAAAGTAAAAAATTAATAATAGCTGATAGAATATTCAAATCAACATACATGACCTTTGAAACATTATAAATATAATGCAAATCAATCGAAAATCAAACACACAAATTTAAATAGGATAGCGAATTAAAAATTAAAGATACAACGATAAAAAAACATGAAGAAATAAAGATATTGTTGTTTTTGCCATTTGAAATTGAAAGAAGATTTATTAAAGGTATTTATTGCAAAGATCTCACATGAGTTTTGTTTAGTAAGGTAAGACTTTGCATGGGTTCATCGTTCTGTTGAAATTTGTTTCATTTTTTCTTTGTTGCATTTTGTCAAAACATTATAGGCTAAAGCTTTTCAGCTCGATATTTTGCATTTCAACTTACGATATTTGGATGTTTAAACCTAGATTGTATCATCGCATGAATACGCCATGCATTGCATGAAATTCGCTTTAAAATGACTTTTTTAAAACAAAATTTCATGAAAATCTAAATTTATTCTCTTTTTGTTGAATAAAAATTTGTGCCCTACTCACTTAACACAATTTATATTACAGTTGGAATGGAATACCCTGTCCTTACATGCAAGAAGATACCTATTGTTCAACATGCTAAAATCAATGCATTAACTTCAGACGACTATTACAATTTTACCATGAAAAAACAGCGTTCCAATGTTAATTTCCCAATTAAGATTTATAAGTGCATTATTAATCTAATTTACAAAAAATATCAAAAGCACTTAATTCAACTAATTTGTTCGGTTTAAGGGTCGTTTGGTGGGCGCTCTATCTACATGATGAAATATTTTAAAGAAACTAAAAAACACGTGTCGTGGATATGAACGTTCCATTCAAGCAGGAAAAGTAAGATATGATTAATTATGTCCATCAAACCATTTTAAACTAATTAA
Organism: Torreya grandis; assembly: GCA_037957365.1. Taxonomy (NCBI): domain Eukaryota; kingdom Viridiplantae; phylum Streptophyta; class Pinopsida; order Cupressales; family Taxaceae; genus Torreya; species Torreya grandis. Next base: position 1,450,533 of record JARHVA010000043.1, read on the forward strand.
GTTTACGAAATGTTTGCCCACCACGAAGATAATGGATATTTATGTCCATTTGTCTTTTCTAGCTACATCAAGCAGGAAAAGTAAGATATGATTAATTATGTCCATCAAACCATTTTAAACTGATTAAGTTTACAAAATGTTTTCCCACCACGAAGATAATGGATATTATGTTTATTTGTCTTTTCTAGCTAAATCGGTACGAGTCTTTCTTACTTTTTGGGCCTAAATTTGACGGTTTATCACGGGCATAAATTTGACATTACCTTTTAATATAGATATAATTTACAGTAACTAGACTAATAATGAATAACTTGCATATTTGTTTTTCACTATTATTTATTTAGTATTTAAGTGATACCAAATTAATATATTAAAAATAAATTAATATGATAGTTATTTTTCCAAAAGATATATATTATTTTATTTTATGTTTCTATATATTTCTGAATTATGTTATTTGATGTTTCTATATATATTTGAATTATGAATATGATTTACATATTCCACAATGATCAAATATAATATGTTATATATAATTGGTGTAATATGATTTACTTAAAAATTGTGTAAATATGGCTTAACCAAATTTAATTTTGCAAATGAAGATGAACGAAAAGAATACCAAAGAGAACAATAAAGAGAATATCAAAGATAATATTATAGACAAAAATAACAACAAATAACATATGTACAAAGAGAGGAAGAAACAAAAAATTAAAATGACAATGACAAACAAAGATTTCAAGAACACAGGGTGAATTGATCGCTGAACAATTAGAAGCAAAAAAGAGGTAACATGCAGATAAGATGAAATACATTCGATCACAAACATCCTATGATGAACAATATGTATTAAGAACAAAATTATAAAGATAAATACGTTCATATCAATTAACTGAGGCAGAAAGACAACATAAATAAGAACTTCATCGTGAAACATTTCAAAGGCATAACTAACGATCGATTCATAATGTTGACATCAATTCTGAAGAAGACACTCTATATCAAATAATGCATTTCAAGTTGCAATGGATCTCAATGTTATAAATAATACACAAAATAAATATATACAAGATCAAACATCTCAACCTACAAGAAGAAGATGAATAGAAAATAATGATTTAGAAGAAGAGTCAACTTCATAACCTAAAAGAAGAAGAAAAATGCAAGATACAACAATTGAAAGAGAGAAAAATATAACTAATCCCACTGGAATGGTTAGGAGAGATATGAATTTTTTTTTAAATGATATTTAGACATGGCTTAGATAACATTGATTCACCAAACATGTGTTATATTTGTTAAGAAAGTTATATTGGAATAAATGTTTCTCGAACCCTTGAAGGCCCTTTATGCAATACATGTTGACAAGAGAAAGGTCATCATCAGTTTTTAGAGTAAAATAATATAAATCCTGGACCACAACCACGATAACTTGAAAACTTAACACAAGTTGAAGACATATTAATAGCCGTGTCAACCCAATTCTGTAAGTGACAAGTGCAATAGGAGGTCAATATAAATATAAAAGACATACAATCAGTTTTCTGCAAGAAGTAAAAGAAATTGCTAAGGTTTTACCACATCAAATAAAAGATTTGTCAATGATTATAGTTCAAGGAAGGGACTAACATGAAATAAATTATAAATATACTATCAATATAGAAAAATTATACAAGGCACTAAAATATAAAATAGAACATGAAATGTTTTATTCAGATGTTCAAATTGATGCAAATGCACTCAGACAACAAATGGGAGGTAAGGAATATTGCATCTATAGTGAGATTATATCCAAGGTTTTCCTCCATCCGTGTGCATGAATCAAATAAATGGGATAATTTCTATTGGTGAGTGTTATTACTTTACAAGCCATTTCATGATATACAAAGAGATATTGGAATTGATGATGAAGAAATAACATCAAATTAGGATTAATTCAATTATAATTATTGACACATGGAGATAAGAACAATTACAGAAGATGTTGAAGGTCATTGTGATACTGAAGATTAGGATAATCCACCTTTTCAACAAAACACATTGGAACATGAGTGGAAAATCCTATGTTGTAGCCAAGTTATGGAAGTGAGTGAGATAGATATGTTGGGAAGAAGAGATATTGACAAACAAGCATTATGTAATAATGAATATAGAGGTGAATAATACACAAATAATGTGATCAAATTCACTTGATATAACCCCAGAGATGAGTCATGAAACCTTGGGTGCCAAACAAAAAAAACACTTGATATATGGTTATGACACATTTTCATGGAGGTCAAAATACTTCATCCTTACACATGATAGTCCAAGAAACAACATGAACCAAAAAATCATATCTAATAGGTGCCATTCATTGAGCTCTTTAGATGCAGCATTCCCAGAGTGATCTCCACTTATACTACTTGCACCAACTGGAGTTGCAGCATTTAGTATTGGTGCCTCAACTATCCATACACAACTTTTAATCCCAATTGTCAATTTTGTTGAATTAGAAAGAACAAGACTTATAATTTTTTTAGAGGGTATCTACCACTTAAAATACATATTGATTGATGAAATGAGTTGCATTGGACAAAATTTACTACACAACATAGACTCTAGACTCTGTCAAGCATTTCCTGAAAATGTAAACATGAGTTTTGATGGTATATCTATTATTTTGGTTGAATATTTGGGTCAACTTCCACCTGTTAGTAATAGACCACCATACGATAGCGATAGATGAGCTAAACTATTATGAGAAGAATTCAAAATAGTTGTTAGTTTGGAAAAGATATTTAGAAAAGAAGGAGAAAGTGATGACCAACAAAAGTTTCATCAGCTACTCAAACATTTGAGAAATACAAATCCGACAATAGATGATTGGAAGCTATTGATGACCAGAACAAATGTTGGAATAGATAGAGCCACTAATAAAGATTTTGACAATTGTATTCATTTATTTTTCAAAAATGATAATGTGTGTAACCACAATAAAATAAAGTTGTATTCATTGAAAAGACCAATTGCATGTAGCATTGCAACCAAAGTAGGAAATGTCAATGCACCAATGGGAGGTCTAAATGATGAACTTGATGTGGAGTTACTGATTGTTATCGATGCAAGGGTCATGTTAACTTCCAATATTTGGATAGAAGTAGGACTTATAAATGGATCTCTAGGGTATATCAGAAGTATAATCTACAAACCTAGGAGAGCCCTATGAGAACCACCAACATATGTTATGGTCAAGTTTGACAATTAATCGAGAATATCATTTGAAGATACAAATCTGTTGGGTGAATATTTTGTCGTCAACTAACTGATGACAAAATAGGTATATCAACCACAGCACAGGGAGATTTACACCACGAATAGTATGGGTTTACCAGATCTGGACGAAGTAAATCTCTCCTCTCATCAAGAGGAGGTTCCATATAAATATTTATGCGTTGGAAATATGTATATAATTAAGCAGAAAATAACACATGGGATGGTATAGCAGCATCTACCTCTCTTTTTTCAGATATAATGTATGAAGAGCAAAAGAGAGACATCTTGATCCTTAGCTAACAACACTCTTCTTCTTTCAAGAATGGTATTAAACGGGAAGCAAAAGATCACCTGAAGTAACAAAGTCTACAAGAACAATTACGCAAGCACAAATTCTTTCGTAGTCTTCTTCACCGATCTGAAACAGACGAAGTCCTAGAGTAAAACGAAGCACAAAGTCTTCGCATGAAACTACAAAAGATAAATGAATCTCAAAGATAAAAGTAGCTCAAAGTCTATCCTCTACCTTTTAGAAGCGTTTTCAGATAATATTAATACACCCGCTTTGCTTATTACATTAGATCAACAAGAGATCATCAGGAAACAGAACATAAGAAACTGTTTCCTAGAAAACACAGATAACTTCAACACAAAGTCTGAAATAAACCTGCTTCTCATTCATTCAACAAAATATGATTTACAAGTTTAAGCACAAAGTCTCAAAAATTGCTTCAATTTCAGCAGAGTGTTTGCTCTTAATTTTTCCAAGCTAATTTACAAATGAGGTCTCCACTATATATAGGGAGAAAATCCTCAAAAATTAGAAAATAATAAAATACAAAAATATCTTAGTCAAATATGACTCATCTTTGACTTTGAGATATTTTTCCAAAACATTTACATGTAATTACATTTTACAAAATTGCATGCATTTTTCATAAAATAAAAGTGCATAAGGAGAGAAGAAGAAAGAAGGAGAAAAATTCAGTTCTTGCTACCAGATTTCTTCAGATGAGCATCATACATAGTAATGGATGCCTGAATTCTTATGCTGTCTGGCGCAACCGTGTTCTTGGAGACGATTTTGGCTCTGATTAATGCGTCCTTCAATGCTGTGATGGCCTTAGCATGACCAGTTAACTTGGATTTTAGATTTTCCAAAGTTAACTAAGTGTCCAGAATACCATCCACAGAAGACATTGAGAAGGATTTTTCTTCAAAATCTCTTTGAATCATCTCTTTGAAACTGTGGATCATTTTTCCTGCTGAGAAGAATTGATTGTCCTTGGAGGTTAGGTTGTAAGGTAGCTCTTCTAGTTTATTGAGCAAGCTGAGGTCACTCTTCTCACCAGCATCCCTGAAAGCTTTGAGATCCTCAATTAAATCTTTGAGTACCTGAATCCTGAAGATCAGTGACTCCTTGATCTCAACATAAGAATCCTTGTTGGAGATGACACCGATAGATATTAAGGTGCTTTTCTTCAGATCCTTCATCTCCTTCCATTTGCCAAGATATTTTTTTGAGCTTTTGACGTCCTGAGAGATAAGAGAGACAAAGTCATCTAACTTTGCCCTTAATTTTTTCATCTTGTCCGTCCTTTCTGCAACCTCTGATAGCAAGAAAACTCCTTGAGTATGCATTTTTTCAACATAGTCCTCCAGGACTTTTTCCTTTAAGTAAGTCTTCTCTGCCTTTTGAATGACCGGGTCATCTATGGAGAACGCCTCTAGAGTTGCCACTTCAGGGAGCAGAGTGAACCTTCTTATTACTGTCGTTAGCTACTTTGTCTTGGCCTTGTAATAATCTTTCATCTCCTTCTCTCGGTCGAATTTCTAGACCATGATGTTCATAGCAGACTGAAGGTCGCTTTTCGCACCTTCGTGAGTAACTTTGCCAAGTTCAACATGAGAGATGGAATAGATGCTCATTTTGAAACCCTCAAGGGTTGCGTCCTGTGGAGGCTTAGCAATTTTCAAAAAAATTTGTCATTTTTCTTCAACCAATTTGGAGAGGATCTTTGGCCTCTTCAGAGCCTTGGCTTTTACCGGTACTATTTTGCCAAAGTCGAAGTCATCTGGAGAAATGTCCAACTTCTTTCTTTTAGTTGTGAATGCTGACATCTAGGGCAGAAGAGAAGTACCTATTGTGGTAATGGTTGTCTCAACTGGTGTTACTGTGGCAGCTTCTACACTGTTAGTGGTGACAATGGTCGCAGTTGGAGTAACAGGCGAAACTGTACCAATTACTGATTCTGGCTCTTGGGTAGAACTTTCCCCCATATTGAAAGAGGGAGAAGACAAGCTTGGGATGGACCCAGAGGAGCGAGGAGAACCTCCAAAAGTGCCCTGAGGATCACCAAATATGACTCTAGAAGGAGAGGCAGCTCCAAAAGAGGGAAAACTGATTAGAGAGAGATGAGAAGGAGAAGTCACAGGAGACTGAGGTGGAGAAGGAGAGATGCTCTTGAGCAATTGTGCTTCTTCTTGTGAAGTCAGAGGTTCAGTGCTTGGTTGTCCTGTCAGTCGGTCATCTATTTTCATTGGCTGAGTTGTCCGTGCATGAGGGCTCTGTTCTTCAATTCCTTTAGCTGCTGCTTCAGGGTCTTCAATAGTCTTTGACTTTTTAGAAACAAAGATGATTCTAGGCTTGTGAGGCCAAGAAGGGGAAAGAACATCGCCTTTGTTCTTGGTCCTGTTCTCAGTCTTCCTCTTTAACACTGTTTGGTACTCAGCGTTTGATCTTGTGATAAATTCTTATAGGATGATCCCTTTGGCTGCTAACAAATCATTCGTGTTAGCCAATATTGGTTCGAATCTTTTTCTCAGAGAAGTCAGCTCTTTCTTAGACCATTGAGTTGGAGGAAGAGGGGAGCCAGCAATCTTTTCAGCTAGGTATTTGCTATTGACGATGTTCCCATCGTCGGCTAGATTGGAGGGGATCTCTGCAAGTCCTAGATATTCAATCTGGTCTAGGGTCAGCTTGCAATAATCCATCTTTTTGATCTCTTCGGCCGTCCTCAGGTCGATCCAAATATCTTCAATCATGGGCTCATGGAACTGAGTCTTCTGCCTGATTTTGTCCTTGACTCCCCTGTAATCAAATTTATCTCTTCTCTTGAACTGCTTTAGGGTGACCATCTGCATTTTTGTTTCCATGACTTTGGCTTTGGCTGCTGTTGCAAATGAATACCTGCCAATTTTGATTGGAAACCTAAAACTTGGTTTCTTCAGCTCCATTTGTCTGGTATGCATGACAATCAGTTGTCGGCAAAGTTCCATTAGTACCAACTTATCTGAAGGGAACTTGGGGAGCATATAGGGGTAGCCTTAGAAAAAGCCAACCTCAAGATAGCAAAAAGTGGGGAATTGCAGGAACATGCAGCCGTAGTCATTGACCACTGTCCAAGCCTCGTCTGATACTCTCCTCTGCTCAAGCTGAGGGTCGAAGAGACATAGAAATGCGGCGAAGAAGGCATCATTTACCTTTTTGAAATGATGGGTTGACCCTTGTAGTGTCAACTGGGATAAAAAGAGTATATTGGGGTTGTCTTTCTATCCCTTTCGATTGTCAAACCCAAAAAAATTCGCATTGCGGCAGCTATGTACACAAGGTACGAAGTCATATAAAACTTGTAAGAAGTTTTTACTTTGGTTAGCTGCTCATGGAGAGCGTTGATGATCTGCTCTCTTTAAAAGATGACCTGCTTGCCTTGGAGGATGATTTTAATGAATGGGTACATCCATTCATGGAACAGTGAGGAAGACGAGAGGCCTCGAACTCTATTGAGAAGGGTGATCAAGTCACCAACTTCCTTGATGAAGTCACTCCTTGGGAAGTTCTGCGGCCACCTGGATAGGTTGGTCCTGGGGGTCTTCAGCCATTTGTTGTTCATCACTTTCTTTGCCCTCTCGGGGTCTTTGTCGTATTCCTTCTGGGCGTCCACGAAGTCGATCTTGGTCACTTCGGTGGCTGGAGGGCACATGAAGACTTTGTCGATGAATTCAGAATCAATCTGAATCACCACATTGCCGTTGGCATCTGAGATCGACTACCTGGTCTCTTTGTTGTAGAAGCGGGCACATTGAAGGATAAAGTCTGTATGATGTGCTGCTACTGGAAAAGCAGCCACCAGGTGGATGTTACTCTCGACGATTCTCTTTATCCCGGTGTTTGGGTTCGTCGCCTTCGTTCGAGTTATGAACTCGGCCATGTCCATGTAGCCAATTTTGGTGTCTCAAATGTCATCGACATTTGAGGAGATCGAAGTGAGAGAGAAAATGCCCTGGTATTTATACTTCATAGTCTTCACCTTTTTCGAAGATGCTTCAGACATGGGAACTAGCTTTGGTCGGATAGGTGTTGATGAGCAAGAGTTCTCTGAATGTACTGCAGACATGATCACGAAATTACGGGAGAGTGGATGAATTGGGGAAAATGTATTTTAAGTGATCTTGGTCAATGGAGGTCACTTAAAAAGGCTAGGTCAAAAAAAGGAGCAAAAAATGAGGAAAAAAGTGAAAAGACAAAAATTCCTCCAGAGTTAAGAAAATTTGGAGGAGGAATGCATGGACGACAAAATTTATCGCCCCTGCATGTTGGAGTGAAAGAGTGCAAGGGCGGCAAAATTTGCCGCCCCTGCAGGGATGGCTTGCACGGGCGGCAAATTTCACTACCATTGCAAGACAATAGAGAAGTAGGGGCGGCAAAAATTGCCACCCCTACAGGGATGGAATAGTGAGAGTAGGCGCGGCAAAAATTGCCACCCATGCACACTAAACATGCTTCAGCGATAAATTTTGCCACCGATGTGTGTCTGGTAAAGAGCGTGCGCAGGCGGCAAAATTTGCCGCTCATGCACGAATGAGTGAGTGCAGGCGGTGAAATTTGCTACCCACAAAGGTGAAGAATGGGGGGGAATGAGACACACGGGCGGCAAAAATCGCTGCCCTTGCAAGCTTTGGGAGGAAACTCGCGGGGGTACGGGCGACAAAATTTTACCGTCCGTGCGGGTTTGAACAAAACCGCGAGAAATGGAGAGGGACAATATTTTTAGCCATCCTAACAGGTAGAAAGGATTCACAAAAAATGATAAACTGATGAAGAACAAGAAAAATAAATACAAAAAATAAGACCCACCTGGAAAGTCGCGCGTACCACAAGCTCGAATATGCAAAAATGCGCTTCAAATCGCTCGTCAGATGGTCCAGATGCAAAAGTCAGGAGGAGAAGAGGAAGTAATGAGAAGAAATGGGGTTCAAATCGGTTTATATGGGGTGAAAAACAACCCCAACAACCCGTCGCGCGTGGCAATAAATGTCGTGCACAAAAACTAAGGCATGCTTGGGCGGCAAAATTTGCCACCTTTGCATGTTTCAGTTAGTTCGAATGCAGGGGCGGCAAATATTGCCGCCCTTGCAGGTCAAGATGCAAGGGCGGCAAAAATTGTCGCCCTTGCATTACAAAGGTCAAAATGCATTGGTGGCAAAATTTGCTGCCCGTGCACAAAAAGAAGAAAAGACCAACTCAGGAAGAGGTAGTCTGGAGGGAGAGTTTCTTGGTCGCAACGAGATCGTAATCACTCTCACGTTCTTAGGCCAAAATGAGAACGAATTCAAAACCCGTCTCGAAAACAAACTTAGAGAGACAAAAGATGAAATGGACAAGTTTCATAGGGGGTTGTTCCCAAAAATGGGCTAAGATGATTTTGAAAATAACAGCTGACTCCTATTGGAGAACTTTCATTAATCAAATTGATCAGCGGGAGTAAAAACCAGTCTCTAAGTGCCTTCATCCAAGCCATTGGGCTAAGGAGTCAAGCTAAAATCAAAAAAAAATAGACAACATAAAAATTGTACATATATACAAATGGACTTATCCAAGCTTCAAGGATTGAACAGCTTCAGATGCTGCCCGCTGTGAGGTAGTGCAAATGGTGTTCCATCTTGGTACTCCAGTAAGAAACTAGCCTCGCCACAGAGCTGTCGAATGGTGAACGGGCCTCTCCATAGGGAGTCAAATTTTCCATGCATCGCTTTTGGTTCTCGCCTCTTGTCCCACAACAAGACTTGATCTCTGACTTGGAATTCGTGGATCTTAACTTTTTTTGTCAAAGAGTGCCTTCACCCAGTTCTAATGCTCTGTAATTCGATCCACTACCATAATTCGACGCTCATTCAACTCGTTCAGACACATGATTCTTTTGTCGATTGAGATTTCAAAGGTTGAGTCTTCGATTGCTTTAGTTAATTTGAGCGCTGGTAGTTCAAGGGTAATGGGGATTTTTGCATTCAATCCATATAAAAGTTGGAAAGGCGACATACCAATAGCCCTTTTGGATGTTATTCTATTTGCCCATAAAGCATCATACAATGCTTTATGCCATGTTCTTTGATTATCGTCTACCAACTTCCTGATAATAGTGACCAGGTTCTTGTTACTCGTTTCTGCTTGGTCATTTTCTTGAGGAAAATAATTCAAAGTGTGAGATAGGGTAATCCCATAATAAAAATAAAATTGAGTAATTTTATGTAATAAAAAACAGGCCGCATTATCTGTTACGATCTTTAGTGGGACCCCAAACATGGAAATGATATTTTTTTTTTAAAGTTGCATACCACTTCAGACGTAGCGTGCTTGGTTGGGATGGCCTCCACCCATTTAGTGAAGTAATCCGTTGTCGTGAGGACATAATCATGTCCGGCACTTGAAGATGGGTTGACTACACCAATGAAGTCAATACCCCACTACTGAAACAGTTCTTCGATCACTACCGGCTTGAGAGGTAAAGCAGACAGCTTAGGCTTTCCAAAAAATTGCTGACACAATTCGCACCTACGCACCCACTTATAGGCATCCTGGAACAGCGTCAGAAAATAATACCTTGCTCATAGAATTTTGTGCATTGTCACCGGTGCAGAAAAATGTCCTCCACAGGCCAGATTGTGGAAAGATTTTAAGAGTCTTTCTTGTTGCACCTTGTCAACACAATGAAGAAATGCTCTGTCCAAATTTCTCTTGTAAAGACCATTGTCCTAAAAGACGTAACCAACTGCTTTTAACTTAACATTGCGTTTCTTTTTAAAAGAAAGATGAGCGAGACACTCACCATATGTCAGAAAATGAGCAATGTCAGAATACCACTCATTAGTAGTTGTAACAAAGAGGACCGTAGGGATGCTTTCGATCAATACTCCTTCACTTTCTGCTTTACCTGGAATGTTGTTGGTGATCAACTGGCAAAGACCCTTTCCCCTTACGAGCTTGGTTGGTTTGATGTCCAGATCAAACTCCTGAGTCTTGGCAATCCAGTTACCTCTCTTCGTACCAAACTCTTGCTGAGTCAGAATGGATTTTACTATTGTGTCTGGTACGAGAACTTCGGTGTGAGAGTTCAAGATATAAAACCTGAAGTGTTTGGCCGCTTTGACCACTGCGTATGCATGCTTCTCCATAAGGGAATATTTCAGCTCATGATCATTAAGTGGACAACTCATGAAAGAGATAGGAGATAATACACTTTCTAGATTTTGTTGGACCAAAATGGCCGATAATGTATGTTCGGAGGCATAACTATATGTTTTGAAACTTTTAGTATAATCTGGACAGACCAAGACTGATGCACGAGTGATTGCTTTCTTAATTTTTTTGAACGCTGATTTGCCCTCAGCGGTCCACCTAAATGTAGCGTTTCCCTTCATCATGTTGACAATGTGTCGGGTTTTCTCAGCAAACTCAGGAATAAACTTTTGGAGAAAATTCACCTTTCCAAAGAAAGAGTGAACTGCAGTCTTGCTAGTAGGCAGAGTAAGTTCCTGGATGGACTTGACTCTCTCTGAATCAATTTTAATACCTTCACAAGACACAATGTGTCTGAGAAGTTTCCCTTCAGTTACTCTGAAAATAGATTTCTTTGGGTTTAAAGAAATACCATTCTGATGACAGCGTTCTAGTATCTTTTGCAAATGGTGAACATGTTCGGAATGATGTCTTGAAAACACTGTCAGATCATCCAGGTATATTATAATAAATTTTCTCATCTCATCTTTGAAAGCAAGATCCATCGCCCTTTGAAATGTGGCGCCAGCATTTATCAGACCAAAAGGCATTCTTCGATAAGCGAATGTGCCCCAAGGTGTGGTGAACGTTGTCTTGTGCTGATCTGCTTTTTCGACTTCGACCTGATTGTACCTCAAAAAACCGTCTAGCGTTGATAACATTTCTAAACCTGTTACCATTTGCAGAACTTGATCCATGATGGGAAGAGGGTAGTTATCTTTTAAAGACAAAAGATTTAAGTTTTTAAAATCCACACAGATTCAAATTTCTCCCTTCTTTTTCCTGATAGGCACTATATTGGCAATCCATGTTGAGTGATGGATTGAAAAAATTATTCAGGCGTCAAGCATCTTTTGTATCTCAGCTAAAATGGTACCTGAGATTTTCAAGTTATATTGCCTGGATTTTTGCGTGTAAGGTACAGAGTTGGCCTTCAGAGGGATGTCGTGACGAATGTCATTTGGCCTGAGTGATTTCAGATCATCATAGGAATAGGCCAATACATCTATATATTGGCGAAGTAAACTAGGAAGCTTAAATCTCTCTTCGGGAGTGTAGCATTTTCCAATGTTTACCATTTTAAGATCTTGCTTGGTTCTCAAATTTACCTGATCGAAATCTTGAGAAGATTTTGAATCCATTCGTTGTTGCTTAATAAACCTGTCATGGTTATCAAACAACTTCTCTAGTGAAACTAGGCCTTTGGGAATCTTATTCCCCTTAAGCTGTAGGAAATCCTCACTTATATTCATATTTGACTCGAGAGTTGTTTCATATTCTCAGAGTCTGCTACCTTCAAAACGCAGTTGATCAAAACTATCATTTTGCTCCAAGAAGGCGATGATTTGATCATCATTGTTAAATATCTGCCAATGGCTGGCATTGTCAGGTACACTTGGCCGAAAGACCAGCTCAATAGTGTACTTGTCTCTCTTAAAGTCTGGGTGAGGGACTAAGAGTGTAGCAGAGACGGCCAATGCATCCGCTCGGTCATTGAATTCCCTTGGAACGACGGAGATGTTAAAAGCATCAAAATTTTCAATCTGATCCCAGACCAAATTGCGATAGTGGCGCAACCTTTCATTTTTCATTTGATAAAAGTTATTCACTTGGCAGACTATCAACTCAGCGTCCCCTTTAGCATGGAGTAGCCTAATGCCTTTTTCTTTGGCAGCCTATAGTCCGAGCAACAGGGACTCGTACTCAGCTGTGTTGTTGGTATTATTGAACTGCAATTTGTAAGACAAAGGAATAATGTCTCTCTAAGGAGATACCAACACAACCCCGACACTCGAACCAATAGAAGAGCAGTTGTCATCAAATTCTAAGGTCCATACCTCATTAGACGTTGCCTTTCCTTTGAAAACTCTTTCGTTTAGAAAAAGAGGTTCTTCCATGTGTTCATTTTGATTTGTTGTTTTTTTTCACTGTGCCAGCTGAACACAATTTCAAGTCATCCCCCATAAGAGTTTCATCAGATGTCTCATAAGTCCCGTCTATAGATAAGAAGTAGTTGGCCATGCCTGAGGACTCAAATAAAATTTGAGCTTCCGGTGCCGACGATCGGGTAACTACATACCTTGCTTCTTTTTCGAGAAGCAACTTCTTCAAGACACCTTGAACTAGAATCCTTGCTTCCGACAAGTCCATACTTAGCTCACCTCCAACATCTTTGCAGAAATTTTGCCCGAGTAAGATGTCATAAGACGCTGGACCATCGGCCACTAAAATCGTCATCTTTATCCGCTTTTTTGGAAAAGTCGTGAAAGCATATTGAGCGTCCTTTATTTAACCAAGGAGGGAAACTTGCTTATTTTCTATGAAAAACACCTCCCAAAACTTTTGGTCAAAGTCAGGCTAAGAGAATCCACCACCTTCGCGGGCATGACATTATCTGAGGCTCCAGAGTCTATAATACAATTACTCAGTTTATAACCATTTATAAGTAGGGAAACATAGAAAGGTTCTATTTTCTCTAGAGTGACAGGAGGAGTCACAACAAGATTATTTTAGGCCAGTTTATCTTTAGGGGGATCATGAACGGTCTTCAAGGAATCTTGTCCTACGGAGATGGCTTTATTTTTTACATATTCTGCTAACCTATCAAACTGTTCTGGGTTAGCTCTCAAATATTCAACCTCTGTCATTTGAATTTCAGTTTTTTTAGCATGATCAATTACATCAAATAATTGAAGAAAACTTGAGACAGAAGAAGAGAGTTCATCATCTGTAGTTTTAGTAGGTACGACACTGGTCTGAGCAATAGAAGTGGAAGGGATGGTGTGGTTGGAGGAACTTACTTTTTTATGAATTACCTGATCTTTTGATTGTGGAGGGAATGGAGTCCCACGTTTAGCGATGGAAACTGCTAGCCGGGGTTCCTCTTCTACCTTTTTTTATCAGTCTGCGAGGCTGACTGATTTTGAAATCTGATAAAAACAGCGTAAGATCCATCCAAACCTTCCCCTTTACTTCCAGCTTCGTCTTGGTAATCCAGGAAATTGATATTGGAGTCGCCAGCTAATTCTTCTTCATGCCCATCGAAGAGATTAGCATCTTCTTGTTGGTCCAACTGAGGTTGGAACGAATAGTCATGTTCAGCCTCTAAGTAACCGACTGCTAAATTGGCAGGTGTTGCTTCAATGGGCAATTTCTCTTGAGGGGGAGGCAGGTGATTTAGCTGCCCTTGGTTTCAGGTAGCATTACCCTGATACTGTTGGTTCTGGAAAGTCCTCTTGGGCATATCTTGATAGGTAGGAGCAGACGAACCTTGGGCTATTTACTTTTTTAAAGCTATTAGTTCGTTTGTCAATTTTTGCACCATAGGATCTGTAGTGCCTGAAGAAAAACTTTTAGCAGATGAAGAGAATTTATTTTTACTAGGGTCTTTTCTGATCTTACCTGTCAAAATAAGATCATCTTCAATCTCAGTAGCCAAATCTTGAGCCAGGGCTAGATCCATAGGGCCAGCTCGTCTCAATAGGAAACTTACTTTGGGAAGCTGCGAATTGATAAAAAAGCATTTGAGATTCTCTGGCGTAGGCTGAGCCACAGTTGGGATCCGGTTTCTCAACTTGTTGAATTTAGCTATTAAATCCCTCATAGGTTCTTGGGATTCTTTTTTCATCTGTGTTAGCTGAGCTAGCAAAGTGTGTGCATCTTCAGTAGGTTTGAACCTAGCTTCGAATTTGGATTTAAGCGTATCCCAGTCAGTTATTGACTCGGCCTGCAGGTGATAGAACTAATCCGCGGCAGCTCCTTGCAAAGTTTCTACAAAAAGTCTAACTGCTACATCTTCAAATTTGACACCAATTACACCACATGCTATGGAGAAAGCGACAATATGCTCGTCGGGATGAACCTTCCCGTCACCAAAAAACTTAAGAATTTTTTTCCTAGAACTACGAGGGAGTTCATGCAAAGGTGCGGTCAAATTAAGAGGACCAAAGGAATTTCCCCACGGGCCTTGAGCCATAATGATAAGAGGATTAAATGGCGGGATAACAAACCTTGGTGGGGTATTTATAGGCAGGGTGCGATTGATGGCAGGAAAAGAAGCTCTTCCTTGCGGGGGTGATCCGATAAGGTCAGGAGGAAGACTTCTAGATTGTTGGAGGAAAGACGGGGGAGAAAATAGGTCAAAATTTCTCTACTGTGCCAATTCAAATACTGGGTCAAAAACACCCTTAAATCTCTGGCTTCTGGTGTATCGTGGAGTTGCCAGATTTGAAATGAAAGAGGGACTGAAACTGCTTCAAGTTGAAGCTTGAGGCTTCAAAATGTACGTTCGTGTCCCCAGCGGAGTCACCAAAAAACTGTTGGATGAATATTTTGTTGTCAACTAACTGATGACAAAATGGGTATATCAACCACAACACAAGAAGATTTACACCATGAATAGTATAGATTTACCAGATCTGGATGAAGTAAATCTCTCCTCTCATCAAGGGGAGGTTCCTTATAAATATTTATGCATTGGATATATGTATATAATTAAGCAAGAAATAACACATGGGATGGTATAGCAACATCTACCTCTTTTTTTCAGAGATAATGTATGAAGAGCAAAAGAGAGACATCATGATCCTTAGCTAACAACACTCCTCTTCTTTCAGGAATGGTATTAAATGGGAATCAAAAGATCACCTGAAGTAACAAAGTCTACAAGAACAATTACGCAAGCACAAAGTCTTCTGTAGTCTTTTTCACCGATCTGAAACAGACGTAGCCATAGATTAAAATGAAGCACAAAGTCTTCGCATGAAACTACAAAAGATAAATGAATCTCAAAGATAATAGTAGCTCAAAGTCTATCCTCTACCTTTTAGAAGAATTCTCAGATAATATTAATACACCCGCTTCACTTATTAAATTAGATGAACAAGAGATCATCAAGAAAGAGAACATAAGAAATTGTTTTTTAGACAACACAGATAACTTCAACACAAAGTCTGAAATAAACCTGCTTCTCATTCATTCAACAAAATATGATTTACAAGTTTGAGCACAAACTCTCAAAAATTGCTTCAATTTCAGCAGAGTGTTTGCTCTTAATTTTTCCAAGCTAATTTACAAATGAGGTCTCCACTATATATAGGGAGAAAATCCTCAAAAATTAGAAAATAATAAAATACAAAAATATCTTAGTCAAATATGACTCATCTTTGACTTTGAGATATTTTTCCAAAATATTTACATGTAATTACATTTTACAAAATTGCATGCATTTTTCATAAAATAAAAGTGCATAAGGAGAGAAGAAGAAAGAAGGAGAAAAATTCAGTTCTTGCTATCAGATTTCTTCAGATGAGCATCGTACATAGTAATGGATGCCTGAATTCCTATGCTGTCTGGCGCAACCGTGTTCTTGGAGACGATTTTAGCTCTGATTAATGCGTCCTTCAATGCTGTGATGGCCTTAGCATGACCAGTTAACTTGGATTTTAGATTTTCCAAAGTTAACTGAGTGTCCAGAATACCATCCACAGAAGACATTGAGAAGGATTTCTCTTCAAAATCTCTTTGAATCATTTCTTTGAAACTGTGGATCATTTCTCCTGCTGAGAGGAATTGATTGTCTTTGGAGGTTAGGTTGCATGGTAGCTCTTCTAATTTATTGAGCAGGCTGAGGTCACTCTTCTCACTAGCATCCCTGAAAGCTTTGAGATCTTCAATTAATTCTTTGAGTACTTGGATCCTGAAGATCAGTGACTCCTTGATCTCAACATAAGAATCTTTCCTGGAGATGACACCGATAGATATTAAGGTGCTTTTTTCAGATCTTTCATCTCCTTCCATTTGCTAAGATATTTTTTTGAGCTTTCGACCTCCTGAGAGATAAGAGAGACAAAGTCATCTAACTCTACCCTTAATTTCTTCATCTTGTCCATCTTTTTTGCAACCTCTGATAGCAAGGAAACTCTTTGAGTATGCATTTTTTCAACATAGTCCTCCAAGACTTTTCCCTTTAAGTAAGTCTTCTCTGCCTTTTGAATGACCGGGTCATCTACAGAGTAGGCCTCTGGAGTTGCCGCTTCAAGGGCAATAGTGAACCTTCTTATTACTGTCGTTAGCTGCTATGTCTTGGCATTGTAATAATCTTTCATCTCCTTCTCTCGGTCGAATTTTTGGACCATGATGTCCATAGCAGACTTAAGGTCACTTTTCGCACCTTCGTGAGTAACTTTGCCAAGTTCAACATGAGAGATGGAATAGCTGCTCATTTTGAAACCCTCAAGGGTTGCGTCTTGTGGACGCTTAGCAATTTCTAAAAAATTCTATCTTTTTTCTTCGACCAATTTGGAGAGGATCTTTGGCCTCTTCGGAGCCTTGGCTTTCACCAGCACTATTTTGTCAAAGTCGAAGTCATCTGGAGAAATGTCCAACTTCTTTCTTTTGGGGGTGAATGCTGACATCCAAGATGGGAGAGAAGTACCTATTGTGGCAATGGTTGTCTCAGCTGGTGTTACTGTGGCAGCTTCTACACTGCTAGTGGTGATAGTGGTCGCAGTTGGAGTAACAGGCGAAAGTGTACCAATTACTGATTCTGGCTCTTGGGCAAAACTTTCCCCCAGATTGAAAGAGGGAGAAGACAAGCTTGGGATGGACCCAGAGGAGCGAGGAGAACCTCTAGAAGCGCCCTGAGGTTCGCCAAATATGACTCTAGAAGGAGAGGCAACTCTAGAAGAAGAAACACTGATTAGAGAGAGATGAGAAGGAGAAGCCACATGAGCCTGAGGTGGAGAAGGAGAGACGCTCTTGAGCGGTTGTGCTTCTTCTTATGAAGGCAGAGGTTCAGTGCTTGGCTGTCTTGTCGGTCGGTCATCTGTTTCCATTGGCTGAGCTATCCGTGCCTAAGGGCTCTATTTTTCAATTCCTTTAGTTGTTGCTTCAGGCTCTTCAGTAGTCTTTGGCTTTTTGGAAACAAAGATGATTCTAGGCTTGTGAGGCCAAGAAAGAGAAGGAACATTGCCTTTGTTCTTGGTCCTGTTCTCAGCCTTCCTCTTCAACACTGTTTGGTACTCAGCCTCTGATCCTGTGATAAAATTTTTCAGGAGGATCCCTTTGGCTGCTAACCAATCATTAGTGTTAGCCAATATTGGTTCAAATCTTTTTCTCAGAGAAGTCAGCTCTTTTTGAGACCACTGAGTTGGAGGAAGAGGGAAGCCAACAATCTTTTTAGCCAGGTATTTGCTATTGACGATGTTCCCATCGTCGGCTAGACTGGAGGGGATCTCTACAAGTCCCAGATATTCAATTTGGTCTAGGGTCAGCCTGCAATAATCTATTTTTTTGATCTCTTTGGCCATCCTCAGGTCGATCCAGATATCTTCAATCATGGGCTCATGGAACTGAGTCTTTCACCTGATTTTGTCTTTGACTCTCCTGTAATCAAAATTATCTCTTCTCTTGAACTGCTTTAGGGTGACCATCTGCATTTTTGTTTCTATGACTTTGGCTTTGGCTGCTGTTGCAATGAAATACCTACCAATTTCGATTGGAAACTTAAAATCTGGTTTCTTCAGCTCCATTTGTCTGGTATGCACGACAATCAATTGTCGGCAAAGTTCCATTAGTACCAACTTATCTGAAGGGAATTTGGGGAGCATATAGGGGTAGCCTTGGAAAAATCCAACTTGAAGATAGCAGAAGGTGAGGAATTACAAGAACATGCAGCCGTAGTCATTGACCACTGTCCAAGCCTCATCTGATACTCTCTTCTGCTCACGCTGAGGGTCGAAGAGACATAAATGCGGTGAAGAAGGTGTCATTTACCCTTTTGAAATGATGGGTTGACCCTTGTAGTGTCAATTGGAGATAAAATGAGTATATTGGGGTTGTCTTTCTATCCCCTTCGATTGTCAAACCTAGAAAAGTTCGCATTGCAGCAGCTATGTACACAAGGTACGAAGTCATATAAAACTTGTAAAAAGTTTGTACCTTGGTTAGCTGCTCATGGAGAGCGTTGTTGATCTGCTCTCTCCAAAAGATGACATGCTTGCCTTGGAGGATGATTTTAATGAATAGGTACATCCATTCATGGAACAGTGAGGAAGACGAGAGGCCTCGAACTCTGTTGAGAAGGGTGATCAAGTCACCAACTTCCTCGATGAGGTCACTCCTCGAAAAGTTCTGTGGCCATCTGGATAGGTTGGTCCTGGGGGTCTTCAGCCATTTATAGTTCATCACTTTCTTTGCCCTCTCAGGGTCTTTGTTGTATTCCTTCTGGGGGTCCACGAATTCGATCTTGGTCACTTTGGTGGCTGGAGGGCACATGAAGACTTTGTCAATGAATTCAAAATCAAGTCGAATCACCACATTGCCGCTGGCATTTGAGATCAACCTGGTCTCTTTGTTGTAGAAGTGGGCACATTAAAGGATGAACTCTGTATGATGTGCTGCTATTGGAAAAGCGGCCACCAGGTGGATGTTACTCTTGACGATTCTCTTTATCTCGGTGCTTGGTTTCGTAGCCTTCGTTCGAGTTATGAACTCAGCCATGTCCACGTGGCCAATTTTGGTGTCCCAGATGTCATCGACATTTGAGGAGACCTAAGTGAGCAAGAAGACGCCCTGGTATTTATACTTCATGGTCTTCGCCTTTTTCGGAGATGCTTCAGACATGGGACCTAGCTTTGGTCGGACATGTGTCGATGAGCAAGAGTTCTTTGAAGGTACTGCAGACATGATCATGAAATTAGGGGAGAGTGGAGGAATTGAGTAAAATGCATTTTAAGTGATCTTGGTCAATGTAGGTCACTTAAAAAGTTTGGGTCGAAAAAAGGGGCAAAAAATGAGGAAGAAAGGGAAAGAAAGGGAAAAGACAAAAATTCCTCCAGAGTTAAGAAAATTTGGAGGAGGAATGCATGGGCGGCAAAATTGCCGCCCCTGCATGTTGGAGTGAAAGAGTGCAAGGGCGGCAAAATTTGCCTCCCCTGCAGGGATTGCCTGCACGGGCGGCAAATTTCGCCACCCTTGTAAGACAATAGAGAAGTAGGGGCGGCAAAAATCGCCGCCCATGCACACTGAACATGCTTCAACAGCGAATTTCACCGTCGATGCATGTCTGGTAAAGAGCGTGCGCGGGCGGCAAAATTTGCTTCTCGTGCATGAATGAGTGAGTGCAGGCGGCAAAATTCGTTGCCCACAAAGGTGAAGAATGGGGGGGAACGAGACACACGGGCGGCAAAAATCACTGCCCTTGTAGGCTTTGGGAGGAAACCCGCGGGGGTACGGTTGGCAAAATTTTACCGTTCGTGCAGGTTTGAACAAAATCGTGGGAAATGGAGAGGGATGGCATTTTTAGGCATCCCAGCAGGTAGAAAGGATTCACAAAAAATGATAAACTGATGAATAACAAAAAAAACAAATGCAAAAAACAAAACCCACTTGGAAAGCCGCGCGCACCACAAGCTCAAATCTATGAAAACGCGCTTCAAATCGCTCTTCAGATGGTCCAGACGCAGAAGGCAGGAGGAGAGGAGGAAGCAATGAGAAAAAATGGGGTTCAAATCGATTTATATGGGGTGAAAAACAATCCCAACAACCCACGCGCGTGGCAATAAATGTCGTGCATGAAAACTGAGGCATGCTTGGGCATCAAAATTTGCTGCCTTTGCATGTTTCATTTAGTTCGAACACAGGGGCGGCAAATATTGCCGTCCTTGCAGGTCAAGATGCAGGGGCGGCAAAAATTGCCGCCCTTGCATTACAAAGGTCAAAATATATTGGCGGCAAAATTTGCCGTCCGTTCACAAAAAGAAAAAAAGACCAACTCAGGAAGAGGCAGTCTGGAGATGGAGTTTCTTAGTCGCAACGAGATCGTAATCACTCTCACGTTCTTAGGCCAAGATGAGAATGAATTCAAAACCCGTCTGGAAAACAAACTTAGAGAGACAAAAGATGAAATGGACAAGTTTCGTAGGGGGTTGTTTCCAAAAACGGGCTAAGCTGATTTTGGAAACAACAAAATCCATATGCGGTACCAATTGCATCAATACAAATTAGACACACAACCCAATACCCTTATAGTTGGCTTGTGCATTAACAATACATAAATCACAAGGTTTGATCCTTTCAAAAGCCATAATTGATATAGGTCAAAGAGAAAGAATAGGATTAAAATTTGTGGCTATATCCCATGTAAATTCCTTGGAAGGACTAAGAATATTACCTTCATTTACATATGACCAGTATGAAAAGCTAAAAAATGAAAAACAATTTTCCAAACGGAAAGCCGAGGAAGAGATATTGAAACTCTTAGAGGAAAAATAATTTCTTGTAATTATTAAAAAAGTTGGAATAGATAGAGCCACTAATGAAGAGCTCGATATTTTGTGTTTCATCTTGCAATATTTAGGTGTTTAAACCTAGAATGTGTCATCGCATGAATATGCCATATGTTGCATGAAATTCGATTCTAAATTGATGAGAGTGCACTCAAAAAATAAATGGGAGGCAAGCAATATTGCAACTATAGTGAGAGTATTTCCAAGGTTTTCCTCCATCCCTCCACATGAATCAAATAAATGGGATGATTTCTATTTTTCAAAGTTATTAATTTACAAGACATTTCATGATAGACAAAGAGATATTAGAATTGATGATGAAGAAATAATATCAAATTGAGATTCATTCAATTAACTATTGGCACGTGGAGAGAAGAACAATTCCAAAAGATGTTGAAAGTCATGGTGATACTAAAGATGAGGATAATCCACTTGTTCAACAAAACACAGAGGAACATGAGTGGGAAATCATATCCAAGTTACAATGTGGCCAAGTTATGGAAGCGAGTGAGATAGATATGTTGGGAAAAAGAGATATTGACAGACAAACATTATGGAATAATGAATATAGAGGTGAAGAATATACAAATAAAACAATCAAATTCACAAGCACCATGAAAGATAATGGATTTCTTAGAAATGATGATACAACATCAGAGATGAATTAAGAAACCTTGGTTGCCAAACCAAAAAACACTTGATATGGTTATGACACTTTTTCATAGAGGTCAAAATACCCCACCCTTACGCATGATAGTTCAAGAAACAACATGAACATGAAAATCATTTCTAATAGGTGCCATTCATCGATCTCTTCAAGATGTAGCATTCCTAGACCGATCTCCACTTCCACTACTTGCACCAACTAGAGTTGCAACATTCAATATTGGTGCCTCAACTATCCATGCACAACTTGAAATCCCAATTGTGAATTTTGTTGAATTAGAAGGATAGCTACCCCATAAAATACATATTGATAGAAGAAATGAGCTTCATTGGGAAAAATTTGATATAGAAGATAGACTCTAGACTTCGTCAAACATTTCCTAAAAATGCAAACATGAGTTTTGGTGGTATATCTACTATTTTGGTTGGAGATTTGGGTCAACTTCCTCCTATTAGTGATATACCACCATACAATAGTGATAGATGAGCTAAACTATTATTGGAAGAATTCAAAATAGTTGTTACTTTGAATAAGATATTTAGACATGAAGGAGAAAGTGATGACCAACAAAGGTTTCGTCAACTACTCACAAATCTGAGAGATGTAAATCTGATAATAGATGACTAGAAGCTATTGATGACCAGAACAAATGTTAGAATAGATAGAGCCACTAATGAAGAGTTTGACAATTATATTCATTTATTTTCCACAAATGATAATGTGCGTAACCACAATAAAAGAAAATTATATTCATTAAAAAGATCAGTTATACGTAGCATTGCTACCAAAGTAGAAAGTGTCAATGCACCAATGGGAGGTCTCAATGATGATCTTGATGTGAAGTTATTGATTTCTATCGATGCAAGGGTCATGTTAACTTGTAATCTTTGTATAGAAGCAGGTCTTAGAGATGGAGCTCTAGGGTATATCAGAAGAATAATCTATAAATGTGAGAGTGCCCCACCAGAACCACCACATATGTTATGGTCAAGGTTAATAATTAATCAAGAATACCATTTGAAGATACAACTCCATATGCAGTACTAATTACACCAATACAAAGGGGACACACAACCCAACTAACCTTAGAATAGTTAGACAAATAAGCCTAGAAGATGATTCCAAAGGTTTTGGATCTAATAAAGCCTTACAATCACATTTATTAAAATTTGACTTTCATGTAAACTTGTGACCTTGTATCTCTAAGACAACGAGGGAGGATTAATGAGTGAATTTTGTGAAATTGAGTCATTGAATGCAAGTTAGGTGTTAAAACATTCTTGAAACACCTATATACACTAGTTTGGATGCTTGTATAGCTTTGCTAAGGTGTTTTTCAAATTTTGACTTGATTAAGGTCATTAGGCCTAATTGTCTTGAGGCATTGACTTGGTATAGTTTAGGATAATCCTATGAGATATGGTGTCTAAGTTGATTTGTTTTGAAAATTTGATCATGTGAACACCTCAAATAATTTTCTTACAAACATTCATTACTTTTTAGTCTAACTAAGTATTGGTGTGATCAATAAGCCCTAAGAAACAGTCATCGTGATAAGACAAGTAAGTTGTATAGGTGTTTGTTGAGAAGTTTGTAAACTGAGCTTTAATCTTTAAGACACCTAGAATGATAGGTTGCTTTTAAGAGGGACATCTATAAAATCCTTTTAAGAGTTTCTATATCCTTAAAATAGGTCTCATCAAAATTTGAGATCATGTAAACCTACAACCTTGTATCTCTAAGACAGTGAGGGAGGCTTTATGAGTGAATTTTGTGAAATTGAATCATTGAATGCAATTTAGGTGTTGAAACATCCTTGATACACCTATATACACTGGTTTTGATGCTTGTATAACTTTGTTAAGGTGTATTTCGAATTTTGACCTAATTGTCTTAAGGTAGTGGCTTGGTATAGTTGAGGATAGTCCTATGAGATATGGTGTCTAATTTGATTTGTTTTGAAATTTTGATCATGTTAACACCTTGAATACTTTGCTTATAGACATTCATTACTTTTTAGTCCAACTAAGTATTAGTTTGTAAACTGAGTTTTAATCTTTAATATAGTTAGAGTGATAGGTTGATTTTATGAGGGACATATATACAAGCCTTTTAAGAGTGTCTAGAACCTTATAAAATAGGTCTCATCAAAATCTAGAGAAACATATAGAAAACAAACCTAAATATTGTAGAGATAAGAGTGAGTGTACAGTCTTCTTTATAAGTGTATAATTTTGGTTATTGAAAACATGGTTTGAAATTTGAAATAAAATCAAAAAAATTGAGATGGAAGATGAGTTTCTAACACTATGCCAATCCATGTTAAGACATCAAACAATAAAAAATCCAACAAAATTATATTAGGTATTTTATATTTTCTTACACAAAATCTACCAATGATGCAATTAAAGTGTATGAATGTACATCTAGAGTATATAAGATTCACTTGAAATTTTACATTTGTAAATGTATATGGTGTTGTATTGACACAGATGTATGTAGTAGTGGTTGGCCCACTACCTAGCTCAGTAAATTGAAATTATGATGTCGAAGGCAACGTCCCCTCCTGGAACACAAAAAAAATACACATATTATTCAATTTAAATGTGTAAATTAATTTTTACCTTTTTAATTTGCCAATATAACTTGAAATTTTAACATAAAATTTATATAAAAGATACATGTATACATGTAGAGACCAACGTATCCATACCAAACCTGTGTGCCAACAACTCATCAATCAAGACCATATCCTCCAAGCTCCTTGAAGTGCCAATGTCATCATTCGAAGGTCCAGTGCATATAATACCATAAAATCTGCATGGGTGAAGTTAGTTATCTCCACTAGGTGGAGTATCTTGAGCATTTGTCTTTGAAAGCCTACTCGTATGATGAATGAGTGTATCAGTAAGTGCACTAAGCATATGCAAAGTGTCGATCTCCACAACCTCCTTCACTGTAGAGGGAATCTCCAGATGAAGTGGTTTTTGAGTAGAGATCCTTGCAGGTCGATTAAGCGCATGATGTGCACCTGGTTGATATTATACAGAGCCTTTTTCTCAGCGCTAAAAATCACCATAGTCAAAATAGTTTGGAATCTCATTGAGATCAAACTCATAGTAGATTTTCCTCAAAAAATATAATGGGACCTCGTGGTTGTTACCCAGTGATAATCAAACACCATCCACCATCGTTCCCAAAAATAGGCTTTAATCAAATTTTGTTGGCATCGAAGGATTGGAAAACATTTAACCATTACTAGAAATGGTGCATTAGTGGTTGGGTCGATGAATAAGATAAAAATTTATTTTTTTGTTATTTCTTTCTTCTTCACCTAAAATGCTCACAATTTTTCAGCATAGTAAGCCCTACAACTATCCCTATATAACCTACATTTGTCAATTTGATTTGTTATCGAGTCAACTTGACCTAATACTAACTCTAGGGTATTGGCTAGATAGGTGCGGTGGATGTTGGTGGAAGTGGGCTCCCTCATTTTCCTAATTATCTGTTCAATTTTAATTTTGTTCTCCACTATGTGTGCAGTTATATCTTCCTGATTGCCTAGGGGATCTAGTGGAAGTATAGGAAGATTAGGCGGAGGGTTAGGAGGGCTAGGTGGAGGGTTAAGAGGGTTGGGCAGAGGGTTAACACGTCGACCTGTTGCAAAAAATTACAAATTAAACTATGCACAAAACAAAAAATTGACAAAAATTGATTTAATTTACTGTCACTTAACTCTTGTTAGTGGTGGCATCATCGATTTCGCAAATATAAGAGCAAAACCAATAATTTTCACTGCCGATGGGAGCAAAAACAATAATTTCCACGTCGATAGGAGTAAAACGCGATTGGGAAGTAGAACGCAAACAGGAGAGAAGAAAAATGCAAACAGGAGAGGAGAAAAATGCGAATGGGTGAGGAGAAAAGGAAGTGATGATTTGAGTTTTTTTTGTTTTTATGTTTTAAGGAATGTGTATACATTCTTTATAACTATAGGAATGTGTATGCATTCCTATAACACGTATGCATTTATATTGGTAATGGAATGCATATGCGTTCCTTTTACCAAAAATGTGTATACATTATGGCCTGCATATCCCGAGCTTAATGCATACGTGTTGTGGGAAATGTCCACAGAATTGTCCACCAACTCCATGCACATACTCGTGGTCACTATCAATTTTGGGTGCAAGGATTTCCAAATTCAAATTTCAAAGAACTATCATAGAATCTTGTAATATTCAAGATATATTGTAAATTCTTTAAATTTAGATTATCAATTATCAATTATTTATTGTTATTGTTTTACATACGTTTGTTATGCTTAATTGAATGTAAATGGGTTATTTGTGTTGTATATAAGTGTAATCCAATTATCCACCCTGAGTTATCTTGCACCCCTTTAACGTTTCAAATTTTAGTAAATCAACGTCGCCTTGAATGCTCCTTATATCTTATAAGGTTAGATATTACCCATATTGTGTTAGATTTTAGATTTTATTATTTTTCAATGACTAATTTCATTTTGTGTTGTGTGATCTAAAAAAATCATATGATTTTATTGATCCCAAACTCTAGGTGTTGTTCCCCATTTTTTTGCTAAGTTTATTGGCGTGTCAATTTTTTTGGTCGAGGTGTCTATAGAAACACATAAGGTGCAGGTTTTTGGACAAAGAATAGCATTGTGTATAAGGGAACATTTCATGGAAGCTCCAAAAATCGTGATAGTGTTGATCGTGGATAACTTATTACAAAATTTATATTGCATCCATAACGAATCCAGTGAGTAAAAAACACAACGCGTAGGGATGTGTCTACTATTGAGCACAAAAAGAGAAAAAAATCTTAAATCATAGAGGAGTGACAAGGGAAGGCCCGCCCTCGCCCTCGCCCTCGCCCTCGCCCTAAAAGGAATAATTATGCCTTAACACCGCAATCAATTATAAAGTCATCACTCACCCCATGCTTTTGATGGCGCATCATTTTAATGATGGAAGTGTTGACAAAGCAAACAAATGGAAGTGTTGACAAAGCAAACAAATAATAATATTATTATTATTAATGTGGAGAAAAGACTTGTAAATTAGCTGTATTCATCATTTCCCTTCCCTTGCTTTTACACTCTGATTGTCGCTATTATATGGTTTTTTTAAAAAGATATGAACCACATTTTAAAAGTTTTATGTAAATTCTGTAGTGGTGAAATAATTATCTAAAGTTTTATGTTAAAAGGAACACAACCCCACGCCATTCTGTGTCAGTGGCGGTGATAACAGTTGCTTCTTTCTTTCAACCTTCAGTTTTTAATAATGTTGGAAAATATCCTACACCACTATAAAAATGAAGTGTGTGATACAAAGTTTCTCTTCTTTAAAGACTCGATTTTTGACTGTTAATTTTGGATAATTTTTTTTTGTTTTACTTGGATTTCATCCCTAAACAAATTATTTAGAGCTTCAACTTTTAAAGAGTTCAGTGTCTTTTGAATTGTGTTGTTACATTTAAAATGAATGTATATTTGGACTAATTTTAGTTTAAATTTTATTAATGATTTGCTTAAAATTTATATATAAAATTAATTTTTGGTTTGGTTAAGTAATTATAATTAAAAGGTATTTATATGGTTAAAATTATTTAAAGTTAGATTCTGATTTTAACTGTTTAATTTTTTATATCAAATATTTAATAGGATTTGTATCTTCCTAAATGGATATAAGCAACTATCATCCTCACCAATTAGACTACAACCTTTTCAATAATTAATATGTATTTAAAAAACTCTTAAAAATATCTCTAAAAGAAATGTTCTAACTAAATAGTTATACTATTCCCCACAACCAATAAAATCTATTAAAATTATTTTATTTTCTTTAAAAAATTTACTACTATTATTGAAAAAGTAAGAAAAATTATTTTAAAACTAACAAACCTAAAATAATATAAGATCATGATAAATCCCCTATTTCTCTATTATTTTAAATATATTATCTTATAAAAAATACTATAAATAATTAAATGTTATTTAATAATATTATATATATTTAAAAATACTTAATTAAAGATAAATTTTTAATTCAGTTAGAATATCTACACTACTTTTTTTTTAAATCAATTTACTATGAAATATTTTAAGTGTACAAGTTACTTATAAATTTTAATTTTAAATTTTTAATAAGTTTAAAAGTTAAAAGATTTTATATGGATAATCTTTTCATTTCATATAAAATATTTTTAGTTAAGTATAATTTTTAAATATGTGTTGTAATTATTACATTATTTTTTTTTACTATTATGTAATTATAATATATATATTTTTTAATTTTTTTAATTATATTTTTATTTTGAAATAAATTTTAATAATTTATATTAAATTAGAAGCAAGCAAAATAAAAATATATATTAAACATTGTATTAACTCTTTCAGATGTAAAGCCATTCTAAAAATCACTTTATTTTGTTTTATTTGATTTTAATTTTTATATAAATCACATATTAATTAAAATGAATGTATTTGTATTGGAGTAATTTAAGTTTTAATCCTATCAAAAATTATGTTACCTACGATAAAAAAATATAAAATTGAGAGATTAACAAAATAAAAAGACTACTATGAATCTTATAATTAATATGTATAAAAAAACACTTAAAAAATCTCATAATTAATATGTAACTAAAAAAACACTTTAAAAAATCTCAGAAAAATATTAGAACCCATCAAATTAAATTAAAAAATCCTCACCAACATATATTTCTATTTATATATTTTCCAAAATTTTAAAAAAAAAATTAAAAATTTACAAAATTAATATAGCAAAAATATATATATATTACTTTATATTTAACATATGAGATGTGTCAATTTATTAAATGGATTTTTTTTTTTTAATATTCGAAAATTTTTAGTCAAAAGCCCATGAGGATCTTCCTAAACAATTTTTAAGCAAATTTTATTTCTTTTATAATTTTAATGGTATTAATAATTTTTATATTAAAAATCTTCAAAAGTGTTACAAAACCATGTCGTATTAATAGTTTTAATTTAAAATTTAGTTGTATATTTTCTATTTAAATGAAAATAAAAATAATAATTTGATATGCAACCATTTGGTTGGGATGGAAGCATGTATTTTTTCAATGCAAAGAGAACTTGGTATAATGCTTGATTTTATTGTTTTCAAGTTGATTTAAAAAAATTAAAAAAGTTAATAAAGTGTTTATGGATGATTATTTAAGATTGAGATAGATGAATATAAGGAAGATGGAATACTTTATAATCGCTAATATATTATATTGTAGAAAGTAAAACTCTGATCGAGAGTTGACGAGTTGTTTTAAAAAAATGTTTTTAGATTACAGACGAAAAATGTGTTAGCAACAAATGATGAAAGGTAGTGAAGAATCCCTAAGGGCGGTGGTTAGGTCCTATAGTGGTTAGGTTTGCAGCAACATGTAACTGTTCCCATCTCTTCTGGCCTGACCATTCCCCTCTCTCCCTACTCGACTGTATGGCATTGGGAGTTGTAGTTGGTGGTTCGTTGAACCAGGATTCAATGAAACAAATTCCTAGTTTTTATTATAAAGATGTTTTTACCAAGGTTTATTCGATTCTATCTTTAGTATCTCCAAGTCCGTACATTGTAAAAAACTTAGAGGAAATCCTTGCAGTGAAACTCTCATTTGAGGTAAATGGGTTAATCTCTTCATTTGAAGATTATGTAGTCATTTGTAGGTTAAATGGGTTCTGGCCTGATTTAGAAGATTTGTATAAATGAATCTATTATACCTGGACCAATAATTGTGCGATTGATTTATGCTCTAAAGGGTTTTTCGTAGTTTAGTTGTTTGAGATAAGGGTTATCATAGAGATTTTCAAGGGGGTCCTTGGTTTTGGGGAAGAGTCGAATTCTTTGTTACTCCTTACCATTCTCTGGTTTTGATCCCTAAAAAATGGTCGTATCCAAAATGTTGATTTGGGTTCGGCTCTCAAACCTCCCTCTTCCCGTCTAGTACTACGCATCATGTGAAGCTATTGGTAACACACTTTAAAGATTCATCAAGGCAGATTTTGAGTGGATTAAACAAGGGTTATATTCCTATGCTCGTATTTTTGTGGAGGTAGACCTTAGCAAATGTTCCTTGATAGAATCCAACTAAAGCATGGAAACTTCTTTTGGATCCAAACCTTGGATTATGAAAACATTGCCTTTCAATGTCATTTTTGTCACCAAACTGGCCATCTTCAAGGAGTTTATCCTCAGGAAGGCAACCCAAAAAAGAGAAAGGATTAGTCTTCTCATCCTAAAGGTTGGCAATTGTATAATCAACCCTCTCCAACCAAAGACAAGGTAAAATCCAAAGATTACACAAGGAGGAAATAAGATTCAAAGTTTAGTAGAGAAATGCAGGTGATAGATTCCTCTTTTCAAATGATATCCACAGATATTGTTCTAGGTGAAAGTGTCAAAAGAGCACTTGAATTTAAAACTTCTAACTCTGGTAAAGATCAACCATTGTTAGAACCTCAACATATTCATGAGTTTTCGATGGTTATTGCTATTCTGATGGATCTTAAACACCTAGAGGATTGAGGTTCAAAATAAAAAGGGTAAAAAAGGTCGTATGGTGGATACAAGACTCGGCCATCTATGATTTTGTAGTCAAACTTTTATTTTCTTGCATGGATTTTGAAGTGTGACTTTTTCACCCATCTTTTTTGTATAACTATCGTTGTATTATTATGTTATTTATCAATAAAGATGCACTTTTCAATCAATGTGTGTGTGTATAGAATTTAGGATTGAAAAATTAAGAAGACATTGTTATGGTTGTTTGTCATAATAATGGTGCTTTACGAATGTGAAGTCTAGGACAATAATATATAATTTTTTTTTTAAAAAAAAATTAATATATAAATTTTGCATAATATTTTATTAGTTGAAATTTGAGGTCTCATCCATGACTCAAATGTTGAGTTACTCAAAAGAATTCAAAAAATATGGAGATTTATTGGTGACTTAGAATAGTAGTGAATAAAGAGCACGTGTAAACACAAATGAGGAAATAGGGAAGAATACATGAATGAAACAAAATAACAAATATATGAGTAGATGGAGCGTTAACATGTAAGAGTGCAAACACAAATGAAGAAATAAAAGTGTATGTGAGGGAAAGATTTTAAGTAACCATATAAATAAAGAAATTTGGGAGAAAAATGAATATTATAATAATATTAGTTTTTGGAAAACCCTTGGAAGATATTATATGAGTTTTTTTCAAATAAATTATGAAAGCATAAAATCTTTGAAATGAATACTATGTCAAATAATTGATGATATGATCATAACAAAAAGTCTACATAAAATTAGAAAGTAGATGAAAAGTAAAAATGTTGATGACTCAAATAAAGACTACTCACATCATCTTAGGTTTGAAATATATAAGTAAACAATGCTTAAAGATGTGTAGGAAAAATAAACATATATATTTTATATCGTAAAAGTGGTGAGTACAAATTGCCACTACATCATGAAGTTTCTAACATAGAAAATTATACTATATCATCAAATACAATGAAAACTTGAATGTGGCAATATGAATGCCTTCTTTAAAATAGACGACGTTAAATAAAACAATTAAAAAACAAGACATTTCATAAATTTAATAGAAAAAAACTTATTTCAAATGGTTATTCTCATGAAGAACACTATTATTATTAGTTCTTGCAATACCAGGATACTATAGTTTTTTACTTTTTAATTATCTTTTATTCTTTCAACCAATGAAAATGTTTAAAAATATATATTACATTAACAATGATAAAGTGTTATCTAATATTTGACATATTAATTTTAGAATGTTCATTTGTTGTTATTTGGACATATTCTTCTAAATTGAATATAATATTAACATGTTTATCTTATAATAATACAACTTGAAATGATCCTCATTTTATGTCTAAAAAATGGAGATAAAATTGGACAACTTGTCATCAAATAATATTTTTAACTTTATGAATGATATATGTCCCATCAATCCAAAAATTTGGAATCATTATTGTCAAGTTTCTACGTGATTGTTGTACGGTGCAAAATAATTGTATAACAGTTAAGCTTTTCTCATAAATTTTGAATATGTTTTCTTTCCGTTATTTTCAATGAGGGATTAAAAAGGCAGAGATAACAAATAAATATAACTTGTGAAGCTTCAAATTAGTGCCATCCAACAAAAAAATAAAACCTATGACTTCCACTATTATTGTCACTAAAAAACACCTACAACATCCACATTGTATTTATAACCTTGAGTAACTTAAATTTCTAATATTTTTCTAATGTCACGATTGTCTTTATTCTTGGCTTTAATTATTTTGCTCGTGAGCATTAATACCATTAATTACTTTTTTAATTAAGGTACAATGAGTCTTTTTTAATTTAAGTTATACATTTAAAAGTTTTAAATTAATCTTCTTTGCAAAATAAATCTAAGCATTGCTTATTAGTATATTGTATTTTAATATATTTAAATTCTATAGAAACATCATAAATTGTAATTAATTTTTAAAAGTGATTTTTATTTGGATTTCAAGGTTCAAGATATATCAAAGGTATTCAAATACATACACCTATGATTTAAAGCAATTTGACAATTAAATATATATGTTAATTAAGAAGAGTTATGGGTATGAAAAGTTCCATATCCACTCTATTTTAAATTAACATAACTCATGCATGCCATAAAACATAAAAATTTTGACTTTTGAAAATACCCTAAATTTATTCTTAAAAACATTAAGTTTATATATATTTGACACATGATACATTCTCTTATAATACATGATTATTAAAACTATTTGTAATTGTATTGTCCTTCTCATATACTAAACCCCTGTTGCGTTACATTTTCTACCAAACATAAATGTAACTACATAAATCGTAGTAAAATATGGAGTCATTCGACCCTTTTAATATTTGAAGTGTGTACTTTGAAATACCTTAATTTTAGGGTTACGTGCTCCAAAGATAGCACCGCTGCTGTAAAGTTTAACAAAATTGGCTTTTTTACTTTGAAAGGTAACATTTCGCTATCCAAACTTTTGTAAGCACCCCGGGCCACGTGGAATGGTTTGGCAATAATTTCAATTTTAATTAATGAAAATATCTCAAGACAGGGGTGAAGGCCCCACTAACGCCATTAAATTTGGAGTGAATGCGAGTCATACATATCAGGGGTTAAATTTGATGGTCCCACCTACCCGTCAAGACAATTTTTTGTGACATTTTTAAATTAATGTCACCTTGCACATGACGTACATTTCTCAATTTTGACTTTCATAATTTTTATATAAATATGAAATCCTATTTTATATTAAATATGTGTCAATATTAGAAATACTATAAGTTGTAATAATATTTTGTATTGTGGAATTATCTAAATAAGAAAATAGGAAAAACTTACCACACCATACAATCATATCAAACTATGTTATTCAGATTTCAATGGCTTTGATTGGAAAAAAATTGTGCCCAAACAAAATTCAAACCCTTAATATTTGTGGTTTGTTAGTAAAATCAATTGCAACCCAATCAGATTGCATGGAGGACCAATGCCACTAATCTATTTCAGTAGCTTCTATGTAAGCTAGTTTCAAATCAAGGCCTCCACCCTCTACCACTAGCTGACTACTCGCTAACAACTTCCATATAAGAGACTACATCATCTCCAACAATGCAAATATGACGGGCGCTGTGAGGAGCCCATGCAAGGGTATTCACACTATCTTTATGCCTTTGGATCTATGCAAAAGGTATAACTGGATTCCTGATATCCAAGACAACCACCTCGTAACTATCCATCAAAATAGTGGCCATGAACCTTGGGTCCTGCTTGTTCCATCTTAATCGAAGCAACGGAGTATCAGGTTGTGAACTTCATAAATGATAGTTGAATGCTCCTTGACCCTCAAATTAAAAACTCTCACAGACCCATCAGCGGAAACAAAAGCAAAAATCCCTACCCCTCCCCAGGGAATATCAAACACCTCCTTATCATGTGCAATCTGTTGTGTATCCACCACTACCTTTTCTATGTCCCAAATAGTACAGGTGATATCAATACTAAAAGTCCCAATTCGTTTTGGATCTACATCGTTCCAATTAAATGAAGTCAAGGAACAAAATATATATTTAAGGTCCCGCTTGCAATATCTAGGAGTAGGCATTGGGTATTAATTTATGTTGTTAGTGGCCAGCGAACTCTCTTTGTTTGCGCCCTGACATCCCATTGCTACGAATGCAGTGATTCTTGATGATCCCTGTGAAGTTGATTGCTTTTACCCATTGGACCCCAAATGAATTCAATTACAATATTATCACCGGAGGCCCCACATGACTCCTTTACTACATTAAAGCTTTGTTATCTGCATCTAAAAATCACATCCCCATGTCAAAATGTGGAACTCAACAAATCTACTAATTACTAGGACTGTTACAGCTTGTTTTCTTTCACATTTTTAAATATAGTTATTGTAACCGCTATATAGAATTTCACTAAAAAATGTTAGGTAGTTAAGTGCACGAATGAGCTATAGGGTATTGAAAATCTTAGCGTTATGTTTTGTTGATCTTCTAGAGAGATGGAACTCTGAGTTGTTTGAAGAATATGGTGCCCACGTATATTTGATCACGGAATCAGAGGACGAGGAGGAGGCTCTCTCCTTCTATGACTTAACCCTCTATGACAAGAATGCAAAAACAAAAAGAACACTAAGGAATTAAAATGCGAGATGTTCATAACACACAAATTTTAACTTCAAATTTAGCCACTACAGCTCGATGGCATACAATGTTTGCCTAACTGATGGCATACAGTTCGATTATTTAAATTTCGATACATTTAACATACAACCACCTTAGATTTATTTAGGTTTATATCCAACTACATGACTATTTCAAAATTTTGGTAGACATATATTTAAACCCTCCTTGATTTGGTGCAAGAAATGAAATATGTGGAATTGATACAGATTAGGAATTGGGAGTGAGTGTAATGAATTTAAGTACCTAATTATAGTGATGAATAACTGCTCCTTTACAGAAATCCTTCCAAATGCATTGTGTATCAAAAATAAGGTTGATTTGCAAAAATAGTGCAATTAGGGAAATCGATACCCACAAGATTTTGGAGGACGCAGAATGCATATAGTAAACCTGATCAAAACATATGCCGCTGCCATTCTCTTGGGCACCTCCTGCTTCGCTAATGTTGACGCTGGTGTTGTCTTTCCTTGCAGTGGTTCCTGCCTTTTCGCTGGATCGCCAACTGAAAGGGTAGCTTCTCTGAGAAGCTTCGGACAGGGACTTCCCAAGAAAATTAATTACAGAGGCGGTTTCTGCTCGCCCAATTTAAATGCTTTCATAATGGGCATTGGGGAAGTCGTGAAGTGAGACAACCTATAATGTATTTAGACTTGATGTCTTACGCCTAATCTTAAACTCTTATTAATAATTTAAAAACGGTCAATTTTTTATATTGAACGTCAAAATGACAGGGTAAATAATTTTTTGCCCGTTGACTGATATGGCCAAAAATTTAATCTGACTATATTTTATGTGTAAAAACATCAAAAACGTTTAAACCCCTGCCAAATTTAACCCCTGAATTACATACGATGTTCCCTCTTTTCCGTTGCCAAGTTGCACGCTGCCTTTGCAATCAAATTCATACGGAGAGCAATCAAAGTTGTCTTAATAAATATCTTTTACAGATGAACTTATTGCAATTTACATACCTAAATTTTTAATTAAGTGACACGCTTGCCAACTTAACAATTTAAGATTCCTTGGAAAGTTGGAAGAATAAAACAAACAAATTTATAATAGAAGAAATATTTTTGAAAATATTGTGAAATAATTAAAATTTAATATAATTGAATATATGTTTTTAATAAAAAATTATTTAATAATTATTTTAAAATAGTTGTTTGAGTGGTATGTAATATGGTGAGATGTTTATAATTATGTTTTATTTTAAATTTGATATTTATTTAATTATTATTTAAATTTTTTTTGGGTTTATATTTGAAGAAATTAATTTAAAAAAATACATTTCTTTTTTAAAGATTTATTCCAACTTAATAAATTAATAAAATTCAAAATTTAAATTTGATAGTAGTATGATTGTATTTACGTTTTTTAAATATAAAATAAAATTTTAAACAAATTAAAATTATAAAATATTTTAATAAATAAATCTATATTATTTAATATTTTTATTATGAATTATAATAACATTTGAAAAACAATGTTGAATAGAAAATCATCATACAAATGTTTCCTTCTATTATAAATTATATTAATATTTGAAAGATAAAATTAAATAAAAACTATCATAATTTTTTTTAATGATAAATGAAGTTTAGGCCAAATTTAAACTTTAGTGGAACTAAATTAATGTCAACGTACATTAATACGTTTTTTTTGAAAAAATAACATTATAATCAATAGATATATATATATATTTTAAATAAAAAGGGGTAAAAATAATATTAATAAGAAAAGAAAAGCATTATAAGAAGAACGGGGGGCAGAAACCCCCAAAAGAAAGCAGCATAAACTGAAAAATTAGGCACACGCCCAACTAGACAATATTATGAACCTCCCTATCAGCCTCCTAAATTGTTTCCAAATTAGAGCGCAACGTCGGGGAGAGGGACCCCTAATCCTTAATGTTTCCACCATCCAAATGGTCAGACGCCCATTTAGCCAAAAGATCCGCTGCCCTGTTCCATTCTCGCGAAATGTGAGCAAAAGTAACGCTATCCATAAGCGAGCAAATCCGCAAAATATGTTGCACAATCAGAGATAGTTGCCAATTGACGTCCACCACTTTCCTCTTAATGAGCAGGTTAATCAAGACTTGAGAGTCCGATTTGCAGATAATCCTACGCCAACCTAACCCCTGGGCCTTCTCAAGGGCATAAAGAATGCCCTGACCTTCCATCATGTTAATGGTTTGCAGCCATATCAGGAACCGCAGAAAGAAAAATCACTGTACCTTCAGAATCCCTTCCTATTCCTCTAGTACCCGCGGGTGCCGGATTACCTCTGGAGGAACCATCTGTATTGATCTTGAGAATCCCACTCAGGGGGCGTTGCCACTGACCAGTCCTGAGAATCTGCTCCTTGACCTACTTGCTCCTCCTGACACACACAGACTTGCCAGTTAACTGTTGGAATCCAAGTCGCGCCACCACCTGAGCGTCCTGTTTGGTCAAAGGAAGGCAGATCGCGCTCTTTGCTTGGATGGTTTCCTAGATCATCCCCACCACTTTTTGCCATACTTGTTGCACCATGAACCTCACCCCCCACAAAATTCACCTATTTCTCTCAAGCCAGATCTGCCAAAATAGAAAAATGGGGCCGCCCAGCCATATGTACTGCAGGAATGGCGGCCTTGAGAGGGGTTCCCCCATTCCATTCTAGAAATCGACCACGGATTGAGCATGAAAACATGGGCACTACCAAACATCCCACCAATAATGCCAGAGTTTCAAGGCAAAGGGGCAACGCAAAAAAAGGTGTGTTGAATCCTCCTCGACCACTCCGCACATAACACATATAGAAGAGCCTTGGAAGCCTCTCTTCCAGAGATTGTCCCAGGTCAAGCACATGTTCCAAGCCAGCGTCCAAGCAAAACAGTTGCATTTAGGCCATGTGAAATTATTCCAGACCCGTCTCCACCAATGCACTTCCCCCCTGCCCAATCTTTGAAGAAGTAAAGCCTAATATCCAGATGAAACTGTGTAAGCTCCCTTGGGATTGGGAGACCAAGCTAGCTTATCCTCCTTCTGAAGAGGACTACAGCGACGCCTGGAAAGGATGCTCAACAACTCCTCATTCTCTTCCTGCGTCCCATTAACAGGCCAAGTTTCGGGAGCTTTCCAGCGAGCTACCTCCACTTGTCCATGTGTAATGTAAACTTTGAAGTCACTCACCCGAGATCAGCGAGCATCAAGGAATCTCTGACAAAGGTTCAACAAATTTGGAAACTAAGAAATGATGGGAGGATAACCATCCCAAGAGTCAGACCAAAAGAGAGCCTTGGATCCCTGTTTACAAATCCAGAATAAGCCGTTCTTGATGAGAGCAGCCCCTTTTTTGAGAGTGCCCCATATTGCCGAACCTTTCCCAATAAGCAGATAGCGAGGGATGTCCCTCTGAATGGTTTCGGAGTAGTATAATCAATAGATAGTTATGGACATTTCATTTTCAAATAAATGAACAAATAACAATAATATTATTTATATTTTTACATATAAAATGAAATTAGTATGTTTTTTATTAGTTTAGCACGAAAAAAGGGTCTTGAGCCCTATACAAAGCAGACCCAAAGGCAAAAAAATAAAAAGGCCACCTACAGGGCAAAAAAGCGTAGTGACAACAATTGGACAGCAAAGCCAAAATGGTTAAGCAATTGAAAAGCAACAACACTGCAAGGAAAAACAAAATATACAATAACAGAACCTAACCTAGCAAGGCGAACACCCTTAATCCGAAAGTGGGTCTGAGAAAGGAAGACCTCACTTCCTCCTTTAAAAAAGAGTCCAATAAACATCAAAATCTCCATTCGCAAAAAAAGAAGATGAAGCAGATGAAAAAATAAAATTAATATATTGATTTTCAACATAAATAACAATAGATTTATAATTTTTTTTAATAAAAATATGTTTTCTCAAATTAAAAATGAACAAAATTAAATTTTTATAAAAAATTATAAATATATATTTTAAAATATTATATTAAAAATAAAATACTTTAATAAAACATAATCTTTAACTAATAATATATATTATTTTAACTTTAAAAAATCCACACAAACATAAATTCATTAAAAAAAACAATGCTAATAAATCTCCAATAAAGACTTACATTAAAACTATAATTTTCTTTTTGCAAATATTTTTTAAGAAGTGCTTCTCGACCTTTAATAAAGTATGTAAATATTAAGAAAAAATGTCATTTTCTAAAAATTAAAGTGATTATAAAAATATATTATTTTATTAAAAAATAAATATATAGAAAAATTAATTAAATAAACCAAATTTATTTGAGATATAAAAAATGAAAAAAAATATTAAAATTAAAATTAATATTAAAAAATCGATAATACATTGATAACGTTACTTGATTCATAAAAATCTTCTAAAATCAATGTTTATTGAATGTTAAAAACTAACATCATAACAAATAAGAAACTGAAACTAAATTCTAAGACATCCATTCCTTCCCTCTCTAACCGTTGTTCCAAAAAAAGGTAAATGGACTAACTCAAAGAAGAATATACCCTGACACCCGTCGACTGCCTCGTTTTATTTTATAGGCTTTGAAATTTTATATGACCAGAGGGACAACATTCGTATTAAGTAGTGTTAATGGAGGAAAGTTTTCACATTTTTATAAATTATTTGGCTTTTTAAAGATGTTATTGAAGTAATTTATTTATTTATTATACATAATATAAAACAATTTTTTTTAAAACGAAAGGATTTATAAGTAGTTATGATGATTCGATGATTTTCAATGAGATATGCCTTTCGATAAATTTGACAAATAATTTATGTTATATGATTTATTTTTCCATTATTTTCTACCACATTAAAAATGATATTGATATTGGTAATAGTCCTTTACAAAAAAAGTCGTGGTATATATATATATATAGTTATGACGATTCGATGATTTTCAATGAAATATGCTCTTTGATAAATTTAACAAATAATTTATGTTACATGATTTTTTTTTCCATTATTTTCTACCACATTAAAAATAATATTGATATTGATAATAGTCCTTTACAAAAAAAATCGTGATATATATATAAACATCCAACATAAATATAAAATTATCGATACATATCATTATATATAAAAAAGATCACACAAAATTATTAATCATGAATTTCAATTGAAGTACAATTACTAATTTATACTCTTTTATTTAATAAAATCTAATTTTACCAAAATATCAATTCACATCCCTCTTAATGTAACATCCCTACTAGTTTATTACATACCAAAGAATAAACTCTTGGACCAAACCAAAAAAAAAGTCATAGTAATTCATGGATAATATCTATGATAATAACATAAATTGAATAAATAAAGTCAGCTCACATTAGTGGTGACAAGGAAAGTGCCACTACCACTCTCACAAGCATAAACTTATTAGTCTTGCATTTACCCCACAATCAAATGTGGGCTCTAAATTATAAAGTCATCACCACATGCTTTTGATGACTTATAAAGCAAAATACGTCGATGAGTACACTCTTACAATTATTTAGGTGTAGTTTTTTTTGGACTACTTTTTAAGTTTTGTATTTGTTATACAAGTAAGATTTAGTAAAAGATATACAATTTAAATGTTTTAATAAAGATAATATTTTCATCTCTAATTTTAAGATATCCGAATAAAGATTTGATTTTTCCATACATTAGTTACTCCTACATTGTTGTATGGATGTGAGGTTTGGGGCCCATACTTAAGAGAAAATGATTTCAAACATCTGGAAAGAGTTTTCATCTCCATATTATCAAAGAACATTTGAGCCAGAAAAACAACGCCTCACTCAATTATTCTTACAGAGTTAAGGTTATATCGACTCTTTATTCCTTAATTTTTCATGTTATCACTATGTTACACAGGGTTCGATGTATGACATATTTTTTTAATAGTCAAAATAGGTATCCATCTTTGACTCTTCAATCTTCTATGCAACTTGCCAAACAACAATGCAAATCTTATTGGTATGCAAGGGTTATGGCTCTTCTCCAAAAACTAAAAATTGATATAAAAAGACTACCTCTTCATATATTTTCCATTAACGCTCCTCAACTCACTAAGCATGACGTCCACTGAGATATTCATGAAGAGATTAGTGAATCTTACATGAAAGTTACATGGTTTAATCCCGAAGAAACTTTAAAACTAAAACTTCTTCATTATTTCTAATTTTATTCCTATTTTATCCAAATCAAAATCTTGAATACATGAAGAAGATGTTATCATCATGGTTAATTTTTTTTAAGTTATGATGTTTGAATTTATTATGTTTTAATTCATCATCATCATCATCATCATCATCATCATCATCATCATCATCATCATCATCATCATCATCATCAATGTTCTACATATGTAAAGTCTGGAACAATAATGTTTTAAAGACTTTTAAAATAATAATAAATAACATCAAAATTAATTCATCAATTTTATATAAAATCTTATTAATTGATATTTAGAAGTTTTATCCATAATTTAGATATTAAATTATTTAAATAATATTAAAAAAATATAAAAAAAATTATTGAAAACTTAGAATGGTAATGGATGAAAAATTAAATATAAAAAAAAATACGTGGATAAAACAAAACAATAAATAATAGAGTGAATTGAGATACTGAGAGTGCACAAATACAAATGAAAAATTAAAAAAATATGCAAGAGAAATTTAAAAAAACCACATTAACAAAACAACTTGAAGATAAAAAAAAATACTATATCAAATAATTTAAAATCATAACAAAATAGTCTATATAAAAATATAAACCAAATAAAAAATAAAAATATTAATGACTCACATAAAAACTAACTTATTTCATCTTAAATTAAAGAACACTTAATTAGTGGAAAAATGAATATACATATTTTGTATCATTAAAATGATTTGATACAAAATGACACTCTATTAATTTTAAAAAAAAGTGATCGATAAGTCAATCACACCCAAAACAAGACAAATGTGAAAATCCCAACAACGCCATTAAATATGTAATGAATGGCTACTCATGCGTTCCCTCTGTTTTCACAGATAACCCAAAGCAAGGCAAGTGTGAAAATGCCAGCAGCGCCATTAAATGTGTAGTGAATACATTGCTAGTCATACGATGTTCCTTCTTAACAGCTGCCAAGTTGCAGGCTAACTTTGTAATCAAATGCACACATCACCGGGGACGAATCTCAATAAATTTATTTTATAAAAAGAAATATTGCAATTTGCAATTATTTAAAATTTTAATTGAATGATATATTTGTCAACTTGACAATTTAAAATTCCTTAGATATTTCGAAGAATAAAACAAACAAATTTATAACAGAAGAAATCCTGTCAAAGATAGTGTGAAAATATTAAAATTTTAATAGAATTTGATATATATTTTTAATTAATTTTTTATAAATATTTATGTTGATCGCCATTTTAGAATGGTAACGGCATTGTTATACGATAAAATTTGAAGCTAATTCATTTATAATTTTATTTTATTTTTTTCTGAACCTATTTATATTGATGGTTAATTTTCGATAATAAATTTATAAAAAAAAATTTTTAAAAAAAAAAAACATTATTAATGAATATATATTTGTTTATTCACATTTCATTTTTAAATATATATATTTAAAAAATTATATTACTAAATATT
The DNA here is from genome assembly GCA_037957365.1 of Torreya grandis. Classification (NCBI taxonomy): domain Eukaryota; kingdom Viridiplantae; phylum Streptophyta; class Pinopsida; order Cupressales; family Taxaceae; genus Torreya; species Torreya grandis. Next base: position 1,492,781 of record JARHVA010000043.1, read on the forward strand.
TTTAATAGTATAATGAAATTAATATGTTTTTTCTCAACATAAATAATGTTTACGTAGTGGTTAGTTCTTGTTTTTAAATTGAGAATTGTTTGTGTTTAGTTTGTATATAAATTTGTAAAATAAATGTGTTTTAATAATTTGAATTTGAAAAGATAAATTTAATATTGTCTAACTTGTTATTTATATTGTTCGTCTGTCGTGACATGTAGGTAATGTAGTGGAGTCACATTCAATCATGTTTATAGTTATATAAACATCGAATTAATTTTGATGAAATATGAGAAAGCTACTGGGTTGGTGGTTGCATTATGAGAGTAGGTAACGAGTGTGTGTTTTACAAATTAATTGAGTAGCATGGCCACTTGTGAGAGGTTGATTTCATTGCACGTACCTAGTTCCTAGAAACAAGGTTTTGGTGGCTAGATGTTTGGGGGCGGCCACTTGGCTCTAATTTTTTCCTTGAAATTAATCATAAGCACCGTGTATTGTTAGGTATAACAACTTATACAAAATTCGATAGCAAGAATTACATTATATTACAAATTTCAACTCAACTTATGGGCATTGCAAAGAATCATATATATTGATTGATATCAAATGGAAGGAGAAGATACTTGTAGCTCAAATAAGGACTAGTTTCCATAGATTCACAAAAAATGAATGAGACTAAGGCTTCACATTCAACCATTCCCCTTCGTTTGATCGAAATTGTAGACCAACTTTATTATCTTGGCAAAGAATCGTAAAGCAATTGAGATCAGTATGGGCATCCAAAGCAGCTTCCTCCTCTCTATATTTTCTATCAACGGAGTAGTGCTTTATATGTAAGGAAGTTGTACATTTTTTGAAATCAGAATGATAGAATGTCTCTACTTTCAATAATAGGCTTGTGATGATTATTTTACTGATTTTATGTATGAAATCTTCCATACACAAGGTATAGGTTTGAATTGTCTCATTGTCATATAACATTGTAATGTATTTTCTAATGAGATGCAATTTCAGGTAATATAAACCACATTATGTGAGGGTTTTTGACGTGTTCAAAGAACATATATATTTGATAACCTACGAAAATCAAACATAACATATATATTTGATAGCCCACAAAGATCAACCACATAAAACAAGTTCAAATAAAATATAGGTGCTTGTTAATTTATAACTCAAAAATGCAAATAGAGCATACGTATTTGATAAGTCACAAGACATAAATATTTGATAAACCACACAAATCAATCACAAAAATAAATTCAAACAGAACATACATGTTTGATAAGCCACTTGCAATGGTCATAAATGTTTGAGATGAAATGTTTTTTAGGCCACGACTAATTAATTTTAATTCTACTTCAATTTGTAAAAATTGAATACTTTTAATGAAATGTTTATTGAGAACTTACATCATGATTTAAAATTATACAAATTCATCTAACATTTACCAAAAATACACAATCATAAATTTTTAATAATTAGATTTGCCAAAAACATACAACCATAAAATTTTCAGAGTTAAATTTGCTTAATACTAAATAAAATAATAAGTTTGGTTAAAGGAAACACTCTGAATATTGGAACCTGGCTACAACACTATCAGAAACCAATTGATGTTCCAATTACAATATATAAATCAATATTGATGAAAAGAAATTTAGATTTAAAATTTCCAACACTCCTCGAAGCAAATACGTTAACCCAAAAAAAAAATATAAGAGCCAACGGACATGGCCAATATTCGAGCCAGCTGTCACCTTCAATTGCCAACTCATCGCGAATGCTAACTCACTGCCAAGCTAGCATGTTGACCTCTTTTCTCGCCCATTTCTTCCCCAAAAAAAACATGTTTGAATTCAGTCAAGACTCTTCCCTGGCGTGGCTCGAACCCATAACACACAACCTATTAATGTATCCCCTGCATCCACTTAATTTCCTATATAAACATTGTAACCTTAATAGACTTTGTTTACTAGACAAATAGTTGTAGGCTTCTATGCATTCACTTTTGCATAAATAGGAAATTATTCGTTTGCCATGCTTTGCTAAAAAATAGCAAGACTACTTGTTTGGAGGCATTTGCTTGGGATTTTTTTTTGGTACAACATAATATAAATCCATGAGATGATCTGCCAGGTTTTGCCCTCTATAAGGACATTATTCTAAATCTCCTTCTCATTCTTACCATTGAATGGTCAATTTTTCAAAATGCATTTAATGACGTTAGACCTACTCTGTGAAATCACAATCGATCTAAGTTTTTTGATTTGTTTCATAAGCAACTTTCCTGATAACATGAAATGTTGTGAGAAATTAGCTAACCTGAATTTCCCCAGATGACCTACCATGATTGTTGTAATAATTGTAAATATTAAATGGGGAACAATCAAAACTATTGGCCTTTATAATCTGAGCGAGTTGTTTTGAATACCATAATTCTTGCAGGTAGTCATAGTGTCTACGTACTTGGATACAATCTCATCATTCATGATTTTATGTTATTATGGTTTGGTTTTCATACAATCTTCCAAGGCTCGTTTTGATTCAAGTGCAAATGTGCATTCATTCAAAAAAAACATTTTTTTACTACATATTTCTCAAAACACATTAGACAGTCCTGATGACCCTTCATGCTTAAAAGGGAATGCATTCAAATTTGTTCAAGATTGATTTAATGGCCCTTATATTCTATTGTTCATCCCTAATTACACTTCTTTCCATCTTTATTTTTGATTGTAAGTATGGAGTATATTTCATTAAATAGAAAGCACAATATACCATCGCTTGGATACAATCTCATCATGTTAGTAGAGTTATGTTATTATGGTTTGGTTTTCATACCTTCTTCTAAGGCTCATTTTGATTCAACTTCAAATGTGTATTCATTCAAAAATACATTTATTTTACTAGATGTTTTTTTTCAATTTACCAATTTGCAGAAAGAATTAAGCTACAGTACCTAGACTTCGTTATACTTATATATCAAATTGATTTGTGTGCTCACTTTCTATTGTATTGAGCCTTCTTCTTCTTTTGTTTGTTAATTGCATTCAGTATTGCATTATTCCATTTGAGAATTGGAATAAGTAACTATTTCATGTACTTTTGATTATTCAATTTTGTAATTGATTTTAACTTTCATCTTTGGTTGTTCATAGCTTCTATGTTAATATTGCATTGGACATGGACTTACTCAATTACCTCAAATATTAACATAAATCTTGATTCTATGTTCCTATAATCTCAAATACAATGCATTTGGCTTAGAATCAGTGTACTCATATTTTAAATTTCTTATTATGAGAAACAATTAATTTCAATAAACATAGTCTTTTTCATGTTTTGTAATTTCAAATTTTTATTTTGGTTTGCATGAGAAATTTTTAATGATTTTATGTTTTCATAATCGAAATACAACATGCTTTGGAATGAAATAGTTTAATATTACCATTGTATTGGGCCTTAAACATATATTCAATTTCAGACTGTTTTTGCACTTGAATACATCTTTACTTTCAAGTATGTTTTATGTTTGTCATTGTGATTCTCCTTTGACTTCATAATGATTTTCATTATTTACTAGCATGATTTAGGTTATGATCTACATTGGCCTTTTTAAATTTTTTTTCAATTATACACAAATTTTAGATTGAATTTTCTTTGTGCATATATGCATACACTATATATTTATGTTATCTGCACTTAAAACATTATTTTTTGACAATTCTAAATATCAAGCACCTATTATAATTAGGATGTTTAACAATGGATTGTATTGAGTTTAATGTTTTCATTAGATAAATATTCATTAAATCACATGGATTTCCAAGAGTATTTGCAATTTATTTTTCAACAGTAACATAGAGGTCTATATGTAAATTACAAAGATTTCGAATAAATACAAGTTGTTTTTGTATAATCTTGGATGTTCTTTATTGCCATTGTTATGTGTTTGAAAGTGATTGTTAGTGTTTAGAGACATAAATCTGTGTCTTGTCTAAGAAGTTTTACATACTTAAATATATGCATGAGGAACATTGAATGATTGAATGTTACAGACTAGTTATTCTAAATCTTAGTCAAAAGAAGAAGAGTCTTTAATTGTGCATAAATCAAGTATTATCATAAAGTCTTTGCTCTCAGACTGCAAGTAGTCACAATTATGGCAGTCATGAGAACAATTAGTGTTTTGTGTCTTTGTGTTATAAAAGGTATAACCATGTATTAGAGTGGTAAGCCATGTATATTTAATGTATGTTCAACCCAAAATAATCCGATGAAAGGTCACATCATTCAAACAATTCCCTTTGTTAACCCTCAAGTCTAAGAAATTATCACAGTCCATGAAAATCCTGTTAAAGTTTGTCGTTTAGGGTATTTGATTATATAAGACGCCCTAAAGCTTATTGATAGAGGTGAGTGGAGGATAATAGGTCATGATGCAATTGGAATGAATACATAACAATGCCTAGGATGCAAAATAACTAATTTAAATAGCTCTCAACGAGGGAAGTTTGTAAAAAACTTAGGTTAAGGGTTTTAGCCTTCGAAAGCTTGTAACTTGGAATTGAACCATGTAAAATGTTTCAAACAATGTAGAATGTCAGTCTTAGGTGAATGACATGTTTTAAAGGTGAACTGAAAGTTTGGGGAGGTTTGTAAGGTAAATTCTAGTCCAAAACTCAGTCAAACCTTGTTAAAAGGCCTAGAAACCCTATTTGGGAGCTCAAATACAAGTATAAATGAAAGAGGAGATCAAAGAAGAAGTATGAAAGTTTGAGGTAGTTTATAGGCCTAGTTACGTCTAGTCTTAGTAGGCCTAGTTATGTCTAGGCCTAGTAGGCCTATATCCATGTTATTTGAATGATTTTCTTTTAAAAATGAATGCATGTTAGATGTTATTTATTGCCACTATAATGTGTTTGAAAGTGATTGTTAGTGTTTAGAGACAGAAATATGTGTATGTGTAGTCTTGTCTAAGAAGTTTTACATACTTAAATATATGCATGAGGAACATTGAATGATTGAATGTTATAGACTAGTTATTCTAGATCTTAGTCAAAAGAAGAAGAGTCTTTAATTGTGCATAAATCAAGTATTATAATAAATTATTTGCTCTAAGACTGCAAGTAGTCACAATTATGACAGTCATGAGAACAATTAGTGTTTTGTGTCTTTGTGTTTATAAAAGGTATAACCATGTATTGGAGAGGCAAGGCATGTATATTCAATATATCTTCAACCTAAAATAAGCCCATGAAAGGCCACATCATTCAAACGAGTCCCTTTGTTAACCCTCAAGTCTGAGAAATTATCACAGTCCATGACAATCCTGTTAAAGTTTGTTGTTTAGGGTATTTGATTATATAAGAAGCCCTAAAGCTTATTGACAGAGGTGAATGGAGGATAATAGGTCATGATGCAATTGGAATGAATAAATAATAATGCCTTGGATGAAAAATAACTAATTTAAATAGCTCTCAGCTAGGGAAGTTTGTAAAAAACTTAGGGTAAGGGTTTTAACCTTCGAAAGCTTGTAACTTGGAATTGAACCGTGTAAAATGTTTCAAACAATATAGAATGTCAGTCTTAGGTGAATGACATGTTTTAAAGGTGAACTAAAAGTTTCCTTAGGTCTATAAGGTAAGTTCTAGTCCAAAACTCAGTCAATCCCTGTTAAAAGGCCTAGAAACCCTTTTTGGGAGCTCAAATACAAGTATAAATGAAAGAGGAGATCAAAGAAGAAGTATGAAAGCTTGAGATAGTTTATAGGCCTATTTACGTCTAGGCCTAGTAGGCCTAGATCCATGTTATTTGAATGATTTTATTTTAAAAATGAATGCATGTTAGAGTAGTAAGGATAGATTGTTTCATAAGAGATATAAGGATTTCATGCTTGAATCTTCCAAGATATATATCAATATGTCAATTCAACTATGATAATTGAGTGATTGTGAAAATATTATTGAGGCATCAAAAAAAAAATTAATAGTTTAACATGTATTAAAAAATAATTGATCTAAACTAGCACATAAAGAAACATTGCATGCATGTATCACACATTAGATTTTAAATTTATCATACTCATTCATAATAAGGTGTTTCATACACCAAAATGCATATGTTATAATAATATATTACACGCCAAATAATGGTAGTTTTACATATTATTTTAAAAATTAATGTTAAAAATTCTACCAAGGATTTACACTGTTGCAAATTACAACGTTGGTTTATATATAAAAATACCCTTATTGCTCTCAATGCAAGACCATAAAAACTAAAATTATTTTATAAAACAACCAATGTAAAACAACTTATCCAAATGCATTTATTTAAATTATTTTTTAAATATATTTCATATGATTGAATTAACAACTTGTAAATAGACTTTATTTAACAAAGTATATTTAAAATATTACTCTATGGTGTAATATTAATTATAACAAAGCATGATGATTGATCCCATGGTCCATAAAACTAGTTTTCAAGTAGTGTGAGTTAATGTTAAGACGATTGTGGTTTGGAAGTGGTAACCAATAACTTTCCATTATGTGGTACGATAATCCCCCTTTATTTTGTAGATTAGAGCACGAAGTCTATGGTTGGATGATTGACATTCATCCAGTTTTAATGCTTTCATTACTTTTTTTATGGAAGCAAATTGGTTCCTTATGGTTTTATGTCTACTTGGAATGTGTGGAGTGAATAGAGTTTTTAACTCTAACAGGATGTTTTATAATAACAATGGCTTAATATAAACAACCTAAGTGCATAAGTAAGGAGTTGTCTATCCACCATCGTGCGACATAATTAATTAGAATTGGTCTTCGTTGTGTGCTTCAGGTGAGCACACAAGGTCACTACTCATATGATATGCCATCATGCTATCTCATTGGTGTACTCATTCTTCTAGGCATGTGACTAGTACTTATTCAATAAAAACTAAGAATAAAGGAACCCCAATAGTACCTTCAACTTCTAGACCTTCTCACTACCAAAAACCTCGTATACAGTATCTCTTTGTGTCAAACTGCTCATCCCTCAGTCTAACTAATGTTGTTTTGATGACTAAGGCCTTCTATCATGATCAAGGTATTGTAAAATTACTTATCTTCTATTTCTACAAGTTCTAGACCTGTGCCTATTTTCCAACTTCTCAAACAATTAGATTCCAGTTAAATACCTATGTCGACCTAAGTGTCCTATCCAAATGCAAGTGCCTAGTACCCTCAAGTCATCTAATTAATAACTTAAATGTATCCCTATGGTCGACCCAAGTGCTTTAATTCAAGATATTCTCAGAAAATATTGATATATATGTATGATCAATCCTCATTCATCATTCACATAACACAGACCTAACAACTCACAAGGCACATTACAAAATGAATTAAATCAAGCATTCAAGTAAGTAAAGCTTCCCTATTTTATTCTTTTTCCATATCAACCATAGGGACAACACATCTACAGGTGTGAAGGACTAAAGGAACAATCCATGAGCCATATTTGTCAAGTTACAAGCTAGGTCATTGTTTTACTTGTTTACCACATATTGTATCCTTATGCACACACAAACCCACGTGTAGGGGAGAACTACATGAGTCTGAGTCCCTCTTTATAATAGTGGTTATGTAGGTAGCATCCATTGACAGAGGGTTCTTTGAGGTTAGCTCGACATTGTAAGCTCACTAACCCATTTTTTCCACAATCACTATAAAGATGAAGTACTAGGGTTTTTTTATTTGATAAGAAGTGACAACCCATTATCCAAATCTGAGCATACTAGAATGAAGGTGACATAAAACTTAAAATATTCCAAGTGGTCACATCTAGATCAAATAGGTATTTGGTATTGGACACCTTTGTCTAAGTTAGACATAAGCATCAACACAATCATCTGATGTTGATGCAAGTGTTCGATGTCAACTTTATAGAATCTAACAACTATTCTAAAACCTACTATAAGTTTGATTCCTACCTGTTCCATATCTAGATCTATATTAGCATCAAAATGAACAAAGTACCTTGTTTTCATTTTCATTGTAATACATAGCATTATTTTACTTTCTATTTTTAACATATCTCAGCATAATAAATTTAGTATATATTTATCTCAGTTTGCAAATTAATTGACTTGTTATAAAGATAATTTACCAATCTCATGTTCTAAATAATCTCTACCCCTTTAACCCTAAATTCCTTAATCTAGATTTTAAAATTAAAAAAATTAATAACTATTGACATTTCATTTTTAAAAAGATAAATTTAATAAATCTATATTACTAAATATTTTTACATATAAAATAAAATTAATATGTTAATCCTCAACATAAATAATAATAAAATTATAACAGAATTATGAAATTTATTTAAAAAATAATATTTTTCATTTTTTAAGAAACAATTTTAACTATTATAAAAGAATTATTAATATATAAATATATTATATTAAAATAAAAATATTATAATAAAACATAATTTTCAACTTATAATATATATTATTATAATTTAAAAATATTTTTAAAAATAATACTAAAAAAACTCTAGCAAATCTCAAATAAATGCTTAGATCAAAAATATAACTTTAAATTAGTAAAAAAAATTAAGAAGTCCCCATACTCTTAAACAATGCTAACAAATTGGTTGAAAAAAGGTGCAATGGATGAAGGTGAGCAGGAGGGCGCGACAGGGCAGAAAGTAGGGCGTAGCTACAAGGAAGCGCTTGGACTGCAGCAAGCATCTCAGGGAGCGCGCAGTAGTGGGAAGGCTCCACTTTTACAAGATTTAGGTTCTTTTGCTGCTCTTGAGCAACCAAGTATGCGCATCCCCAAAGTCAACAGCTGTCTAGAAAGATGCAAGGAGAGGCCCAAGCTGGTTATACCAATGGAAATGATTGTTGAAGACATTGAATACTATTCCAATCACTCCCTGTACTGCAAGTTTTTGGGGCTTAGGACGTCACTATTATTCCTGGAAGCATGGGCTCAGAGGACGTGGGCACCGAAAGGAGAAATGGATATTACATTGCTGGCCAATAGCTATTTCATGGTCACATTTACCTGTATAACAGATTGTCAAAGAGTTTTTGCTGGAGGTCCTTACTTTCATAATCAAGTGGGATTGTTTATCAAGCCCTGGCATGCCGGTTTCATACCTTTAGAGGAACTACCAAACCGTGTCCTGGTGTGGGTGCGTCTGCCCCGCTTTTCAGTGGAATGCTGCTGAGAAGACACTCTCCAATTGCTTGCATCCTTGTTGGGAAGGCAAGTCGGTTCCTCAATGTCACTCCTGGGGAAAAAGGTACTGACATATGCCCGCATTTGTGTTGAAAATGATCTTAGTAAGCCATTAACAGATGTTGTTGAAATGAGTGTGGGCCCTTTTTCATGGGTACAACAGCTGGATTATGAAACCCTCCCTTTCTGCTATCGTCTATGTCATGCTTATGGGCATTTACAGCGATGGTGTCCCACCTCGAAATCCATTGCACCTCAGCCAGCTCAATCTACTCGCACTCCTTCTGGTACTGACAAGGAAAGGGGTCTGATTCCAGGTGAGGTGCCTGGAACTGATGGTTTTATGCTGGTTAAAGGTCGATACAGAAATAGAGGCCAAAAATGGTCCTTGAAGGAAAGACAATTAGATGACTCGCTCAATAGATTTTAAATATTGGACGACCTTAATCAGCAGGAGGTGAATCCCGAGTTGATGATTTTGGACCAGGGGATTAAGGGACCAGGTCAGGAGACCAATGCTTCAGGGGCTTTAATTGAAACATAGGATGTTGGAGATTGTCATATGGATATGGATCAACAACTGATAATTTTGAAAGGAATGACTTCCTCAGTTGCTCCCCTTACAAAAGATGGAAATATGCCCATTACCGAGAAAATGGGGGACTCAGGGGCAGCAAGAAGCAGTAAATCTTCTCCTCATCTCAAACTTTTGCAAAAAGACCTTAAGTAAGGAGGGGGAGAGAAATCTGGCAAGCCTGGCAGAAAAAAGGACCTGGAAAATATCAAGCTAATGGGAGAGACTTTGGTGGAGTTGGGGTCAGTAAAGACTCTGGATGCACACTTTTTTAACCCTCTGAAATGATTATAATATCTTAGAATGTAAGAGGTTTGAACAATAGGCCCAGACAAAATGATGTTCACAACCTGAGTAAAAGTCATAGACCGGATGTCATTTTCTTGCAGGAGACTAAGCTTTCAGTTGAAGACATGTCTAGACTAGCTCCCAAGTTGTGGAGGCTAGGAGAATGTCAATGCATTGGCGCTACCGAATACTCAGGAGGACTAGCTTGTCTGTGGAATCCACAAAAGATTGGTCTCATAGGCTGGCTGACTTCTAAGTACTCCATGACTATGATTGCTTGTAGCTTTGAGACGTGGGAAGTCATTCTCTTCTCTAATATCTATGCTCCCAATGATTGGCGGGGTAAAAACTCCTTATGGGGACACATAAGTTTTGTCTATAGCCTGGCCCCCTTCCACCTTTGGATTATGGCAGGTGATTTTAATGCTATTCTTGATTTGACTGAAAAGAGTGGTGGCACGTCAAGGCTGGACCCATCTGCTTTGCTAATGCACAACTACATTGAAATTTTGAATTTAGTTGATGTCAGGCCCAATAATGGATAGTTTACTTAGAGCAACCGCAGGAGTGGGAAACATTGCATAGCTAAGAGACTTGACCCTTTTCTGGTCTCAGCTTTTTGGATTGGAGGTATGTGGTCTACGAGGTCTAAAATTTTGGACTGGAGAGGATCGGACCATTAGCCCATCAAGCTTAATAGTGTCTCACAGTATCACCCGCGCTCTCCTTCCTTCAAATTTCAACTCATGTGGCTGCGGGATCAATCTCTACATGAGTGTGTTGCCAATTGGTGGCGTTGGGGTAGGCCTGCCCATGGTACGATGACGTACATTTTTGCCAAAACACTGCAATATGTGAAGTACAAGCTCAAGTGGTGGAATCACCAAAGTTTTGGGAACATTTTCCATGCTAAGGCTACTACACAAACCAAGCTTGATGGTATCACAAGAATAATAAGGGAAGAAGGACTAACTGAAGACTTATTACAAGAAGAAACATAGGCTGTGAAACACCTGGAGGAATGCGAGCTACGAGAGGAAATTTTTTGGAAGCAAAAAGCTCGAGTCGAATGGCTCCAGGAGGGGGACATAAATACATCCTTTTTCTTCAATTCGTCCAAAGCCAGGAGACATGGAAATTCTATTTCGACCCTGGTCAATGAAAGAGGTGAGCGGCTTAATTCCTTTTTGGCAATTTCAAAGGAGGTAGTGCAGTACTTCTCTACTCTCTTCAGGGAAGATGCTAACGGGGAATCACCGAAAGAAGCTCAAGGTCTCTTCTACATTCCGTCATTGGTGACGCGTGAAATGAATGAAAATTTAATGAAACCAATCACACTTGCAGAGCTTGAGGAAACCATTATTCAGATGAAAAAAGGGAAAGCGGCTGAACCTAAAAGCTTCCCAGCTGAATTCTACCAAGAATTCTGGGATATCATCAAACTTGACCTTTTAGCTGTTGTCTAAGAATCTCAGCGGAATAAGCAAATGCTTAAGGCTATAAATGCGACCTATCTTGCTCTCATACCCAAATGCGAAGGTGCTGATAGGCTAAGTCAATTCTGCCCTATATCCCTTTGCAATGTTGTTTACAAAATTATATCTAAAATCATTGCAAATAGGTTAAAAAGAGGGCTGAGTGCTGTGATCTCAAAAGAGCAGAGTGGTTTTGTCGAAGGCAGGCAAATCCTGAATGGTATTGTTATTGCTGTTGAATCCATTCACTCCATGGCCAGCTCAAAAGCTAAGGCGATGTTCATTGAATTGGACATGGCCAAAGCCTTTGATAGGGTCAGATGGTCATTCCTGCAGAAGGTTCTTAGTTCTTTTGGCTTTGCGGATGAATGGACTCAATGGGTCATGAGCTGCATTTCCTTGGCTTCCTTCTCAGTGCTTATCAATGGAGAACACACAGAGCTTTTTTGTGCTACAAGAGGGTTGCGTCAAGGTGATCCTCTGTCTCTGTACCTTTTTCTTCTCCTTGCTGAAGGTTTGGGGAGTTTGATCAGCAGAAACAGAGAGGAAGGACATATCCAAGGATGGCGATGGGGAGGCGAATTGCCAGCGCAATTACACCTACAATTTGTTGATGACACTACCCTTATGGGCATGGCCACAATGACTAAAGCTGCTAATTTACGCAAGGTGTTAGATGTTTATCTAATGGCCATGGGACAAAAGGTTAATGAAGATAAGTCGTCCATCTTCTTCTTCAACACTCCAGGCCCTATTCAGCAGCAGATAGCAAGGACTCTGCATTTTCAAATTGGGACTCCCCCCTTGATTTACTTGGGTATCCCTATCTCGACTGGCCGTACATCTAAATAATCTTGGCAGACTATTTTAGAGAAATTTTAGGTGAAAGTGAATCATTGAACACACAGGTGGTTATCCTTTTGTGGGCTGGATTCAACTTATCCAATCTGTGGTGCACGCTTTATCTATTTACAGGTGTATGCTCCAGGTTGCCCCGATGAGAATCGTTAAGGAGTTTGATTCGGTTACCAGATAATTCTTATGTGCTGGTAGTCTGAACTCCACTAAATGGAGCCTTATTAGATGGGAGATTGTCTGTAGCCCCAAATAATATGGCGGGCTCGGTCTGAGGCAGACAGACTTAAATGGTATTTCTTTGGCGGCCAAACTTTATTGGCGATGGTCCACCAAACAAGACAAAGGTTGGGCCAGAATTCTCTCACAGAAGTACTACTCTGAAACCACTCAGAGGGACATTCCTCGCTATCTGCTTATTGGGAAAGGTTCGGCAATATGGGGTACTCTCAAAAAATGGGCAGCTCTCATCAAGGATGGCTTATAAACAGGGATCCAAGGCTCTCTTTTGGTTTGACTCTTGGGATGGTTATCCTCCCATCATTTCTCAGTTTCCAAATTTGTTGAACCTTTGTCAGATATTCCTTGATGTTGGCTGGTCTCGGGTGAGTGACTTCAAAGTTTACATTACACAAGGACAGGTGGAGGTAGCTCGCTGGAAAGCTCTCGAAACTTGGTCTGTTAATGGGACGCAGGAAGAGAATGAGGAGTTGTTGAGCATCCTTTCCAGACGTCATTGTAGTCCTCTTCAGGAGGAGGATGAGCTAGTTTGGTCTCCCAATCCCAAGGGAGCTTACACAATTTCATCTGGATATCAGGCTTTACTTCTTCAGAGATTGGGCAGGGGGAAGTGCATTGGTGGAGACAGGTCTGGAATAAATTCACATGGCCTAAATGCAACTGTTTTGCTTGGATGCTGGCTTGAAACAAGTGCTTGACCTAGGACAATCTCTGGAAGAGAGGTTTCCAAGGCCCTTCAGTATGTGTTATGTGCGAAGCGGCCGAGGAGGATTCATCACACCTTTTTTTGCGATGCCCCTTTGCCTTGCAACTCTGGCATTATTGGTGGGATGTTTGGCAGCGCCCATGTTTTCATGCTTAATCTGTGGTCAATTTTTGGAATGGAATGGGAGAATCCCCCTCAAGGACACCCTTCCTGCAGGACATATGGCTAGGCGGCCCCATTTTTCTATTCTGGCAAATCTGGCTTGAGAGAAATAGGTGAATTTTTTGGGGGGTGAGGGTCATGGTGCAACAAGTATGGCAGAAAGTGGTGGGGATGATCCAGGAAATCATCCAAGCAAAGAGTGTGATCTGCCTTCCTTTGACCAAACAGGACGCTCAGGTGGTGGTGCGACTTGGATTCCAGCAGTTAACTGGTAAGTCAACGTGTGTTAGGAGGAGCAAGCAGGTCAAGGAGTAGATTCTCAGGACTGGTCAGTGGCAACGCCCCCTAGTGGGATTCTCAAGATCAATACGGATGGTTCCTCTAGAGGTAATCCAGGACCCGCGGGTACTGGAGGGATAGGAAGGGATTATGAAGGTACGGTGATTTTTCTTTTTGCGGTTCCTGAGGGGCTGTAAACCATTAACATGATGGAAGGCCAGGCCATTCTTTATGCCCTTGAGAAGGCCCAGGCGCTAGGTTCGCGTAGGATTATCTGCGAATCGGACTCTCAAGTCTTGATTAACCTACTCATTAAGAGGAAAGTGGTTGACGTCAATTGGCAACTATCTCTGATCGTGCAACAAATTTTGTGGATTTGCTCGCTTATGGATAGCGTTACTTTTGCTCACATTTCGCGTGAATGGAACAGGGCAGCGGATTTTTTGGCTAAATGGGCGTCAGACCATTTGGATGGTGGAAACATTGAGGATTGGGGGTCTCTCTCCCTGACGTTGCATTCTGATTTGGAAAGAATTCTGGAGGCTGACAGGGAGGTTCATAATATTGTCTAGTTAGGCGTGTGCCTAATTTTTTAGTTTTTGTTGCTTTCTTCTGGGAGTTTTTGCCCCCCGTTCTTCTTGTAATGCTTTTCTTTACTTATTAATATTATTTTTACCCCTTTTTTTAAAAAAAAACAATGCTAACATATCTCTAATAAATATTTAGACCAAAAGTATAATTTTAAATTAATAAAGATTTTTTTAAGAAGTCCAAACCCATTTAACAAAGTATGTGATCATTAGGAAAAAATATTATTTAAAAAGAAACTAAAATGGTATTTGATATATCTATTTTATTATTTTTTTAAAAATAAATTATATAATTTATGTTTTTTATTAATAAATACTTAATAAAATAGATGCAAAAATATTGAAGTTCAATTAAAATATCTAGCAAATAATAATTAAGACCTTCATTAAAAAATTCAAATTTATAATAGTTATATGGTAGCGTTTTAGTTGAAGGTTCACTTTCATTGTAAATTATGTTGTTAGTGTTAAAGTTCTTTTTCATTTGTTTGTTATAATTATCTATTTATCTTAAATCATTATTGTCATATGATATATTTATTGTAATTTTCAATGAATTTAATTTTATAAAATATTTATATTTTAATTTTATATTTTTTTAATATTAAAAATAAATATAACTATAAAAAATTATTTTATTAAAGAATAAAATTATAACCCAAAAAAATATTAAAAAAACCAAAAGGTTTTTTTTTTTTTTTTTCAAAAATGCAATGTCAACTTGTGGACTCATTCTAAGGTGTAAAAATCTTCATCCAATGGCTTTTACATGGAGTATATGCACCATGGAACTTATCGAATAATTCAAAAGCATTTTTAATTTTTTTTATTTTTATTTTTATTTTTTTGTGGGGGTAATACTAATGTCACATCGATGTATAATATTATTTTAAAAATATAGATTCATTTCATTATTTATTTATTTATTTATTATTATTATTATTATTATGTGAGATATTATTTATATTAGTTAACTATATTAATTTGAGTATTAGGTATGCATTAAGATAAGATAATATAGTAGTATAGACATTTGAAAATAGTTATAAGGAATTTATTAATTAAATTGTATGATTTTAGTGTTTTATTTATTTATCCATAAGTTATTTTAATTTAAATTTTATTATATTATTTTCAATTTTTATTATGTTATTATAAAAATATGGTCATGTTTTCTCTTCTTTTTATTTAGTTTTTGAGAATTTTGTTAGGAGCATTTTCGATATTTTAGAGTTTATCTATAACGACTTTAATATTTAGACTTGTGTTTTCAATCTTTTTAGATTATGGTGTACTTATCCCTTTTGTTTCATATTTTTTACTTTTTATCTATTTGATGTCGATTTAATTTCAATAAGGTCTTAATTTGAAATCAAGTTGTCTATAAAAACATAAGAATTATAGTTCATTTAACACATAGAGTATCTACTAAATATTCATAGAAAATCTATTGATCATTCACAAATATTCTAAAAAGATTAAGAAATCATTAGAGTACTTATCATTATGGCAAACAAGTTTGTGTTAGAACAATCAATAAAAAAGGACAGACACACACTACACATTTCTAAGCTTTTTTATGTCACTAGAATTGTTTTCAATTATGTAATTTACTATTTTAAATATATTGTTTGTTTTTTAGGAGTTTGATAATTAGTTAGTACTTAAAACCCCAGATAAACCACAACATGTACCCAAAAAATATTCATATATTCTTTACATTTAAGATATTTTTTCTAATGTTGAAAAGGGAGAAGAAAGTTTGTTTTAGAAGTTATATATTTGCAATATGAAGTTTAAAGTGAAGGAATCAAGAAGATACAACCATGTTAATTGAGCTTCTAGCTTATATGTTAGCTATTTGGAGTGGCTTCGATGCTTTGCACTTATTTGTAGTACCCACGACATTTTGTACATCAATCACCAACCACTTTCAAATTTATGAGTATGGTCACTATCACTTTTGGGTGCATGCATTCCAAATTCGGATTTCAAACAAGTATCACTGAATCTTGCAATATTCAAGATATGCCTCTACACTCTGTGAATTCCTTAAATTTGGGTTATTAAATATCAATTATTTATTGTTAATATTTTACATACGTTTTTTATGCTTAATTGAATGTTATTGGGTTATTTATGTTATATCTATGTGGAATCCAATTATACCTAATACTTTTTAGAGACCTTGAGATATCTTACACCACTTTAGGGTTCAAATTTTGCTGAATCCATAATAACTTGAAAGTTCCTTATATCTCGTAGGGTTAGATATTGCCCATATTGTGTTAGATCTCAAACTTTATTATTTTTCAAAGGTTAATTTTATTGCATGTTGTGTGATTTAAAAAATTGATAGCTTTTATTTTGCTTGATTTTATTGATCCCAAACTCTAGGTGTTGATCCCCATTTGTTTGCTAAGTCTACTGGCCCGTCAGTATTTTGGTTGAGGTGTATATAGGAGCACATAAGGACTAGCATTGTTTATAAGGGAGCGGTTTCATGGAATCTCCAAAAGACCCGATAGTGTAGGTCCTGGAGAACTTATTACAAATTTATATTGCGTCCATAACGAATCTAGTGAGCACAAAACACAAAATGCAAGGGTCAGAAAGACTATTGAGCGCAAAAAGAGGAGAAAATCTAGAGTCGTAGAGGATTGAATCAAGGGGTTTGTTAATAAAGGGTTTCAAGACAAATAGTTATGCTTGACTATCTTTAGAAAGTCGTTGCACTATTTATGGAGGCATGACCTAAAAATATATTGACGAGGTGGTGCATGAACCTATAAAATGCTATCTAAATCTTGAATCATAGAAAAATGAATTTACAAATTTATTAACGAAAATTTTAAAAACAAACAATTATATTCAACTATCTTTACGAAGTTGTTATTTATAAAACATGCCCTTAAAATATACTGATAAAGTAATGCTTATACCTACAAAATACCACTTCATACCTAAATCTAAATTTAGCATTTGAAATATTATTTTGATATAATAAAAGATGATCTTTGTAGTGCCTCTGAAGTGTTCTTTGTATTTATAACATTGAATGTAAGTTCAATGGAGGTATGAACTATTTGAGCAATGTGCGTTCTCCATGCTCATTAATGGAGTCTTGGTTTAGTGTAATGGAAGAACTTAGTTTTGCTTGATATTTGTGACGTATGAGGAGTGACAAGGGAAGGGCCGCCTCCGCCCTAAAAGGCATAAACCTTTACACTTCAATCAATTTGTGGCCTCTAAATTATAGTCCTCAGTCACCGCATGCTCGTGATGGCATCATTTTAATTATGAAAGTGTTGACACAGCACACAAATAATAATAATAAAATTATGGATGGGTTGCATCATTTTCAGCAATGTGGAGGAATGACTTGTAAATTAGCTGGATTCATCATTTTAATGTTGACACAGCACACAAATAATAACATTATTATACGGGTTGCGTCATTTATAGCAATGGGGAGGAAGGAGTTGTAAATTAGCTGGATTCATCATTTCGCTTCCTTGCTTTTATTCTGTCGGTGTCAGTACTATATGGTTTTTGTAAAAGATATGAACCACTTTTTAAAAGTTTTATATAAATTCTGTAGTGGTGATATAATTTGAGACAGTACGTGTTATGTGTGTTAAGATTATGTCGGTGGTGGTGACAACAGTTGTTTGCTTTCTTCCTTTTTCAGGTTTTAAAAATGTTGGAAAATATCTTACACCACCATACAAATGAAGAGAGTGATACAAAGTTGCTTCTTTTTATAGATTCGATTTTCTGCTGCTAATTTTGGCTAATTTTTTTTAAGGTTTTACCTGGGTTTGATTCCTAGACATATTATAAGAGTCAACTAATAATACAGTTCTGTAAGGTCACTTTGTTTTCATCGAAATCTTAAGAGTCTTTATTACAAAAGCAAGAAAACTTATTTTACAAATAGCAAATTTAAAATATCACGAGATAAACATTTTTTATATATTATTTTATTAAAAAACAATAATAATTAAATATTATTTAATTAAAAATAAATCTTTAATTCATTTAGAATATCTACATTAATAAAAAAGCCAATTTAATATGAGATATTTCAAGAGTCTAAGTTATTTATAAATTTTAATTTTAAATTTTTAATCTTTAATAAGAATAAAAGTCAAAAACTTTATACAAATATTTTTCCATTGTATACAAAATTTTATAAATTAAATATATTTTTAAAATATGTGATTTAATTAGTTATATTAATTTTTTATTATTATTATATCATATAATTATAATACTATTTTGTTCCAAATTTTTAGTAATTATACTTTTGCTTTGAAATAATTTTTAATAATTTATAATAAATTAGAAACAAATAAATTAAAATATTATATAAAACATTGTATTTAGTTCTTTCATTCAAAAAAGAGATAAAGTTGTTTTAGGAATTTTTTTATTTTGTTTTATTTAATTTTGATTTTCATATAAATCATATTGGAGTAATTTAAATTTAAATTTTACTAACCAATAAAAAATATAAAATTAACAAATTAATAAAATAGAAAAACTATTGTCAATCCTATAATTAATATGTATCAAAAACAATTAAAATTTCTGAAAAAAAAAAACTAAAACTCATTAAATTAAATTCAAAAGCCTTCTCCAACATTTATTTGTATTTATATACAGTCCAAAAATATTTTAAAAAAATGAAATTAGTAAATCCAAAAATAAGTAAATTGTTACTTTATATTTAACATATTAGATGTGTCAATTTTTTTTGACTGGTTGATGCGCAATTGATGAAGGCGAGCAGAAGAGCGCGACAGGGCAAGGTGCGACAGGGCAGAAAGCAGGGCACAGCTACAGGAAAGCGCTTGGACTATAGCAGGGGTCCCAGGGAGCGCGCAGTAGTGGGAAGGCTCCACTTTTAAAAGGTTTAGGTTCTTTTGCTGCTCTTGAGCAACCAAGTATGCGCATCCCCAAAGTCAACGGCTGTCTGGAAAGATGCAAGGAGAGGCCCAAGCTGGTTATACCAATGGAAATGATTGCTGAAGACATTGAATACTATTCCAATCACTCCCTATACTGCAAGTTTCTGGGGCTTAGGACATCACTGTTATTCCTAGAAGCATGGGCTCAGAGGACGTGGGCACCGGAAGGAGAAATAGATATTACATTGCTGGCCAATAACTATTTCATAGTCACTTTTACCTGTATGACAGATTGTCAAAGAGTTTTTGCTAGAGGTCCTTACTTCCATAATCAAGTGGGACTGTTTATCAAGCCCTAGCATGCCGGTTTCATACCTTCTGAGGAACTACCAAACCGTGTCCCGGTGTGGGTGTGTCTGCCGCGCTTTTCGGTGGAATGCTGCCAAGAAGACACTCTCCAATTGCTTGCATCTTTGCTGGGAAGGCCAGTCGGTTCCTTAATGTCACTCCTGGGGAAAAAGGTAATGACTTATGCCCACATTGGTGTTGAAATTGATCTTAGTAAGCCAATACCAGATGTTGTTTAAATGAGTGCGGGCCCTTTTTCATGGGTACAATAGATGGATTACGAAACCCTCCCTTTTCACTGTCGTCTATGTCATGCTTATGGGCATTTACAGCAATGGTGTCCCACCTCGAAATCCACTGCACCTCAGCCAGCTCAATCTACTCGCACTCCTTCTGGTACTGACAAGGAAAGGGGTCTGATTCCATGTGAGGTGCCTGAAACTGATGGTTTTATGCCGGTTAAAGGCCGATATAGAAATAGAGGCCAAAAATGGTCCTTGAAGATAAGACAATTAGATGACTCGCTCAATAGATTTGAAATATTGGAGACCTTAATTAGCAGGAGGTGAATCTCGGGTTGATGATTTTAGACTAGGGGATTGAGGGACCAGCTTAGGAGACCAATTCTTCAGGGGCTTTAATTGAAACACAAGATGTTAGAGATTGTCATATGGATATGGACCAGTAGCTGATAATTTTGAAAGGAATGACTTCCTCAGTTGCTCCCCTTAAAGAAGATGGAAATATGCCCCTTATCGAGAAAATTGGGGACTCAGGGGCAGCAAGATGCAGTAAATATTCTCCTCATCTCGGACTTCTGCAAAAAGACCTTAAGAAAGGAGGGGGAGAGAAATCTGGCAAGCCTGGCAGAAAAAAGGACCTGGAAAAGATCAAGCTAATGGGAGAGACTTTGGTGGAGTCAGGGTCAGTAAAGACTCTGGATGCACACTTTTTGAGCCCTCTGAAATGATTATAATATCTTGGAATGTAAGGGGTTTAAACAATAGCCCCAGACAAAATGATGTTCACAACCTGATTAAAAGTCATAGGCCGGATGTCCTTTTCTTGCAGGAGATTAAGCTTTCAGTTGAAGACATGTCCAGATTTGTGCCCAAGTTGTGGTGGCAAGGAGAATGTCAATGCATTGGCGCTATTGGATACTCAGAAGGACTAGCTTGTCTGTGGAACCCACAAAAGATTGGCCTCATAGGCTGGCTAACTTCTAAGCACTCCATGACTATGATTACTTCTAGATTTGAGACGGGGGAAGTCATTCTCTTCTCCAATATCTATGCTCCCAATGATTGGCGGGGTAAAAACTCCTTATGGGGCCACATAAGTTTTGTCTGTAGCCTGGCCCCCTTCCACCCTTGGATTATGGCAGATTATTTTAATGCTATTCTTGATTTGACTGAAAAGAGTGGTGGCACGTCAAGGCTGGACCCATCTGCTTTGCTAATGCGCAACTACATTGAAATTTTAAATTTAGTTGACGTTAGGCCCAATAATGGACAATTTACCTAGAACAACCGCACGAGTGCGAAACATTGCATTACTGAGAGACTTGACCGTTTTCTAGTCTCAGCTTTTTGGGTTGGAGGTATGTGGTCTACGAGGTCTAAAATTTTGGACTGGAGAGGATCGGACCATTGGCCCATCAAGATTAATAGTGTCTCACAGTATCACCCGTGCTCTCCTTCCTTTAGATTTCAACTCATGTGGCTGCGGGATCCATCTCTACATGAGTGTGTTGCTAATTGGTGGCATTGGGGTAGGCCTGCCCATTATACGACGATGTACATTTTTGTCAAAACACTGCAATATGTGAAGTACAAGCTCAAGCGGTGGAATCACCAAAGTTCTGGGAACATTTTCCATGCTAAGGCTGCTGCACAAACCAAGCTTGATGGTATCACGAGAATAATAAGGGAAGAAGGACTGACTGAAGACTTACTGCAAGAAGAAACACAGGATGTGAAAGACCTGGAGGAATGCGAGCTATAGGAGGAAATTTTTTGGAAGCAGAACGCTCGGGTCGAATGGCTCCAGGAGGGGGACAAAAATACATCTTTTTTCTTCAATTCATCCAAAGCCAAGAGACATGGCAATTCTATTTCAGCCCTGGTCAATGAAAGAGGTGAGCGGCTTAACTCCTTTTCGGCAATTTCATATGAGGTAGTGTAGTACTTCTCTACTCTCTTCAGGGAAGATGCTAACAGAGAATCACTTGAAGAAGCTCAGGTTCTCTTCTGCATTTCATCGTTGGTGATGCGTGAAATGAATGAAAATTTAATGAAACCAATCACACTTGGAGAGCTTGAGGAAACCATTGTTCAGATGAAAAAAGAGAAAGCGGCTGGACCTGACGGCTTCCCAGCTGAATTCTACCAAGAATTCTAGGATATCATCAAACTTGACCTTTAGCTGTTGTCTAAGAATCTCAGCAGAATAAACAAATGCTTAAGGCTACAAATACGACCTATCTTGCTCTCATACCCAAATGCGAAGGTGCTGATAGGCTAAGTCAATTCTGCCTTATATCCCTTTGCAATGTTTTTTACAAAATTATATCTAAAATCATTGCAGATAGGTTAAAAAGAGGGTTGAGTGCTGTGATCTCAGAAGAGCAGAGTGGTTTTGTGGAAAGCAGACAAATCTTGGACGATATTGTTATTGTTGTTGAGTCCATTCACTCCATGGCCAGCGCAAAAGATAAGGCGATGTTCATTAAATTGGACATGGCCAAAGTCTTTGATAGGGTCAGATGGTCATTCTTGCAGAAGGTTCTTAGTGCTTTTGGCTTTTCAGACGAATAGACTCAATGGGTAATGAGCTGCGTTTCCTTGGCTTCCTTCTTAGTGCTTATCAATGGAGAACACACAGAGCTTTTTGGTGCTATAAAAGGGCTGCAACAAGGTGCTACAAGAGAGTTTTTATGGCAGGGCAAATATCCTCTCATGGCCAAACGGTGGCATATGGATTTTAATCCTCTTACGGAAACCTTTAACAAGTTCCCTATCTGGGTTCGGCTCCCTAATCTACCAATACATCTTTGGCATGAATTGGTTTTTAAAACCATCGAAAATCCTATAGGATATTTTTTATTTGTGGATGAAAATACTTCAGATTGTTACCATTCGACCTGTGCACGCTTAATGGTTGAAATTAACATGTCTGAATTCCCTGAGCTGGGTAGCATAGCTTTCAAAATTGAATTGTCTATACAAATCTAAAGTTAGGTTTTAGGATGACAGGTATATGGACACTTAATAGACAGGCACTTGAAAATCACATGGCACCAAGCAAAGCCTATGAAGTTGTAGATGAAGGTGATGAGACTGCAATTCAGAACATCATGTGGCTGGCTGGATACAAAGAGGATGTGATGGATGCATTTGTTCAAATTCAAAATGGAGATGTAACTCTTGAAGAGGATAAGATGGATGCATATGTTCAGCTTCAAAAAGGAGATGGAACAATTGAAAAAGGCATTGCATATCCCATTGTACCTACTCTCACCCAGGTAACCCATGAAAGCCGAACACAAGATTGTAGTAGAGAAGGTCTAGAAATGGGTCACACCAACCATTTATGTGAGGTTGAAGAACATGTTCTTAGAGAGGGGTTGTGCCTCCTTTTGTAATTCAACCATCTTGGATCAAGGATGAGTAACTGAATGAGGTGTTAACTTAGATTTTTCCAATGCATATGTGGGCCTTTCAATGCCATTCCCTCATGCAGTTGTACCTTATGATGAGTTGGTACACTACTATGTTATGATTGAGGAATTCTATGACTTTGACAATGTAATGAATCTTCTAGAAAGAGATGATATTACAACAAACAATAATGAACCTGAATGCAGTCAACATAGAGAAACTTTGGCAAGCTGAAGTTTAGGTAGTTTTTTAAACTGCTTGTAGAAATGGTTATGCAGAGTTCTGGTCGATTATAAAATGGTGTAGTGAGATTGAATAGGCAATCTTAAATGTGGATAAATTTTTATAAATGCTTCATGACCAAGAAACGAGAAAGAAAGAGATAGATGAAATTAATGCTAAAAGGAAACAACAACTAGAGAAGAAAAAAATATAGAGAGAGATTAAGAGGGATCTAAAGGAGCAAAAAAATTGAAAATGAGATAAAGAGGATAGAAAGGGAAGAACAAAATCAAAATAAAAAAAATAGGAAGGAGCAAAAGAAGGTGCATCAGAAAAGGATGAATGTAATAACCCCTTCTCGAATCTGATCTCATAATGACCGTTGGCCTATTTCCTGGAAATTCGTAGGCTATTCGAAAGGTGCAAATGAGGGTTTCCTATTTTTTAGGATGTCTTTGTTCGAAGTTTTGATGGAAAATTCTTTCTGGGTTTTTCGAGAGCTTCGCGGAGGTATGTCTGTTTCAGTTTTCTGTGCATTTCCAGGAATTTACTATTTTTAGTAAATTCTATTTTTGGCAGCTAGCAGGATTGTCACAAGGAGTTAACCTTCCCTTTTTAGTTGACTCATTCAGTTTTGGGCTTCTGAATTCGGTCTTGGTGGAATAAGTGAATTTCACTTAAAAAAATAATAATAATGTTATATTTTAACGTTGACCTTGGCCTAAGACCAAAATAACTTAATGTTGTTTTAAAAGAGGGACTTGAAGGGGATGCGCCATCATGACATGGAAAGGCGCGCCACTTTTGGGGATAAGCTTCAAGGGAAAGCCAATTGAAGCCTATAAAAGGAGGCATTGGGTTATCATTTTATCATCTTGGTTTTAATGCATTGTTATGCTGCAGCTTTGGCTCTGGAACTGCTTCGGGGAATGAAGGCCTCCTAGCAAGGGCATCTCTTCATGCTTGCAAGACAGCATCTAGGGGTGAATTAGTCAGCGATATTTGTATTTGCTTACGTATTGCTTTCAATTATTTCATTGTCAGTTCCTTTGGTATTATTAGAGTATCAGATATTGTATTTCTGTATAAGATAGACGTAGGTTTTCATTCATAAATAAAAAAAATACAAAAAAAAAATAGTTCTGGGTATCATCTCATTGTCTTGGTTAGGCCTAGGCGCCCCTTTTCTCATATTGTCAGAATTTTTAAAGCTTGCATTTATTTCCTAGAGCAAATCGCCCCTTTCAGCTAGGACGCCCCTTTGGGGTTTGCATTGGAATCCGTGTTTTAATTATTGGATGCAGATTGGATCAGATCTTGGATGCTAGCTTGGGCGCCATCTTTAAGAAGAGACTTTGCAACATAAATCAGGAAGTTTGAGCCAATTTTGTGTGAGTTATGAACATCTGAAGAAATTAATAGGTGACTGGTTTTTCTTCTTTCTGAGGGCAAATTTCTCTTAATTTTGTAAGCTGATAGTAGTACTGGCAGCCCTTCTCTATTTGTTCAATTTTCCTTTAAAATATTGTAATAGTTTACAGCTCCGCCTTATGGTAGCTACTTTCCCTATTGGGTTAGCAAGCACATTCTAGGTGTAGAGCATCCGCCCTATGGTAGCTACTTTCCCTTCTGGGTTAGCAAGCACATGCTGGGTGTGGAGTAGTTTCCTTTTCAGTATTTCCATTAAAGCATTGTTATTAAGCTCACTCTGTCATATGGTAGCCCCTTATGGGTAGCACATACTTGACTTAGAGTTCCTTATTTGTAATTACTCCGTCTTATGGTCGCCCCTACTCCGCCTTGGACTGGGTAGCACATACTGGACGTTGAGTTCCATTTCTTGCATTCTAGTGGCAAAGTTATTTAAGTTAATTTGAGATTAACTTTTAATCTTGACGGAACTTGTTTGTGATGTTGTAATCCAAAATCTAAAAAAGTTGAAAAAGTTTGGCTCGGAATATTTCAATGAAGGAATACATGAAAGCTATGAAAGAGATGGAGAGACAGATAAGGTTTAAAAACATGGCAACCCCTTTTTTAGATCAACATCTAATAATGATGGAAATGGTGAACATCTATGCTCCTTCCTATGCTGGGTCAAAAAATTATTAGCTAGGTAGTCTACCTAGTCCACCCAATCAAATTGATCCAGGCAACAATTTAGGCGACAATTCGGGTGACAGTTCCACCCCAATTGATGACGGAACTTCCGGGAGCCATAGCTTTTGCACCGTAGCTCTAATTGACTCGCCATTTGAACCGTTGGAAATCTAAGAATGAGGAGAACGTCGTGAAATGGCATGGATCTTTGCTCAATGAATTTTGACCCTTGAAAACCCAACGAAAGTGCCTCAAATTTCAATTTTAATAGTGCAGTCTAAAAATAGTAAGTTTCTAAAAATAGTAATTCCTCAAATTTTGTATTGTTTTAAATATTGGAAGCCATACCACTTCATCTCCCTCTAGATTGGTGACCTTCCACATCCTCCCCATGCTTTCAAATTGTGTATAAATGAAGAGGTAACCCGAAATGTGAGGACAGACATCTCTTCCCAGAGATAAGCATATATTTGTATTGCGATTTTGAGTAATACTACATCTCTTCTCAGAGAAATCATTATTACTATGTTATTGAGATATTTATCAACCAGAACTTCTGAGTTTTGGATCACAAATGTAGAAGATAGGTTCTTATCAACGAGGGTGAGCAGTAAATTTGCAAGTGTTGACATCTTGTATGATATGCACTCCAACAAGATCAATGGCAGTGACAAACTTACCTACTAAAGAGTTGGAGCAAAGTCACAAAAAACCTTTAGTATTCAACATTATGTGTGGAAGGAAATATTTTTTAATTAAAAACCACATGTATGTAACTTTTTTTGTCAATGGAAGAATTTGTTGAAAAACAACACTTGTATGTAGTTTTTTGTCTTGATTTCAAAGAATCGAGAAAGGATAATTATGAAAAGTGCAAGTATGAAATAGCAACCTTGTTTTCCACCTTATTTTGTCTACTATCCTAGAATGTTATGCTATGCAAATTGTATTTTGTATAAATACTATTATCTTATGACTTTTCCATTTAAATTATCGAGTAATATTATACAATTAAAATAAACATGTTTGTATGATTCGCATTGGTTTAAGAATTCATAAAATGCTTCACATATTGAGAGAATTTTATTCTTTTATAACAAACATTCAAAGCATGAGTCCTACACCTAGTTCACCATTTCTGTAGAAGTCAAAAGCAAATAACCTAGAATAATAAAAAAATAAAAACCCTTTCCTTCCCAAAAAAAGCTCGCTTGTAAGTAACGATGGCCAGATAAAATCCAAGATGTAAACATTTTATTTTATTTATGACAAACATTGAAATGCATAGAGTATTTTTAACAAACAATGAAACCCATAGAGAATTTTTAAATCATTTTGGCTCACAACCTTAGTGAGGTACAAAATACTTCACTTGTACGCAATGATAGCTAAACAAAAACCAATTATTGGTCATATTAAAAAACACAATTGAAAATAGATATGTTTCCCCTGAAATATGCCTTTGTGAAGGCCATTATGTGCACCCAATTCACCATTTTTGCATAAATCAAATACCATAGAAGGTCAACCTAAAATACCCATGCATTAGAGAAATGAATGTGAGGCGATAGGTCATAAACGTGGTGTGCTTGGACATTTAGCGATTAATCACTATAGAAAAGAGGGTTAAGACTACCACTACTAATTTCAAACGATTCACAAAATGTCTCTACTGAATTTAAGATGTCTTAATTATCCGAACAACCAAACAAAAAAAGTAATTTTTTTTATAGACTTTCGAAAGCATATTAAAATTTTGAAAACCAAATGGCTCACAACCTTAGTGAGGAGTAAAAAACATCATTTCTGAGCAGCAATGGCAAGCGAGTGTAAGCGTTCATGTTGTTGTTACTAATATTATCAGAGTGTTGTCTTTGAAACCCTCCTCATCTTCTTTGTGCATGCAATGTGTGTGAATGGGGACCAACATGCTAGGAGGTCAAGGTGAAATGCCCAGGCATCGACAGAATGAATGGGAGGCTTGGGGTCATAAACATAGGGTGGCGAGACGTAAATGCTTAGCCACCTTGACTCGGTGTCTACACACCACCAACCATGCACTTTTAATTAAATTTTAAACTCCCTGCTTTTGGCATGGCCATTTGATTTTTTTAGGAGTGCATGCCCCATTATTGGTCCCCAATTGATTTTTTTTTTGCCATGGCATGGCTAGGGGTCAGTTAGACCTCCAAAATGGCCCCATAAGGACCTCTTGTATGGAAATCGAAACATTGGGTCTGTACAGACACGTCAGGAGCTGCACATGTAGAATTGAGAAGTAGACTCATTTAGCTATCTGTTGGTGTTAATTTTAAGTGTTGATTTGGCACAATTTAGTTTCGACACATGCATGAAGTTAGGACGCATGACTATTGGCTCCTCTCCCTTATATATTTTTATTTTATTTTTTGTTTGAGATTGATATAGATGAATATAAGGGGGATGGAAGACTTTATCATCACAGTTACAATATAGATATATAAATGTAGAATTTAGAATTAAAAAACTAAAAGGACTTTGTTAAGGTTTTTCATAATAATGGTGTTTTACAGATGTGAAGTCTGGGACAACAATATATCAATTTATTTTTTAAATAACAAACAACTTCAAAATTAATACATCAATTTTGTATAAAAAATTATTAGTATAAATTAGAGGTCTCATCCATGACTCAAATGTTGAGTTACTTAAAGAATTCAAAAAATAACAAGATTTATCAGTGACTTAGAATAATAGTGAATGAAGAGTGTGCAAACACAGATGAGGAAATAAGGAAGAATATATGAAAGAAACAAGATAACAAATAGATGAGTAAATGGGGCATTAACATGTAAGAGTGTGCAAACACAAATAAGGAAATAAACACAAATAACTTAGGTAGAAAAATGAATACTATAATAACAATAATTTTTGGAAAAAACACTTAGAAGAAATCATATGATCCAAAATGTTGAGCATCAAAATTGTTATACAATCTTTTCCAAAAGCTAATACTATTATTGTATGGACTATGAAAACAAAACATCTTTGAAATGAGTTATGTGTTAAATAATTTAATGTCACATGTGATCAAAACAAAAAAGTCAACATAAAAATAGAAATTACATAAAAAATAAAAATATTGATGGCTCAAATAAACATTAGCTCGCATCATCTTAGATTCGAAATATACAAATAGACAACGTTTAAAAATACGTGAAAAAAATATTTTATACCATAAAAATGATAGACATAAATTGACACTCCATCATAAAATACACAACATAAAAATTAATACTCTATCATAAAAACCTGAAAATGGACAATTTAAATATCTTATTTAAAAATATGCAAAACAACAACAATAAAAATACACTTCATAAATTTAATAAAAAAAAGACTTATTTTAAACGGCTATTCTCACACCACACTTATCATTACTTTTGATACAATTAACACGAAAAAGCACCGAAAACGAAAAAGGGAAATGACCGTAGCAAAATATGTGAAGTCATTCAACCCTTTTAATCTTTGCAGCGTCTACCCTGAAATACCTTAATCTTAGGGTTAGGTGCTCCAAAGATAGCACGGCTGTTGTAAAGTTTAAATGATTTGGCATTTTTAATTTGGTCGGTAAGAAGCCGTTGGTCGCGTGGCGTGTTACACGCAAAAATTTCGCTATCCAAACTTTTGGAAGCGACCGCCGGCCACATGCAACGGTTTGGCAGCAATTTCAATTTTAATTGATAAAAATGTAATAAATAAGGTCAAAAGTCAAATTTAAACCTTAATGAAACTAAATTAATATCAATTTATTTAATAAGCAAAAAAGATTTATAAAAAATAATGACATTTCATTTTCAAATAAATAAAATTTTAAAAAAATTATATTACTAAATATTTTACATATAAAATGAAATGAAGTTAATATATTAATCATCAACATAAATAACAATGGAATAACATACAAATTATGAAATTTCTTATAAAAATATTCTCTCTATTTTTTTAATAAACAATTTTTTTTCTTTTTTTCTTTTATTTTTTTTTTTAAAAAAAGGGGTAAAAATAATATTAATAAGTAAAGAAAAGCATTACAAGAAGAACGGGGGGCAAAAACCTCTAGAATAAAGCAACAAAAATTGAAAAACTAGGCACACGCCCAACTAGATAATATTATGAACTTCCCTATCAGCGTCCAAAATTCTTTCCAAATCAGAATGCAACGTCGGAGAGAGAGACCCCCAATTCTCAATGTTTCCACCATCCAAATGGTTTGACGCCCATTTAGCGAAAAAATCCGTTGCCATGTTCCATTCACGCGAAATGTGAGCAAAAGTAACGCTATCCATAAGTAAGCAAATCTGCAAAATCTGTTGCACAATCAGAGATAGTTGCCAATTGGCGTCCACCACTTTCCTCTTAATGAGCAGGTTAATCAAGACTTGCGAGTCCGATTCGCAAATAATCTTACACCAACCTAACGCCTAGGCCTTCTCAAGGGCATAAAGAATGCCCTGGCCTTCCATCATGTTAATGGTTTACAGCCCCTCAGGAACCGCAAAAATAAAAATCACCGTACCTTCAAAATCCCTTCATATCCCTCCAATACCCACGGGTCCCGAATTACCTCTAAAGGAACCATCCGTATTAATCTTGAGAATCCCACTAGGGGGCGCTGCCACTGACCAGTCCTGAGAATCTGCTCCTTGACCTTCTTGCTCCTCCTAACACACGCTGACTTACCAGTTAACTGCTGGAATCCAAGTCGTGCCACCCCCTGAGCATCATGTTTGGTCAAAGGAAGGCAGATCGCGCTCTTTGCTTGGACGATTTCTTGGATCATCTGCACCACTTTCTGCCATACTTGTTGCACCATGACCCTCACCTCCCAAAAAATTCACCTATTTCTCTCAAGCCAGATCTACCAGAATAAAAAAATGGGGCCGCCCAGCCATATGTCCTGCAGGAAGGGCGTCCTTGAGGGGGGTTCTCCCATTCCATTCTAGAAATCGACCACAGATTGAGCATGAAAACATGGGCGTTGCCAAACATCCCACCAATAATGCTAGAGTTGCAAGGCAAAGGGGCATCGCAAAAAAATGTGTGCTGAATCCTCCTCGGCCGCTCCGCACATAACACATACTGAAGGACCTTGAAAACCTTTCTTCCAGAGATTGTCCCAGGTCAAGCACCTGTTCCAAGCTAGCATCCAAGCAAAACAGTTGCATTTAGGCCATGTGAATTTATTCCAGACCTGTCTCCACCAATGCACTTCCCCATGCCCAATCTTTAAAGAAGTAAACCCTGATATCCAGATGAAACTGTATAAGCTCCCTTGGGATTGGGAGACCAAGCTAGCTCATCCTCCACCTGAAGAGGACTACAACGACGCCTGAAAAGGATGCTCAATAGCTCCTCATTCTCTTCCTGCGTCCCATTAACAGGTCAAGTTTCAGGAGCTTTCCAGCGAGCTACCTCCACCTGTCCTTGTGTAATCTAAACTTTGAAGTCACTCACTCGAGACCAGCCAACATCAAGGAATCTCTGACAAAGGTTCAACAAATTTGAAAAATGAGAAATGATGGGAGGATAACCATCCCAAGAGTGAGACCAAAAGAGAGCCCTTGATCCCTATTTACAAATCTAGAATAAGCCGTCCTTGATGAGAGCAACCCCTTTTTTGAGAGTACCCCATATTGTTGAACATTTCCCAATAAGCGGATAGCGAGGAATGTCCCTCTAAATGGTTCAAGAGTAGTACTTTTGTGAGAGAATTCTGGCCCAAGCTTTTTTTTGTTCGGTGCACCATCGCCAATAAAGTTTGGCCGCCAAAGCAACACCATTTAATTTCGTCTGCCTCAGATCGAGCCCACCATATTGTTTGGGGCTGCAGACAATCTCCCATCTAATAAGGCTCCATTTAGTGGAGTTCAAACTACCAGCCCATAAGAATTGTCTGGTAATCGAATCAAACTCCTTAACGATTACCATCGGGGCAACCTGGAGCATACCCCTGTAAATAAGTAAAGCCTGCACCACAGATTGGATAAGTTGAACTCGGCCCACAAAGGATAACCTCATGTGTGTCCAATTATTCACTTTCACTCAAAATAGTCTGCCAAGATTCTTTGGATGTACGGCCAGCTGAGATAGGGATACCCAAGTAAATCAAGGGGGGCGCTGAAAATGCAGAGTCCTCGCTATCCGCTGTTGAATAGGGCCCAGAGTGTTGAATAAGAAGATGGACAACTTATCTTCATTGACTTTTTGTCCCGAGGCCATTAGATAAACATCTAACACCCTGCGTAAATTAGCAGCTTCAGTCATTGTGGCCATGCCCATAATGGCAGTGTCATCAGCAAATTGCAAGGGTGATTGCACCGGCAATTCCCCTCCCCATTGCCATCCTTGGATATGTCCTTCCTTTTTGTTCATGTTGATCAACCTCCCCAAACCTTCAGCAAAGAGAAGAAAAAGGTACGGAGACAGAGGATCACCTTGTCGCAGCCCTCTTGTAGCACCAAAAAGCTTCGTGTGTTCTCCATTGATAAGCACTGAGAAGGAAGCTGAGAAAATGTAGCTCATGACCTATTGAGTCCATTCATCTACAAAGCCAAAAGCACTAAGAACCTTTCGCATGAATGACCATTTGACCCTATCAAAGGCTTTGGCCATGTCCAATTTAATGAACATTGCCTTATCTTTTGAGATGACCATGGAGCGAATGGACTCAACAGTAATAACAATATTGTCCAAGATTTGCCTGCCTTCTACAAAACCACTCTGCTCTTTTGAGATCACAGCACTCAGCTCTCTTTTTAACCTATCTGCAATGATTTTATATATAATTTTGTAAACAACATTGCAAAGGGAAATAGGGCAGAATTGACTTAACCTGTCAACACCTTCGCATTTGGGTATGAGAGCAAGATAGGTCGCATTTGTAGCCTTAAGCATTTGCTTATTCCTCTGAGATTTTTAGACAACAGCTAAAAGGTCAAGTTTGATGATATCCCAAAATTCTTGGTAGAATTTAGCTGGGAAGCTGTTAGGTCCAACCACTTTCCCTTTTTTCATCTGAACAATGGTGTCCTCAAGTTCTCCAAATGTGATTGGTTTCATTAAATTTTCATTCATTTCACGCGTCACCAACGACGAAATGTAGAAGAGAACCTGAGCTTCTTTCAGTGATTCCCTGTTAGCATCTTACCTGAAAAGAGTAGAGAAGTACTACACTACCTCCTCTGAAATTGCCTGAAAGGAGTTAAGCCGCTCACTTCTTTCATTGACCAGGGCCGAAATAGAATTGTCATGTCTCCTGGCTTTGGACGAATTGAAGAAAAAAGATGTATTTCTGTCCCCCTTCTTGAGCCATTCGACACGAGCTTTCTGCTTCCAAAAAATTTCCTCCCGTAGCTCGCATTCCTCCAAGTCTTTCACAACCTGTGTTTCTTCTTGTAGTAAGTCTTCAGTCAGTCCTTCTTCCCTTATTATTCTTGTGATACCATCAATCTTGGTTTGTGCAGTAGCCTTAGCATGGAAAATGTTGCCAAAACTTTGGTGATTCCACCGCTTGAGCTTGTACTTCACATATTTCAGTGTTTTTGAAAATATGTACATCGTCGTACCATGGGCAAGTCTACCCCAACGCCACCAATTGGCAACACACTCATGTAGAGATTGATCCCGCATCCACATGAGTTGAAATTTGAAGGAAGGAGAGTGCAAGTGATACTGTGAGACAATATTAAGCTTGATGGGCCAATGGTCCGATCCTCTCCAGTCCAAAATTTTAGACCTCGTAGACCACATACCTCCAACCCAAAACGCTGAGACCAGAAAACGGTCAAGTCTCTCAGCTATGTAATGTTTCCTACTCCTGCAGTTGTTCCAGGTAAACTGTCCATTATTAGGCTTGACGTCAACTAAATTCAAAATTTCAATGTAGTTGCGCATTAGCAAAGCAGATTGGTCCAGCCTTGACGTGCCACCACTCTTTTCAGTCAAATCAAGAATAGCATTAAAATCACCTGCCATTATCCAAGGGTGGAAGGGGGCCAGGCTACGGACAAAACTTATGTGGCCCCATAAAGAGTTTTTACCCTGCCAATCATTGGGAGCATAGATATTGGAGAAGAGAATGACTTCCCCTGTCTCAAAGCTAGAAGCAATCATAGTCATGGAGTACTTAGAAGTCAGCCAACCTATGAGGCCATTTTTTCATGGGTTCCACAGACAAGCTAGTCCTCCTGAGTATCTGATAGCGCCAATGCATTGACATTCTCCTCGCCTCCACAACTTGGGCGCTAGTTTAGACATGTCTTCAACTGAAAGCTTAGTCTCCTGCAAGAAAAGGACATCCGGCCTATGACTTTTAATCAGGTTGTGAACATCATTTTATTTAGAGTTGTTGTTCAAACCCCTTACATTCCAAGATATTATAATCATTTTAGAGGGTTCAAAAAGTGTGCATCCAGAGTCTTTACTGACCCTGACTCCACCAAAGTCTCTCCCATTAGCTTGATCTTTTCCAGGTCCTTTTTTCTGCCAGGCTTGCCAGATTTCTCTCCCCCTCCTTTCTTAATGTCTTTTTGCAGAAGTCTGAGATGAGGAGAAGATTTACTGCTTCTTGCTGCCCCTGAGTCCCCAATTTTTCTATAAGGGGCATATTTATGTCTTCTTTAAGGGGAGCAACTGAGGAAGTCATTCCTTCTGAAATTATCAGCCGCTGGTCCATATCCATATGACAATCTCTAGCATCATGTGTTTCAATTAAAGCCCCTGAAGCATTGGTCTCCTGAGTTGTTCCCTCAATCCTCTGGTACAAAATCATCAACCTAGGATTCACCTCCTGTGGATTAAGGTCATCCAATATTTCAAATCTATTGAGTGATTCATCTAATTGTCTTTCCTTCAAGGACCGTTTTTGGCCTCTACTTCTATATCAGATTTTAACCGACATAAAACCATCAGTTTCAGGCACCTCACCTGGAATCAGACCCCTTTCCTTGTCAGTACCAGAAGGAGTGCGAGTAGGTTGAGCTGGCTGAGGTGCAGTGGATTTTGAGGTGGGACACCATCGCTACAAATGCCCATAAGCATGACAGAGATGACAGCGGAAAGGGAGGGTTTCATAATCCAGCGGTTGTACCCATGAAAAAGGGCCCGCACTCATTTCGACAACATCTGGTAATTGCTTACTAAGATCAATTTCAACACAAATGTGGGCATAAGTCATTACCTTTTTCCCCAAGAGTGACATTGAGGAACCGACTGGCCTTCCCAGCAAGGATGCAAGCAATTGGAGAGTGTCGTCTCGGCATCATTCCTCCAGAATGTGGGGCAGATGCACCCACACCGGGACACAGTTTGGTAGTTCCTCTGAAGGTATGAAACTGGCATGCTAGGGCTTGATAAACAGTCCCACTTGATTATGGAAGTAAGGACCTCCAGCAAAAACTCTTTGACAATCTTTTATACAGGTAAAAGTGACCATGAAATAGTTGTTGGCCAACAATGTAATATCCATTTCTCCTTTCGATGCCCACGTCCTCTAAGCCCATGCTTCCAGGAATAATAGTGACGTCCTAAGCCCCAGAAACTTGTAGTACAAGGAGTGATTGGAATAGTATTCAATGTCTTCAGCAATCAGTTCCATTGGTATAACCAGCTTGGGCCTCTCCTTGCATCTTTCCAGACAGTCGTTGACTTTGGGGATGCGCATACTTGGTTGCTCAAGAGCAACAAAAGAACCTAAACCTTGTAAAAGTGGAGCCTTCCCACTTCTGCATGTTCCCTGGGACCCTTGCTGCAGTCCAAGTACTTCCCTGTAGTTGCGCCCTGCTTTCTGCCCTGTTGCGCCCTCCTGCTCGCCTTCATCTATCGCCGTGTTTTATCAATTTTTTCTTTAATAAACAATCTTAATTGTTATAAAAAAAATTATGAATATTATATTAAAAATAAAATATTAGAATATAAATTCATTTAAAAAAAACAATGCTAATAAATTTTTAATAAAGACTTACACCAAAATTATAATTTTAAATTAATAAATAAAAAATTAAGAAGTATTTATGAAGAGATTAGTAAATCTTACATGAAAGTTACTTTTGAAACTAAATTTTTTTCATTATTTTTAATTTTATTCTTATTTTCATGAAGATTATTCAAATTATAACGTTTGATTTTATTATTTTTCAATTCATCCTTATTATTATTAGTGATTTACGTATGTGAAATTCGGAACAATAATATATTAGAGAATTTAAAAATAATAACAACTAACTTCAAAATTAATACATTAATTATGTATAAGATCTTATTAATTGACATTAGAGGTCTTATCCATAATTCCATGTTAAATTATTCAAAGAATACTAAAAACTATAAAGACTTATTGATAGTTTAAAATGGTAGTGGAGTAAGAGTTAAACATAAAGAAAGAACACATAGATGATACAAAACAACAAATAGTTGAGTGAATTGACGTATTGGAAGTACACAAACACAAATGAAGAAATAAAAAGGTATGAGAAAGAAAATTTTAAAATAACCACATCGACAAAATTACTTGGAAAAAGAATTATTCTATATCAATAATTTAAGATCATTACAAAAAATCAACATACAATTACAAACCAAATGAAAATTAAAAATATTGATGGCTCACCTAAAGACTAACTTGCATCATCTTAATTTTTTTTAATAAAGGTAAACGCTTTTGGACTGAAGCTTTGAACCAAGAAGAGATGTTTTAACGGTCCCACAACCATGTACATAAAGCATCCAAGACAACAAATTGACCAAAAAAGGACCAACCTAAAAGGAGCATGAACAACTCCAAATCCAAAAACAAATAAACAAGAATAAAGACACAAAATGAACGCAATAAAAGTACAACAAAAAAAAACTAACAAAAAGGGCACGAAGCCTAGTCACCACAATCACTGATATATCAAGACCTAGATCAACCGTTGACTTGAGCTAACCTTCTACTTCAATGAGAGAAAAGGTCATCCATAGTCCATTGTGTTCCATCCTTAATCAAATCATCACCGTCAGAATGCAAACACTAAACCTCAGTTTTTTGAGCTTTCCTATTGGTTGAGAAAAATAGAATAATGGACGATCTCATCCCCACATCTCGAGAAGGAGCTCCTTTATGCAACAAAGCAAGAAGGGGAGGATCCAAAATAGGAGCAGGCGCAAGGCTCAGAGAGACCTCCCTTATCGTGGAAGAGAGGGCTAGACCTAAAAAATGTACTGACGAGATGGTGCTTGTGAGTATAAAATACCACCTCATATGTAAATCTATATTTTCCATTTGAGACGTTATTTTGATGTAATGAGACACGATCTTTGTAATAACTTTGAATTGTTCTTTATATATATGAACCTTAATGTAAGTTCAATGGAGTATGACATGTTTGAGTAATGTGTGTTCTTTAAGTTCATTAGTGGAGTCTTGGTTTAGTGTCATGTAATGACTTAGATTTCCTTGATATGTGTGCACGTTTTCATACATGTATATGATATTAGTTTTATAATGCTTCATCCTTGTCAAGCTTTCTCAAACATATTAATGGCATTTTTGGTTAAGTCATCCTTTATAACTAATCAATTGCGAGGTTTCACGAATGCACCAATTGTTTTTATTAATGGTAAAAGTGAGTTTTTTGGAAATAGGGACTCTACCCTTTACAATATAATATAAATTGCAAACATGGTCTTCAAAACCAAATATAACAAAAATGTTTGCAGAGAAGCAACCAATAAAAACCAACACCACAAGAATAGCAAGTAAACAACAACTTTCACATTAGCTGCACAAAACAAAGATGTATTAGGACCCTTCAAAACTTTTTTTCCTTTGCGATCTAAGGGTCATATTAAGAGATGTTAAATCCTTCTTCCATCTATCATTCTCTTTGTTACCCACCATAATCCACTTCCCCCCATCATCAAAAAGAATTGGAATGGGATTTTCTAAAGAAGGTTCTGATTGATCCAATGGATTACTACTTAAATCCTCATATATATTAGTCCGAACTTTGTTTTCCTTCCGCAAGGACGAAGAAATTTCTATCACATTTACTTCATCTTTTTGAGCCAAAACCATTTTTGCCTCTATTTTTTCTGAATCATTCTCTGAATCTTCATTTTTGCTTTCTTTTTCCACTAATTGATGCCCAGGGAGAGCTTTTTTCCACCATGAGATCTTCATAGTACGCTTAGAAATATTGCAAGAAGAATCAAGATGGCCTATTTTAAAATAATTTCTACATCTAAAGGACAAGGTCTCAAAGTCGAGAGATTGCTTCCAAGTTGTACCCTGTACTTGTAAATCAATAAACTCAAGAAGCTCTTTGGACACATCTAGATTCACTAATATTTGATTAACTGTAATGTGGTGAATGAACTTGGAATCCATGAATAAGAATTTACTCAATGAATCCCCTATTGATTTGAAATAAAAAGGAGTCTTAAAAACGTTGTCCTTATCCAAATCGATCGAACATCAAAGGCCTCTATGTGAGGGTCGAATGATGGAAACCATGGTTTAAATGCCAGGTTATTATTATTCCAAGACCAAAAAGACTTCTGAAAAATAAAATTCCAATCATCCACTAAATGAAAAAGATTTACAAAAAATCATTTGGCACATGGAAATTTTTTCATATTACCTTCCATTAGAGGTAGCCAATTCTCTTTAATCCACGCATTTAAATATGGGAGAGTCAACCATAATTTGGAAAACTTGCAGATCATCCCCAAATCTGACAATGTTTGTTTTCTTTCCAAAATAATCTGAAGCAACTCTCCTTCAAAGGAAAAAGAGGGGTTCAATCTTAAAGGTATCAACGGCTTGGAAATAGCGTGCTTTGCCTTTGCCACAGCTACAGAATATGTCGGATGCCTATCCTGAGATTGCAAGTTCAAAACCCCAAAAGGGAGTTGTAGAGTCGATTCTCCTAGCACCCCTTTGACTGCATCTTCCTGCGCCTTATTCTTTTTACTCTAGTCAAACAACAGATCCTTAGATGCCACGGACCTGCTTCAGTACTTGGCTGCTGCTTTGCTCCATTCACTGTATAGATATGAGTCACCACGGCCATATCCCTGTTCGCCAATGACTCAATGCATCCCTGAGTTGCATCCTTTGTCACCTCTCTTGTTTCAACATTTTCGGATATTTTCACAAGATGATCATACCTAACAATTACTAAACTCATATAACATAAATGATTTTCCTTGCTAACATTATTAACGCCCAAACCAACATCCAATAATTGAAAAGACGAAAAAAAACATCATTAACACTTCAAACAAACCTTAAAACATCAATAACACTTTGAAAAGAAAACCCAAAGTGAAGGAAGAGAAAAAAAAAACATCCAAAAAGAGTTGGGAGTAAATATATAGACCATCAAAATTGAAAAAAAATATTAGTAACGTCTAATTTATACTAGTAACCGACAAGTGCAAACAGAGATCATTTTAAAGTTGGTACACTTGCATAATGCTAAATGAAAGACACTTCATTTTCTATTACAAATCAAAAGTTGTACAGTTCAAGGATAATATCTATGATAAAGAACATAAATTGAACAACCAAAGCCGGTCCGCATGAGGGGGACACAGCAAGAGCATCCTCCACTGTAAAAGGCATAAGCCTTTACACCGCAATCAATATGCGGGCTTTATATTATAAAGTAATCACCGCATGCTCTTCATGGCATCATTTTAATGATGAAAATGTTGACACAGCTCAAAAGAATAATATTATTATAATGGGTTGCATCATTTTCAGCAATGTGGAGGGAGGAGTTGTAAATTTGCTGGATTCATCATTTCCCTTCCCTTCCCTTTACAGTCTCTGTGTCCGTATTATAGGGTTTCTGTAGAAGATATGGACCACTTTTTCAAAGTTATATGCAAATTCTGTACTAGTGAAATAAATTGAGATGGTAAGCGTTATGCGAGTGAAAGCTACACAAACCCACGCCATGCTATCTCAGGTGGTGGTCACAATAGTCGCTGCTTTCTTCGATAAGATTAATTACAATGAACAAAAGGCCAAAAAATCAAATAGTTGAATTTCAAATTAGAAGGTCGTTATATAATTATGTAATTTTTTATAAAGGTTTTCATTGTTGTTTGTAAGATGTTTTAATGGAATTTTGATATTCATCTCTTTAGTTAGATCTTTATTAATAAGAAGCATAGATTGTATATTTTTTTTAATATAAAAGTGTTGAAACAAAAAATTAAAGGAAAATCTGTGAATAACAATTATATAAAGAGAAATATGATTAAAGAAACAACAATGACAATTATTTTTTCAAATATATTTAATATGATATTCTTAATTCAAGAAGAGCTTTTTTATAATATAATTTATTAGTAAATAGGATTGGTATATCATATTGAGTTTGATTCCAAAGTGATTTTGTTGAGTTGCACATCCATAAATCATGCATGATAGTTTCTTTTTTATGATAAAAGGAGCAAGACAGATTAAGCTCTTGTAGAAATCCAAGTCTATTAGCAATAGATAGCTTATAATAAATTACTCTCTAAGAAAGAAATTGGGCACTAGACTTTGTGTTTGATCTTCAAATATTATTATATAATGGAAGCCAACTCAGTTCAGTCATCTTGCAATTCTATTTATTTTTCAATCTTTTATTAATAAAAATAGTAGGCAACAATTTAAGATAAGATATTTTAAGAAGAAATTGATTAAGTCTAGTGGCATTGTGCCACTTTCAATCTTTAAGAAAATTATATAGTATCTTCATAAACATCTTAACAAGAAGATCATCTTAGACGAATATTTAAAGAAATTTATGATGGGCTTGTCCTTTTCAACAAAATGAAAAGAGTTTTTAATCGTTCCCTAAAATAACCATTCTACTATTAGAGAATTCCAAAAGTCCTTAAAAATACAAATTTTTTTTATTAAAAAAATTAATCTATGTAAAAAGAGAAATTCTCAAAGGCTAAGAAATGAGTCTTTCCTATTGAACAGCTGAGCTGTTTGACCAACTTAAATTTTTCTTACCAAACTTTCCATAAACTGATCATTGCAAGGGAAACTTTGATTTTTAAGACTTTGATATTTAAAATTTTATCACGTAAATTAACATCTATTCTAATCCTACAATTAA
Source organism: Torreya grandis (assembly GCA_037957365.1). NCBI lineage: Eukaryota > Viridiplantae > Streptophyta > Pinopsida > Cupressales > Taxaceae > Torreya > Torreya grandis. The sequence continues at coordinate 1,533,577 of JARHVA010000043.1, forward strand.
TATGTATAGATTAAAAAGCTCATTTTATTCTAATAAAGAACTAAGAAAATTAAAGAATTCACGAAATCGGTAAATTAAAAACAAGTAAATTGTTACTTTGTATTTAACAAAATGGGATGTGTCAATCTATTGAATGGAGTTGGTTTTTCGAGGATAAGAAGATAAGGAATGAGAGAAATTTCTTCAGATTCTTCTTTAACAAATAAATTTTATTTTTTATAATTTTTAATGATATTAATAATTTTTATGTTAAAAATCTTCAAAAAGTTTACAAAACCATATGGCATTAATAGTTTTTATTTCATTTTTATTTAAATTTTAGTTATATAATTTTTTATTTGTATGAAAATTGAAAAATATATATATATATCAAAACTAAAATTTGGTATGAGGCCATTTGGTTGGGATGGTAGCATGCAAAATTTTCAATGCAAACAGAACATGGTTTCAATCGATTAAAAATTATTTTTTTTTAAATTACTAAAATGGACGAGAATGTCATGTACAATAAATATGAATCAGTTATAATTAAGTTTTTTAATTTTGTAAGGGATTGAGATAGAGGAATATAAGGGAGGATAGAAAGTGTTATAATCATTACAAAATAGATACATTTGAATTTTAGAATTTTGGTTTGAAAATTAAGAAGACATTGTTAGGGTTGTTTATTATAACAATGGTGTTTTACCGATGTGAAATTTGGGATAATAATATATTATAAAATTTAAAAATAATAATAAATAATTTTAAAATTAATTTCTTAATTTTCTATAAAATTTTATTAGTTGAAATTAGAGGTTTAATATATGGTTTAAATGATAAATTACTTTTAAAAATATAAAAAAAGTAAAGAGATTTATTAATGACCTAGAATAGTAGTGGAAGAAGAGTGTGCAAATACAAATAAGCAAATAAGGGAGAACGTATCAATGAAACAAAATAACAAATAGGGGAAAGAGACCAGTAGTTAGTAAAGCAAAGATGTTAATAGTTCAGATAAGGATAGAATTTAATTCCACTTGGGATCATGATGAAAAAGTTTATCTAGGGCCAGCTATTAAAGGTAAATCAAGGATGTTAGTAGCTCAGATAAGAACAGGATCACATCATCTTAGATGTGAAACTGACAGATGGATTATACCCAAGAAGGAGTGTGAAAGGAAACCTTGTCTTTTCTGCAATCAAGGGGTAGAAGAGACGGAATGACACTTCATCATGGACTACTCAACCTACAATGATACTCGTATTCAATACGAACATAACTTGAAGGTGGATAACTTAAATGAGTTATTCGAAGAAACAAGACTTAAGAAGATTGCAGGTTTTGTACTCAAGATTCACAACATGTGATTAGATCCTCAGTGTTTGGTCCCATAGACTCTTCAGTCTCGTGGACGTCATTAAAATCTTTCATTCATTCTCAATAAATTACCTGTTATAAAAAGAATTATTTTGAATTTAGAGTTATCTAAATTTTGAATTGAATGGCATAGTCAAGTTAAATTGCTAACTTAACAATTGAAAATTCTTTTGTATATCGATTTCTAATTAAGAATTTTGAAAGAATAAACAAATTTATAATCGAAGAAATATTCTTAAAAATATTAAATTTTAATATAATTTAATACATATATATTTTTAGTTATTTTTTAATAAATAATTTGTTAATAGTCATTTTAAAATAGTTGTTAAGTCGAATGCAATGTAATGAGATATTTATAATTATGTTTTATTTTAAATTTCATATTCATTTAATTAAAAAATTGTAATATTTTGATTATAAGACTTATTTTTTAAAGATTCAGGGTTTAAATTTGATGGTCGTATGATTCTATTTACATTTTTTAACTATAAAATATAATCAATTTTTTTATGAGATCAATTAAATATAAGATAAAATTTTAAATAGATTGTAAAATTTTAAAATATTATAATATATAAATTTATATTTTTTAATGTGTCCTTATTTTATTATGAATTATGTTAATATTTAAGGACAATGTTTTTAATTGGAAAATATATTTTCATTAATAAAATAAAATATTGAACATTGTTAATCATCCAAAAAAAGGGGGGAAAAGTCTATACTGAAAGCATAATCAAATTGAGCTAAAACAAGTTTCAAAAGAAAATCAAAGTTCATAAAAGGCCACAACACAACCGGTACAACCAAGGTTAAACTAACTCAAGTGCACATCACCCAAAAAAGGATAAACAAAAACACTAACAAGAAAGAATACATTAAGCAGTAGCAACAAATATGATGGTAGGCGGAGGAGGTAGAGGATCCTTTAGGTTTCCTCCCCACCCTCCTTGAGTAGACGGTCTTCATCAATCTCTCCCCACCCTCCTTGAGTAGGGGGTCTTCATCAATCGGTCTGGCATCCCAACCACTAGTCTATTGATTATCTTTAATAACACCTAATTGCTTAATTACAAAGACATGTTAGAGAGTGACATAACAAAAACCAATTACAAAAATTGAAATACAATGTTCAATAGAAAATCATCATTAAAAATTCATGACAAATAAGATCGACCGTCAAATTTAAGCCTTAGTCAAACTAAATTAATATCAATTTATTTAATAAATAAAAAAATTAAAAAAAATGATAACATTATTAATCAATAAATCGCTATAAAATTTTCATTTTCAAATAAAGAAATTTAAAAGAAAAAAAAAAACCTATATTACTGAATATTTTACATATAAAATAAAATTAATAAATTGATCCTTGATATAAATAACAATAGAATTACATACGAATTAGAAATTTCTTATAAAATATTATCTATCTCAATTTTTTTTAATAAATAACCTTTAACTATTATAAAAATGTTATTAGTATATATATTAAAATATTATATTAAAAATAAAATATTATAATAATGCTTCAGCTAGTAATATATATTGTTTTAATTTAAAAAAATATATATATATAATATAATTAGAATATAAATTTAATTAATAATAATGTTAACAAATTTATAATAAAGACTTACACAAATTTAAGAAGTGCTCTTAAACCTTTAATAAAATAATAAGTAATTATTTTTAGAAATAATTTTGAAAATTGATCCATTTCAAATTAATAAAATTTCTTTTAAAAATAATTACTTATTGATTTATAAATTATAGAAATATTAAATCTTTGATCCCAACAAAATATTTGATTATTAAAAAATAAAATTAATTAAAATAGTTATAAAAACATATTATTTTGTTAAAAAATAAAAATATATAGAAAAATATATTAATAAAAAAGGACAGACTTTCTAATTAAATAGATCAATTTTATTAGAGATGTATAGAAAATGAACTAAAAATATTAAAACTATAACTAATATTAAAAAGATGTTAGTCCATTAATAAAATTGATTAACTCATTAAAAATCTCCCAAAATCAATTTTTATTATCTTTTATCGGAATAAGACTCTTCTTAATAAACTTCAAAATAATAATAATAATTAAAAATATATATATATCCTTACCAGAAAAAACAAGGTGCCGAAAAACCAAAAATTGTTTGGTAGTGTAGAATGTAATTAATGAAGAGAATGTTCACAAAACACCCATGGCGGCATCCATTTTCGGATGCAAACAAGATTCCATAAATATTAAAGGCTTGGGTTTGTTGTGCTCATCATTTCATTTTATTTGTTGGAAATTGGAGCCCTTTATTTTATTTTATTTTATTTTAAAGAATTTTGAACCACTTTATGAGAGATGGAAAAAGTTGGTACTTATTATAAAAAATTTTACAGCCTGCGTGTTAGAGACCCAATATGACCTAAAAACCACGCCTCTAAATTATAATCCATTCTTTCTTTATCTAATCGTTGTTGGAGAAAAAGTAAACGTGTTGAGTCAAACAAGAATCTGACACAACCTCCGTCGATTACTTCATTTCATTTGATAACTCCTCTCATCTTTGGTTCATTAACTATAAACAATACAAAACAAAATTATTATTATAAAAATATATATATTTAAGTCAAAAGAATATTTCTATTGTTATAAAAATATATATATTCAAGTCAAAAGAATATTTCTAGCTCAATTATTATTAAAGAGTTTATTGTATATTTATTTTTTATTATAAATTTTTTCTATGGTTAAAATAAATATCTATTCTTGGTATTTTATTTTTTATATAACTTCTTAAACAAAGATGTAAATTTTGTTGATATGTAAAAATTATGACTCTTTTTCAAAAATAAAATATTAATATAAAAAGACTATTTTTTTTTTAAGTTTTTTATTGAGTTCGCACGAGTGGTATAGTTGGCTCTACGGGTTTTCGATTTTTCTCATATAAGTTTATAGGTCGATTCTCACGGTCCAGGGTAAAATGGTTGAACAGTGCATGCGGTCCCTGTTGCCAACCCCCAAAAGACTAGTCTCACTTCCGCTCGACCAATGAAAGTTGCTGGGTGAAGTCGTAGTGTCCCAAATAAGATCGGAGATACCTCTAGGTCAAAAACAAAAGACTAATTCCTCTTAAGTTCTCTATTAACACTCCTCAACTCACTAAACATGATGTCAATAAAAATATTCATGAAGAGATTAGTAAATATTATATGAAAATAATATGATTTAATCTCAAAAAACTTTTGAAACCAAAACTTCTTCATTATTTTTAATTTTACTCTTACTTTAATAAAGATCAAAATTAAATCCTTGCCATAAAAGATGTTACCATCACGATTAAGAGTTTTACAAGTTATAATATTTAATTTTATTATTTTTTAATTCATTATTATTTTTAATTTTAATGTTTTACGGATGTGAAGTCTAGAACAATAATAAATTAGTAAATTTAAAAACAATAATAAATAATTTCAAAATTAACACCTCAATTTTGTATAAGATCTTATTAATTGATATTAAAGATCTTATCCAAGATTAAGAAATTAAAATATTTAAATAATAATAAAAAATATAGACTTATTGATGGCTTAGAATGGTAATGAAAGAAGAGTTAAATATAAGGAAGAATGCATGGATCAAATAAAACAACAAATCGCTGAATGAATTGAAACATTAAAAATGCACAAACACAAATGAAGAAATAAATAGACATCTTGAAGAAATTTAAAGTACCTCTATAAACTTAAAAACTAAAAGAAAAAAAAGAAATATTATATCAAATAATTTAAAATCATGACAAAAAAGATTATATAAAAATAAAAATCAAATGAGACATAAAAATGTTGATGACTCACTTAAAAATTAAGTTACATCAATTTAAATTAGGCAACACTTGATCATAAGTAGACAAAAAAAAGTATACATATTTTATACCATAAAAATAATTGGCACAAAATGACACTGTCATAAAGTGTACTTTGAAATACCTTAATTTTAGGGTTGCATGCTCAATAGTCTAAAATTAAAAAAAAGAGGAGATCCAAATGTACTCTAACACGTTCAAAGAAATTGGCTTTTTCACTTTTATTGGTAGCAAGCCGTTGGTCGCGTGGCGTGTTACATGTGAAAATTTCGCTGTCCAAACTTTTGGAAGCTGCCCCTGGCCACGTGGAATGGTTTGGCAGCAATTTTAACTTTACTTGATAAAAATAAAAATTTGTCCGTATGAAAATCTCAGCAGCGCCATTAAATGCGTAGTGAATGGCTAGTCATACGTTCCCTCTGTTTTCAGCTGTCAAATACACATTTTCAAGCAATCTCCATAAATTTCTTTTATAGAAAGAAATATTGCAATTCATTCAATTAAATTTTTAATTGAGTGACATATTTACTACACTAGCAATTTAAAATTCCTTAGAAAATTTTAAGAATAAAACAAACAAATTTGTAAATGAGGAAATCTCGTGATAGATATTGTGAAAATATTTTTAAAAAATTATATAATTTGATATATATTTTTAGTTATTTTTCTATAAATAATTATGTTGAGAACCATTTTAAAATGGTCATGAAATTGAATGTAATGTAATGAAATATATATAATTATATTTTATTTTAAATTTAATATTTATTTAATTGTTTTTAGAGTTTGTTTGTTTATTTGAAGAAGTTAATTTAAAAATTGTGATATTCTTTTCAATTAAAAATCGTAATATCTTGATTATATAATAAAATTTAGAATTATTTTTTTTGGGGAGGGGGAACAAGGGAAGTGTGTTGTTGAAGTGGCTTCCAAAATACCAAAAAAAAAATTACAAAGAGTACAAGACCCAAAGAAACACTAAAAAACCATAACCTCAATAGAGGGCAACAAAAAGGCTAAAAGGCTTCAACAAACTTAAAATGTCCTTGAAGTACATAAAATTTAAATGCTTATTCGTGGAGTTAATGTTAAGTTGCATAATAATAGTGATAATAGTGCTCAGTTGGAGAGACCGTTGAACATGGACTTCAGAAAGCTACCAGTTAAAATAAAATTTCAATTAGATTTTCTGAATTTCAAATAAGATTTGAAGCCTAAGAGCATCCCAGAGCTTATTGAGTCTACCCTAGACAATATCATCTCCCAACAAAACTTGTTTCATAGAATGAGTAACTTCTTCAAACCCTCAAATCGAGCTCACCCAATTCCACATCTTCATAACAATGGTACACCAGAAAAAAAATATGCTCAAAGGAATCTTACTCGACGCAGATTGCGCAATGGGGATCTACCAATCCCAAAGGTTGCAATCTCAACGCAATTAAGCAAACCTTGATGTAAAAGAGACCAAGCAAAAAAATTAACTTTGGGCTAAGCCATATAATTCCAAAGATCACTGAAACATTTACCCCAAAGCGTTGTTGAATCATTGATCCTACAATGCCAATTGAGTTTATCTACTGGTAAAGCATATAGCTTGATCCAATAAGTAGCTCTACAAAGAGATAACTTAGACAACTCGCCTTGATTCGGCCATCACCCAATATCCCACCATTAATACTTAAAATAAAAACTAGTACTGAAATTACTTACACCAATGTGTTTGTCTCTTACAATTTCATAAGTGCCTTGATCTTTAGCTAAAAGTTGAATTTTGGTGTGGAAAGTAGGCCATCAAGCAGCGTGTCATTACCTTGATTGACAAAATCCCCTACAACCAATATTCCTTTGTGAAGAAATCAAATAATCTAGCAGTTCTTGTTCCACGCTAATGGCCTTTTAGAATTGGACAACAACGGAGACCACCGAATAAAATGAAGGAAAATTGTGAAAGATCACATCTTGACATATCCCAAGTGAGGATTTGATTTTGTTCCACCCTACCCAAATTTGTTGAAGCATAATAAAATCTTGGATTTTGACAGCAGCAGAAGTTACTAACCAATTCATCCAATGAGTAAATCCCCAAATTTTGATGCTTTCAAGAAGTGCATTAGAAATTCGATAACGAAAAATAATTTTCCAAGTCTCATTTCCTTCAAGCGAGTGAACTACCCACTTAGCTACTAGTAAAAGACCTTGTATATAAGAATTGGAGAAACCAAGACTACCCACCTTCATGTCCATCATACAAGTTTGCCATGACACTCTAGAGAAAAATTTGTGACCAAGCTCCTTTCCTCAAAAAAGGTCTAACAAACTCTATCCAAATTCATATAAGCACGCTGACAAAGAGACATAAATGTTGAATAATAAATATACACATTTTGCAAGATTTTAGTGCATTTTAACACTTTCATATTAACCTTATTAAGAGCATGCTTCTAAAATTGCAGTGTAGTATGAAATGCAAAAAGTATGCTAAGCAAAGTAAGTATCAAGTTTAAACTAATTTTACTGATATTTCAAAGCCCACAAAGGAAGATCAATGTATGACCCCAGTTTATTAAAAATAATATCATTATATAAATTACATATCTCTCTTATATTTACACTTCACTGCCACATAAAAATACAAGAAAATAAATATGTAACCCTAAAAAAAAAGTAAAATACATTATGTATAAAACCTCTATTACAATCAAAAATTATAAACTCTCTCAATAAATTTAATAAAAAAATTGACAAACATTTTTTCCCATTATTATTATCCACCATATAATACTCATTTACTTTTAATAAAGAAAAAAAACCTTTCCCAAATTTTTGAAAAAAAAACATACTCCTCTCCACTTAACTTGCACCTTTTGTGCTAACTTCGAGTCATGGTAAAAGCAGGCCTTTCGGCATAAACATGTTCACAATAAAAACAAATTTGTCTTAGTAGATAATTTCTCTCTCCTAACATTTTAGATATTTTATATAACTTTTTGTGTATTTTAATCCATTTTTTTAATCAGATGAAGTTCTGGAATACATCATTTCCTTCCATTTAAGAAAGATGACAACGAATAAAGTTTGCTTAACGGCAAAGAACTCACAGTTTGTAAAGTTCAGCTGGCTGGATAGAGACGTCTTCCTTTTGTTTTTAGTGCAAAGTATACCATTTCACAGTGGAGATCGCTGTCTACATGGCTGTAAATTGTAAAGGATAAACGAAAGAGCTCAGTTGTTTGCCACTAAAATGAAAAGTGTCCTCTTTGAATTGACAGGACGCGTACAAAGGGCTCCATTAAAATTTTAATGATGCAGACACGGGGGAGAACCTAAAGGTGGGAGGTTTTCAATAATTCGAGAAAAGTAGCACAACTGTAAAAAGATTTAAATGAGAACAAAATTTGATAAATTGTGTTTTTGATGTATTAGAGATTTTATTATATTTATAGGTTTGTCATAAAAAAATTTCTAATTCAATTTTGAAAAGTAATTAAATAAATGAAATAAATAATCTTCCAAAGTACGGTATTATGGAAGCAAAGATTATGACCAAATATAAAAGGGTTATGTTTGGCAACTAAATCCTATACAAACTAAATGGAAGCGCTTCCAAGATTTTAGGTCAAATGATACTTCACATGCAAATAAGTCACTCTATGAGCTATTTGAGAACATATATTTTCAATTTAAATAATATTTAATATTTATATATTTTGAAAGTCACTTTTTAAAAAAATCTTTTTTCGGAGGCAAATGTTCAAAAATAATGTCCGTATTTGATTGATGAGAAACTACTCAATTTAGATAGATATATAAATATATATTTAGAGGGGAGATTGTAATGAACTTGTTTGATATATAAATATTAAATATAGATAAAAGTAGTAAAAAATATTTTTTTATCAAAATTATAAATAAAGATGTTTTTCAAAAATATAAATTAATATATATTTGATAAATTTACTTAAAAAGAGATCATCAATTCCATAATTTTTTTAACTAAAAATAAATTTAAAAATTATAAATAAAAATATTTCATAAATTATAATATTTTAAAAATTTATATGATTTTTTCATTTATTACTAATGAAAATAGAGAAATATTTTAAATTTTATTTTTTAACCCTTTTTTTAAAAATAATAATATACCTAATAAAACAAAACTTTTAACATATCAATTTCAATTAAATCTCACAATATATTCCAAAATATATACATATTTTATCAAATGAAAAATTTTGAACGATCAAATTTTATTAAAATATTTAGTATTAATAAAAAAATATGATAATTTAAATAATTTATTTCTTAAAAATTATAATATATTATAAGATGATTTTTTCATTTATTAAATTTTTTTAAATTATATAAATATTAGAATTTTTGTTTATGTTTTAAATTATATATAGTTGATTACAATTAATGAATAAGTGTATATATAAATTATAATATTCTTTAGATTAACTACTTGCAACTAAAGGGTATTCAATCCATCAAAAAAAATTAATAGAATAATTTTAATCCTATGTATTTAATTTTTAATTAAAATATAATTTAGTAAATATTATTAATGAGAATAGAAAAATAAAACTTTAACACATCAACTTCAACTAAATCTCACAATATATCTAAAAATAAATACATATTTTGTCAATTGAAAATTTTTAAATGATCAAATTTTATTAAAATCTTTAGTATTAATAAAAATATGATAATTTAAATAATTTATTTCTTAAAAATTATTATATCTTATAAAATATATTTTTTTAAATTATATAAATATTAAGATTTTTGTTTATGTTTTAGATTATATATAGTTGATTACAATTAATGAATATGTGTATATATAAATTATAATATTCTCTAGATTAACTACTTGTGATTAAAGGTTATTCAATGCATCAAAATTTCTTAAAGAATGATTTTAACCTTATCCTTTTAATTTTTAATTAAAGTATAATTTAGTAAATATTATTAATGAGAATAGAAAAACAAAACTTTTAACATATCAACTTCAACTAAATCTCACAATATATGTAAAAATAAATACATATTTTGTCAAATAATTTTTTTAAAATATTTAGTATTAATAAAAATATGATAATTTAAATAATTTATTTCTTAAAAATTATAATATATTATAAAATGCTTTTAATTTATTTATTAATCATTTTTAAATTATGTAAATATTAGAATTTTTGTTTACATTTTAGATTATATATAGTTGATTACAATTAATGAATAAGTGTATATATAAATTATAATATTCTTTAGATTAACTACTTGCGACTAAGGGGTATTCAATCCATCAAAATTTCTTAAAGAATGATTTTAACCCTATCCATTTAATTTTTAATTAAAATATAATTTAATAAATATTATTAATGAAAATAGAAAAATATCTTAAATTTTATTTTTAAACCTTTTTATAAAATTAATAATGTACCTGATAAAACAAAACTTTTAACATATCAGTGTCAACTAAATCTCACAATATATCTAAAAATAAATACATATATTGTCAAATGAAATTTTTTAAATGACCAAATTTTATTAAAATATTTAGTATTAATAAAAATATGATAATTTAAATAATTTATTTCTTAAAAATTATAATATATCATAAGATGATTTTTTTAATTTATTTAGAATTTTTAAATTATATAAATATTAAGATTTTTGTTTATGTTTTAGATTATATATAATTGATTACAATTAATGAATAAGTGTATATATAAATTATAAAAAAATTTAGATTAATTACTTGCCATCAAAGAGTATTCAATCAACCAAAAAAATTTAAAGAATGATTTTAACTCTATCCATTTAATTTTTAATTAAAGTTTAATTTAATAAATATTATAACAAATCATCATCCTTAACAATTTAATTACAACAATTTTATTATGAAATATTTTTAAAAAATTATGTTGTATGTAAAAGTCATCGTTTGAGTGAAACTTTCAAAGTTAAGCCTCATTTAATTAATTAATTTTAAAATTGAAAAGAGGTATGAATATAAGTACATCGTTTGAGTGAAACTTTCACAGTTAAGCCTTATTTAATTAATTAATTTTAAAATTGAAAAGAGGTATGAATATAAGTTTTAATGTTTTCTTTTTCTTTTTCATATTGTTGATTTATATGTTAACAAGATGTTCCAAGACTAAATTTGTGAGTCAAAATAAAATTGTTTCTCTTTATTTTCTAATAGTTATAGTATTTAAATAGTATATTTATATAAGGATTTGTGTGGGGTTAGTACGATTTTTGAGTATCATTTATTTATTTTATTTTTAGGAAATAATAATATCAAAAATAATATACCAATAATTGTATAAATTTAACAAATATATCGATAAACAATGTATTTCTATCATTAATTTCAGTGTTTGCTAAATACTTGATTTTCTCTAGATTATTTGTAAGTGCTTAATAAATTTTTGTAGAAATAAATGAAATCTCTATATTCTTTCATTTGTCAAAATAATTATAATGTTTTTTTACTTATAGATGATATTTGAATTCAAATTAAAAATTATGAAGACCCATGCTAATTTTCAATGGTTGCGATAAAAAAAAAGAAAGAGAGGGAAGCACAAGTGCACTTGATGTAAAAGGGATGTAAAACACGAGGTGAAATGAGGATAAGAAAGGGAAATTCTAAAATAAGATAAAATAAACTAGAGGGTGCATAAGAGGGAGAATTTTAGCAAGGTGGGCATAAAAAAGAGAACCCATATTACACAATTTGAACCAAATAAGACAAGTAGGAAGAATTTTAAGTATATTAAGATGATTTGACTCTAAATAATCCAATGGGACCATTTTTATATGTTTACATTTTCTCCACTTTGATGTGTGTGCGTGTGTGTGTGCTTTTACATATATGTAAACACCTAATTTTGGTATAATTCATTGGATTATAGAGTCTTTATCATATCTTGGGACATTTAATTTATTTGCTCACTCTAGGCTCTTTCATGGACAGTTTCCCCTCATATTAGATTCTTTATAGTCTTGTGCCATCCACATTTAATAATGAACACTTTTAAATTTGACAATTGTTTGCCTTCAAATCCACCAAAACATCTTATAATTCAACTTGATCTATGTTTCATGGTATTTTTATATATTGGCCAATTTTAAATTCCTTCTAAAATTGGTCTAACCATTTTCAAAGTCAATTTGAAAGTGGTAAATTTGTATGCGGTTCCATTGTGACACCATGCCCTCATTAACTTGCCTTGATTGTTGGATTTCATTGATGTTTATTATTGGCCTATACATGAATGTGCGTAGATTCGAATTCAAATGAGTCTATATATAAACATTTACCTCAAGCCATTTATCATCTCCCATCTATCAAGTTATTGAAGTACACACATTTATCATATCCTCTACACACTTGTCAAGGAGATTGCACACTTTATTGTTTTTATCTTTGTTATCTATAGGTGTCTTGTGGTTGCATACTTGTACCAAAATAAGGTTGCATTAAGAAGCATATAACATTATTGATTATCTTAGGGAGAGAAGGTGATATCTTCTCTCATTTGGGTTAGGTCACTCACATGCACGATAACTTCATCAAGCCTTGATTGACACTAAAATGTAGTTGCAAACCTCAAAGGGGCAAGATTTAATTAAATTATGATGTGTTCCTTTGTCTTGGATACATTGCTAGGTGTTAAAGCTGAAATAGGGTTACATCAAAGGCGAATAGATTCAAATAACCATAAGTATTTATTATTCCTATTTGAGACATCATTATGGACTTCTATTGTTGATAAAGGGATCCACAAATTTTTGGACACCATGGATATACAGATCCATTTTTGCACCTATTTGACCACTTTCAAATAAGCCTCCCTATTTCAAATTTCAAAACTTGTCGATACCACTCTAGGAACAAATCATCATCCTTATTATATTTATCTGTTAATATAATAAAACTTGTAAATATAATAAAAAAGAACTATTATTAAAATATGTATCTGTTCCTAAAGAGAAAGAAGCTAATATAAAATTTGATGCTCATGGTTTTATTTATAAATAGGAAATTGAAACTACTCCTTTTCTCCTAATAATCAATTTTTTTTGGAAAAACTTACATAATTGTTTAGTGGATTCATGTGCTTCAAGCAACGTGGTGCCTTACCGATTTTGCCAAAACTTGGGTTTGACCCTACTAAGTCAAACAAAAAGGTAGTTTAGTTAGATAAATCATAGGTCAAAGTGGTTGGTGAGTTAAACCACATTCATATGTAGTTGTCTTTGGATCCAAGAGTGTAATAATTCATTGACATCTAGATGATGGATTTACTAGATGCATATGGCATGATTGTCAACAGAGATTAGTCTAGAATGCTAAACAGATATATGGTGACTGATTTCTATCACATGTGGCTCACATGGCATGGTATACCCAACCAGATTAGGATTGATAAATAGTCTTAAATGATTCATATGATCACGAAGTAATAAAAAACTAATGAGATCTTGTATGAAGAATCTAAACTTGGGGTTTATATGCTTGAAACTAAGACAAAAGCTTATGAAACTTGACTATTAAAATGTTGTTAGTATAAGAAGAAATAGATAATTAAAGTGATAAGCTTCAAGATGAGATTGATGAAATAGACTAGTTAGATGAGGATGATGTCATATATGGACCCAAAATACATTTTTCTGGCAGTGTTTCCCTTGTGCACAAAAATTGTAATCATGTTGATGCACATGTAGGATATGATTATCAACAACTCTTGTCGACATTACGCATGGTGGGAACAAAAATCAACAAGTTAGAACATGGTGGTCCGAGTGAAAAATAAGAGTTTACATGCTTTTAAGATGAAAATACTTCCATTCTAAGCAAACCAACACCTACTTCAACTACTGAGGACTACATTAGGGGATCATTATCAAGTGAAGAAAAAAATATGTTATGCCTTAATGTTTATAATAATAAAAATAAATTTAACATGATAGTGGCACCTACCTCTTAGAGTCCACAATGAGCAACTAAATATCATTTATAGACCCTAGAATTTGATGGCTCTAAGTCTAAGAGTAGGTGTGGTGCTATAGTTGAGCTCATTAACCCTAGATTAAAGTCCTAATTGCATGCATTTCACTTCAGTTTTCATGCACAATCAATTTGGCCAAATATGAAGCATTGGCTCATGGCCTTCAATATGCACTTAAGAGGAAAATAAAAAACATGAATGTATTGGGTGACTCTAAATCAGTGTTCAAGTAAGTTGGAATTCAGTATGCTTACAATGATAAGTGCTTCTTAAGATATCACAGCCATGTGTGGAATTTGATGTCTTTAATTTTCAAATAGTGCCTCGTAGAAGAAACCATATAGTAGATGCACTGGCAACAACTAAAAGTACCCTGGAACCAATTGTTGAGTCAATATTGAAGAGGTTTTCAATCGAGTTAGTCTCTACTCCATCCATTCTAGATAATGTCTGAAACTTCCAAGTATTCAATGAAAATCAACATATCATTGAGTTCATCATGAATATAGAAGTGTTGTGTCTCAAATAATAGATGAATATGAAAGAGACAAGTTTGGGCTAGATGAAAAGGGGGTGAAAATCTTTAAAACCAAAAATATACAAAAATTTATGGTTTCATTGGAATGGTTGTTTGATATGGACTATCAAGGTGAGAAAGAGTGTTAAACACCCCACCAAAGGTATGTTACATGATCATTACAATTTGGGTAATGTCAATGGCTCATAAAATGTGCTTTTAGGCACAACTTTGACTGAAGGTGAAAAACATGGGATTGTAAAAGCACTGAAAGATTTAAAAGATTTCATCGCTTGCAATCACTGAAAGATTTAAAAGACTTCATCAGTTAGAGTTTTTAAGACTTGAAGGTATTTAATAGTTCAATCCTCACACATACCATCCCTCTCAAGCTAGGATTCAAGTCATTCTGTCAAAGGCAAAGGCCAATTAATCCATTACTATAAACTTTGATTTTCAAATAATTGTAAAAATTGTCACTAACAAAGATTATCTTTCCCACCAAGCACTCCATGTGGGTAGAAAATATTATGCTAGTTTGAAAGAATAGGGGATAAATATGGATGTGTATGGACTTTATGAACCCGAACTGAGCTTCATAGAAATATAATTACCCATTACCTTTGCTAGATGAGGTACTATAAATAGTGAATGGTGTACACATGATGTCATTGCTAGATGGGCATTATGCCTATATTAAAGTAATGGTGAACCTTGAATACTAGATCAAGACATAGTTCACATTGAAATGGAGAACACTCACATACAAAATAATGTTTTTCTATCTAATCAATGTTGGTGCTACTTTTCAATGTGCCTTGGGCATTGCATTCAAATATCTAATTAGAAAAAACACTGTTATTATTTTACTATTTTTAGGAAACTAAGTGTTTAATTTCTTAATTTGTAAAGGGTCTAGATTAATCTGGAAAACATGTAATACAGTATGCCTAAATTAACATACTGATTCACTAAATCTATATTTGATAAATTAATTACTAAAAATAGCAAGCAAGGGGATAGAAAGTGAACTTAGCTAATTTCTGGACTGAGACAGAGGAATTTGAAACTGGAAATTGATGAGATGACTGGGCAGACTGTCAAAAATAGGACCTAGAAGTCTATTTTCTACCTGGATAGTAACGCTAAAAACTAGACACTTTGGGTTCCAGTGCTATAGTTCTATTTTTGGCACAATAGTACTTGTGATCTACTTCCTTTGAGCTTTATAGGTTTTGTTCTGATGCTTTTGGAGACTCTGTGTCTAAATTTACAATCGATCATCTACGAAGCTTTGTGTGCAACTGATTTTGTCTCCTAGGGTCCTAGTTCCTTTTTACGCTTGATAAGTGGTCTTGAATCAACTAGAAAAAGGGCTTAGTGTATAACATGCACTGAACATGTGATCACACCCCATATGTCGGCACACTGCCTACATACCAATACTTCGAAGAGGGATCAAGGCCAATGTAGTTCTCCTAAATTGAATGTGCATTGTGTAATTCTATGTATGCAGTGCAAGTATTATGCAAATTTTGGCAAGCTTGAGATGACTCATGACTTGTACAAGAGCTTAAGTAGGCTAGAAATAGCAATGGTTGGTTGTATTTAGAGAATAACATGATTTGATTGAAGGTGCTTAGTGTATTTCTATCTTGTGTCTTTTAAATGATTGTCAACTCTTCTAAATGACCCTTGAATAAGATCTTATAAGAAAATTGATGATCATGTGCTAAATGATGATCCTGTGCTAGATGACTTCGCACTAGGCCAACAGGGAAAAAGATAAGGAACTAGAGAAATCTAATTGTTTGAGGCTAAGAGTGACTTCAATAATAGCACTAGAAATTGGACATCCTGGGGTCCAGTGCTATAGTCTAACTTATGGCACTAGTGTCCAAGGGGAAAAGGACCCTAGGGGATAGGTATGTGCCTAAGAGAGGAGTTTGGGATAACTGAGGCTAAATCTGGAAGGCTTTAGATGACTAGGAAATAGTAAAAAACATGCCTAGTGGGTTGTACAAAGAAGCAAGAGAGACCTATGGTTTGGGTGTCACAAGTCATGTTCAAGTTGTATAAATTACATTTTTATGTGATTATAGTTATCTACATGGAAACTATTTTTTTGAAGGATTAAGAAGACAACATAAGGGATTTAATACTGGTGTTGCAAAGGTGTAGAGAGCATGGCATCTCACTAAATCTGAAGAAGTTTATATTCAAGGTTACTAAAGGAAAATTGTTAGGTCATGTCATTTCTGAAAGAGGTATATCAATAGACCTAGATAGAGTGGAGGCAAATCTAAAAATCCCATTACTTGGTAGTAAAAGGAGTTGAATTTGTTCTTTGTCAAGATTAATTTTAGGTGTAAATTCATCTCAAGTTTTGTCAAAATAGTCAGACTGTTGAACAACATGATAAAAAAGGATGATAAGATTGAGTGGACCATTGAAGCATAAGCGACTTTTTTCTAAAATCAAGAAATTAATTGTGAACATTCTAGTGTTATAAGTCAAAACTATGTGGCCTTTCTATATCCACTTGTTTGCCTCTAAGCACTCAAGTGTTGTCATTCTAACTCAAAAAATTGATGTTGGAGATGAGATACATGTGTCTTTCATGAGTTCTCCACTCAAAAATTCTAAACTTAGGTATTCATCAATTGATAAATATGTGTTTACTTTGATTAAGTCAGACAAAAAGTTTAGGCATTACATCCTATGCAATGAAGTATTCACCGTTGTACCTGACCCTGTCATGAAAGCAATGTTGATGCAAAATGAGTTAAGTGAATGAAAAGGCAAGTAGATGAACATTCTAAAGGAATTTGACTTAGATATATAGCCTATGAATATTTTGAGAGAGTAAGGACTAAGTAATTTAATGGTTGAGGTTGATCCTCAAATAGTTTTCTAGTAATATATTATGCAAGCCATCACAAACAATGACAGGTACCAGGATATAGTATATTACCTGTTGAATAACGAATGTCAAAGCTACTTTAAATCCACTTAAATAAGAGTTTTACACCTAAAAAATAACAAATTCATAATCAAATCAGGGATGTTGTATCAGAGGAATCATGAAGGCATTTATTTGAGATGTTTAAACAAAGCTAAAGTAGTTGAAGTACTCAAGTAATTCCACAAGAAATATGGATCCAAACATAGTTCAAACAATGTTACAACCCACAAAATCCTTTGGAAGGTTTTTATTGTCCACACATCTTCAAGGATGTTCATTCACATGTTAAAAGATGACATACCTGTCAAGTAGCCACACATAGAGTGTATCCCTGATATACCATTGTAGCTAGTTATTTAAGTCCAACAATTTAAAAAATGGGGGTTAGACTTTTTTGAAGCCATCAACATTATTTATTCCATGGGACACAAGTTCATTCTGACAGTGACTAACTATTACACCCGTTGGACTAAGGCACATGTGTTCAAGAATTATACAACCAATGTCGTGATTAAATTTCTCGAGGAGCACATTGTCACTAGGTTTGGGATATCATTTACTCTGATATGTGATAACATCCATACCTTATCCTTTCTACAATTTATTGAATGGACATATGATAATTAAGTAATCCTCAAATTCTCATCTAATTACTATCCGCAAGGTAATGGATTAGTGGAATCAGTGAATAAAAATTTGTTAGATGTGATTAAGAATATCTTAGACAAGAACCCTACGGATTTACATAAAATATTAAATTTTGAACTTTGGTCTAATATAACTATAATTAAATCATCCCTAGGCATGTACCCATCTCATATGGTATACGAACAAGATCATATTTTTCCTTTAAGCGTAAGATTACCAACCCTATAGTTCATGAGAGATTACCTAAAAACCAATGACAAGATTGGATTTAACGCCTAAATCTAATATGACTTGAATCAAAATGTGATGCAACCATACTGCACTTTAGAAAACACTAGGGAGTCATCAAATGGTGGTTTGATAAGCTATACAAATTAAATATTTTAGAATCTTTGATTTATTCCTTGTTTGGGATAAGGCTCATGAGAAAAAAGGACAACATGGCAAGTTTTATGCCTTGTGGCTAGGTCCCTATAAAATTTAAAAAGACCTAGGTGAGAATGTGTTTCATCTCAGGTGTCTAACTTGTGAGGACAACCACCACCTATCAATGGGCAATTCCTCAAGAACTGCTTCCATGCATGAGTTATCCTGGTAAGGTCTTGCACACAGTGTCTTTTGCTTTCCTTATTTTATTGTTATTTGTTTTTTTGCATTGGTATGGCCTCATTGTTTGTCCCTTTTTGGTTTGGACCTATTTATTTTTTGCTCCTATGGGTACCTTATTGATCATTGAAAGAAGAAATAATGGCATGTAGGTAAATAAATGTAATGACACTTTGGTGCTTAAATACTCTGAGTAGTTTGTAGTGTAATGTTTTATTTGGTTGTCTAATTTCAAAAGCTTTGATTGTTGCATGCATTCTGAATTTGTTCATGTTTGGGAAATTTTTGGTAACTATTCAACTTCCAATGATATTTTATTGAAACCACACACAAAATCACACTTTAATTTTTGTTGGGTTTGCCTTGTTGCAATTGTTGTGGTTAAGATCTACGGTTAAAATATACAATTCTACCTCTAGTTTTACATGGTGGTCCTCAACCAAGAATTAAGATGCTAAAATAAATAAGAAGAAAAAAAAATATCTATTATCAAAAAAACTCAGTTTCTAGATAATTCAAGTAACTTCTACTAGAGCTATGGATGCCTAGTTGGCATTAGAGCAAGACCATGAGTGGGATTAGATACATATCTATCAAGGTTATAGACACTTAGATGGTAGTAGGATGATGTCTATGTGAGCATTGTAAGGTAAAATTCAATATCACGATGATCAATATCATGGTAGTTTGTCCCTAAAAATTCCATGAAGTGGTAATGAACTCTGTAATCACATAAAAGTGGTATTTAGATGCTAAGAGTGTTTTTTGAGACAACCTATTCCTAGCATAGCCCTAGACCTATCCTGGAGACTTTACCACATTTTTCCAGTCATTGTGCAAACCAAAGACATCTTTTATTAGCTCAAACACAGTGCCAAAACAATATTCCTAGATCCCAACCTAGTATGCCTAGTAGTCTGCCTGTTGGAAACTAGCACAACGTTAAAGACACTAGATTCACATGGCGTTAGTGTCTGCAACTTGGCAATAGTGTCCCTTTCCCTAACTCTCTCGAATGGATATATTTTCAAACATGTGCCCCTCCTAAGGTCGACCTAAGTACATTGTATTATCCTCATAAGCTGCAAATCTCTATAAATAAAAGACTATTGGACCTCTATCCACTAGATGGAAAATAGATGCAAAAACCTATCCTAATAAAAAACATGTTGAGTAAAATTAAGGTATTTGATCCCTACTCTGCCCTAGTTGTGTAATATAATTTAAAAAAAGATTTAAAACATTTTTTTTAACACAGACATGTGTACAAGCATTTATGAATTTATTTAACTAAAAGACAAGTGGACATTCTATTTGACACTTCCCCCATAAATTATGCAAATTATTTAATTAATTAAACTGATTTAAACAGTTAGAGAGAATTTCGGATCAAGGTTTGCACTCAATTTATCAAATAAAAATATTATTTTACAAAAGACAGTTTTATCCTAAAGTTATTATACCAAAATTAAGGTGTGATAAAATAAGAATAGTGAATAATAAGGCGGAAATATTGGATAGAGATCAACGTCATAATCACAGATGGAACCTTATACATAAATATTGGTGTGTTTGAATTAATGAAAAAATGATACATAAACATTAACAAGTTCTTATAAATTATGGATGAAATAGATGCAGGAGCACATGCCATTTTCTACTGAAATATTATTAAATGCAAACCATTAAATCCACTTGAGTGCATGTCAAATGCACATGAATTGTAACTAATTGGAAGATCGGTCACTGGTTAATAATATTTTCACACACTACGTTAGGAAATTAACTAATATTCTTGACATTTTTGGTTGTTTCTTAAGTTTTTTAGGGAAAATAAAGTGAAGGCATATTTTTCATTTCCCTGTTAACCCTATGCAATGTCCATGAGTAACAATATTTTCCTAATGTCATCCCTTTTTCCTACTTGCAGAGGTTTCAAGTCACACATCCAATGATCCATCATTCAGAAAATTATATTATAATGAATCACCGCATATGAATTGTTCATCAATAAATCTGTACCAAATTATTTTTAAAAACATATTTCTTATAATATGAAAGACATTGAAGGCAAAAAATTTCAAATCACTATACAATTTAGAGTTGCTTTGGCTGACAAATGTTGTGATACAAGGAAAATTTCATGAGGTATGCTTTCAGAATTCGAATTAGCTAACATAGCGGACATGTTCCTCAAAATCACTAACTTTGGGAATGGATTCAGCAGCGTAGTTATTCTTAAGGTGATCGATAGCCAAATCACTCATCTTTCGGATGAAACAATAGAAGAAGATGTAACTATAAGTTGCACATATCTTTTTGTAATTATACAAAGTAAACTTAGTGTTTGTATCTTAGACAATAAAAGAAGATGTAAGTAATTATTTTGAGTAGAGGTGCATCACTAGAGAGTATTCTTGCCACTGTTATCTATACACAGTCCCAGATCTTAGGCTTACGTAATTGCAATTCACTGAGATTTCTGCTTCATACAATAGGAATCTTTAGCAACTTTGTTTCTCTTGACATGGAAAGGTGTGGCATTTCTTCTTTGTTGGAGGAGTTTGGTAAGCTCTCAAGTATACAAGAATTAAATTTATCATGGTTTAAGAATTTGTCTTAACTTTCTGTTAATTTTGTGAAATTGACTCAGCTAGAAAGAATCAAAATTCACCAAAATTCCAAGCTTGTCAAACAAGCCCACAACTTTGATGGCCTAATAGCTTTGCTCTATCTGAATGTCGGGTATCACCAACTATCTGATGATTGACTTCTAGCTTCTAAATTATATGCAAATTCAATCATAAAAAATATTTCATACTCTAAATTTATCTATGTTGGACATGGTTGTATTATAATGTAAAAAATATTTTTCATATATTCTATTAAATTTTATGGATGCTTAGGTGCGTATTTAGGCAAAAAAAAAAATCAAAGCCATTAATAAATCTTTTAATGTTTTCTATTAAAAGTGTTTACACAGTGGCATTACAATTAATTTCTAAATCCTTTGTACCATTTAACTTCCATAGAGAAATCAGACCCAATTTAAATGTTAAAATGCACATTTATTTAATAATAAATTTTAACAATATTTAAATAAAATTAATAATTTTAATTTAAAAATACTTGTAAAAGATGTAATCTTTATTTTTATTTTGATTTTTGTAGATATTAATTTAATAAGACATGTTTAAAAAAGTATTGTCAATCAAATTTAAATTACAATAATAAGTTATATACTCTCATTTTTTTAAAATATAAATTATTAAATCAATTCTTATTGCGAATTCAACTACAAACAATTGCATGGACTTGATTTGCCAACTGTCTATGTTGTGCACTAACGCTGGAGATTTTGTAAGGCAAAATGCATGAAGTGGTTTACTCCTCATTAATGGCATGCATGTCACAAACTAGTTCTAACTAAAATAATTGGAATGGTAAACATTAATATTATTATGTTAATTTATTTATTATTTTATCAAGTGTGGTTTCTAAGGCAAGCTTATATTATATTATGAAGATAAACAGGGATAAGAAAGGTGTAAATGAGTCGTATGAATAGATAGAGAATTTGAACAGCGTTAAACCAGACAAACTTTTTACTTAGAATTTTGATTTTAAAGATGCTTTTTTGGAATCCGGATTGTTTCCTTAGAATGGATATATTTTGATACCAAGATTTGTGCTTCAAATCTAGACAACGATGGAAGGTGATATATTTAAAATTGATTTTATAATTTAAATACTCAATAAAATTAATTAGATTATGAACTTTACATGAATACTGAGAGGATTCAAATGCAAGATATTACTTACTCTGTTATTAAAGATGTCAAATTGTTTGGATATATTTAACATTTTTTTCATAATTTAATATTTATTTATTCAACAGAATTAATTTGTTTTTTCTTGAATTCAAGAACAAATCATGCAATGATGGAAAGCATAGATGCTAAGAAAACATCACCCAATGTGTAAATTCTAGAGTCACGATCATCTATGTGACATTGCCCTCCAAAAGCTATTGTAATTCATAGTAAAACATTCAATAATACTTTTATTTATTTTTATAAATTAAATCAACAATGTACTTGATTAACATTATACTTGTAGCATTTCATAATTCTATAAAACATCTTTAAATCATAATAGGATAATTGTAACTATAATTTAGTATTTCTACTATATTGCAATCCTATAAACTTATTTTTCAACTAAAATGATAGGGACTAGCTGCTACACAACCTTTATTTTAATGAAGAGAATGTTCACAAAACTTCATGTCTGCATCAGTTTTCAGCAATGTAAAAGATCTATCAAATATCAAAGTCTTGTGTTTGTTGTACTCATATTTTCATTTTATTTGTTGGAAATTGGAGCCTTTAGCCCACTTTATGAAAGATGGAAAAAAGTTGTACTTATTAAATTCTTTGACAACCTGTATGTTAGAAAATTGTCGGGCCCTGCCATGTTGTTTTCATGCTTGAAGGTACTCGGGGGAACCACATAGCTACTAATATCAACAAAAACCCAAGTAAAGGAGCTTTAAAACTCTAATCCATTCCTTCCCACCATTGGGAACAAAGTAAACATGTTGCGTCAAAGAAGAACATGACACAACACCCGTCAATTGCCTCATTTGATAGATTCATAACTCTCTTTTCAAATCTTGTCCACGACAAATAACAGTCCATCGGCTATATTCATTATCTAATTTATCCTCCATTGTTTAGAAACAACTCTTTTTAATCGACCAAGTGAAGTTGTTACGAGAAATATTACATTAGGAGTTGCTTCAAAGATGCAAGTTGAGTTATGTTGTAAGGATGGTGTGTGGTGTGTCAAATAGATTTTGTAAAGGGAAAAGAATGTAAATTGGTAGTTGTACCTTATCCAAAATTTATGATTATTGATTGTGTTTCATATTTTATACAAGATATAATATGTAATAATAATTTAATATTTTTGATGGAGGTGATAATGTCAAATGAAGGTGAGATTTCCTTCATACGATATAACAATGCATTGTGTAGGGAGAAGACATTTCATTTTATAGTGAATTTGAGCAATGATGAAATGAAGGGAAAGGATAATATGTAAGACTTTCTTTTGTCACTTTCCTGGATTTGCAATCAATCGAATTATATCTAAAAATTATTGCAACGTAGGTTTAAAAGAATACAGCTCAAGGTTAATACTATGCAGGGATTAAAAGATTTCAGCACACCCAATAAAAGAATTCAACATAGGTTCATGAATGGAATGCTACCTTTATAACAATATCACCTAGCCCATTGTAAAGTATTGCCATGCCCTTTTAGTATGACACCTACATGTCAGTTTTTGGGACTTAGCATTATAATATTTGTGAATGGCATTTCAGTATATACTATGGCGTTTCAAATAAGAATTCTCAGTTTTTTTTTAAATATAAATTCAGCGTTTAATTTTATACTCAGTGATTCTATTTGACTTAAAACATTTCAATTTATGACTGCAGCAATTTACAAAATGACTTCTACTTATTATTTACAAGTGGCACTGCCAATAAATATAATAATTTGGACACTTTTCAATTCATTTTTAGATACAATTATATAAACCTTTGTACAAGGTTTTTACAGATTTGGATTTAATTTTAATTAATTATGTCTGCCTAAACAGTGTGTTGTTCCTAAATGGATAGCTTATATTAAAAGACATAATTTATCTTATATCCCTAAGTGAAGTCTTAATACTGATTGTATATACAATGCAATATGTGTGTGTGTGTGTGTGTGTGTGTGTGTGGCATTACCAATTTATACATTTAATTGGGACAATGCCTATATAATTGTTGATATAATAGCTAAGACGAAGTCAAAATAAATAAACCATTGTTTATATATGCAAGGCAGTTATAATGGTGAGGAATTAAAAAGTTTAACCCTTACCACATGTGTAGAGGATGTTTAAGTGAATCTAATTTTCCAAAAGCGTGAAGCATTCAAAATGTCGAATGCATATAAGACAAAGTATGCATATTGTGCATGGAGAAACACAAAATCTACTTAAACCTTGTGTTTGGTTTATAAACTATGCATATATTTATAATGCAGTCTTAATAAATGTGTTGCCCTAAACAAGTCAAGTGCATAATAAAATACACAGTCGCTCTTTATATAAATCACTACCCAATATATATAAACACACAGTCTATTTAAAATGAAGCCATTGGAAAATATATAATTTAATCTATATTGAACACAGATACTATTTGAGAACCAACATGGTTTGAATTGGTTGGAAAATAATACTCCTCCCATCTCTTGCTTTTTCCTGCTTCTCTCCAAATCCTCTGTTCCTTCTCCTATTCCTTCCTTCCTCTTCTTCAAAGCTTCCTTCTAAATTTTATAAAATTCTATTTTTTTAATCTGCTGCCATCCCACTCTGCATGTATTTCTTTCTTCAAGTTTACTATCCATGCATGTATTTATCCCATTATACAAAGTTGTAGTCAAACTTCTACTTCCTTAATAATTAGCATTTGATTAGTTCACATAAATTATTACACCACATTACTTAAGTTAATTTAGAAATAAAGTTATTAAAGTATTGACATCTAATTTTTAGTTTATCAATTAGTTCGGTGCATGTTGTTCAAACTAACTTAGATCAACTTAACTCAAGGAAGTAACTCAAGTTCCATGAAGGCAATTATAATAAGGATAATTATTTAATTAATTAATATATATTAAGTTGATAATAACTAATATTTATATAGCAATTAATATCTATTTTTTAATTTATTATTGAAAATAAATACAATTAATTAAAAAAAATCAAATGCATATTAAAAATTAAATCCACAAATAATTATAATCGCAACATATTTCTTTAACTATGCACTAACATTTAAAACATGTTATTTGTATAACATTATCTAATGTGTGTGTGTAGGGTCACTAGCAATTTCTCTGTGTAGGATCACTAGCAATTTCTCTATTATCGTCTATTTATCCCATCTACCTCATTCTCTCAGATGATGCTCTCCCTTGTGAAACTCTGAGAGTAGGATTTATATTGCATCTACCTTACAACAAGTAGGTAGTTAATTTGAATCATCATATATATCAACCAATGGTACAAAACTAACAAATACATATCTACAATATACAAAATAATGAAATATACCAATCACATCATATATAATAATCAACAATATCACTATCTCATACTAGTATATGTCATAAAGCTCAAATCAAAGCAATGATAATTAACCATATTAATCTACAGATTAATTTATAGGGTGAAATTGGGATGTGACAAATGATTCGAATAAAAACTAACTCACATCATCTTAAATTTGAAATATACAAATAAACAATGCTGAAAGATACGTTAGAAAAATAAACATGCATATTTTATACCATTAAAAAGATAGGTACAAATTGACATTACATCATAAAATGCCCAACATAAAAAATAATATTCTATTATCAAGTACAATAAATATTTGAAAATAGACCATTTGAAGATCTTA
Organism: Torreya grandis; assembly: GCA_037957365.1. Lineage (NCBI taxonomy): Eukaryota > Viridiplantae > Streptophyta > Pinopsida > Cupressales > Taxaceae > Torreya > Torreya grandis. The sequence continues at coordinate 1,560,102 of JARHVA010000043.1, forward strand.
TTGAAAAATATGAAGTTATATAAAAAAAAACAATAAAAATAAACAATTCCAAAATTTAATAGAAAAATACTTATTTTAACGACTATTCTCCGAAAAAGCACTTACTATTATTTTTTATCCCATTAACCATTATTATTTTTTATCCCATTAACCATTAACTTTTTTCATTCATTTACATATATGAATTGTCCAAAAAAATTAAAATTGAGAGGATCCAAGTAGACCCGCCCCTAACCAATTAAAAAGTCTCCCAAGAGATCCCTAAAACTAAAATTAAAGTAGCATTCGACAAACAAAAATGAACAAAAGAAAATTAAAAAGAAAGCAAATAGGGGAAAATGGGATTGATGTAACTACAATTGATTGTAGTGAAATATTTTAAATCATACAACACTCTTAATATTTGTAGAGCGAATTTTTTATTGAAAAAATGTGAATTATATAAAGAATTCATTGCTCATAAGAGCGTTTGAAAGAGAGAAACAACTGGCAGCATTGAAAACACTACAGTGCTGACAGCAAACAGTGTTAACATAGACAGTCAAAAACATGATATATAAAAATAGTACATCAACAATTATATGAGAAACGTATCAACCGTCATACAAAAGATTTTTCAACCCCTGAGTAACACTGATATTTTTGTTATGTAACAACTGGTTTACTCAATATTTAATCTATTGAATCTAGAGAGCCACTGTTATGTTCTTTCATTTCCCCTGACATTGAGAGAAACAAGAAGCAAGACAAAATAATATATTAAAGTCAAAGAATTACAAGCCCCTGATGATCATAATGATCGAAAACTGCTTTGTATATGTTCTTCCAGAGGTGCATCAAATTAACATGACTAACACTATCAGCAATAACATTATCATGTAATCCAACCCCTAGAAGAGTCTCTTTTCATTGAGGGTTATGACCAAAAATAGCAAGTAAATCACAAAACACTAAATTGTATTATTTTCTCACATGCGGGTATCTCAGAAAATATGCCTCATACTTTCAGATTGATGACAAAACAAACAGTTGGCAGGTTGGATCATAATACATTTTAACATGTCCTCAATGGGCAATTTGTAATGTAATATCTTGCATGCCATCCACTGAGCGTCAGAATCAGCGTTTGATTTTCAGATTTGAGCGGTAAGTTTTGTCTGATATTTCTTAATAAATTTACAATGTCATTTGCTATTCAAACAAGACTTTAAAGGCACTTCAGGGAGTGGCTATAAGTATATCTTCTTTGAAAGATAAAAAAGGAAAGAATAAGACCCCAACGACACAATCTTTAAAAAAATTATATTGAACAAGAGTACAAAGCTTCATAGATAATTTTGGAGGCAGCAAGGATTGAAGAAATATCAAATATGATTTATACTTATTGCTCAAATCAAAGCGGGTTTTAATAGACTACCATGGTAATCAGTTGAAAGTAGCAAAATCTCAAAGATCTCTAAAACAACAAATTCTTTTTTTTAAAAGAAAATAAGATTGTTTAGGACAATTTAAGGCAAGGGGTTGGCCCTTATAACGGACATTTTTGTTCCACCAAATAGAAAAGGTGGAAAAGTTGAACCCATGTTGCAAAGAATAATCCCTCCATATTCAAAATTAACATGTATATTATCAGGGTTTCCATATAGATTGTAAGGGTGGTGAAGCTTTCACAGAGAAGAATGAAGCATGTAGAATTTTGCCCAGGTACCCTGCTGAGTGCTATTTGTCTTTTGTTGCAGCTAGACTGATTTTATTTCGTACAAGGATTTTCCATGGTTCGTCACCTTTGACAACTCTAACAATCCATTTTGCCCCTAGACAAACCCCTTGGGTTTTTGGATCTATTAACCCCAAACAACCTTTATATTTACACTGAATACAATGATTCCACGAAGTGGATATAAAACTAGTGTTATCTTCCTATTTAGCCCAAAAATATCGTCAAATAAATTTAATTGGGTCCTCATAACCTTTTTTTAAAAGCATCCAACAAGATGAATAATAAACATGTGTGGCAAGAAAAAAATTGTCAGTTATTTGGATCTTCCCTCCCAAAGAGGAATTTATTTCCCCAACTAAATAGTTTGTTCTTCACTCTATTTAAGTACCAATTCTACATGTCATAGAGAAACAAGAAGAGCAAAGGGAATCCCAAGAGACCTTGTAATCTTACCATATTTAATTTGTTCCTATTCATGAAATATCCATTGAGAAACAGGGCCTAATTGGATCATCAAAAATTTTGTTTTATCATGAACAAATTTAGATTTAGAAACTGAACAATACAATTCTAAAATCGCTATTTAGAAACTGAACAATACAATTCTAAAATCGCCATGATGTTATTAATGTCTTTTCAGAATTTTTTAGGAATAATAAGCTGTCATCAACTTAATGTGAATTGATTAAATTTAGGGTTACATGCTCCAAAGATGCTGTAAAGTTTAAACGAATTGGCCTTTTAACTTTGGTAGGTAACCAGTTGTAGGGCGCGTGGCGTGTTACACGCGAAAATTTCGCTATCCAAACTTTTGGAAGCTGTCCCCGGCCACGTGGAACGGTTTGGTAGTAATTTCAATTTTAATTCATAAAAATGTGAAAAATGTTGTCGGTGGATCAATCCCAAATGTCCCAAGACGGGTGTGAAGGTCCCACCGACGTCATTAAATTTGCAGTGAATGCGAGTCGTACGATGTTCCCTCTTTTCACCTGCCCAGTTGCAGGTTGCCTTTGCAATCAAGTACACACGTCACCGGGGAGCAATGAAAGTAATCTCCATAATTTTGCTGTTATAAAAAGAATCATTTTCAATTTACAGTTGTTTAAATTTTGAATCGAATGGCATGGTCAAGTTGAAATTGCCAACTTAACCATTGAAAATTCTTTTGTATATCGATTTTTATAAGTAAGATATTTGAAAGAATAAAATAAATAAATTTATGATAGAAGAAATATTCTTAAAAATATTGTAAAAATATTAAATTTTAATATATTTTTTAAAGTTAGGTTTTAATAAATTATTTTCTTAAGAGTCATTTTAACATGGTTGTTAAAAAGGTGGAATATAGCTAGATATTTATAAATATGTTTTATATTAAATTTACTATTTATTATTATTTAGATTTTGTTTATTTGTATTGAAAAATTCTAATATTTTGATTATAAGATTTATTTTTTATTTTGTAATATTTAAATTTTTTGGTTGTATGATTGTACTCATATTTTTTAATTATAAAATATAATTAATGTTTTTCTCAGACCAATTAAATACAAGATAAAATTTTAAATAGAGTATAAAATTATAAAAGATTATAATATATAAATTTATATTTTTTAATGTTTCTTTTTTTTATTATAAATTATATTATTATTTGAAGGATAATGTTTTCAATTGAGAAACACATTTTCATTAATAAAATAAAATATAGAATATCTTTAATCATACAAAAAGGACCGGTGAAAAAGTCTATCTCAAAAAAATAATCAAACCAAGCTAAAATAAATCTTAAAAGAAAATCAAAGTCCATAAAAAGCCATCACACGACCAATACAATTAAAGTTAAATTAATTCAAGTGCACATCAACCAAAAAAAGATAAACAAAAGCACTAACAACAAATAACACATTAAGCAGTAGCAACAAATATGACATTAAGAGGAGGAGGTAGAGGTCCCTTAGAGTCTCCTCCCCACCAACCTTGAGTAGGGGGTCTTCATCAATCGGTATGGGATCCCAACCACTAGTGTGTTGGTTATCTTCAATAACACCATGTTACTTAATTACAAGACCCTGTCTAGAAAGTGAAATGACAAGAACCAATTACAAGAATTGAAAGACAATATTGAATAAAAAATCATCATTAAAAATTCATGACAAATAAAAATCGACTTTCAAATTTAAACCTTAGTAAAACTAAATTAATATCAATTTATTTAATAAATAAAAATAATAATATTATTATTAATCAATAAATAGCTATAAACATTTCATTTTCAAATAAATAAATTAAAAAAAACTTATATTATTAAATATTTTACATATAAAATGAAATTAATAAATTAATCCTCCATATAAATAATAATAAAATTACATACAAATTAGAAATTTCTTATAAAAATATTCTTTATTTCATTTTTTAAAATAAACAACCTTAACTATTGTAAAAATGTTATTAGTATATATTTTAAAAATAAAATAAAATACTATAATAAAATATATGCTTCAACTAGTAATATATATTATTTTAACTTTTAAAAAAAATTAATATAATTAGAAAATAAATTCAATTAAAAATAATAATGTTAACAAATTTAAAATAAAGATTTACATAATTTTAAAAAGTGCTCCCAAACATATAATAAAATAAAAAATAATTATTTTTAAAATAAACTGTTTTTAATTTTGAAGATTGACGTGTTTTAGATTAATATAATTTATTTTAAAAGTAATTATTTGTTAATTGACCCTAATAAAATATCTGATTATTAAAAAAACAAAACTATTTTCTAAATTAAAATGATTATAAAAGTATATTATTTTATTTAAAAATAAAAATTTATAAAAAAATATGTTAATAAAAGAGAACACATTTTGTAATTAAATGAATCAATTTTATTAAAAATATATAAAAAATAAACTAAAAATATTAAAATTAATATTAATTTTAAAAAGATGTTAATCCATTAATAAAATTGATTGGCTGATAAAAAAAATCTGCCGAAATCAATTTTTATTGAATATAAAAATTAACACCATAAAAAAATAAAAGACCAAATTCAATTCCCAAATCTTTTAACGGAATAAGACACTCTTCTTAATAAACTTCAAAATAATAACAATAAAAAAAATTATTCCCTTACCAGCAAAAAAACAAGCTGCCGGCTATACCTGAATCATGTATGTACATCGCTAGGAAAAAAACAAAAATTATTTGGGAGTGTAGAATGTAATTAATGAAGAGAATGTTGAGAAAACAGCCATGGCCGCATCCATTTTCGGCAAACGATGGTATCAATATAAAACAAGATTCCATAAATATGAAAGGCTTGTGTTTGTTGTCCGCATCATTTCATTTTATTTGTTGGAAATTGGAGCCCTTTATTTTATTTGTAAGAAATTTAAACCACTTTATGAAAGAGGGAAAAAGTTGGTACTTATAATAAACTTCTTTGACAGCCTGCGTGTTAGAGACCCCCGGGGGCCACCAAGAAGTTGTTTTCATGGCTGAGGGGACTCGAGTGACCCACATATCTAGTAATATCAAAACGAGGTTTTAAAATATGACCTTAAAGCCGCACCTTCCAATTCTAATCCATTCCTTCCCTATCTGACCCTTCCCTATCTAATCGTTGTTGGAAAAAAAGTAAACGTGGTGAGTCAAACAAGAATCTGCCACAACACCCGTCGATTGCTTCATTTCATTTGATGACTCTTGTAATCTTTCGTTCACTAACTATAAACAATACAAAACAAATGGTCTGGATTAGTGAATTGGTTTGGATCATTTGCGTTCAGATATGTTGTGTTTAGATATCTTGTGTGGGTAGAATTCCCTTTCTTCAATTTAGTTTTTCGTTTTTTGGTAAGATATCGTTTTTCAATTGGGTAGAGTCTTATGGTGCAAACAACATTCTGATAAATGGGTTAGTTTACGTGTGTAACCAAGAGCATGTGTCGAAATGGCTTTAACACAACCTCTTTCTAAAATAATCAAACTAGTAGGACCTAGGTTTGAGTTTGAACAACGGATTACATATCTAAATAAACCGAATGCATGCTTCTATTGTCATCGAGAAGGTTAAACCATGCCCGCAGCAAGCACCTCCAAGCAATTCCAACCCTGCTAATGTCACTCCAACTGAAGAACTTCAGAAATCTACACCGTTACCCCTACCACTCACACCACACCCACATCCCATTGACCCCTTACACATTCCACGCCATCATCCTCTCCTCACCTCAAACCCCCATCTAGTCTTATGTCTTTCAAAGAAGTTGTATCAGCAGATGCTAATATAGTTGCTAAAAGACTGAAAGAGTGTCTATCCTTGTCCAAAAATAGTTCTGTTGAATCATTAAGCTCAACTGAGCCAAATAGTCCCATGCAATCTCGATCCAGACCCCCCTCTAGGGAACAACATCTCTTAGGCAATGTAATGGATGCCCAAGCTTGCATCTCAAAGAACAAGTTCATTGCATTGATAATGGATGAGGAAACTCTTCACAAGCACTGTCACATCCAATCTTACAATGTTCAGGGTTTAACTATCCCTGCTCGGAAGTATCATGTCAAGAACTCCATTCAAAACAATGAAACTGATGTGATAATGCTTCGAGAGGTGAAAGTCAATGCAATGCGTCTAGATTCCATTCTTGCATCTATTTGGCAAGAGGCTCTTTTTCTTCACACAAACCACATAGAAGGCAGCAATGGGGCAATCTTAGGTCTTACTAGTTGGCTTGCTAAACATGTTATAACTTTTGGGTCTGACTCGTACAACTGTTGTATTTGGACCACTATTCTTTTTCAGGGTACTTTGTATGGTTTTTATTCTATTTACGCCCCTAACTCCTCGTCTGAGCGAACTTAGCTTTGGGAATTGCTCCGTCTTCATCTCCCTACTTCAAGTGGATTTTGGGGGGTGACTTCAAAATGGTTGAGCATCCATCTAATCGCAGTTGGGACAGTTCCTCCTTACTCTCCCACACTGAATTTGAAGCTTGGACTTTAGCTCGAAACTCCCTTGGAGTCTATGATCCTCTCTTGGGTAAAGTTAGCACTCATATGCCACACTAGTTTACTTGGAATAATTATCGTGAGGGTTGTTTGAGGGGAATGAGTCATTTGGATCAGTTTTATATCTCCCCAAACTATCATATTCTCCCCTCTCATGATGGTCAGTTAGTTCACCTTAAACTCTCAGCCACTCTTTTAAATCATCTCGCCATCTTTACCACCCTTGCCCTTACTAATTCCCTTGACCTTCCTAATGATCTTCCATACAAATTAATTTTTTCCCATTTAAAACAACAAGATTCCATTGATGGCCTTTTAGCTATATGGAACGTTGAACCAAAGCTATAATATGATAGGTGGATCAACTGGTGGAAGAGATCTATCGCCCATTGCACTTCATTCCTTCGTGACTATGGGCGAAGAGCTGCTACCCAATGACGTAGATTAGAAAAATCTCTTAAGGACCAACTAGAGCATAATCAAGCTCTTTTGATTTCCAACCCCCTTAATGTTGTCCTCCAACAATCTATGGCTAAAATTGAAAATGTTCTTCGAAAGTTTATTGTTTACAAAGGAAACAGAGCCCAAATCTGTGCTCATCTCCAATGGATCAAGGATGGGGATAGGGGATCAAAAAATTTCTTTCGATTATCGTAACACAAACATAAAAAGAGCATATTTTCAGTATAAGAGTTGTAGATGGCTCCATACATACCAACCAATCTGCTATTTTGCAAATCTTTTATGAGCACTTTAAGATCCTATTTATTGACGATTCTACTAGTGATCCTCCCCTTCCCATTATTGAAGAAAGTGTTGCAGGTTGTATTCCTTGTAAAGTAGACTCTGAATATAGCAACTACCTTGATTGTCTCCTTTCCATTAAAGCACTGGATGAGGCTCTCTTTAGCATGTCCTTGGAGAAAAGTCTAGGAATTGATGGGCTCCTGGTTGAATTTTATAAAGCTCTTTGGCCTCACAATGCGAAGACTTTTATTATGTTTTCCTTCAGGGCATTGAGACAAGCTCCTTGGGGGCAATCATAAACCAAGGTTTGATAAAACTCCTCCCCAGAGGCAAAAATGAAGACACAGTCGAATAAAGTATATAACCTAGGAGATTGTTAGGGTGGAGCAAACTGGTTTTTTAGGTGGCAGATTTATTCTTGACAATTTGGTGTTAGCTTAGGAGACTGCTGAATGGGATCAACAATCCGCTCAAGATTTTCTAATTATCAAACTCAATTTTGATAAAGCTTGTGATCACCTTCACTAGCCTTTCATTCTTAATATGCTGAAATGGCTAGGTTTTGGAACCAAAATTTGAGATCATATTAAAATGTTATTCATTGATGCTAATGCAAGAGTTGATATCAATAGAGCCCTTTCCCCTTAATTCCCTTTACAAAAATCTATATGCCAAGGTTGCCCTCTAGCGCCATTCCTATTTGTCCTAGTTGTTCATGCCCTTGGTTACCTCTTTCAACATGCACACACTTCTAAGCTTATTCATGGTATTTCATTGCCTAGTAATGTCAAAGCGCTTAACTCCCATTTTGTTGATGACAGCGTGTTGTTTATCCAAAATTTAACAGATGAAGTAACTCATACTATTGATGTTTTGGAACTATTTTGTATTATCTCAGGTTCCAAGCTTGCCATGAATAAAACTGAATTCATTATGACTCATCCTAGCCCACATCCCCCTTAGATCCCTAGTGAATGGAATGAAATTAAACATGGTGCAATCATTAGATACCTTGGTATTCCCTTTGGGATTGGAGTCTCCCTCAAGGATCTGTGGAATTGGTTTATGACCAAATTCAAAAGTAAACTTTTAAGTTGGACCAATTGGTTCCTTTCCATCGCTGGATGCATCCAAATTGCCAATAAAATCCTCTTGGTGAGTCATGTATACATCTCATCTTGTTGGTTACCATGCAAAAATTGCTATAACCAACTAACTCAATTGACCAGGAGTTTTGTTTGGGTCAAATGTGGAAACAAGAAGGGTTCTCCTGCCACATCTTAGTTACATTGCATTTAGCCAAAGGATAGAGGTGGTTTGAGGATTATTGACCCTTAGACTCAGGACATTTGTCTCATCAGTAAATGGATTGTGCAAACTCTGAAAGGAGAGGCTCCTTGGAAACATTTAGTTCGATACCATATTAAATCTACAACTGCTAGCCATGCCTGGGACAAGGTCAATTGGAATGATAAGCTCCTTTTGGCCCCCTATTTCAAAACTCATGGGTCGGGTCCATTCAACTCCATTTGGAAAGCATGGCAAATCACCTCGAAGATGTTTGTTTGGTAAGATCAATCATTTAGTCACAACCTCCTCTTTGCAAACTCTTCCATATGGTGGAATCGTCTAATTCAGCAGGATGGAAAACCCCTTGGGGCTATTAAAAGTTTTAAAGGCAAGAATCTTTTCAAAAAGGGAATTCAAGTGTTTCGTGATTTATGGGATCTCATTAGCTTCAACTAAAAGTCTTGGCAATAATTTCAAGCTGAGTTCAACTTGACATTTCCCAATAAACAACCTCTTCTTCAAATACAATTTGTTCCCCCTGACCTCTTTTATCTTATGTCCTCTCCTTGTCCTTTTAGCTTTTTGAAAGATTGGGAATGGCCTAATAAACATAATATTCGCTTCTTTCATCTCAAAACCATCTATAGATAGCTCCTTCCCTCAATTTTGCTTTCACCTCATCTTAATGTCAACTGGAACTGCAAGTTTAGCTGAACAAAATGGAATGTGATCAACCATCAAATTTGGAAGTCTAAAGCCGATGCTCAATCTCAATTCTTGGCTTGGAAGATTCTTCATGTTAAATTACCTATTTGTAATTGCCTCAAATTTCTCCATCCTCCATTACCATGGCCCTTTTGTGTTAAATCTAAATCTATAAAATATGCTTTCTGGTTTTGCTCTTATGCTCAGAACTTGTGGCATTCTCTTTTCTCCCTACTTCCCAGCCTCTTCAATCACACTTGGTCATGGAAAACAACACTCCTTGGTGTCTTCCCTCACCATAATATCCTCACTCAATTGTACAAGCAGGTCATCCTTAAATTCATTTGGAAGTTTCATTGTGCTACTATTTTTTCCAGCATCTATCACCCTCTTAAAATTGAAACTAAAATAATTTGTTGGAATCTCTCTTTACAAATTACAAATTTGATTGTTATGTTCCACAATTATTTAGAAACTAACAATGATCTTAAAATGTCTCTCTACAAAGTTCAATCACATTTACAATCAGTTGACAGATAGACATCTTACTAACGAGTTTGTTTCTTGGAGGCTTTGGAGAGTTTTCTACATGTTCAACATTGATGTGTTGATCAGTGTTTCAAGTTTGTGTTGTTCAATATCTTCTTGGAAGAGATATATGAATTACTACATTTATTGTTGTTGTAGCAACACATTTTGATATTGAAAATATGTGGTTTTTTTTGTTGTTGTAGCAACATATTTTATTTTCTTTATATGATGTAATGATGGCCTAGGGCTACTGCTCTTATTGCTCTTGTAAGAACATGTATTATTATTTTTGGACACTCTAATGGTGCACTGTTTGGCACCAATATCTTTAGTTATATTTTCTAATTGATGTAATCTGATTTATTCTTCTTTATCTAATTAAAAATAATAATACTTAACAAATTTATTATTATTAAATAAAATTCAAGTTAAAAGAATGATTCCTAGCTCAATTATTATTAGAGTTTAGGGTATATTTATTCTTTGTCATAAATTTTTTCTATGGTTAAAATAGGTATCTATTTTTGGTACTTTATTTTCCATGTAACTTCTCAAACAAGAATGCAAATCTTGTCAATATGCAGGAATTATGATTCTTTACTGAAAATGAAATATTGATATAAAAGGACCACTTCCTCTTAAGTTTTCTATTAACACTCCTCAACTCACTAAACATGAAATCAACATAAATATTCATAAAAAGATTAGTAAATATTACATGAAAATAATATAATTTAATCTCAAAAAACTTTTGAAACCAAAACTTCTTCATTATTTTTAATTTTATTTTTACTTTTATGAAGATCAAAATCAAATTCCGAGTACATAGAAAAAATGTTGCCATCACAATGGAGAGTTTTACAAGTTATAATATTTAATTTCATTATTTTTCAATTCATTATTATTATTAATTTTAGTGCTATACGGATGTGAAGTCTAGAACAATAATATATTAGAGAATTTATAAATAATAATAAATAATTTCAAAATTAACACATCAATTTTCTATAAGATCATATTAGTTGATATTAGAGGTCTTATCTATGATTCAAAAATTAAGATATTTAAAGAATACTAAAAAATATAAAGACTTATTAATGGATTAGAATGGTAATAGAAGAAGAGTTAAATAAAAGAAATAATGCATGGATAAAACAAAACAAGTAAGTGAATGAATTGAAGCATTGAGAGTGCACAAACACAAATGAAGAAATAAAAAGACATGTGAAAAAAATTTAAAGTAACCCCATTGACAAAACAACTCGAGGAAAAAAAAAAGAAACACTATATCAAATAATTTAAAATCATGACAAAAAAGAATATAAAAATACAAACCAAATAAACTTAAAAATGTTAATAACTCACCTAAAGAATAACTTGCATCAACTTAAATTAAGCAACACTTGATAATAAGTAGACAAAAGAATACACATATTTTATACTAGAAAAATAATTGGCACAAAATGACACTATGTCATAAAGTGTCCAATATTAAAAGTGATATTATATCATCAAATGCAATGAAAACTTAAAAAATATATTTTAAATACCTTATTTAAAGAGATGAAATTAAATAAAACAACATATATATTAGAAAAAAAAGAAGAAAGAAAGAAACAATGAAGGAACAATAAATATTTCATAAAATTAGTAAGAAAGGACTCACTTCAAACGGTTATCTTCATAAAGGATACCATAATTATTACTTTTGGTCCCATTTCAATTGACTATATTTCACTCATTAATATATATTATGACATGTCTAAAAGATATAAATTGAAGAGATCATTGAAAACCGTGCTCCCAAAATTAAAAAAAAATTTAAATTTAAGATAATATTTTTGAAAATAAGAAAAAGAGACAATATATATTTAAATTTAAGATATTATTATTATTTTTTTTTAAATATTGATATAAAAAAATTCAAGATGTAAAAACTCAAAATTATATAAATATTAATATTATTTTAAATTATATATAATATATTATAATTGATGAGTAATAAATATATATTTAAATTTGAACAATCCTTTAATTAGACCGTAATGATTACACGATATCTACTCCCTAAAAATGATATAAAAATAAGCCTAACCTTATCTATCTAATTGACTCTTCATACCTAAAAAAATAAACTTAAAAAATCCATTAAAAAACTCACCCCCAAACTTAAAAAATCCTTGAAGGTAGCATTCCCGTTGGAGTTGGACATAGGAAAAATATTTCGAAGTTATTCGACTTTTTTAATGTTTGGCAGTGTACTTTGAAATACCTTAATTTTAGGGTTGCGTGCTCAATAGTCTAAAATTATAAAAATTTAAAAACGTGAAGATCCAAATATAGCCCGGCTGCTGTAAAGTGGAATGGTTTGGTAGCAATTTTAATTTTAATTTTAATTGTAATTCCTAGCGGAGGCATTAAATGTGTAGTCATACATTCCCTCTTTTCCGCTGCCAAGCTGCACGCCGCCTTTGCAATCAAATACACACGTCACCGCCGATTAATCTCAATAAATTTCTTTCATAGAAAGAAATATTGCAATTTACAGTTAATTAAAGTTTTAATTGAATGTCATATTTACCACCTTAACGATTTAAAATATCTTAGAAATTTCGAAGAATAAAACAAACAAATTTATAATAGAAGAAATCTCGTGAAAGATATTGTGAAAATATTGATTTATTAATTTAGATAGTTTTTTATAAATAATTATGTGGATAAGCATTTTAAAATAGTTGTGAAAGTAAATGTAATGTAATCGAATGTTTATATTTATATTTTATTTTAAATTTAATATTTATTTAATAGGTTTTCAGATTTTGTTTGTTTGTTTGTTTAAAGAAGTTAATTAAAAAATTGTAATATCCTTTTCAATCAAAAATCGTAATAATTTAATTATATAGTAAAATTTACAGTGATTTTTTGGAAGGGGTCCGGGATAGGTTATTGAAGTGGCTTTCAAAATACTAAAAAAAGATTATTTTTGAAAATTTAGAGGAAGAGAGTATAAGACCTAGAGACACACTAAAAAACCACAACCTCAACAAGGGGTGACAAAAAGTCCAAAAAGCTACAACGAACTTAAAATGTCTTTGAAGTACAGAAAATCTGAATGCTTATTCACGATGTTAATGATAAGTTGCATACTAGTAGTGGTAATAGTGCTCAGTTGGAGTGACCGTTGAACATGGACTTCAAAAAGCTGCCAGTTAAAATAAAAGTTCAATTAGATTTTCCAAATTTCAAATAAGCTTTGAAGCCTAAGAGCATGTCAGAGCTTATTGAGTCTACCCTGGGCAATATCATCTCCCAATAAAACTTGTTTCATAGAGCGACTAACACCTTCAAACCCTCGAATCGAGCTCACCCAATTCTCCATCTACATAACAATGGTACACCAGAAAAAAATATGCTCAAAGGAATCTTACTCAACATAGACTCGGCACTAGGGATCTACCAATCCCAGAGGTTGCAATCTCAGCGCAATAGGCAAACCCTTAAGTAAAAGAGACCAATCAAAAAAATTAACTTTGGGCCAAAACATATAATTCCAAAGAGCATTGAAACGTTTACCCCAAAGCATTGTTGAATCATTGATCCCCCAATGATGATTGAGTTTATCTACTGGTTAAGCATTTAGCTTGATCCAATAAGTAGCTCTACGAAAGGAAAGCTTATACAACTCATCCTGATTCGGCCATCACCTGATATCCCACCATTGATAGTTAGAATAAAACCCAATACTGAAATTAGTTACATCAATGAGTTTGTCTCTTACAATTTCATAAGTGCATTGATCTTTAGCTAAATGTTGAATTTTGGTGTGAAAGTAGGCCAGTCAAGCAGTGAACCATTAGCTTGATTGACGAAATCCCATACATGCAATATTCCTTTGTGAAGAAATTGAATAATCCAGTAGTTTTTGTTCCATGTAATGGCCTTTTAGAATTGGATAGCAACGGAGACCACCAAATAAAATGAAGAGAAAATTGTGAAAGATCACATCTTGACATATTTCAAGTGAGGATTTGATTATGTTCTATCATGCCCAAATATTGTTGAAGCATAATAGAACCTTGGATTTTGACAGTTGTAGGAGTTACTAACCAATTCATCCAATGAGTAAATCCTCAAATTTTATTATCTTCAGGGAGTGTATTAGAAATTCGATAACAAAAAAGAATCTTCCAAGCCTCATTGTAACAACCTACCTAGTTGTACTTAGAAAAAGTAGTAATTTTTTTATTTTAAAACTAAATATTGAACCTTCATTCAACCATAGTTGCTAAAATACTTTAGTCCATCATACAATCAACAACTTCAAATAGTAACAGTTCAACATTCCAATACTGCAAGCAATAGAATTAAAATGTATGGTACAGAAAGTTTAGTATCACACTGGGGACATTAACACAATAAAAAACCCCATACTAAGTATTGGTACCAATTCAACCATTCGCACAGATTGCTACGCAATCAAGTCTATCCTAACCTTAGCCTAAAGATCTAGACTCGATGCCCCACCAAAATCTTGGACAGCCTACATATTTGCTCCTTGAAATCAGGGTCTGATGTAGTTGTCCTTTTAAATTTGATGGTCTCCTCCACGATATGTCACCACCAAAGAAAGGGATTGGCACTCTAAACCAAACAGGGAACAACTACTCATGAAAAATATGAGATTCTAAAGCTTTGGTCTAATCCCACAACTAAGTGACAAACTCTAGCATAATATCTTACAAATTTAGGCTTGTGTACTTACCCTAGCACTCTCACATAAAAACCTAGATAAAAGCAATGATGAAGGAATTTGCATTCCTAGTTTTATAGAGAGTCACATGCGAGGCACAGGAGTAAGCTAAGTATATAAAACAAAACAAGTCATATAAGACAATAACAGTCAAACCTATCATTCGTTTATACTTGAAATATTGTATGCACGCATATAGTTTTGTCCTACTAACTGATATAAACATACTGCTCAAGTCAAAACCATTTGAACAGTCAATTTAGGAAAGAGTCTAAACATACAACTACAATATGTAACCCTTGAGTACCTACATCTAAGCTGAAGTATCCTATGATATCCCATACTATCATAGTTCATGATCACTCTACCCAAACATTAACAACCATAACATGTATTTTAATTTAGGAGTGGGTAAAGACGTAATGAATACAGTATGTACCATCCATATACTTTTTGTACTATAAAACTCTATGACATCCCATACTGTCATGGGTCTTTGTGTTTGAGCACCCGACTCAACACTATCAACAATTTTACACCCAACCATAATAATAAATCAAATCAGGATTATACTATCTGAGTATACATTCAATAACAATCTGAAGAGAACATAATCTCTAGGTTCACCTCACGATGCACTATGTTATTCTAGAAAAGTCTAATTACTTGCACAATTAACTTTCTCACGAAATATATCTCACAATTTTCATCTTTACAAGATGCGACAAATTTGATCTTGTTGACAAGTTTGCATAACAATATTTTGCTACAAAAAGACTATTTCCTTTCACTGGCATTTTAGCAAAACTATAGTAGATGTCATACTAAGGAACACCTATCAAGGTTAGCTTCCTATGCCTGTACTCACTCCCCGAGCTGCCATACATATCTGTGATGTCACCTACATACACAAAATCATGGCTAGATGTAGCTCTACCAAAACTACTAAAAATATACATGTTTACTAGAAAATTGCATACATAAGTAAGGATAACCATGTTCCTTAACTATAGTGAGAAAACTCAATAGGCCTCCAAATAATATAACTTGTATCAAAACTCACATAAGTTAAGACATCAAGACGTATCTTACTACATAACATATATACATATATATAGTTGTACATAAATATATAATTATACACAAGAAAATTTCTCACAATCTCTAGCATAAGCAGGTTTATCTAAGTCACAAAATGTATAAATTGCCATGTCTAAATGCACACTAGACATACAAGTATTTAGTAACTACATAATGACACAGCTACGGTTGGTCTCACAACACATCAATGACTATTTATGTAAAACAACATTACATTTACAAATTTCATAGGTATTTAGCCTTATATACAATATAAACATAAAAAATCTCTCCGAAGCTCAGTTTGCACCAACTTGCGTATCTCTGATAACCTCAAATGTTGTCTCTAAGAATGTATTGTAGTGGGAGAGGAAGAGTATCATCCGAACTCTTTACTACTCCAACCACGGACCAACGATGCCCCACACAATCCCCTATCAAGGAATGACCCTCCCTTCACGGATAGGTAGATAGAATGGTATAGAAATATAGAATGAGACATGCTAATACCCCCATGTAAAATTAGATTCTACTACATGACGTGTACCATAAAAAAAAATACGTTTTTATTATGATATCGCATAACACACAAAATATACATACGAATTGGCAATGTTAAACTAACATTACTTTGACCAAAGTTTTTAAATAACATATGATCATCCAGATTAGTCAAATTCATAACACATCACTTGATCGGGTTTTCTATATCTATCATTGGTAATGTTAACCAGGCTCGAGAGATCATCTCGTTGCTCGGGTAGTATCATCAATGCGAGCCAGATAATATACATAACAAATCATAAAAATCCAAAGCATAAGCTCACCATCCAAGTAAATTAATCTAATGATCATAATCACATACATGCAATATCTGATATAATTATGCATACATTGGCAAAACTGTGCCAGCCAAATATGACAACAAAAGTCTATATTAACTTATCTATAATAGATAATTCTAGCTTAATTTAATTATTTGTATAAAAGAAGCATATTTAAGAAACAATTATCTTTCTGATATTTTCCATAATGGTTAAGTTTGTTTTCCCCTAAAACCAACAAAATTAAGCAAAAGCTCTTATTATCCATTTTTTATTTTTCAAAATTTCAAAATAACACGAAATACGTAATGCAACAAATCAATCGTTTTCAACCATGTTCTATTGATTTCTTCCTAAGCCTTATAAAATCTTTTATTTCATATAAAAACCCAAAAATTTATAAATGAAATAAAACTCCTACTCCTACATAATTTAATCACAAATTATAAAACAATGTTGATAATCAAATTATATGTTCCCGGGGCAATTGATTTATATTTATATCAACAATAGGTTCTACATAAGGAAATATATTATAATTACATAGCGAGATCACGATTAAGAGTTTACTAATTCATTATAAAATTTTGATTACATAAAAATCAATATAATATGATAAATATTATATAAATTATATTATTTGTTTCTCTTACCTAATCTCTAACCTTATTAATATATATTTAAACATATTTATTTTATATTTATACAAATAAACTTTAAACAACTGAGTATGGGTCTCCCACTACCCTTCCCATAAATTCACAACACCAACAAAAAAAATCAATAATATGCATCGGCCAATTGAACGAACTCCGGATGAACTTGAAGGAAGTGCTTTCAAGTAATAATTGTTAAACGTAGGAATTAGACATGTAACGACTCGCACTCTAACAACACATACATTTATATATATATCAAATTTGCTCGATCATGGAGATAGATGTATATTGTAGTCTGCTGAAAGCGCCAAGGCTTTTTAAGTCTGTTGAAATCTTTGATGCGCTTCTATTTGAGTTGAAACAATTGAGATAAAATAATGGTGGTTTTAGTGTTTAGAGCTCTGATACCAGTTGTCAGGATCTTAGAGTGCAATTGATTACTTTTGTATAAGCAATTAAACATAAAATTGAAACCAGAAGTAATAAGTAACTAGAAATCAGAAACAACAAATAATAGGAGATACGAGAAACAACCAATCTATATTAAACTCTTTCAGAAAGAAATATAATGAAGAAATCTCTCTCTCCTCACACTACGAAGATGTACAGTTATTCTCCTTCAAGTGTTATCTCTCTCTCTCTATCTCTCAATCAATTACAATCAATTCGATTACTGAATTGTTCCCCTCTTTCCAATACTGCCCCATGGGTCTCTTAAATAAAATTGAAAGCAAACAATAATTTAAAAAATAGACTCAAGACTAATTTTAGTCTTTACATGCAAACTAACTGTTCTCCTAAAAATAGAAAATTTGGAAATCCCTGAAAATGCACCGAAGTCAGTGTCGGTCTGAAGATGATCAATGCCGGCTAACCCCTAACTGATGTCAATTGGTTTTGACTGATGACGACCGATGCCGATCGACCCCTAACCGATGACGGTTGGTTCTAACCGATGTCGGTTGCTGTGTAAGAAGCTTTTAGCTCCACAACTCAACAATCTTTCACTTGGAGATAAACAGTTGCACATGTACCTATACAACAACATCCTCTAAACATCTCTGGCTTTTTTCTCCCTCTTCAAGTTCAATCTTGAAGACCAACAAAAGTTGAATGAACATTCAACTTCTCCTTTGTTATCGGCTTTATTAACTTATCAGCAAGGTTCTTATCCGTATGGATCTTTTCCAACTTCAACTTTCCATCCTCTAATACCTATCTAATGAAGTGGTACCTAAGTTGTATATGTTTGGTTCTTGAATGAAAGGCTGAATTCTTTGCCAAATGAATTGCACTTTGACTATCATTGTATAATCTGCAACTCTCTTGCTCCTTTCCCAACTCTTCCATGAATCGAGTCATCCAAATCATTTCCTTGTTAGCCTCTATGACTGTAATGTATTCTGCGTCTATAGTAGACAAGGCAACAACCTTCTGCAACTTTGAAATCCAGCTAACCGCCATTCCACCAACAGTGAACACATATCCTGTGGTGCTTCTCCTAAAATCCAAGTCTCCTGCCATTTCCGAATCTACATACCCATGTAGAGAAGTGTTTGACCCTCCATAGCATAAATGTCTACTGCTAGTCCCTCTCAGATATCTGAAAATCCACTGAACTGCTTTCCAGTGTTCCTTTTTTGGATTGGCCTTAAACTTGCTGACATCTCCCACTGCTTGGGTAATATCTGGTCTAGTATATACCATTGCATACATCAAACTCGCAACTACTGAAGCATATGGAACTATATTCATGTACTCAACCTCATCATGTGATTTAGGACACTGTTCTTTGCTCAAATTGAAGTGTCCAGCCATAGGTGTGCTTACCGGTTTTGCATCCTGCATATTGAACCTCTCCAGCACCTTATTCACATAATATTTTTTAGACAAAATCAAACTGTGATTTTTTTTTCTCTCTTAATACTCATGCCAAGGATTTTCTTTGCTACTCCTAAATATTTCATGGCAAATGTGTGAGCTAATTTTACCTTAAGCTCAGTAATTTTCTTCTTGTGTGAACCTACAACAAGCATATCATCTACATACAGTAACAGGATAATATAACTACCATTATCCAATCTCTTAAAATAAACACAATGGTCAGATTGACAATTACTAAAGCCATGCTCTGTCATCAATCTATCAAACCTCAAATACTATTGTCTTGGAGCTTGCTTAAGACCATATAAGCTTTTCTTCAACCTGGACTTATGTCTCATTTGTCTATTCTCTCATTCCTTTAACCTGTATACCCATTTATTTTTCAGTGCTTTCTTTTCGGCTAGCAACTCAACCAAATCCCACGTATGGTTCTCTTCCAAGAAATCAATTTTCTTATTCATGCCATGCTCCCACTGTTTCCTTGATTATACCTACATTGTCTCATCAAAACTTTCTGGTTCTCCACCATCAGTGAGCAACAAGTAGTATAAAGAAGGGGAATAACGAATTGGAGGTTTACTTACCCTTTCAGACCCCTATATGGGCGTTTGAGACTCATTTACAGCTTGCTGTCTACCCAAATTTTTTTCTGACAGTGATCGATCCTGGTCATCTTTGATCGATGTCGGTATGCACCTGATTGATGTCGATTCCTCCTGATCGACGTCAATTTCAACCTGATCGACGTCAGTTTCCACCTGACCGACGTTGGTCTCTGTGTTTTTCTTTAAGTGATGATTTTTACTTGCGAGCTCATTTTAGATCATAACCTCTTCGAAATCAAGATTGCCCTACTCAGAATTATTCAACTTCTTGAGCTATTCACTGTACATCACTTTCTCGTTAAAAACCAAAGCTTTTCATTTTTCTTAAATGTGTCAAAAACATCAAATTTCTTCTTTATGCAATAAACTCAAACCTTTCTTGTAGCATCATCAATGAAAGAAACATAATACTGTGATCCTCCAATAGAAGCTACTTGAGCTGGTCCCCACATGTCTGTGTGAACAAGCTCCAACTTGTGCTTCTTCTTTGTTGACCCAATTTTGAGAAACTTCACTTTCTTTTGTTTTTAAAAAATGTAATGCTCACAGAAATCTAGATCTATGGTTTTCAAATATGAAAGCTTACCTTTTGACTTAAGAACATTCATTTCCTTCTCACTCATGTAACCAAGCCTACAGTGCCACAATTTTGTATCTACATCTAAAGTAGATAAAACAGAAAGAGAATAATCAGTATTACAAGTAGATATATAAAGTGTACCTACTCTCTTACCTTTTGCGAATACAAGTGCACCCTTAGAAACTTTCCAAGATTCAGCTGTGAGAGTTACTGTGCAACCCTCATCACCCAACTTTCTTAAAGAAATCAAATTTCTCTTCAAGATGGGTACATGTATGACATCCTTCAACACCCATGTGTTGCCATTCTACAATTTCATCTGCACTTTTCCTTTGCCAACAATTTTACAAGGCTCATCATCCCCTAAATAAACTTTTCCAAAATCTCCATGGACATAATCATTGAAAAATTCTTTATTTGGGGTTGCATGGAAAGAGGCATCAGAATCTAAAACCCATGATTCTACTTTATTATCCAAAGAAAATATAAGAGCATCTTGTGCAACAATACCTGCAACTTTTGCTTCTTTATTACCTTCATGTTGATTTTATTTGTTATCTTTCAACCAACAATCTTTCTTTGCATGCCTTTTCTTTCCACAATTCCAGCAGTTTATTCTTCCATTTTTGGATTTGGATCTACTTCCCATCTTTGACCTTGATTTAACTTGCTTGCCTTTCTCTCTTTGCATTTTCATGCTTTCAACACTTAAAGCATTACCTGATGTTTTTGCTGTGCTTTTTTTGCGAATTTTTTCATTCAAGATTACACTTACAACATCATCAACTTTCAAGATATTAGAAGCAGATGTAGTATTACTAACTACCATTATCAAACTATGCCAACTTTCAGGTAAAGAACATAAGATTAAGAGAGTCTTAATTTCATCATCAAAAACTATTTTGACTGAATTTAACTGATTTACTATTATATAGAAAACATTAAGATGACTAGATACAGGTCCACCTTCTTGCATTTGCAAATTAAATAATTGCTTCATAAGATATACCGTTAACTCTACCGTTGTCTTTGCCTGTGATAAGTTGGAAAACACAGAAGCTGCCAGGCTCAACCTTATAGATCCAAAAGCCTTTCTATCAAAAAATTTCATTCTTCAGCTTTCATATCTGTGGGCTTCCTTGAAACCCTAGCCAACGGTAAATATAGATATTTCTGATACAGATAATCTTCAATCTACATTCTCCATAATTGATAATTCTTAGCATTGAATTTCTCTATTATTAGTTGACTTTTTTCTGCCATTGCTTTACTCCCACTCAATCAGAAATCCCTTTGAGTGAATTTTGTAATCAACAAACACTAACACGCTATGATACTACTTGTTAGTGTTTAGAGCTCTGATATTAGTTGTTAGTGTTTAGAGCTCTGATACCAGTTGTCAGAATCTTAGAGTACAATTGATTACTTTTGTATAAGTAACTCAACACGAAATTGAAATCAGAAGTAATAAGTAACTAGAAATCAGAAACACCAAATAATAGGAGATACGAGAAACAACCAATTTGTATTAAACTCTTCGAGAAGGAAATACAATGAAGAAATCTTTCTTTCCTCACACCTCAAAGATGTACAGTAATTATCCTTCAAGAGTTCTCTCTCTCTCTCAATCAATTACAATCAATGCAATTACTGAATTGTTCTCCTCTTTCCAATACTGCCCCATGGGTCTTTTAAATAGAATTAAAAGCAAACAATAATTAGAAAAACAGACCCAAGACTAATTTTAGTCTTTATATGCAAACTAACTGTTCTCTTAAAAATAGAAATTTTGGAAACACCTGAAAATGCATAAAAATCGGTGTCAGTCTGAAGATGACCGATGCCAGCTGACCCCTAACGATGTCAGTTGGTTTTGACCGATGTCGGTTACTGTGTAAGAAGCTTTTAGCTCCACAACTCAATAAGTGGCAATGCTAATCTTGGGTTGAGTTTAAAGAAAAGCAAAGAACAAAACTTGGTATGGCAACCACATTAATGTTTTTGTATGAAAAAAGATACTTCCAGAGGTTCGAACCCATAACATGGTGTTAACCAACATTGCGTGAAGGTTATTTGGAAGACAATATCAATGATTGAGATAAAGATAGTGACGGTATGTTCATGCGCTGAGTTAAGGAAAATAAAAGATGAGAACTTTTGGCAAGAAGTTGTATAATTTCAAAGACATTCAATTCACAATAATAGCCAAATGTAGGGAATAAATGTGAAACAACTCATACTCCATAAAGGAGTCATGACTACAACACTTCTATATATATATATATATATATATATATATATACTAGCAAGATAATAATTACAAGTATCTTAAGAAAACATAGAGAGGCGTTCTAAGTTTGTTGAAAACCTATCCACATAATTTGCTAAACAAAAGAAATAGACGTGAAGCGACTTGCACTTCCCTGAAGAAATCATGTCCTCTAATTAAACAATTTGGGTTAATAAAATTTGGAGTATTAGGGATAGAATTCTAGTTTTTAAAGAGATTACTATAATCTATTTTCTTGAAGCTTTCTACAGGGTTTGCTCACAGATTCTATAGTTTTTCCCTAATTATAATATACACTACAATCCAAAATTATTTCAATACAAAATATACCATTAAAATAATTGCATTACCCACCTAGTACATTTTTCCTTTCGTTGCAGATAAACTTTTCCTTTTTGCTTCTGAAACCTTCTTCCCTCTTCCAGCTTTTGACTTCTCTTTTTTCGTAAATCTTACGTGTATTCTCCTGTCCATATCTTTCCCGTTTTCTCTTCTTTAATATTATTTTCTCCCCAGTTTCCCTATTGCATGCCACTTGAAAATCAAAGCCGTAGGCTTTGTTCCAAATAATTAACTGAGAGTGCTACAAGTAGTTATCAGATTAATTTTCAATTTATCTCTCTTAATTTTCTAAATTAATATTAAGACAACTCAACTTCACTTTTCTAAGTAAAGTCATTGAAAGATTTCATGCATTGCTAATTAATAATCAACTCCACTTGACTAATATCAGATAAGTATTTTAAAGTATAGGTTCATCCACATATTCAATTGGCATAATTAATATATTGAATACCATAAATCAATAATTGTCTAATACAATAATCAAACAATTTAACATTATATAAATCTTTATTTCGACAAATTAAATATAGTACCACTATTTTAATTTTTCATAAAAAGATGCATTATTGACACAATTAATAGAGTACAATATAAAGCATTTCACAACATTATAATCATTATAATCGATTTCAAATCCACAGATTTAAAGGTAAAAACATAAGGTGACATCGGGATGTGACACTCATTTTCTTCAATCGAGCGAACTATCCACTTAACTACTAATAAAAACATAGGCTCATGATTTAGAATCACTAAACTAGCCTATCAATGAAGCTTGCAAACAAAATCAACGATCAAATGGAAAGGATTGTAGAAATAATTTAACATTATAACTTTGCAATATTCAAGCTTTAAAATGATATTTATGGCCTTTCTATTTATAGATTTTCAAGAATGATCAGAATCACCCTGAACTGTTTATCTTAAGATGAAGATGTGTGGTTAAAGATTAATTCAATATTTGAAATTAAATCCATAATTATCCTCATCATGACTTTGGAAAAAAAGAGCATTGATGACGCATGGGAGGTAATAAAGAGGCATGGGAGACCCATAAATTTGATATTTTATGCACTTATGGCTTGATGGATTCCACCCCATAGATGACATTCCCTTATGATATTGATAATAGAAATCAATTTTAAAATATAAATATTCAACAACTCTCATGAAAAATTCACTTAAGCTCTTGATTTGGATCAATTAGTCTTAAACAAGGTTTATCAACATTTGTGCAATTTATTTGGAAATTAACCCTTAATTAATCAAAATGGTCAAAAAGTCATATTACTGGGTCGTAATTTGACTCGAGAAGAATTGAAAAGTGACGTTAGATGCGTTGGAATGGCATATTCATTTAAGATGTTTTTAACACAAAATAATAAATGTATGTGATGTGTGTCAACAAATTAGAAGAAAAGAGCGATCTAAAACATAAAAAGGCAAAATCATCATTTTGACTCGAAATGAATTGATCAAAGTTAGTTGGCTCATAAATTGCATTGCCCCATTTAGGGATACTTTGACCTAAATTGGCACTTGTAAATGATAAGTTCGAACTATTTAGCATGTTTTATGAATTTTGACCTAAAATGTGCGTTTGAGTGCAATTCGATTAAGATTGACAATTTCAACACAAATTGTGTTAGGAATTGGATGTCTACATTTTACCCCTGTTTGAAAAGACGTAGCGAGACATTCAGGGGAAGTAACATTTTTTCAAAGAAAAGAGTTGTCAAAAAGAAATTATAATAGACCTATGATGCCCCCTCGAGAGGACATACTAGGATGAAAAAATGGGTGGACTCTTGAAAAGAGAGAGAAAGTGAGAAATTAATCCATGGAATAGATCACATCTAGATGAGTTAATGTTTGCACACGTGATTACCATCAATGATCAAAATATAATTAGAAGTATAATAGTTTCAAAAGACAGGGGGAATAGGAAAGATACAATTTGTAAATGTAAGGGACACATTGTAAACATACCTAATTTGAGAGTACAAGCTATGTGTTTATGGTATTGATCAATCTCAAGACAAGTTGCACACTAAAGTATTGCCATCATGGGCTTTAATGTGGAGAGATTGAAATTAAAGGAAAATAAAACGTTTTGTTTCAGGGAGGGAAGCACCACTAGAATGGGGTCTCCAAAGAGAACATAATAAGTACTCCAGTAGAGTAAATATGATTATGATAAAATAGTTTTGCCCTAGTAGGGCTAATTTTGATAATTTATAAAGAATAAATAATGGTTTGCCCTTGTAGAGCTGATTCGATTCGAATGTGGTTTAAATGGTGGGCCCCAGCATGAGTAATTGGCAAGTAAAATAGCTCAAAAATATAACCCAAAATAAAGGTTAAAGCGAGCGGGTGCAAATGTACATGTGATGGTGTAATGGCTTAGAAAACTACATAGAACCAAGCATATGAGAATGCACAAAGTGATGGAAGAGATGAAAAGAAGAATGAAAGATAGTCGAGTTAACCTCAATATAAATTGAGCGTTATCTACATAGTTCCATGGACTCATGTTTCAACATGAACTTCAGGGCAATGTAGTTCACCAAAGTTTGAGAGAGAATGGAATGAGTGATGAAGAAAACTAATCAAGAATTGATTGGCCTCACAATGTAGGCAAATAGATGCACATCTAAGCATAAAGTTGAGTGCTAAAAATGCATGTTACCTAGATGCCTAATTCCATATCATGAGTTTAGATCATGCAAAGTGTTGTGAATTTTTTTTATCGGAGTGATGTTCGCATTTAAGACTTTGAGACCTAAGCACAAAGTGCTTGCTATAGCAAAATAAATTAGGCATCATAAGTATGAATAACTTATAATGACATAAGATTCCAAGTGCACTGAGTTAGTTTAAATGTGAATACCTATAACTAAGGATTATGGTAAAACAATGACCAAAATGAGAGTTATAGCTATTTACATTTAAATAAAAAAATAAAGACAAAAAAAAAGAAGAAAAAGACATCTTAACAACATATCAAGATATAAATAATCGAGATCTATGTGGACCATCAAGATGTACTTGAAAAATAAAACAAAGAAGCGAGACCAAACACGAAAACAAAAAACCAGACAACAAATAACAATAAAAAAACACATACAAAATGTTTTTGAGTTTTTGAATGTTTTACGAATGTTTTTGAAATTTTTATAGTATCTCAACTCGATTGAGGATTAAGAGATACAGAACAGTCTAGCTCCTGAAACGATGAGAGCGCACCAACTTAAAATGCTTGCAATACGGTGAGAGTATATGATAAAAGTGACTGAGTTGACCTCGACATGAATCGAGCACAACCTATATAACCCCAATATAATCCCAAGTCGCAGTAATTTTGCCCACATAAAAGGCGATGAAAAACTGCCTAGGTCATAACAAGTTCACAAATAAAGGTGAACGACAAGACAAATGATAATAGTAATGCCCAGATGATCTTGCAATGCATGATGAAAAGCTATTGTATATAATTTACTCATAGGCGGTTATAATTAAGAAACAATGTCATAATATTGATTTGCCCAAAGATAGTTATAATCAGGGGTACCAAAACAATACTGATTTACCCATAGGTAGTTATAATCAACGATACCAAATAAGATAATAAAAAAAAATAACTTGTCAGATTAAATATCACACTATTTCTATAGACTATCATTCGACACGACATTTAAAAACTCTTGAAACTATATTGAAATCCGCCCATAGAAAGTGAAGGACAAACTAAAGGAACCAAGATCAAAATAAGATGAGATAGGATGACTAAGATTAGGCTTTTGTCAATAGTAAAGAAATGGTATAATAAAAATGGTATAATGAAATTATCAGAGGAAAATTGGCTTCAGTGGCAACAAAGTTGCCCCCAAGCAATGATTGGTTTAAATTGCTCACAAAATGGTGAGGGTGTATGCTTAAGTTGCTCTCAAAATAGCGAGATCGTTCAAACTTAACAATTGCTCTTAAAATGGTGAGAGCGTAGGAAAGGGGTGACCGAACTGACTTCAATAAAAATTGAGCGCTGCCTACATAGTTTCGAAGGACCTCAAGTCAATGTAGTTCAAACAACATAGTTCATGGATCATAATAGTATAATAATGCCTATAATAAAACGGTCTATGGGGTTTTCCCCAAGAGACTAGGTAAGGACAATGTTCAATGGGTAAATGGTAAATGAAAAAATGGTTATGTTTCTCTTGTTGACATGGAGATGCACGTCCTAGTCAATATGTGAGACAACAAAAATGAGCAGTCATAAAGTTGTTACCCAATTCCCTTTTAGAATAGTTGTTATGTTAAGAACTTGTTGCCAATCTAGATCTCAATAACGTGTTTGTGATCCTTGTTGGTAATCGATTTTGCTTCCTTCAAACATGGAGACAAGATAACTTCGTAGCCTCTGTAAAGGAAAGTGTTATCAGTGATAAATGATATAAGTAGGTAATAAATGGGTGGGGGATAATGGAATGTATAATGAATGAGAAACAAAAGAAGATTAAGACTTTTAGTTACATGTAATGTTGTTGATACTTAATTCAACATAATTTTGGTTGTGGCGGGGTCATGACTAAGAACAAATGAGAATACGGTTCCAATGCATCTAATGTCACCTTCCAACACATCTAATGTACCATTGGGGTGCCAAAACATAGAGAGGATTACATAACATGATTAGTCAAACATTAGTCCAATAAACCAAAGAAAAAATGCATAAGAACAAACCAAATTAAGCCTATCTATTCATGTGAGAATTACTAATGACAATGAAAGAGTAAGAAATCTATACTTTCCCAAGTGAATCCATTCTCCAAAAGAGGCTTAAAAATATGTTCTCCCTTGATCAAACATCATTGTCTTTATCAACAATGGTGGCAAACTCCTCCAATGTCTCAATGAAGCTTGCAAATAAAATCAATGATCAAATGTAAAAGATTCTAGTAATAATTTAACATTATAACTTTGCAATATTCAAGATTAAAAATGATGTCCATGGCCTCTCTATATATAGATTTTCAAAAATGACCGAAATCAACCATGATCGTCCATTTCAAGATTGAGATGTGTGGTCATGAATTAATTAAATTAAAATCCATAATTATCCTCATCATGACTTTGGAAGAAGGGACATTAATGAGGCATGGAAGGTAATAAAGAGGAATGGGAGACCCATAATCATATATTTCATACACAAGCATGGCTTGATGGATGCCACCTCATAGATGGCATCCCCTGAAATCAATTTTTAAAAATAAGTATTCAACAACTCTCATTGAAAATCCACTTAAGCTTTTGATTTGGATCAATTAGCGTTAAACATAGTTAATCAACATTTGTGCAATTTATTTGGAAATTAGCCCTCAATTAATTAAAATGGTCAAAAAATCATATTACTGGTTGTAATTTGACTCAGAAAGAATTGAAAGGCGACGTTATATTCGTTAGAATCGTATTCCCATTTAAGATGTTTCCAATATAAAATAACAAAGGTACGTGACGTGTACTAATGAATTACAAAAAAAGAGTGATGCAGAGAAAAAAAAAAAAAAAAATCGTTATTTTGACTCGAAATGAATTGATTAAAGTTAACTGGCCCATAAATTATATTGCCTCATTTAAGAATACTTTAACTTAATTGACACTTGTAAATGACAAGTTCGAACCATTTAACGCGTTTTATGGATGTTAACCTAAAATATATATTTAAGTACATTTTGAATAAAATTAACAGTCTCAACACAAATAATATTAAAAATTGAATGTCTACAATCTTAATTTTTTTGTGTACGTAATATTCATATTAAAAAAAAAGAGAAAAGAAAAAGGCCAAAAAAAAAAAAAAAAAAAAAACGGGGGGGGAAATATGACATTGATGTAACTACAATTGACCGTAGTAAAATATACAACCGTTATAATATTTTCAAGTGTACTTTGAAAAACTTTAATTTTTAGGGTTACGTGCTCCAAAGATAGCACGGCTGCTGCAAAGTTTAAACGATTTGGCTTTTTTAACTTTGGTAGGGAACAAGCCGTTGGTCGCGTGGCGTGTTACACCAGAAAATTTCGCTATCCGAACTTTTGGAAGCTGCCCCTGGCCACGTGGAGCGGTTTGGCAGCAATTTCAATTTTAATGGATAAAATTGTGAAAAATGTTGTCGGTGGATCAATCTCAAACGTCCCAAAACAAGTGTGAAGGTCCCTCCGACGTCATTAAATCTGTAGTCAATGCGAGTCATACGATGTTCACTGTTTTCACCTGCCCCGTTGCAGGCTGCCTTTCCAATCAGGTACACACGTCACCGGGGAGCAATCAAAGTTCTCGAAATAAATTCCCTTTTATAAAAAGAATTGTTTTTGAGTTTACACTTATCTCAATTTTGAATTGAATGGCATAAGTCAACTTGAAATTGCCAACTTAACAATTGAAAATTCTTCTGTATATCGATTTATAATTAAGAAATTTTAAAGGATAGAATAAAGAAATTTATAATAAAGAAATTTGTTTAAAAATATTAAACTTTAATATAATTTAATATATAATTATAATTATTCTTTAATAAATGATTTTATTAATAATTATGTTAAAATGATTGTTGAGCAGAGTTTAATATAGTGAGATGTTTATAATTATGTTTTATTTTAAATTTAACATTCATTTAATTATTATTTATATTATTTTTTTGTATTTGAAAAAATAAATTGAAAAATTGTAATATTTTTGATTATAAGATTTATTTTTTAAAGATGTATGATTATATTATAAAATACAATCAATTTTTTTATAAGACCAATTAAATATAATAAAATTTTAAATAGACTCTAAAATTATAAAAAATTAATAAATAAATCTATATTTTTTAATGTTTTTTTTTTTTCTATCATAAATTATATTAATATTTTAAGGACAATGTTTTTAATTGAAAATGTATTTCTATTAATAAAATAAAATATAGAACATAGTTAATCATACAAAAAAGATAGGTGGAAAAGTCATACCCAAAAAGCATAATCAAACTGAGTTAAAACAAGTTTAGAAGGTAAATTAAAGTCCATAAAAGACCACAACACAATGAATACAACTAAGGTTAAACTAACACAAGTACACATCAACAAAAAAAGAGGATAAACAAAAGTGCTAACAACAAAGAAAACATTAAGTAATAGCAATAAATATGACAACAGGGAAAGGAGGCAGAGGACTCTTAAGGTTTCCTTCCCACCCCCTTGAGTAGGGGGTCTTCATCAATGAGCGTGAGATCCCAACCACTAGTGTGTTGATTAACTTCAGTAACACCATGTTATTTAATTACAAAATCTTACCTAAAAGATGAAATAACAAAACCTAACTTCAAGAATTGAAAGACAAATTCATAACAAATAAAATAAATGATCAAATTTAAATCTTAATAAAACTAAATTAATATAAATGTATTTAATAAGTGAAAAATTTAGAAAAAAATAGAAACATTATTAATCAATAGATAGTTATAGACATTTTATTTAAAAAAAAAAAACTATATTATTAAATATTTTACATATAAAATAAAATTAGTAAATTAATCCTCAATATAAATAACAATGAAATTATATACAAATTATGAAATTTATTATAAAAATATTCTCTCTCTAAATTTTTTAATAAACAACTTTAATTATTATAAAAAAATTATTAATATATTAAAAATAAAATACTATATTAAAACATATACTTCGACTAATAATATATATTATTTTAATTTAAAATATATATATATAACATAATTAAAATATTTATTTATTTTAAAAAACAATATTAACAAATTTCTAATAAAAACTTATATAAATTTAAGACTTAAATTGCCCTTAGACTTTTAATAAAGTAAAGATGAAATGTCATTTTCTAAAACTTAAGGTGGTTATAAAACTATATTAGTCTATTAAATATATATATTAACAAAAAGATATGCTTTTTATTAGAAATGTACCCCACAAAAAAAAAGATTGAAAAATATCAAAATTAATGTTAAAAAATTATTAATTCATTGATAAAATTGTTTGATTTATTAAAAAAAAAATTAAAGTCAATTTTCATTGAATAGAAAAATTTAACACAAATTCCTAATTTTTTTTTGAGGAACAAAACTCAATTCTTAATAAACCCTATTATTATAATCATAATAATAAAATAATTATTCTTTACTAGAAAGAACAAGGTGCCGGCTTTACCTCAATCATGTACGTCGCCAGGGAAAAACAAAAATTGTTTGGGAGTGGAAAATGATTTTTTAACGGAGAGAATTTTCACAAAACACGCATGGCCGCATCCATTTTCGGCAAACGATATAAAAGAAGATTTCATAAAACATTAAAGGCTTGTATTTGTTGTGCTCATCATTTCATTTTATTTGTGGGAAATTGGAGCCCTTTTTTTTATTTTTAATAATTTTGAACCACTTTATGAGAGATGGAAAAAGTTGGTACTTATAAATAATAAACTCTTCTTTCTCTCTCTTTTTTTTTTTTGGACAGCCTGCGTGTTAGAGACCTCGGGCCCCACCAAGTTGCTGAAAACTGTTTTCATTGGCTGACGTGACTCGAGGGACCCACAAAGCTAATAAATATCCACGGAAAGCAAATGAGCTTTTAAATTTTGGCCTTAAGACCGCACCGCTAAATTATAATCTATTCTTTCCCTATCTAACAGTTGTTGGAAACAAAAGAGTAAACGTGCTGAGTCAAACAAGAATATGACGCAACACCCGTCGATTGCCTCATTTCATTTAATAACTCCTCTAATCTTTCCTTCATTAACTATAAACAATACAAAACAAATTTATTGTTATCAAATAACATTCTAGTCAAATAGAACTCATCCTCATTCAATTATTTTTATACACTTAAGGGTAGGATTATTCTTTATTTCTTTAATTTTTTATGTTATTATTATATATTATATAAATTTTGATGTATGATTTTTTTTATAATCAAAATAAGTATTTATTTTTGGCACTTCAATTTTTTATAAAAATTTTTAAATAAAGATTTAAATTTCAATAATATATAAGAGTTATGATTTTTCTCATAAAATTAAATATCGACATAAAAAAATTACCTCTTGAATTTTCTATTAACGCTCTTAACACACTAAAGATGAAATCAACAAAATATTCATGAAGAAATTAATAAATCTTATATAAAAATTATATGATTTAATTAAAAAAAAAACTTTACAATCAAAACTTCTTCAATATTTCTATTTTTATTTTTATTTTCATAAAGATTAAAATCAAATTCTTGAATATATGAAGAAAATGTTGTCATCATAATTTAAAAAAATTCAAATTATAATATTTGATTTTATTATTTTTCTATTGTTATTATCATTGTTGGTGCTCTATAGATATGAAGTCTCAACAATAATGTTTCAAAGAATTTAAAAATAATAATAAATAACTTCAAAACTAATACATCAATTCTGCATAAGATTTTATTAGTTGATATTAGAAATCTTATCCATAATTCAGATGTTAAGTTATTTAAAGAATACTAAAAAATACAAAGATCTATTTATGGCTTAGAATGGTAGTGGAAGAAGAGTTAAACATGAGAAAGAACACATCCATGAAACAAAACAACAAATAGTTGAGTGAATTGAGACATTGAGAGTGGACAAACACAAACGATGAAATAAAAAGATATGCAAGAGAAAAATTTAAAATAACCATATTGACAAAGCAACTTGAAGGGAAAAAATGGAATACTATATCAAATAATTTAAGATCATGACAAAAAAATCTATATAAAAATACGAACCAAATGAAAATTAAAAATGTTGATGTTACTCACCTAAAGACTAACTTGCATCATTTCAAAATAGACGACACTTGATAAATGAAAAAACAAACATACATATTTTATACCATAAAAATAATTACAAAATGACATTCCATCATAAAGTGCCCAACATTAATAATATATTATCAAATAAAAGAAAAATTTGAAAAAGATATTTTAACTACCTTATGAAATTAAATAAAATTAATATATAATAATAATAATAATAATAATAATAATAATAATTATTATTATTATTATTATTATTATTATTATTTCATAAAATCAGTAGGAAAAAACTTATTTCAAATGGTTATTTTCGCATAGGGTACCATAATTATTACTTTTGGTTCGATTTTCATAATTATTACTTTTGGTTCGATTTTCATTGATTATTTTCAGTCACTAATATATATTAAAATATGTTCGTAAAATACAAATATGAGAAGATTATTAGAAAGTTCAACTTCAAACTAAAAAGATGTTTAAATTTAAGATTGTATTTTCTTCAAATAGAAAAAAATATAATCTTAATATAATTATTATTTAATGTAGAAATTCAAAATTATATAAATATTAATATTTTTATATATGTTTTAAATTATATAATGAATTATAATTAATAAATGAATGTACACTTAAATTGGAATTTTTTTTAAGTTAAACTTAAAATTATGTAAATAGATTAACCCTTCATATCAAAAAAATAAACTTGAAAAAAAAACCATTGAAAAGCCCATCCCGAAACAAGAAAACACTAAACTTAAAATAGCAGTCCCCAAAATCTAAAAAAGGAGATGACGTTGATGTAACTACAATTGGGCGGAGGAAAAATATTTTGAAGTTATCCAACCTTCTTTTTAATGTTTGGCAGAGTGTACTTTGAAATACCTTAATTTTAGGGTTGCGTGTTCAATGTCTAAAAAAGGAGATGACGTTGATGTAACTACAATTGGGCGGAGGAAAAATATTTTGAAGTTATTCAACCTTCTTTTTAATGTTTGGCAGAGTGTACTTTGAAATACCTTAATTTTAGGGTTGCGTGCTCAATAGTCTAAAACTGAAAAAAATTAAAAAAAGTGGAGATCCAGAATATAGCACGGTTTTTGTAAAGTTGAAAGAAATTGGCTTTTTAACTTTTATT
Source organism: Torreya grandis (assembly GCA_037957365.1). Classification (NCBI taxonomy): domain Eukaryota; kingdom Viridiplantae; phylum Streptophyta; class Pinopsida; order Cupressales; family Taxaceae; genus Torreya; species Torreya grandis. The sequence goes on from JARHVA010000043.1 coordinate 1,594,103, forward strand.
GGTAACAAGCCGGTGGTCGCGTGGCGTGTTAAATGCGAAAAACATCTCTATCCAGACTTTTGGAAGCTGCTCAGGGCACGTGGAATGGTTTGGCAGCAATTTCAATTTTAATTGTGGTCGGTGGGTCAATCCCAGATAACCCCACGCAAGGCAAGGCAAGTGTGAGATTGCCAGCAGCGCCATTAAATGTGTAGTGAGTGCATTGCTAGTCATGCGTTCCCTCTGTTTTCAGCGGCCAAGTTGCAGGTTGCCTTTGCAATCAGATACACACGTCACCGGGGAGCAATCTCAATAAATTTCTTCCATAGAAAGAAATATTTCAATTTACACTTAATCAAATTTTTAATTGGATGACATATTTACAAACTTAACAATTTAAAATTCCTACAAAACTTCGAATAACAAAACAAACAAATTTATAACAGAGGAAATCTGGTGAAAGATATTGTGAAAATATTGAATTTTTTATACAATTTGATATATATTTTTAGTTAATTATACATTCATTTAATTGCTATTTTATTTTATTTTTTAAAAATTATTTAAAGAAGTTAATTAAAAATCGTAATATTTTTTTAACTAAAAATCGTAATATTTTTATTATATAATAAAATTTAGAACTTTTTTTTTGGAGGGAGTTGTTGAGATGGTTTTCAAAATATCAGAGAAAAAATTATTAAAAACCTAAAAGAAAAGAGTACAAGATCCAAAGAAACCACAATTTAAATAAGTGACGATAAAAAAATTGCACGATTACAACAAAATTAAAATGTCTTCGAAGTACAGAAAATCTGAAATCTGAATGCTTATTAATTAATGTTAAGTTGAATAGTAATAGTGGTAATAGTTGAAATCTGAATGCTTATTAATTAATGTTAAATTGAATAGTAATTAATGTTAAGTTGAACAGTAATAGTGGTAATAGTGTTCACTTGGAGATACTCTTGAACATGGGCTTCATAAAGTTGTCGGTTAAAATAAAAGTTTAATCGAATTTCCAAATTTCAAATAAGATTTGAATCTTGACAGCATGTCAAAGTTTATTGAGTTCACATTGGGCAATATCAACGGCCAACAAAACTTGTTTCATAAAACAAGTAATACCTTCAAAACCTGGAATCGAGTTTACTCAATTCCATATCTACATAACAATGATAAAGCTTATTGCATTTTTTGTCTTTTATATTATTTCCAGTCTATTTTAAGAATGGGGCTTTGATTATGACCTATATCAATTCATAACTCTAATTAAAAACGTTTTATCTTATTAAAAAAAGAAGATTAATCGTAATAAAACAAACAAATTAAAATTATCGACTTAACAATAAGATTAAAATTAAGATTAAACGTTTTATGGGCACATTATTAAGGTTAAAATTGCCAACTTAACAATTGATATTCTCACTTGTATATCGATTTATAATTGAAAATTTTGGAAGAATAAAAGAAACAAATTTATAATGGAAGAAATATTCTTACAAGTATTGTGAAAATATTAAATTTTAATATAATTTAATATATATTTTTAATTATTTTTTCATAAATAATTTTATAATAATCATTTTAAAATGGTTGTTGAGTACATTGTAATGTAATGTAATATTTATAAGTATATTTTATTTTAAATTTAATATTCATTTAATTATTATTATTATTATTTTTTTTTTATATTTAAAAAAATTAATTGAAAAATTGTAATATTTTAATTATAATTTATAAAAAAAATTAAGGTTATGACTATGTTTATTTATTTTTAATTATAAAATATAATCAATTTTTTAATAAGATCAATTAAATATAAGATAAAATTGTAAATAGATTGTAAAATTATATAAGATTATAATAAATAAATCTATATTCTTTAATATTTATTTTTTTATTATAAATTATATTAATATTTGAAGGAAAATATTTTTAATTAAAACCTCTATTAATGGGTCAATTGTACTTGGAAAAAAAATAGAATTGGAAAGCAAAACTGGATTCCACCACCTGCAAGATGGTTCATTTGATGACGCTTTTAGAGGAATCTCGGTGGCTTTGGACGCTGGTTGTATTATCCAGGACTGCAGTGGAGCTTCGAGAGCTGGTAGTATTGTTAGATCATCCAAGAATGAATTGTATTTATGTCGCAATGGTAGTTTTATTGGAAGGGATGGAGGCAGTACGCAACACGAGGGAGTCAAAAGACTTCCCTCAAGCATAATGATTTCTTGGTTCTCTTGGCTTTTTTAGCATTTTGATGAGAACATTTTCCATTGCCTTGCCTTCCCTGAGTACTGTGGTTGTTGGGGTTCTCGAAGCTTCTTATAGAGAAAATCACAGAAATCTCCGTAGCTACACCATGCATTTACGGTGTCAGACAGGTGAGGGAGATGGCTTTCAACGAACCAATTTCAAGGGCCTATCTAAAGCATATTTTTTAGACGTAGACGGAAGATATTTTTGGTGCTATCACGAATGCCCTTGGATATGATGTTTTGTCAGAAGGAGCACACTGTGGGGTTAACTAAGAGATTGATGTTGTCTTTGTGTCAAATTTGATGTTTTTGGTCTCTGACTTGGAGGTGGTGGTGCAAGTGGTATCTTTTTGGGTGCGGTCAAAGTTCCATGTAGGGTTAGTTAAGAAAATTGTGATGCATGATTTATCTCCTCTCCCTAATTTGTTGTTTTCAGGTATAGACGGAGTAGGTCTTATTCATGTAGTGGATTTTAGAGCGCTGTAGACTCTGTTTATGGTTCTTTTTAGGGATCATGGAAGATTTGAGAATGGTAAGTTCTCAAGATCCTATGAAAGGAAAGTTTCTGTCTATGCCTCCCATCGCTCATTTATAAAGCTCAATCTCAAAAATCTCCCTGCTACGAGCAAGCTACCATAAAATGACTCGAGTTGTTGTGGTGAAAAAATTGGTCAAATGGGTTTCCAAGGCTCAGATTGTGGTGCCTCGCTGGTTTAACAGGGCTTTGATTGAAGAAATTGGGTTGGACACTCCTGTTGTTGAGGTGGTGTCTGTTTCAAGTGGTAAAGGTCATAGAAAGCAGATGAAATGTGAAGTTTTGGGTAAGATGGAGGATAATGTTTATAGAGGTCATGAGCTCATCTTCTTGGATGACTTCGACGATGAAATTCAAGCAAGTGTCAACTTCTGAGGCTGGTTTGTGTCTTCTTTTCTGTTCATGTTGGTTGGGTCTTTTAGTTTGGTCTTGTGCTAGTTTTTTTGTAGGTTGGCTATAGTTTTTTGTATCCCCTTTTTGTGGGGTCTTTTGTGTGGCTGGTTGTTGACGGCCTTTCGTCGGTTATATTGTTTTTGTGTCTTGGCCTGTGGACGGTTTTATGTAAAACTCTATTTTTTGGGCTGGGGGCTCTGTACAAACCTTGTAATTATATATATATATATATATATATTAATTAAAAAACGTATTTTAATTAATAAAATAAAATATACAATATCGTTAATCATACAAAAAAGATGGGTGAAAAAGTCATACCTCGAAAGCATAATCAAATCGAGTTAAAACAAGTTTTAGAAAAAAATTAAAGTCTATAAAACACTCTCAAGACAACCAAGGTTAAACTAACTGAAGTGCACATCAACCAAAAAAAAGATAAACAACACATAATACATTACGTAGTAGCAATAAATATGACAACAGGCGAAAGAGGTAGAGGATCTTGAGGGTTTCCTCCCCACCCCCTTGAGTAGGGGATCTTCATCAATCGGTGTGGGATCCCAACCACTAGTGTGTTGATTATCTTAAATAACACCCTACTGTTTAATTACAAAATCTTACCTAGAAGATGAAATAAGAAGAGACAATTACAAAAAGTGAAAGACATACTCATAACAAATAAAATCGATTGTCAAATTTAAATCTTGGTGAAACTAAATTAATATCAATTTACATAATAATAATAATAATAATAATAATAATAATAATAATAATAATAATAATAATAATAATAATAAACATTTCATTTTCAAATAAATAAAATTGAAAAAAAAACCTATATTACAAATATTTTACATATAAAATGAAGTTAATAAATTAATCCTCGACATAAATAAAAATGAAATTAAATACAAAGTATGAAATTTCTTTTAAAAATATGATCTCTCTCAATTTTTTAAATAAACAACCTTAACTATTATAACTATTATAAGAATGTTATTAGTATATTAAAATACTATAATAAAGCATATACTTTAACTAATAATATATATTATTTGAACATAATTTTTTTTATAGAATATAAATTCATTTAAAAAAATAATGTTAACAAATTTTTAATAAAAACTTAATATAAATTTAAAATTTAAATTGCCCCAAACTTTGAAGAAATGTTATTTTTTAAAAATTAAGGTGGTTATAAAAACATATTATTTTATTAAAAATTATATATATATATATATATATATATATATATATATATGAGAAAATATGTTAACAAAAGATGATACACTTTTTAATTAAATAAATCATTTTAATTAAAAATATATAAAAAAATCAATGAAAAATATTAAAATTAAAAAATTATTAATCTTTTGATAAAATTGATTTGTTCATAAAAAAATCTTTTAAAATTAATTTTTATTGAATACAAAAATTTAACATAAATTATTTTCTTGATGAAGGATCACATAAGTAGATTTGAAAACGTATCGAGATTTTAAAACTTGACACGGTTTTTCTAAAAAATTATTATATGAACTCTAGAAATATCAAATCTTTGACAAATTTCTAATATTTTTTTTAAGGAAATAGGACTCAATTCTTAATAAACCTTATTATTATTCTTATAATAAAAATAATTATTTATCTCTTAACCAAAAAAAAAAGGTGTCGGCTTTACCTGAATCATGTACATTACGAGGGAAAAACAAAAATTATTTAGGAGTGTAGAATTATTTAATGAAGAGAATGTTCACAAAACACCCATGGCCGCATCCATTTTAAGCAAATGATATAAAAGAAGATTCCATGAATATTAAAGAGCATGAACGAATGAAAGTTTTGAGAACAATTAGGGAACGCTGGTTTTCAAACCCTAGCTGCTGAACTGATCCAAACAGAGGCAATGAGGCTAAACGTTGCGGCCAGACAAGCAGGAGAAAATCCTAGCCTCACTACCACAGTGAATGCAGAGGAAGTTGTTATAGTTTTTTGTCTGTGGAAACTAACACAGAAGGGAAACAAGAGTCGAATGCCAACAAAGAGCAAGTGGTGGATGCAAATGAGGAGTCCGGTAAATCTTTAATATTCCTGCTCCCAGATGATATTGTTAACGTAATTTATGAATGCTAAAATATAACTGCTATTTTATTCTTCCTCAGAGGCATTCCATCTGAATATGATTTTTAAAAATGGACTCGATTAAACTGGGAAAATAGAGGATGGGAGATTGAAACCCTAAGGGAATTGGATAAGGGTTATGTGTTGTGTATGTTTAAATCAGTTGAACATGTCCAAGCAGTTTTGCAATATGGTACCTAGGTGATATGTGGACAAATTTGTTACTTACAGCTCTGAAGGTTTGACTTTCATCCTGAAGGCCCATCATGTTCTTTTTATCTAATGTGGATTAAATTACCTTATTTGAACCTAGCCTTCAGACCTTCCCTGAGGGATATTGTGTCACAATTGGGCACAGTCATCTGGTGTAAACATAACAGTGATAAATTTGCAAGTTTAAGGGTACATCTAAGGGTGTGTGTGGAAGTGGTCTTGGATAAACCTTTGCCTGAGTCTATTAAATTGATTGGACCAGGGTTTGATTTGAGCCTGCCTCTAGTTTATTTAAACAAACCAAAGGATCATTTCTTTTATCGAAAGGAAGGCCATTTGATCCAAGATTGTACTATCAGGATAAAAAGGAATGCACAAGTTATGCCACATTATGTTCTTCCTAATCAAACTACCCATCAACCCTCTCAACCGCTTACTATCTCTACCCTTTCTCCTCCACCCTTAACACTTAATCCACCCACAAATAATCCTCCTATGATTGATAATCCCCATGAAACATCTTCACCTTCCCTCAAGGATGCTGTAATGTTAGATGGATGGAGAATGGTGAGGAAGAGGAAAGAACCTTCTAGTTCCTTCTGTCATTCTCATCATTCCCCATCCCGAGGAAGTTCTCTACCCACTTCTCCTAACTTGGTTGATCATCCTACTGCAGACCATATCCCTCATCCATCTCCTTCCCATCAGCGGTCTAGATCATCTTCTGTTGCCCCCTCTAAACATTTTAAAGATGAACAATTAATTGCATTAGTTAATAGTCTTAGTGTGTTGCCACAAGAAGAAGAAATTATTGTAGAACTTACAACATGAATTACAAAATTCTATCTTGGAATATACGAGGGATTACTCTCCCTCGCAGGAAATTCAAAGTTAAAGAATTAGTTTTGAAATGGGAACCAGATATTATGTTTCTGTAAGAAGTTAAAATTAGCACTAATAATCTAAAAATGTCTTTATTTCATGTATGGAAAGAGGTTTCTTTTTTTCATACGTCTCATAAAGGTGGGAGAGGAGGTTCAGTTTTTGGTATTTCTCCATGGTTGTCAAAATATGTCGTTGATATGGGAGAGGACCCATCTCATAGCTATGTGTTGGCCCTTATTATTATTAGTGGACAACCTATTGGTTTTTGCTCTATTTATGCCTCTAATAATGTCTAGGAACGGGTAGAGCTTTAGAATTGGATGTCTAATTTCCTTCCAAATTCTGATTGGATTCTTAGTGGTGATTTTAATATGGTTGAACATTGTAATGATCAGAGCTAGTTCAGTCCTTATAAACTCAGCTATGATGAATTTAATAGTTGGTTGTTCTGTCAAAATTCTCTTAGGGTGGTTGATCCAATTCAAGATAAAGTCTCTAAACATGTCAATAACTGGTACACTTGGTCTAATTATAGATCAGGAGAGGATAAGAAGCTAAGTAGATTGGACATATTTTATATTTCTCCCAATCTCTTGCTGGCTAAGGACCCCTCAAGTGTATGCTTATTGGTAGATTATTTGACTACCTTATCAAATCATTTCCCCATTTTTTGCTCTGTTTCACCCTCCCAGATTAATTCTTCTTATCCACTACCTTATAAACTCAATATCTCTCACTTGAAGAGCCTGAATTTATGACAACGTTAGTGGAGTTTTGGAATTATATTCCAAGGCCTCAAGAAGGTGAGTCTTGGATAAAGTGGTGGGGTGAAGCTATTTCCCAATTTATTACCTTTTTACGCTCCTTTGGCAAAAGAATGGCTTGGCAGTGCAAAAGGAGAGAAAAATCTTTTCAAGATAAATTAGACCAAGCACGACGAAAGCTAAATATTGATCCAATCAATATTAGGCTGCAAAAAAAAAAAATCTTATATTGAGACACAACTCTGTAAAATTGATAACTATAGAGGGTTAGGAGCTAAAGTTCATGCTATATTACATTGGATAAAAGAGGGGAATAGAGGTTCTAAGTATTTTTTTAACTATCTTAATTATAAACACCAAAAAGAGAAGATCTGTGCTATTATGGATGACTTTGGTACCTTTCACATAGAAGCATATGAAATTAGTATACTTTTTCAAAACTTCTATACAAATCTCTTCAAAGAAGAACATTAGGGGGAAGATTTTCAAGCAGGTTTGGAAGAAATTGTTAAAGAGCATATTCCCAAGAGAATTGATCAAGATTATAGTAAGTTTTTGGATTGAACACTATGATTGGAAGAACTAGAACAAACACTTTTTTCCATTGCCCATAAAAAGAGTACGGGTATTGACAGACTTCTGACTGAATTTTATCAGGGAATATGGCCTCATATCAAAGATGATTTTTATATGCTATATCTAAAATCTCTTGAGAAAGGCTCCTTGGGTCCTAACATTAATAGAGGCTTAATCAAGCTCTTACCTAAGGGGAAAAATGAAGACACTATTTTTGGTTGGAGACCAGTTACATTACTTAACACATCCTATAAGATTATAGCTTAAGCCTTGGCACTTCAGATCAACCTTGTACTGCAAAATATTGTTAGGCCAGAGCAAACTGGGTTTCTTGGAGGAAGATACATTTTGGATAATCTAATTTTAGCTTGGAAAGCTTGTGAATAGGCTCAACAATCAGGAAAAGATGCTCTATTTATCACGCTGAATTTTGATAAGGCATATGACAAAATTCGATGGAGCTTTATTCTTAAAATGCGTCAATGGTTGGGTTTTGGCCCCAAATTAGATCACATGTTCAAATGTTATTAAATGATGCTAGTGCTCAAATTATTGTCAACGAGTCTATTATTGAATTATTTCTGCTTCGATGATCTATTCGACAAGCATGTCCTTTATCACCTTTCTTATATGTTCTTATTGCTGATGCCTTGGGGTACCTTTTACAAAAAGCCAATCAGTGGTAGCTTATAGCAGGGATTTCAATCCCTAGGAATGTGATTGTTATTAATTCTCATTTTGCTGATGATAGCTTGCTTTTTCTACAAAATTCTGAATCAGAAATCATTAATACCCTGGATATATTAAATTTATATTGTTCAGTGTCTAGATCACAATTGGCTCATAATAAAACCGAATTTTTGATGATACGTTTTGGGTCTATACCACATTGAATACCTATAGAATGGAGATAAATAAAGCATGGAAATATCACTAGGTATCTTGGTATACGATTCAGAATAAGTGTTTCACTGTCAGATATGTGGAACTGGTTTATCAATAGACTAAAGAACACAAATTTTAATTGGGGCAACAAGTTTCTTTCCTTGGCTGGGAAAAGCTAAGTTGTTAATAAAATCTTCATTGATTCACATGTATATTACTCCTCATGTTGGATGCCCTCCAACAAAAGTTATTAAGATTTGAACAAAATTATTTGGCAACTTCTATGGACCAAATGGGGTGGTGATGTTGGGTTTAAGTATACTTCCTGGGCAAGTTGCATACAAGTAAAGAACAAAGGTTGTTTGGGAATTATTGATCCTAAAACTCAAGGGATTTTTTTATCAACTAAGTGGATCATTAGAGCCAGTCAGGGTGATAAACCTTAGAAAATATTGGTCTGACATAGAATCAATTATGTTTCTGTTTATGGTAAATAACAAGCCATTAATTGGTGGGACAAGATTCTTCTTGCACCCTTTTTCAAAATTAGAGCTTCTTCTCCCTTGCAATCTATTTGGAAACCCTGGTAACATGTTTGTCAATTTTCAGAATGGAGGGAAGCCTCTTTACAATATGGCTTCAGTTAAACTTATTCTTCTATATGGTGGAATAAACTCATTCAATATTAAGGTAAACCTCTTGCCATTACCTTCCACAAGCAGGGTTTTTATTTGTTTAAAAAGGGAGTACAACAGTTTGGTGACATGTGGGATTTTTGTCGGTTGAACTGGACTCCATGGCATGATCTTCAAAGACATTTTGGATTGAACAATAAAGTTAATCAGGTTAACACTCTTGTGTAGTCGTTGGTTTGTTTGGAACTGTCTATGAAAATGTGTACCCCTATTCCATGCAGTTTTTTAAAAGATTGGGGATGGTTAACACACTACCATTTCAATGCTTTTCCCTTGAAGAAAATTTATGTTCATCTTCTACGTAATGTCCCCTTAAGTCCTCATTTGAATTTCAAATGAAAATCTCATATTAGTGAATGACTTTGGTCCAATTTGAGCACACAAATTTGGAAATCTAAAGCTGGTGCAGATGCTCAAATCATGCCCTGGAAAATCCTGCACTATAAATTGCCTATAGGAGATAGATTGAAAGGCATAATGATCTAACCTTTCAATTGTTGATTTTGTCATTCAAGAGAGGACTTAAAACATGTGTTTTGGGACTATGCATATGTTAAAAAGTAATGGAAGACCATTTTATTTAGCGTGCCTGCTATATTTAATCACCAACTTAACTAGAAAGAAGCACTTTTGGGGATAGGGATGAATAAAAATATTGTCAAGGATTCTATTAGACATGTTATTTTATTGCAAATATGGAAGAATAGATGTACGTCAACTTTCTGTCAATCTTCTTTTCATCAAGATGCAGAGATTCTGAAGATTTACTCTGAAATTTTTCTTAGCATTGTCTTTTTTTTTTTAAGCTATAGGGGGACTTGGAGAAGCACTGAGCGATGTCATTCCAGATACACCAAATTAAACTTGAAGTAAAGCAATTGTTAGGCAATAAGAAAATAAATGTTAGGCAAGGATTGAAAACTATGTTGTATAATCATTGACGGTTTTTATTCTTGTAATAGTTAATTTACAATTATACCTCTATATATTGTGGTTTGCTGTCAACGCATTACTATTGCTATTAGTTTTGCTTTCCAAATACTTCCTTTTAACATTTTTCTCTATATAAACAGCGTATTTTCAATATATATTAAAAAAAGAAAGATGACTCTTCCATAAATTTTTGGACCCCTTTATTTTGAACCACTTTATGAGAGATGGAAAAAGTTGGTACTTATAATAAACTCTTTGTTTTGTTTTGGTTGACAGCTTGAGTGTTAGAGACCTCGGGCCCCACCAAGTTGCTGAAAACTGTTTTCATTCGCTGAGGGGACTCGAGGGACCCACAAAGCTAATAAATATCCACGGAAAGTAAATGAGCTTTTAAATCATGGCCTTAAGACCGCACCGCTAAAATCTAATCCATTCCTTCCCTATCTAACCGTTGTGGGAAACAAAAGAGTAAACGTGGTGAGTCAAACAAGGATATGACGCGACACCCGTCGATTGCCTCATTTCATTTAATAACTCCTCTAATCTTTCGTTCATTAACTATAAACAATACAAAACAAATTTATTGTTATCAAATAACATTCTAGTCAAATAGAACTCATCGTCATTCAATTATTTTTATAGAGTTAAGGGTAAGACTATTCTTTATTTCTTTAATTTTTTTTAATGTTATTATTATGTTATATAGATTTTGATGTATTTTTTTTTTTTTTTAATAATTAAAATAAGTATTTATTTTTGATATTTCAAATTTTTATGTAAATTTTTAAATAAAGATATAAATTTGATTAATATATAAGAGTTATGGTTCTTCTCATAAAATTAAATATTGATATAAAAAAATTATCACCTGAATTTTTTTATTAATACTCTTAGCATATTAAACATGAAGTCAACAAAGTATTTATGAAAAGATTAGTAAATCTTACATAAAAATTATATGATTTCATCCAGAAAATTTTTTGAAATCAAAACTTTTTCATTATTTTTAATTTTATTTTTACTTTCATAAAAATTAAAATCAAATTCTTGAGTACATGAAGAAAATATTACTATCGTAATTTTAAAATTTTCAAATTATAATATTTGATTTTATTATTTTTCAATTTTTTTAAAAAAATTATTATTATTATTATTATTATTATTATTATTATTATTGGTGCTCTATAAATGCGAAGTCTCAACAATAATGTTTCAAAGAATTTAAAAATTATAATAAATAACTTCAAAATTAATACATCAATTCTGTATAAGATCTTATTAGTTGATATTATAAGTCTTATCCATAATTTAGATGTTAAGTTATTTAAAGAATACTTAAAAAAAATAAAGATTTATTGATGGCATAGAATGGTAATTGAAGAAGAATTAAACATTAGAAAGAATACATCCATGAAACAAAACAACAAATAGTTAAGTGAATTGAGATATTGAGAGTACACAAACACAAACGATGAAATAAAAAGATACGCGAGGAAAAAATTTAAAATAACTACATGGAAAAAGCAATTTGAAAGGAAAAAATGGAATATTATATCAAATAATTTAAGATCATGACAAAAAAGTCTACATGAAAATCCAGACCAAATGACAAAAAAGTCTACATGAAAATACTTGGATCATTTCAAAGTAGACAATACTTGATAAATGAAAAAAAGAACGTACATATTTTATACCATAAAAATCACTGGCATAAAATGACACTCCATCATAAAGTGCCCAACATTAATATTATATCATCAAATAAAAAGAAAATTTGAAAAGGATATTTTAAATACTTTATTTAAAAAGATAAAATTAAATAAAACTTTTATATATATATATATATATATATATATATATATATATGAAAAAAAACAAAAACAAGAAAAAGAAAGAATAGACATTTCCTAAAATTAGTAGGAAAAGACTTACTTCAAACGGTTATCCTTCCATAGGGTACTATAATTATTACTTTTGGTCCCATTTCCATTGATTATTCACTAATATATATTATAACATGCTTGTAAAATAGAAAATTGAGAGGATTATTACAGAGTTCACTTTCAAACCAAAACGATCTTTAAATTTAAGATAGTATTTTTCAAAATAGAAGAAGAAGATGATGTTGATGTAATTATGATTATTTGATGTAAAAATTCAAAGTTATATAAATCTTGATATTTTTAAGATCATATAATAAATTATATATATTTAAATCAGAACATTTTTTAAGTTAAACAATCAATCTACATTTAAATTTAAACATTTTTTTCCGACTAAATAATCATGATTAAAAACATTCAATCCATCAAAATTACGTTAAAAAATTAACTTTTTATATCGAAAAATAACTCAAAAAAACCCATTGAAAAGCCTACCCCGAAACAAGATAGCATTCCCCAAATCTGAAAAAGGAGATGACGTTGATGTCTTGCGAAGTAAAACTATTTGGAAGTCATTCAACCTTTTTAATGTTTGGCAGAGTGTACTTTGAAATACCTTAGTTTTAGGGTTGCGTGTTCAATGTCTAAAATAAAAAGAAGTGGAGATCCAAAGATAGCACGGCTGCTGTAAAGTTGAAACAAATTAGCTTTTTTACTTTGATAGGTGACAAGCGGTTGGTCGCGTGGCGTGTTACATGCGAAAATTTCGCTATCCAAACTTTTGGAAGCTGCCGGGGGCCACGTGGAATGGTATGGTAGCAATTTCAATTATAATTGATAAATAGAAAATGTGGTCGGTGCGTACATCCAAGATAAGCCAAGGCAAGACAAAGGCTAACTGTCAAAATCTGAGCAGAGGCATTAAATGTGTAGTGAATGGCTACGCATACGATGTTCCCTCTTTTCAGCTGCCAAGTTGCAGGCTGCCTTTGCAATCAAATACACACGTCACCGTGGAGCAATCTCAATAAATTTCATTCCTGGAAAGAAGTTAATCAAAAAAAATTGTAATATTTTTTTTATATAATAAAATTTAGATTTTTTTTTTTTGAGGTTGTTGTTGAGATGGCTTCCAAAATATTAAAAAAAATTATATATTATTGAAAATTCGGAGGAAAAGAATATAAGACTCAAAGAAACCACAACCAAAATAAGTGGTGATAAAAAAACCAAAAGACTACAATGAAGTTAAAATATCTTTGAAGTACAAAAAATCTAAATGCTTATTCACGCCATTAATGTTAAGTTGCATTGTAATAGTGGCAATAGAGTTCAGTTGGAGACACTGTTGAACATGGGCTTCAGAATGTTGTCAGTTAACATAAAAGTTCAATCGAATTTTCCAAATTTCAAATAAGCTCTGAATCCTGAGAGCATGCCAAAGTTTATTGAGTCTACACTGGACAATATCATCTCCCAACAAAACTTGTTTCATAGAACGAGTAACACCATCAAACGAGCTCACGCAATTCAACATGCTCAAAAAAATCTTGCCCAGCACAGACTGGGCACAGGGGATCTACCAATCCCAGAGGTTGCAATCTCAAAGCAATAGATAAACCCTGATGTAAAAGTGACCAAACAAAAAAATTTACTTTGGGCTAAGCCATATAATTCAAAAGAGCACTGAAACGTTTGTCTCAAAACATTGTTGAATCATTGATCCCCTAATGCTAATTGAGTTTATCTAATGGTAAAACATTTCGCTTGATCCCATAAGTAACTCTATGAAGAAAAAACTTATACAACTCATTCTAATTCAACCATCACCCAATATTCCGCCATTGATAGTTAGAATAAAAACCAATATTGAAATTCCTTACACCAATGAGTTTATCTCTTACAATTTTATAAGTGCATTGATCTTTAGCTAAAAATTGAAATTTGGTATAGAAAGTAGGCCAGTCAAGAAGTGTGCCATTACCTTGATTGAAGAAATGCCCTACATGCAATATTTATTTGTGAAGAAATCGAATAAACCAACAATTCTTGTTCCATGCTAATGGCCCTTTAGAATTGGATAGCAACGGACACCACCAAATAAAATGAAGAGAAAATCGCGAAAGATCACATCGTGACATATCCCAAGTGAGGATTTGATTCTATTCCATCCTGTGCAAATTTGTTGAAGCATAATAGAACCTTGGATTTTGATCACTGTAGGGGTTACTAACCAATTCATCCAATGAGTAAATCCCCAAATTTTGCTGCTTTCAAGAAGTGCATTAGAAATTCGATAACGAAAAAGAATTTTCCAAGCCTTATTTCCTTCAAGTGAGCGAACCACCCACTTAGTTACTAGTAAAAGACCTTGTATGAATTGGAGAAACCAAGATCGCCCACCTTCGTGTCCATCATACAAGTTTGCCATGCCACTTTAGAAATTTTTTTGTGACCAAGCTCCTCCTCCCAAAAAAGGTGTGAAAAACTCTATCCAAACTCTTATAAGCATGTTGAGGAGGAGGCCATAAACGCTGAATAATAAATCTGCACATTTTGCAAGATTTTAGTGCATACTATAAATCTATCTGCCAAGGATAATGGTTTGTTGCTCCATTTTAACACTTTCGTATTAACCTTATTGAGAACATGCTTCCAAAATTACGCTGGAGTAATATGAAATGCAAAAGGTATGCCAAGCAAAGTAAAGTAAGTATTAGGTTTAAACTAATTCTATTGATGTTTCCAAAAGCCTACAAAGGAAGATCAATGTATGGCATACAAACACCATGAGTTTTATGTTAATTTATTAAAGATGATAACTTTAATAATCAATAGGTATCTTTCATTTTCAAATAAATATATTTAAGAAATCTATACTACCAAATATTTTTAATACTATAAATTGAAGTTAATATATTTTTCCTCAACATAAATAAAAATAGAATTACATATAAATTATAATTTTTTTTATGAAAGTATTATATCTCTCAATTTTTTAATAAACAACTTCATTATTATAAAAAAATTATTAATATATATTTTAAAATATTATCTCTCTTGATTATGTCAAAAAATAAATTTAACTATTATAAAAAGATTATTAATATATATTTTAAAATATTATATTAAAATTAAAATATTAAAAAATTATTAATACATATATTTAAATATTAAAATAAAAACAAATCTTCAATTAATAATATATAACATTTTAATTTTAAAAATCTACATAATATAACTAAAACACAAATTCATTAAAAAAAAATGCTAACAAATTTCCAATAAAATTTATATCAAAATTATAAAATTAACAATTTTTTTTTACATACTTTTAGGTAACCACTATCCAAAATATATATATAGATAAATTAAAATGGTTATAAAAATAATTATTTTATTAAAAAATAAAAACATAAAAGAAGATATGCGAACAAAGGGGGCACGCTTTTCAATTAAAAAAAATCAATTCCTATCAAATACTTAAAAAAAAAAAAAAACGATAGGATAAAATCCTTCAATCTCTAATATCACATAGCTAACTTTGATCATTAAAAATAAATAACTTTTTTTATTATATAGATATTAAAAAAATTATTCCCTTACCAGAAAAAAAAAAAAGGTGCCGGCTTTAAATGAATCATCTCCGTCGTTACTGAAAAACGAAAATCCTTTAAGACTGCAAAATGTTTTTTAAAATGCAGAGAATGTCCACAAAACACCCATGGCCGCATTAGTTTTCGACAATGTAAAAGCTTCTATCAAATATTAAAGCCTGGTGTTTGTTGTACTCATCATTTCATTTTATTTGTTGGGAATTGTAACCTTTCGCCCACTTTATGGAAGATGTTAAAAAGGTGTACTTATAAAATTCTTTGACAGCCTGCGTATTACAGAACCCCCGGGCCCCGCCATGTTGCCGGTTTCATGCTTGAAGGTACTCGGGGGACCCCACATAGCTACTAATAGCAATGGAAAGCCAAGTAAAGAAGCTTTAAAACTCTCATCCTTTCCTTTCCTTTCCGTTCCGTCGTTGGAAACAAAGTAAACGTGCTGCGTCAAAGAAGAATATGACACGACACCCGTCGATTGCCTCATTTCATAGATTCGTCTCTCTTTTCAAATCTTCTCCGCCACAAATTACAGTCCATCTAATATATTCGTTATCTAATTTATCCTTCCAACTCTTTTTAACCGACCAACTGAAGTTGTTGCGAGACATATTACATTAGCAGTTGCTTCAAAGATGCAAGTCAAGTTAAATAGATTTTATAAAGGGAAAGAATATAAATTGGTAGTTGTACCTTACTCGAAATTTATAATTATTGATTCAGTTTCATTTTTATATATGATGTAATATGTAATAATAATTTAATTTTTTTGATGGAGGTGACAATACCAAATGAAGGTGAGTTTTTTTGTGTAAGAATAAGACATTTTATTTTACAGTGAATTTGAACAATAGTTAAATGGCGGGAAAATATAAGGGTATACAAAACATGGAAGTGATAAAAGATGGGCGGTCATGATGAGGAGCAATGATAAGGTATTTCAAGTGACGAACTCGATGAACTCTGGGAAGATACACAAAGTTTAGTGACATGTCACGTCTATCAATGCAATTTGTAACATGGACAAACAGAGGCTACAAAATAGGCTTTGAGACCGTAATGTTTTATCCTCGATCTTTCAACTTTTGGTTTATGACCTCCACATTTAGTCGTTGAACTAACATCTGCCTTGGGTTGTTTGGATGGAGAGGGGGTAAACGTGCAAGGAAGAGCCGATTGAAGGACTTTGACATCTTGAAGATTCACCTTGTGGTTGACAACGGAGTCTCCAACTAAAAACCCACCATAATTTCGCTGGGGAGACCCTGACAACCCCTTAGATTAGTTATGTCCACTAAAAGAGCCTATTGATGTGGGGGGAAGGAAGCAAAGACACACAAGATAAGAAAGGATAAGGGAAAGGAACATAATGCTACATAAAAAAAACCCATTGTTGCAACAAACAAAATCCTCATCAGGGAAAATATCATTTTTTCTCCATTTCAATTGAGAGACAAACAAAAAGGATGAAGGGAAAGTCAAAAATGCAAACAATTACTCGATGTCAAAGAAGACTACAACAAAAACATCTTCTAATATAAATTATATTAACATTGCTTGACTAGCCTACTTTCTACACCAAATTTCAACTTTTAGCTAAAGATCAATGCACTTATGAAATTGTAAGAGACAAACTCATTGGTGTAAGTAATTTCAGTGCTAGTTTTCATTCTATGTATCAATGGTGGGAAGTTTGGCGATAGTCGAATCAGGGTGAGTTGTCTAAGTTTTTCCTTCGTAGAACTACTTATTGAATCAAGTTAAATGCTTTATCAATAGATAAACTCAATCAATGTTGGGGAACCAATGATTTCATAGCACTTTGAGACAAACATTTTAGTGCTCTTTAGAATTATATGGCTCAACCCAAAGTTAAATTTTTTGCTTGGTCTCTTTTACATCAAGGTTTGTCTATTGTACTAAGATTGCGACATCTGAAATTGATGGATTCCCTATGCCCAATTTATATTGAATAAAATTTCTTTGAATATATTTTTTACGATATACCATTACTATATACATGTAAAATTAGATGCGTCGATTCTAAAATTTAAAAGTACTATTCATTTTGTGAAACAAATTTTGTTGGGAAATAATATTATCAAAATAAACATAATAAAATTCAAAATAATTTTAAATTTCAAATCTTATTTGAAATTTGAAAAATCCTTTTTCTCACCTCCTATTAAAATTGTGATATTTTTTTTTAATGTTTACGAGTCGTATCTTATCCTTTCTTCCTTTGGCTTTTTAAAAAACCATTATATCAAACCATAATATTAATATCTGGCAATTTCGACAATTATCGATGAGATCTGGCCATCGATACGTTTGACGAGGAATATTTGTTATATGATTTTTGTCCTTCGTTATTTTCCACCACATTAAAAATGATATTGGGAATAGTGCTTTACGAAAAAGTCGTGGTTGTTGAGTGATGTGTAAGAACGCCCCGCCACCGCATGCGGGACGTGGGTATTTAATAACGATGAGCTGGTTGCAGGAGCGGTTGCACTCGTAATGGGTCCCATCTGAAAAACGAGGAGATGGGATCCCTCCCGTACCAGTGTTGAAATGTTTACACGGAAAGGAAAGAGGTTCGATAGTGTGAAATAGAACGGATCGATGCGTCTGACTTGCTTCTTCTGCTCCCTCAAAACATTGTTTTTACACGCGCACACAAATACAAACACAACTACTCTTGGCCTGGTCTGCGCAATTTCTTGCTCGTTCGATGACAGCGATGAATGAAATAATATATAGATGACAGCATAAGCGATCAAACATGCCATCGCGACCTCAATTCGGTGGAGCTGCTCCCCCTCTTCCTCCTGCGATATTTACCACCTCCGCCGTCTCCATTCACTCTATATCTCCCAATAATACTCAAAGGAATCATACCCTGGTGGTTGGGCTAGCGGTGGGAGGAAGCCTCACAGCAGCCATAGCTTTTATGATATTTTTTCTGCTCCTTTTCAGGAGATTCGCAAAAAAACCCAGCCAGGCGGAAAAGGAAGCTGCTTCTGTCAATCTACGGAAATTCTCATACCGCGAGCTGAAGGCCGCAACGAGGTCCTTCGACGATGCGCAGAAGTTGGGGCAGGGCGGGTTCGGAGTCGTTTACAGAGGCCAACTGCGACATGGCGGCCAGCAAATTGCCGTCAAGGTACTCGACTCTACTTCCCTGCAGGGGGAACGGGAATTCCAAAACGAGGTTTCCGTAATCGGTAAAGTCAGCAGCTCTCCCCACATCGTAGGGCTCCTGGGATTCTGCCGCGATACGAAAAGAGGGCGGTGCCTCCTTGTTTACGAATACATGCAGAACAGGAGCCTCCAGGATGCGTTGTTTGATAATACGTATCCCGTGCGGCTCCACTGGGGCGACAGGTTCAAGATTATAATGGATACGGCCAACGCCTTGGCTTTCTTGCACACCGACTGCGAGCCGGCCATCATTCACGGCGATATCAAGCCCAGCAATATTCTGTTAGACGGGAGTTTCTCCGCCAGGATTGCAGATTTTGGGCTCGCCAGATTCAAGACAGATTCTGCCGCCGCCGAGAATTTGAATGCACAGGTGACTTCATCGGAGAGACGACATAAGAGAAGCGAGCGGCAAAACCGTAAGCAGTCCATTAAAGAAGAAAGCGTGATATCTGTGGAAGAAGCAGCGAAGATAGATAAGGATGTGGATGTGGACGCGGATGCGGATGGCGATGCGGATGGGAACGGTGTGGTGAATATGCAGTCTCCGGAGACGTTTGTGAGTAACTCGCAGACGGAGGAAAATGCGATTTTTCTGTCGAGTAACGCAACTTCCCCCGAGGGTTTGTTTGAGACGGACACGGTTACGGAGACTCAGGATGAGATAGCGCCGTCAGAGACAGTCGATTTGGAGAAGAATAATGTTAGTTTTATCACAGAGCCGAGCAAAGGCAAGGATCAGGATCAGGATCAAGCTGCGGACGGCAAGAGCACGGATTTAACCAGGGACGATGATGACAAAACGAGTGTTTCGGAAGGTTGTTTTGACAAGGCGAGCGTCGACGGCGGCATGACCGGCGGGCACAGAAGGAAGGACTGGTGGTGGAGGCAGGACAGCGCGAGCCGGGAATTTAGCGTCAAGGACTATGTTATGGAGTGGATCGGAACGGAGATCAAGAAGGAGAGGCCCAGCAGCAGCAGCTGGGCCACAGAGGAGGAGGGGGATTCGAACCTGGGATCTTCGAGGAGGACGGAGAAAAAGAAACACAAGAGGAAAGATGGCCCCGAGTGGTGGGCGACGCTTGCAGAAAAGGAGAAAAAGGAGAAACCGAAGGGCACCAGACAAGGCAGGGAGTGGTGGAGGGAAGAGTACTGCGAGGAACTGAGCAAAAAGAACAAGAAGTGCAGGGAATGGTGGGAACGGGATGACATGGAAGAAGTGGAAAAATTTAGGAAGGGGCGCAGTAAAAGCAAAAACAGAAGCATGGACTGGCTGAGCAGAGACTGGGACCACCATCACCACCACAACCACCACCAGCAGCGCCACCAGTACGACGGCGACTGGGGTAGCGGCATGAGCGTGTGCAGCACGCCGAGCATGAGAGGCACCGTCTGCTACGTGGCGCCGGAGCACGGCGGAGGTGGGGTGCCCTCGGAGAAGTGCGACGTGTACAGTTTCGGCGTTGTAATATTAGTTATAATTTCCGGAAGGAGGCCGCTGCAGATGATGGCGTCGCCCATTACGGAGCTGGAGAGGGCCAATCTGATATCGTGGGCGAGGCATCTGGCGCGCTCCGGCAGCAACGTTGTCGATCTGGTGGACCCCGCGCTGAGCGGCGAGTTTGACAAGGACAAGGCGGTGCTCTGCATTACGGTGGCGCTACTGTGTCTACAGAAACTGCCCGCCGCCAGACCATCCATGAGCGAGGTAGTGAAAATATTGTCAGGGGAAGTGGAGGCTCCGCCGCTGCCGGTGGAGTTTTCGCCGTCGCCGCCTTATGGGGTTGCCTTCAGGTCTCGGAGGAAGTCGTCAAGGGCTGCGCCCCTCACTCGTCCCCTCGCCCCGCCGTGACACTCAAATCCTTAATTATTATAAAATATGCGCTTTTAATTATAAGGGTTGAAGTCTTCCCCTCGCCTTGAATAAAGAAAAAAACAAAATAGATTGTGTAGAGTTTTTGAATTTTCCTTTCAAGGCATTTCATGTATTTATAAATTTGCCGTAAATGGGCTTTTGAGCCACCATATGATAATAATATATATTTATTTTTGGCTTAATCCCTTCTTACAGAGCCAAAGCATGCACAACTTGTGTACAGTAACTCCATGTTTTCCGGGAGCTAAATAAAAATCCAGTACTCTATCAATAAAACGAGGCGTGCCAAAGTTCATGTTGAATGTTTGTAATTATATTTTTCTGAGATTTGTTAATTGTGGGATTGGCGAATGTTTGTAATTAATTCTATATATATATATATTTATTTTAATATTTGTACGATTGGCAAAAGTATTAGTCAATTTTAAAGTGAAATCTAAAGTCAAATTTAAAAATAGGGTATTCTATTTGTTATGAATAACAATTATAATATGATTATGATTGTCCCTAGCATTTGGATTGATTTAAATGGAACAATAATATGCTAAAGCCAGTTCAAAGATCCAGCACAATGGGTCCTTGCTTGCTCCCTTTCCTTATCTTTCAAGGTAACAATGGCCAAAAGTCAACAAATTATGAATCCACGAAGGCGGCAGAACTTATGCCCAACTTTCCACAGATTGTATTTATATTTTGGCCTTTTAAGAGTATTTTTCATTGCCATGGCTTTGAGTAACAACCAACCTTGATCAGATTGACAATCCAAGTTAAATCATGAATCGCATTAGTATTATTTACCTCAAATAAAATAGTTTAAACACCAATTAACTAAGCCACCTTGAGGTTGCTCAACTTAGGGATGGATTGACATGTATCTCTCATACCTTGGAGTATGCACTCCACCAAGGCATCTTTTCTCATCCTTGTAGTGAGTTGTGTGTGGAAGAGGTTTGTAGCACATCATTTGAAAATATTTTCGTTTTCGATACCCTCTATCAAACAAGACTTTTAAAGTCCAAAGCTTGCTCCATGGTCAGCGTAGTGGTTTTATTTAGTAGGACACCCTGATTCAACAATTTTGTTGATTTAAGATCATTCATAAGCCCACTGAAGGATGCATGAACATCTTTCATAAAATACTTTGAATCATTGAATCATTCTTCTCCCTGACAATATTAACTTAGTATTCTTTTCCTTTAATTAAGCGAGTGTTTCTTCTGAAAAAAGGCCCCTCACCCACTTGCAAATCTTTCTTTGGCTCCATATTTAATACATAATCTTGCATCAAACATAAAGCCAATCGTATCCTTAGAATGTATGTTTTTTCCAAAACAACAAAGCTTGCAAGATATATAAAGGGAGCCCAAAGTAAAGGCCACTACTTTGGGAGGAATGCAGATCCCTGGAAAAAATTTAGACCCCCTCTAGAGGTAGGTAGAGCAATGAAAAGAATTGTCGCCCTTTCTTAGTAATAAATAACACACTGACAAAATAAAAATCAACACAATTGTGAATAACCTTGTGCCCATCAAAATATCACATGCAGTCATACTTGGAGTGCAAAATCGCAGAACAAATAGAGAAATGCATGGTGCATTTGATAACTATACAAACATCTTTCAAGAAAGGAAAATGTGTAGTCTACTATCCAAGAAAACCCAATTCCTTATTTTCAAATTAATTGTCAAAAAAATTCATAACCGATACCAAATTCTTACTGAAATTCAAAAGAATAATGATGAAGCACATTGCAATCCTCTTAAATTTATTTTATAAAAGTAGACTATCAAAGAGGCCAATACCCAAATTGCAACATGGGATAAATGCATCTCTAAGAGGCGTATCCATCGTTGCTCCAACTACGTGCCAAAATGGCCACAACAATGGAGTGGCAGTGGATTCATAGCCTCTCAAGCCATAAATCTGCGACCTCAAATTCTACATCCCATCGATCATGCCACTCATAAATAACAATAAATGCTTTTTCAGACCCATCAAATCAATCAATGTGGGGAGCATTGTAGATTGCTCTACAAAATGGGTGAACGATTTTAAATCATTATGTGATGTGACTAAATTTGCAAATTATAAGTATTTAATTTTTTTTTTTCCTTCACTCCAAAGTTGGCAAGGAGATCAACAACTTTATTTTCGTCTTTTGAGTGTTAAGGATTGCTCAGGGAGAGAACCTTGATAACAGAGTTGCACAATCTTCAATAATGCCATTTAACTATTGGTGCTTACTAGTCTTTTTCTTTATGGCCTCAAGGATGAGACTTGACTCCCCCTTGATAACCAAGTTCATTTAATTATTTTCTTTTACAAGCCAAAAAGCTCGTCATAGAGCCTTTACTTCAACAAATTTGCTAGTATTTTTTTTTTGAGCCTTAAAAAAGATACCCTCAGTGTTTTTAAAAATTCCACTCGAGCTAACCCGACCTAGATTTCCTTTAATTGCGCCATTAAAGTTTAAGTTTATATATAAGCCTAGAGGAGTCTAAAAAAAAAATTGTGAGTTCTTCGATCTTTGTTGACCCTATTATCAAGGAGTTGTATTTTTTATTTGACACCTATGGATGCAACGGATTTGAACAGTTGCATCCACAATGCATCCATGCCTAAATTACATATATTGCAACAGGGTGGTCACAGTTCCAAGAGTACATTATGAGTATCCTCTTTAGTCAAAGATATCTCCTCCATCCTCACCGCCTCCATGACTGGTTCAAACACATATTCAAGATATTTATTTAGAGACAAATGGTGCACATTTACGATTATTATTTAGAGATGGATGTGATACATATTTAGGATCAACATACAGGGTCAATTGTTACACATATACAAGGTCCATTTATACACCTAGTTATTTTAGATCGAGTACATCAACGAATTATTTTGAGACCATAGAGGGCATCATATTCTACAACACATAATCATTTAGCACCGCTCAGAGTTCATTATGTTCCACAATGAAGACATGCAACAAGACACCCTCTTATTGCATAATGGATACCATAGAGTCCTTGACCCTCTGGAGCCACTCATCATACCCCGATTTCCAGAAGCACTGAGCATGATAAACATGATGCACCATATGACTATCAGAAAATTTGACCCATCTCTAGTTAATACATGTCATCCCTCCAACACCCGATACAAGGACTTCTTATGATCCTTTCATTGATAATATCACTGGTTAGTCTTTTCAAATTTCAAATATTCCAAAAATACAAAAATATTCAAATATTTAGAAATTGAAAATCATGACTTGAAAATGACATTATGGCTATTTTACATTTGTACATATGTTGCTTATTGCATATTTGGTAGATGGCATATTATTTACATACACATTTACATTTCATGGTATCTAAGTGCAATGCAAGACATACAAGTTACACATGGACATATAGATGTTGGTTTTCCCTCTACCTATTGGTCAGTGGGGGCATCTTGTTCCACTATTTTAACTATTATAAGTTATATCTTTCTATGTCCTTTATACCATGTTGATCCACCTATATTTCTTACACATGCGTTTCTAGTTACTTATTTCTTACACAGTGAACATAATATGCCATTTACTGCAATATGACATTGATACATATAGAAATTGTAGCATAGTTACTTGTTCTATGATCCATTGATGTTGTTACTCTTTTACATGATAGATTACTTTGTGTGTGACTATTATACATGGCCCTTGCGGTTGCTTGTTGTGACATCCATTGATGTACCTTGTGACATTTTTATGTCATCTTGCATGTGGTCTTTAGCCTTGATTGTTGTGACATTTTGATATCCCTTGTATGCAAATATTTGGCCTATGTATGACATCTAACTATTGAGTTTAATATAAATGTGAAACATACTTGGTTCGTATGAACTATAGGCATTAATTCCTGTTTGAGTTAAATAATAAAGTAAGATTCATTCATGTGTGGATGGAATAAAATTATACTTCACTTACCCTTATGTTTAACATGTGATGTGATATGATTGCTAGGAGAATGCACTTAATAGGAATCTTGTGGTTAAATAATATATAGTAAGACATTATCTTTGGTATGTATGATTTGCATGTCAGTACGATATCTTGCAATAAAATGAGTTTTTTATGATACATTGAATGTTTAGTTTTAAAAATCATACACGCTTAGGTACTTGCTTGTTTTCTAGATTCTCGTTGATCCAAAACTCAGAGGTTTTGGCTGAAAGATAATTCAAGAACACAAAATAAGACAATCATATAATGCTATCTATGAGAAGAGATGTTTTATTGCTCACAAAATTGCAAAAAACTTATGCTTATCTCTGAGAAGAGATCTCTGACCTCCTTTTCGGGCTACATCTATTTTTATACATAATTTGAAAGTAGGGGGAGGATGTAGAAGGTCACCAATCTCGAGGGAGAAGAAGTGGTTTGACTTCCATGATTTACAATAATATCGAATTTGAGAAATTACTATTTTTAGAAACTTACTATTTTTAGATAGCACTCTTAAAATTAAAATTTTGGGCACTTCCGTTGGGTTTTCATGGGTCAAAAACCACCAAGCATAGCTCCATGCCATCTCATCGTGTTCTCTTTGTTCTCAATTTTCCAACAGTTCAAACGGGGGCGGGAGGGCGGGGGGGTCAAACAGAGCTATGGTTCAAAAGTTATGGCTCTTGGAAGTTCTACCACCAATTGGGGTAGAACCGTCGCTCAAATTATCACCTAAAGTGTCCCTTGAATTGTCCCCTGAAGTGTTGCCCAGATCGCCCACACCGTTTTATCTACCTATTCGTGAAGGGAGGGTCATTCCCAGATAAGGGATTGCATGAAGAATTGTTGGTCCGTGTTTGGTGTGGAAACAAACTCAGATGATGCTCTTCCTCCCCACAACAATACTACTTACCTGGGGACTACACTAGAGATTCTATGATAAGTGAGTTGGTTCGACTCGAGCTCTAATGGGCTTGGTATTTGTTTATTATATTAATGCTATGGATGAGTCTTAATGTATTTATTTTCCTTGATATTGTGATATATTATATTGCATTCAGTATTGGAATTTTGGAACCATTATTGTTCTAAGTTGTTTATTATGATTGGTTAAAGTTTTTAGTTTAACTGTGGTTGAGTGGAATGGATGTTAAGTAATATTAAAAATAAATAAAAATTAGTGCATTATTCTAAGTACAATTTGAGGGGTTGTAACATGATACAATTCATTCTTCTTTTGAGATGAGTGACTTATAAGAAACATCCCCTATCTAAAAAATGGGGCATTGCAATTGACTTGTGTTAGAGACATAAGCTTGCATGAGTATAAAATCAGATTATAACTATTGTCACCTAAAAAATGAAGCTTTGAAATCCTTCAATTTTTGCACTGTCATGTTCATCAAGTTTAAAAGGTCAAGTTTCATTTTCAACACTTGTGAAAATTTGTAATGTCTTTGACCCCATCAGACCTATCGAAGGTTTTTGTTGAAAAAGTTTCGAAGTCTATAAATGTTTTGCAGTCTTGATTGAGTTTTTTCCTCTGATTAGGTCTATACAAATTTCCTTTTTCAAAGCATATAAGTCTCAGTGTTTGTCAGATTTTATAATCCAACAAAATCTAGAATATTCAAACAAAAATAACATCAATATTGGTCAACTTTTCTCCCAGTTAGGTCTTTATGAACCAAAGATGGTTCAACTCAGTGTATATTAGGAAAAAATGTTTGATAAAGTCTTCAAAGAAACAAATAAATATCATGTAGTTTATATCTGGAAAAATGTGAGATGAAGTCAATGTGAATCAAAACAATAGAATGTTATGTAGGTCAAGATTTTTACCCTGACAAACACTACATGGAAAGCAATAGATTCGAGACCTCATTCATTGGGATTTTTCACATGATGAACAAAGCTCTTGATTAAAACAAGATAGCAAAGACTTTGTCAGGTTTGAAGACCCAAAAAACTCTATAAAGTTCATGATAGTGAAAACATAATATTTGTCAGAATAAAATATCCGATAAGGTCTATAAAGAACTATTAAAAAAAGAGAAAGCCCCATTAGGATTGAATGTCTGATGAGGTAAGAAAATAAATAGAATTATTTGATTTCAAATTCTGACAAGCCCTGATGGACATGAAATATGCACCAAAGCAAATTTTATAAACTCATCGATTTCCACAAGAGCCTGATTTAATTGACTTGTGGTTTTTAGATTATAAAAGCAAAATAATGGAAATAATGGTTCATTTGAAAACTTGCATTTGGATTTGAGGTATTCCAAAGACATCAAATTACTTCTTGTTTCCATCCATAATTATAGGGTCTCCATCCCAATGGTTAGTTTTATGTACTTTTCATGCTTTCCCTATGTTTTAGGCCAAGCTCAATGTTTTATTTCACCTTCCATTTCTATTCAATGAGGGGATACTTTGTCAAACAATTCTCGTAAACCTTAATAATTAAAATTCATTCTTGTTTAGTATCAACCCCTTCCTTGCTTTATTTCAAACTCCATTAACAAACTAATTTACACGAGTTGAAATATTGTGAGTGGCCAAACCTTAGTTTTTCTCTTCTTTGTGGACAAAATTTGAAAGAATTTCCAAAAATTGTTTCAAATATTTATGACCACTTTGTTGAACCCTATACACTCGTAAAAATGTTTCTCACATCCAAACCTCACTTTTAAAAACTTGAGACTACTTGCCCAAGTTGTTATCCTCACAAATGCAACTTTAAAATTGAAATTCAAGTACATGGGCTATGAGTCTGTCTTTGTTTTGGATACAAATATTTCTAATGTCAATGATAGCAATATGGCACATATGGATATTGATGAATTCTAGGAAAGGATGGATGCTCAAAAGAGAATCCCCATGGGACAACAGATCTTGAATAGCGGGATTACACATGCCATTACATTTATGACATCTTACCAATGTACATATTTAGTACTTTCATGTGCAAAGTACTATGATTATGAGAAGAGGGAAGTAAGAATTGTAGATGATATGTTGATTTTTTAATTGGATGGACTTTCCATAGGTATCACCTTTGGGATTGAGCCTCATGATGAAATTGTGGAGATCAACAAAAATATTTTTTAATAATTTTGGATTGACAACCAAGAAAAATATTAGGACATGTTGAATCAAGCTTGGTTGAATAATAAAAAGAAGATAAATCCCAACTTTGTTAAAACTCTATACAAATCTATCTTCAAACAAGAATTTTCAGACATAATCACATTCTTGAATTGAGTCATGGGCAATGAGACAACTAATGTGTTTCATAAGTGGATGTGCATGTTTACAAATATCATTTGCTTTGGGAAATAGTTCATTGACTGGGCTCAACTAATCAGTGACAACATCCATGAATAATTGACCAAGTTATAATCTACCCATTAATTCTATATGACTTCATATTTGCTCTACTCTATTGTAGCCCTCAAAGCTTAGCCAAGTCTAGATGCATAAAAGAAAAATGTTCTCGGTGCATTAGTATATGATAAATTCCCTTAGCTTAATCACAAAAAAGGAAAGAAGCATTTTGGGAGGGTGAATGGTGCATTCACCATGAGGCTTGTTAGGGCCTTGGAGGGTAATCTTAAAGAAAGAATATCGAATTAAGCAACCACATTGATTAATAAATACACGAGCTAATTCATCTAGTTCCCCAAATTAACTTATATCCGAGTTGGTGGATTTGAAGGTATTCATCTCAAGCTATCGAGGTACTCGAACGATAAAATAATTTTGATTGAGCTTTGTAGACAGTTAAGTGATGCACATAATAAATGCACCATCCAACACATTGCTAGAATAAATTTTCCTATTGGTCTTGGTTATTTCATTTACAAATCAACCAAAGATGCTTCTAATATAGAGAAATCAATGGCAGATTTATTGATGCAACCACACACAAAAAGCCTTGATCTTGATAGCAAGGACTTCGTGAAGAACAATCTCAGATTAGGTGTTGGCTATATACACATCCCATAAGTTGAAGATTACTAGGAGGACTGTGAATATGATTTTGAAGTCAAAAAAATGGATTTGTCAAGGATGACCTTAGATCATATGAAAGCTTTCAGCTTTGAATGGTACACTAGAGATATTGATGATGATGGCATTGATCTTATTGACAAAATTTTCAATGTTCAAATATATCTCACAAAAATACCCACAATAAATTGGTCAATTAAATAATTAACAAATATTATGGAATGCACAAAAATTATGTTAATCAGGTCAAGAGCTTGGTAGAATATGAAAAAATAATTATGTGTTCATAAGCTCTTCCAAAGGTGACGGAGGCTCGAAGGGATAAAAACAAACTTCTTTTGCCTTAACCACTCAATCCTATGGAACTAAGATATTCTTGAGAAAAACTAGTTCAGTTAAAAGTGAAGGAGGAGATGAAGAAGATATTGAAAAAGATAAGCTTCAAAAGCAAATATGTGAAGACAATATAATAAGGGAAAAACTTCATTTCAAAAATCCTCCTCCACCTACTGCTACAAATATCATGCAAAATATTGACCCTTCATTACTAATTGACAACACCACTTAATAATTGTTAGCTTCTGATTTAGGTGATGTGCCTTACACTATTGCCACATCTTCCATGAATCCGCTAGTGCTTTCTCCACTTCAATATCCTCCCCACATTTCCACTCCTCCTCATACACCATCTTCACCTCTGGCTCCATCCTCACGTCCACCTCCTATTAATCCTACTCACCAAGTTGTTGCACCTCAACAACCTATTGATCCTATAACCACTCTTATCCTACCACTACAACCAACTTCTTCATTGGCTCATTTTTTGTTCTTTAGCACTCAATTAATAACACCTTAATGAGATGCATCTTATTCATGGATGCAACAATTAGTAAGAAAAATCAAATCTACAGTTAAACCTTTATGTTGTTGCCAACCTTGTGCAAAGTCCTTCAAAGAAGAAAAAGGTGAAAACTATTTCAAGGTTGATGATTGCTTCTTCAGGAGCACAATCTGTGGAAATTGCTCAACCTCTTGTGGAGAGAAATCAAGACGAGATGACATCGGTCAATTACAAACACAATAAGATAGACTGTGGAGAGTCCACCCCTAAAGGTAACATTCATAAATTCAAAGTGTCCAAAATTAAAATGATTCTAATAACATAGGAAGGAATATAAACACAAGAACAATTAGAGAAAATGGACATATGCTTTCAGCTTACATCAAGTAAAATTTGAGTATAGTAGAGACTTATCAAAAGGCAGCCACTGTATCAACAATCACTACACCAAGATCAACTCCTGTGGTAGAAGTTGGTCAATAAATGGTTGCCAAAATATGTAAGTACAACAACCAAGGTAAAGTGATGGGGTCTTAGGTGTAGCAATTGCTCATTGATGGCACAAAATTTCTCTATGAGAATCAAAAGGCCTATGACTGGGTCAATTCTTGGCAAGAAAATATTGAAGATGAAATTCCAGCTACCAAGAAATAATTTGGTATATGGAAAGGCTTAATTAGAGACTTACAAGATATGTTTGATATGGATGAAAATGTGTTGGTCTCTGAAGGCATTTTTGACAAGGCTAAAGACAACTAGTCACACTTGTGGGCTCATTATGTAGACTAGAAGATTCATACTCTAAAGGAGGCACTAACAGATCTACAAAATCATGGGAAAATTTGTGATAAAATGAAATATAAAGTATGTGCAAATGTTTGGGTTGTTCATTATGACTTGTTGAGTGAAGATTAATAAAAAATACATGTAACTACTAAGTTAAAAGAACAATTCCAAAAGATAGTGAAGAAGAACTATTCAAGATAGACACATACAACATGGAGACTCTGAATAAACTAAGTGATATGCATTGCACTCTTAAATATTTAAACATGAGCCTTCCAAATCTCTTTAAAAGGATTGAAAAAGAGATAAATGCATCCTATGCTTGGCTTACTTGTCTAGCACATACCATTGTCCCTGTGCGAGAAGAAATTATGTAAGCTATACAAAAATTTAGAATCTACAAGCTCAAGTCTTCAAAAGTAAAAGAACCAAGTCAAGCTACTAAATTTCACACTTCATAGCAAGAGAAATATTCACTCTCTAGACACTCTACATGATTTTATCTCTCTACTTTTATTTTTATTCATTGTACATTTTCCTCAAACTGTAAATGACTTAAAAGTTTGTGTTCCTCTTTTTGAAAATCATGAATGGAGAAAGTAAAAGTAAAATAGCAATGTTACCACTAAAATATGGTTATAAGGTGGTTATAAGGTAGTAATGGGGTGGTTATGCTATCATAACATATAAATATGAGTCATAATCATTGTAAAAATACTTTTTGACTTTGTAAGCAATTTTTTTACAAAAGAGAAATAAATAAACTATGTATAACTCTAAAGAATCAATACAAATGAATTTTACAGGACTTTATGTTGCAAAAATATTTTGAATGAATGGTATGTGTATGTGTATTAATTCATTATGATTCTTTCTCTTTCTATTATGTAAAAATGTTGATGTTGGATTTTCAAAGATTTAATATTCTTAGTGTAGAAATCTATAAAAATCTTCATTAGAAATTTTGAATCAAGGAAATCTTGAAGGTAAAAATAAAACTTGATGTTTATTTTCAATGAGAAAACATGGTTCTTTTGTGGTTTTTCAAGTCATTAAATATTTCTAGTGTATGCATTTCATTCTTATGTTCTAATTACGTCTTTCTCTCTTCATTTTAATGAGAAAGGTTTCCACTATTGACATACATATTCCAGGTTGTTCAAGCAGTTTTACATGTTTAATCTGCTGTGATTATCTCATTTCCTCTTCCATTCTTCCTTTCTCCTTCCTTCCTAATAATTCTCCTCATTTTTATTTTATTACCTTTTTGTACTTTCACAGTAAAAGAATAAAAAACCCTCAAGAAAACTTTTTTATTGTAAATACTTTTATTTCTTGCATTTTCCTTGTTTTCAATAAAGGTAGCTTCCCCTGAAAATAGAAGAGGGTCTTTGTCCCACACACTGTTGACTGAAACTCATCCAAATATTAGCCTTGGAATTTTTTCAGCCAATAATTTTTGGCACCCATCATGGGGCACTTTTTGTGCCTTTATGCAACCCATAAAAATCCATAATTTTCTCTGTATGAAACCAAGTCTTAATTCACCAACCAGGACTTGATTAGATATAGGGTGTGCAAATAAATATTTATTATGATCTCTGACAACTTACTTGGGATAACACAGTGAATTAATTTCATTTTCAGAGAGTTGAAACAATGTTAAATGAGGAAGAAGACCATGCTAATCTTGCCCAAAGAATTGCTACACTTATTGCTAGAAGATAACTTGGATAAATTATAATAAGAGTAGTTCACATAGCTCCTTAAGCACCACATGTTCCTAGGAATTAAAATTCCTACATGACCATCTCTAAAGTTCACACAATTGTTTATAGAGCAAATCTTCATTTGGTGTGAAAAAACACGAAGATATCACTTTAGACTTGTGAGCATTTACGTGGGATAACAAAAATAATATTGTGTAGTTTCAAAGTGTTATAGAAGTATTATAAGAAGAATACAAATATCATGTAGAACTTGTATAGAGAGACAAAATACTCGCCACATGAAGAATATAATCAAGAATATTAGTTTGTGGAACTATTCACTTTCAACCTGTTCCCGAACAATGATAATTTTATTTCAAGTTGGCATAAATAAGCTTCACTAGAGAAAGTAAAATTGAAGGTAATACAAACCCTTTATTTCATTTTCAAGAAAGTTTTTATTTTAAACTAAGTCCTGAGAAAAGAACAAAGATAAAGAAATCAATGAGTCTACCTTTAAATCCTAAGAAAAGTAAATAAGCAAAGGGTGGTTCCATAGTGAGTCAGGTACTTGTCCTTTCTGAGACTCCTCTAATTTTACAGGTGTATTTTAAAAATATGTTGTACCATAGGGAAACATAGTAGGGCCATTGGCTCTAGGTCAACTACATGAATTTCCTAGAGGTTCAAGGAAGAATTTTCCCACGCTTTTTTGTAATGAAAAACAACACCCTGATGAGCACATCGTTGCATTCTTCGCTAGGTGTGGAATCCTTGGAGTTAAACACGAGGATATTTTAGTTTAATTATTCATATAAAATCTCAAAGATGGAGTAGCCAATTTGTTTTATCACCTTGCTCATGGTTATATTAACAACTGGAATGCTATGAAATCCAAATTTGAAAGCGAGTTCAAACCAATTGAAGATGCACATGCATTACTCATGTTCCTGACTAAAATTAAGAAGCATATGAGTCTATGAGGGATTTATTAACAAAGTTTAACAATATGTTCAAAAAATACCAATAACCAAACCAATACCTAAAAATAAAAACTGCTTATTCATTAATGCTTAATTCGCTGAGGTTGGATTTGTTGAGTATGATGCCAATGTCAGCATTTGATTTTTGGTGTTATAGTAAGATTTATTGGTGTTTTATTAGTTTATGAGAATTATTTAATATATTTTTGTCCTAGATTAATTGTTTTGTTAATTTTAAACACTTTTCAAGAACTTCCTAAAAAATAGCTAGAAGTGCCAATTTAGAATCAAATTCAATGAATGTGTACTTAACCAAGCTCAAATATTTATCCATATACTTACAAGAGACGGGGCACACTTTCTAAATCTTAGGTAATTAAATTTAATCTTATTTTAGTTACTTTCATACTTTATAGGGATTTGCAGAATCTAACTTGTCTAGTGTACATGAGTTGTTTACTTGCTAAGAAAGGTTTCTTGCATGTTGATTGTATCTTATCAATGAGTTAAAATTATTTTATTGAGTCTAATTTCACTTATATCAGAGTCTATTTTTAGTTTACTTAGTTGTTAATTAAAGGTTTTGATTTAACTTTCACTTTATATTTTTTCTTGTCATGCAAGTTTTTTGTAATTGACTTGTTTTAACCTTTATTATTAACAAAAGATTGTGCATAACACAATAATTATTATTGGAAATTATTGTTGCATATATTTATCTCTAATTTTTTATTTTTCGTATTCACAAAATGAAACCAACAAGCTTATGTATTCTAATTTGAAGTGAGTGGGCGGTGGGGGATGGGGGCAAGGGAGGTGCTGCCATTCTATTGGAGGTGCCCATATCCCATATAGATATATGGGATGGCACCCCTATCTATATATCTGGGATAAGAGATACTCACAATATATATAGATAGGAGAGAAACCCCCTATATATGCCAATGAGTGCATACATAAATAGGACCATGACAAATTTCACCCTATTTATTTTGTCTAAATTGGAGACAAAATAAAAATAAATAGGGCTTTGGCTTAGATTGGTGGCTCAGATCAGGTAGATCTAATCCATAGTGAACTGAGAAAAGGGGGACTACAGAGGGAAGCCGAACGAATGTCAGTTGATCAAGATAAGATATATATAGGGAGGGCCAAAAAAACTCTATCTTGGGCCAAGAAATAGATATTTGGGGGGCTCCGATCAAGATAAGATTAGGCAGAGGTAACCCTATATAGAGAGGGGGAAATTATATACTTTGGGGGTACCAGAAAATATATACCATGGGGTGGGGACTCCAGATTATGCACCCTAAATATCATATCTAAACTCAATGCCCCATAGAGAATATATACCCAAAGCCAATGCTAATGAGAATCTCTCAACCTCTTAGTCAGAGGTCTATAAGGCGTGCCCCATATCTCATATCTAGATAGGGGCCTTCCAAATAGATAGGGACGGCCGAGTGCCATCTCCTATTTTCATCTATATGGCTATATATGGGGTGGGGGGGGTGCCACCCTATCCATTATATAATAGAATATATATCTGTGGGGTGCCACCATATCCACTACATAATATAATAGAATATATGGGGGGTGCCAAAAAAATAGATATAGATTGTGGGGATTACAATTTATCAAGGTAATCCACATTGATATAATTAGAGAAGGGGACCTACCACAATAACATAATGACTTAAATAATCAACTCATTTTCCAAGTAAATTTTCATGAAATCTTCCTTCTTTGCCTTGGATGAAATCTGATAACGAATTGAGTTTTAGTGGTTTTAGAGTTCAATCGTACCATAGAGAGAGTGGCCCATCTAGCTATAAAAGGGACATGAATCTCCATCAATCTATTCTATTAACACTGTGTCATGTGGAGAGAGAGGAAAGAGCTGTAGTCACCCCAGAAGAGATGCTGAGAAGGGTAGTGGATTGCTTTGAGTGTCAAGAGGTAGTGAGTGGTAAAGAGCGGGGCCCCATCCCCACCACTATCTAGGGATAGGGGCCTCTCTCCTGATGAAGGTATGGGCCGAGGGGGGACCTATCAATGATTTAGAATCTCTGATGGTTTTATATAGATGTATGGCTTATGTTTGACATTCAATGTATATTTTGTCATCAATCCCACTTATGCTAATATTAAATTAATAACTAGTAATTGTGTGATAGATTGGATAATACATAGCTTGACTTTTAAATTAAATCAAAGTTGATTTACCTTCCCTCCATACATTCAAAACCTTCATTTGGTATCAAAGCCTCATTCAAGAAAGGTTTAGAAGGGTTTAAAGTCATTATCATGAGAATCATGACTTCAGTGAATTCTGCTTCTATGATTATTCCTATCTTCAAAGGTGACAACTTTTAATATTGGAGAGATCAATTGAAGAGAATACTTGTATGGAAGGGAGTTTTGAAGAATGTTCTCCATGGATACATACCGCCTAAATATTGGAATACTTTAACTCAAGATCATAAGGGGATAAAAAATAATGAAGAAAAGGTTGATGCATAAGCTTTCTTCTATCTTCGGAGTGCCATAGACCCAAGCATCTATCCAAGACTTGCTAGATGCAAAAATTCCCATGAGGCATAAAATATCTTAGAAAATACATATCAAGGATCTATTAAGGTAAGAGAAACAAAAATCCAAACTCTTAAAATAAATTTTGAAAACTTAAGAATGCCAAATAATGAAGAAGTTAGAAAATATTGCATAAGGATAAATTACTTAGTGCATAGAATGAGGGTTTATGGAGAAATTATATAAGATAGTGTCATAGTAAGGAAAAATTTGAAATCTTTGATGAAAAAAATGGATTCATATTTTGTTCATTTTTGAAAATTTTAAGGACATGAACACTATAAGTATTGATGAGTTAATGGGTCCTCTCTTGTCCCATGATGATAAGATGATACTATATGTTGGCTATCTAGAAAATGATCTAGAACATTTACTTGAAACCATGGCAAAAATTTCAATGCCCAAAGAGAAAAATCAAAATCAAGGGATTTCAATAAACTCAAATTTAAAGGGGAAAGCTAAAGCTAATTTTATAGGTAAAACTAAAATAAACCTTACTTCTCATTACTGAAAAAACCCATGACACTTTATAAAAGATTTACATGATACTGACAACTAATAATCAAGTTAATCAAGATGATGAAGAGAATCCATTCCAAGCTGAATAAAGTGAGAAGAAAATCCACTCAGATTATTATCTCACATGTATTTTGGGAGTAGAGGATGGAAATAATTTTTTGTCTCTTGATTCAGGGTTCTCAATTCATTTGACAAGTCAGAAAGATGGTTTCAATAAGTTAGATGATTCCTTCAAAAGCCAAGTGCAGGGAGATGGAAAGTCCATCCAAGTTGAAGGAAAGGGAAACATTAAAATCACCACAAGTTTAGAGGATATAAGTGAAGTGAGGTAGCCTATTGAAGTTGATTTTGAGGGCTTACAAATTCCTACACATGTTTCTAGTTCAAAACCAAGTGTAGTAAATTGCACTTGATCCATGATAGACAATCTATCTAGTGAATCTGGTAGCCAAAGTGCATCCACTAGTGTCTAGAGTTTCCATCACCTCTGAAATATGCCAAACAAAAGAGAAACTATTAGATACCTATTCCAAAATTGCCATAAATCATACTTTCAAAATTGAAAAAAAAAAAAATCAAATTAACTACTTAATCGACCATGCACAACACTACATCGAATCTTTTGTCATCTTCCTAACTATATTAGCCATGTACAAAATTACATTGGCCATCTATTACATTCACCACTATCAGCCATGTAACTAGACTACATCAACCCTGTCATAATTTAGACTATATCAACCTTTATATACCATATCAACGCTTTTTACACACTATATCAACCACTTGAGAAAATCATCTCATTTCAACTAAATTAGCATGGATGATACCATCTTATTTCTACGTTGATTTTTCTCTAAATTGTCATAAATATCCTTGACCTATTTTATGACATTTTGTTTCCTACATGTTTCCCATTCTAATTCCTAATCTATTACTACACTTTTTGGAGAAAATTATGTTACACGAATTTTCATCGACATCTACTTTTCCTAATTTAGTATATTTTAATTCCAAAAGGTTACAAATTAGTAATAAATACACCCATACCTCAACTATGCCAACTACCATTTCAATCCATCCTCCAACTCATCCACCTCCTCGAGCTTGGGCCATCGTATCTTTCTTTGTTAAATTAGTATACATAATGCTCTAATGTCTAATAATAGAAAATATGCAAACAAATAGTAATTGATCCATTTTATAGTAAAATTTCAAATATTTTAAACCTTTAATTATTTACCAATAAATTTTGTAGTTTGCTCATTAATTTATTTTTCTATGTCCTTTACATAAATAAAAAAAAGCTCTAGGATCCTCACAAAGTAGAGAATTATTCAGTGCTAGCTCCAT
The DNA here is from genome assembly GCA_037957365.1 of Torreya grandis. Classification (NCBI taxonomy): domain Eukaryota; kingdom Viridiplantae; phylum Streptophyta; class Pinopsida; order Cupressales; family Taxaceae; genus Torreya; species Torreya grandis. The sequence goes on from JARHVA010000043.1 coordinate 1,631,708, forward strand.
ATTTTTTCAAAAATTTCAAATTTTATCTTATATTTTAGGTTCAACTCTTGTTCTACACACTAGATGACTCTCTTCAACTGCTTCACATGCAACTTATCTTTCATGTCAACAAGGTAATTGAAGGTATGCAGTAACAAAATTATTTACTTTCATTTATTTTCTACTTTCAACTTTAATTTGATAGCTTAGTTAGTGTGTTACTATTTTCTTTCTCAAAACACCATCCCATGTTACACTCTAGTGACACATGATGAGATTTGAGTGGGGCACATGTATACACATAATATTATTAAAATTTATCATTTACTGATGTTGTCTCTTTGACATCATCCTGTTGAGTTTTAATATCTCTAAGTACATGCCTTAAAGGGTGCACTAGGAAAGGGTTGGGCAGACTGATGGTGTTTTGTGAGAGATATTGTTGTTTATCTATTATACTTATATCCACTACACTTCCCATAGATTTAATCCCCTAAGCAATCTTTCTCCTAATAACCCCTAACGAAACTATGACCCATATTTTCCAAATATATCAACTCAGGTCAATGTAGTATATGTTGTCTCTCACCAAAATTCAAACTAGGTCAGCCTAGGTTGATGTAGTATGAAAGTCATGATACATGCTTCATAACTAGGTTGGCCTAGGCCTACCTAGTTTATATTTAAACAATAACTTCTAAACTACATCGAGGCAGGTCAATTTATCGGTTAAAATTCTAGAAAAGGTTAGGATCATCTGTCACTATACATACAAGTCCTATTTCAATCCAATAGAGAGGAACATTCATTTTCCACACTATTATTGCTTGTAATTCTGTTTAAGTCTACATTAGGAGAAGCCATTGCTTAGATTTTCTTTGGAGGGAAAAATTTGTCTTGTGGAGTCTTGGAAGCAATAGGAGTCCTTTTAGCCTAGAGCTTTAATCAACCATTAAGATCTTTATAAACACAATAATCTCTTGAAAAGCACCATCCATTTACCTACCAATTTCCTAGTGCACCCTTTAAGGCATGCACTTAGAGAGATTGAAACTCAATAGGTTGCTACAAGAAAGAAAGTGTCAGTAATTGATAAAGTTAAAAAATATTATGTGTATAAAGTATCAACCAAGGGAGACTCAATACGGGATTTGGAATGCTTGTTAGTGTAATCATTTTATACTTTGCTATCCAATTACTCCACCTTAGTTACATGCTTGCAGATGTTTCCCTTGGTAGACCATGGACAATCACAAGCATGGAAATATAACCCAAACTTGGTGAAAATGTACCAAGTCCCCTTTTTTGATTGGCTCCTTACCTTATAATTTTCCTTCACATGGAAATACATATCAAGTATTTCACTATCCCTCTCAAAAAACATTACAAGATGCATATACTTTTAAAAATCAAAATAAACCTAAAAATATTTAACATGCACATGTATTTGTAGTATGATTCAACCCTTTTCAAATGGTGGAAATCAATCAATTAGTCCGACTATTACATTTTTTGTAGTGGTCTATATAAAATATGATTTTGATGTAGCAATGGTAAGACTCAATGGTTGCATTGTTGTGTTGGTCTGCATGATTGAGATGATGGAAATTTTTGGCCCACATAACTACAACATAATTTAAATTAGTTATACATCAGCAAAATATTCTAGATTGGAAAAATATGTATACAATAAAATAGTACTTAGACAATGAACTCACTAATTATGTTGTCACTTTGGGACCATGTCTTGTTTAAATATGCCATGAACTCTCTGCATGAAACCTAGTCTCAAAATCATCAATGACATTATATATTTGATTATCCACCTTGCCAATTGCATGCAATATTTTTCAAAGTCTATCAAACATCTACATATCAACCTCCCTATAAGAGGTGTACCTATAGACATTCTTCAACCATGCCCTTCTCACATTGAAAATATAAAGGAGGACATGAAAATTAAAGACATTCATGCATCCCCTCAACAAATTATAATATTTAAAACATAATTTAATGTAAAAAAATTACTTTAATCTTCCAAACATACTCTTCAATGTAGTTACTACATATGAAGTAATAATAAAATCCCCTATTAACTTGCCTTTTTGCATCAAATTCAACAACTACATCATTTTATTGATATTTAATTGAGGGTTGAAAGGGGACCCTCACCCGCAGTACATATTGAGTAAAAAACCTCATTTTCCTCAGATAAAATTCATGAGACAATGAGAATTATATAACTGACATTACTGGTCTATGCCAAAAAGTGATCAAGTAATACAGTGGCACCATTTAATCCAAAAAGAGCACAAACCATGTAGGAACTAGTATATATCAAATTGACAGAAGGCCAAAAAACTCAAAAACCAACCAAACTTGTTGAGAACAAAGAAAGGGCTGTTGAGCTACATCCCCTATGAGAGGCCTCCCAATTCTCCTCTGGCACCAAAGAGCTAACTAGGACACGAATAGAACCATTTACCACCACCCTTTCCTTTGCTGCTACTCCCAACACACATAAGACCACATCAACACTAGACTCCATCACACACCTTGACATCTAGCCTGATCCATTCCTAATAATTGTTGCCTCTTTATTACCCAACAAAGCTTCCTTGATGTTTGAACCCCACACAAGAAGTGGAAAATCCCTTCCACCCCCTAAGAGCCTAGCCATAAGACAAGATGCATTTTTCACACATGCACAGGAATGAAGAGCCAATACTATCCCCAATAATGGGAGTCGGCCCCTCACAGCCGTAACATCCACCATCGAGATTCACCTTCTTATATGCACTGGTGACTTATTGACCCACTAAATTTATTCAACAAAACCCAAGCATTATTTCAAATGATCCTCTAACTCCTTGAAAACATAAAGGGGTATAAAGCTAAATTTTTCCCTACCTAAGAGTGGGATATCGACTTGGATTTTAAGAGGGAAACTTAAAATAACTTTTGCTAACCCCAATCGATACCATGGCCTAATCAACCCTTCTACAACTGACTTAACAAGTTTTTTTCTTGCATGACTAACATAGAATTACCAAGAAAGAGTGACACCATATTCGAATTCACCTTGACCCAAGCCTTTAAAGGATATATCTCAATGCTCTGAGCCCACCCTCAAAAATTACTTACTCAAAGCTAGCTGCATGAACTAGTCCATTGATCAAAATGTGCAAGCTTGTCATCAAGGATCTTCTCAATATCTGTAAATATTCCAAATGTAAAGCACATGAGTAAGGCAAAGGGAAAAATAATGTAACCTTAATCCCAACTTGCCATGAGCCATTCACTCAATGAGCCCATAGTATTGAGTGTGGTATAACCATTAATGATTAAATCCACCAAAATGAAAAAACAACCAATTATACCATGTGACACTCCATAAAATTGGATGCAAAGGGGGAGACATAGGCCACACTCCCTAAGAGTTGTCACTAACAAAGTCTTCAACCTGCTCAATACCTTGATTTACTAAAAAATCCACTTTAAATTTTACTTCTTGGTAGCAATGATTAGTTTTCTAGAGTGAAAAAGAACTCAGATTGTCCAAGGTCTACCCTAATATATTATCAATGTGTCATGCACATGCATGTCTATTGCCTAGATCTTGTATTAAGACCATGGAGTCCCCTTCAATAATCACCTTATAGATGTTACACTGAACCACCAAATTGATCCCCAAAGACAACACTTGGGCCTTCGCTTCATTATTGGTCTCATCAATTAATTTTAACGATGTTGTTCAAATCAAAGAGCTAGTGCAATCCTGGATTATATACCCTACCCTTGAGGCTCTAGGATTTCCTTGGGTTGCCTTGTCAAAATTGAGTTTGAAGACTCCTGAGGGAAGGTGGAATCTGATTTGCATTATTCACCCTATGAGCCTTATCACCAAATATCCTTGACCCATTAACAGGGGCAAAAACTACATCATTAATGTTGAATACATTAATTTTCTAATTTGGGTGAAGTACTTTTCCATGTCTATACACTTATCTTAACCAAGTATTAATGTCACACACCCTATTTATAGAAGAAATAACCCATGCAACAAGTGTTACACCTTACTTCTCATCAAAGACCATCAATTTATATAACTAGTACTATGATAATGAGTGGAATGATTATATTAGAAATTTTAGCCAATATTAGTATAATATTAGATTAATTCCAACTTTAGAAATGTATATAACTTTGTTGGACCCCAAATTTTGACTAAGTATTTTGGCTTTTAGTGTAGAAACAACATGATGTGAGAGGAACATGGCATAGGAAGACCATGGTGTAGAGCTAGCATGGCACAGGAAGACCATGGCACAAAACCAACATGGTGCAAAAGGACAATGTTATAGAAGATAACAACATGAGAAGACCCAATAAAAGATGAAACATAACTATGGATAACTTGAGAGCATAGGACTTAGTGCAATAGTGAAATACTTGGGGAGCGCAAGGGAAGTAGGAAACAGTTGAGGAATGATTCTCAAGGCCAGACTAGATTTTAATTACCACACAAGTTTCACACTAGCCCACACAAAGAAGTACATTTGGCAGCAAGGATCTAACATCAAAAAATAATATATGGGGCATAAAGGCCCATGTCCTTAGGATAAAACAAGTAAACGATTGCCATAACTCTTAGTTTACTGGAGATCATTGGTCAATCACCTAATTGTCATTAATAATGTAACTACTTGGTTAGGGAGAAACAAGTATAATTAACCCTATGTAGAGATGTGTAAGGTGTCTAAACATTGGTATTATGTAACAAATCCTTATGGTAATATTAGAATTATGGAAGTTACAATCAATTTTGGTATTATGTTTCAGTTGATTGATAGTTAAAACATTCATAATGGGTTTGCATTGAGTAATATGTGGCTTATAATTGACTATGAGATTTATATAATATGTATTGTATGATCTTATGTAATCAACACTTTGAGCTTCATGACACTTATCTTCGTGTTCTTGTTTATTTGCATTGATGAGACAAGGTCCACAGTCATGTATTTCCTTTTCTGTGTAATCACTAATTATATATATGACCAAACTCAAGTTTGGGTGAGCACGCAAGAGCTTAGTATTGCATAAAAATCTAGCGCATATGCTTGTTAGAACTAGACAATTAAGTGCCTTAAGGAAAACATGATAGAAAATTACCCAACATTTTGGTTTCGTTACTAAGATCCATAGTGCTTGCTACATAGTAATGGAAAATGATTGAATGTTTATCCTTTGAAAGTATTGAACAATCAATTGCCGAGGTCAAGGATAATTTTGTGATTCCCTATCTTGAACTAGGAGTTTTTGCATGTGCATGGGTGGAGCAACATCTCTACAACTCATTATATGAAACCTTCTTTTTCAAAGTCCCTATTCATTTGTATGTTTGGCTCTCTGCCTATGCTCAAGACTGATCACAAATTTTTGGAAGGAGGTAAGATTAGATGATAGAACATCAAAGGGATTTATCATATTTGGTAACACCATGGATACCAACTATTAATATCTAGTAGAGAGGGGTGTTGAATAAATAGATCTTGGAATATGTTGTAACCACTTACTCTTGTCCAGAAGAAGCTAAGTTCTAGTTTCTCTGAGAACCATGTGGTCAGTATGTTAGACACTTTCCACTAGAGGTAAAGAAGGTATTTATTGATTCGAGACTTGAAACTTCACCTATGGAGGGATAAATCCATCCTTGCATGAGCCACACAATTGGGAGGGGAATGCAGAGGTGTTGGTAAAGATTTTTTGGTTTAGAATGGTAGCTAGTCAGTGGGAATTATGAAAGTGTAAATATAATGAAGCTTGACAGAGGATTATATTTAGAAGTGGAGTAGGTAGGGAATGAGAAGACATAGGAAGTGATGCTAGGATCTATAGGGAAACATAAAGGTACAAGAGGACTCACCAACTTTCAAATCATCACCAATGCTAGTTTTATCATAAGAGGGAGAAACTAGCCGAACAGAAGATACTGAAGAACCACATTTGAACCAACCCAATTCCCCAACCATGGTGCACACTCATGCTTTTGAGATAGACAGTTTAATCATACATAACTAGGATAAAAATAGTATAGAGTCAGAAACTAATCCTACAAGAGAAATTATAGTTGAGCCAACCTTAAGTCATAATGAATTGACACTTTTTCTTCCCTTACAAGGAAATTTCATGGCCCAACTTTGTATGCCTAGCAGGCCTGACATTAATTATGGGAAAAGTATTGGTCCAAGTATTATTAATCAATCTATTACTATGCCCAACGTCTCAGGTGTTTCTATTGGAGGCACGTGAAGAGGACTAGGAGGTGGAACATGAGGAAGTGGTGGATTTCCACCTCCAGGAGTAGGAGTTGGGGGTTCTCCACAACCACCGTCACAAGTACCTCAACTATGAATGGTGTATTATGAAATGTTGCTTCATTTACCTAAATATTAGGGTGTGGAGAATGCTACAAATCATGTTCACAAGTGTAAACTCATTTGGAGGGTGCGTGGTATAACTTCTTTTGAGCAAAAGGCCACACAATTTACAACCACTCTTCTAGAGAGAACAAACAAGTGGTATAGGAAGTTTGACCCTCAAAAAGTGGTAATTGAATATGAAAAAATCAAGATGACATTTCTTCAATAATATTATATTCCTAAATTTTAGCAATAAAGTATTGCTACAATAAAAGATATAAAATAAGAGCTCACTGAAAGTGTATGTGAGTATGATGCACAATTCAAAAGAGTATTGTCTAAGCTTTCATTTGAGATTAATGTTTCTCAACATGCCCAATTGATTATGGGAGGATTTTTACTTCCCTTTAGATGAACGCTCTCTCAAAGGACCTTTGCCAACCCACACAAGGCCCTAAAAGTTTCCCTCCACACTAAAGTTGTTGGCAGTATTGACATTGGGATCCGTCCTTTTAGGGAATCTCAAATAGCTTCCATGGCATCATAAATAGAAAAGTTGACTATAAAAAATGTGTATGACACTCATAATGGTCTTTGGTGTACTGATTATGAGTTTGAAGGTCATAATAGAAGCAACTACCTTCGTAAGAATATTCATGTTTTACTAAAGCAGTGGTGTGAATTTGCCATGAAGAGCATGATATATGCTATTATCCACTCTTATAATGTGCTACACATTCTAAAGTATCTAAATATTGAAAGATATGTGATGCTTATACCCATGACACAAATGACTATTGACTGATCAATGATATACATGAGGGATGCACACAAGGAACGCATCAAATTTCCATCTCAAATAATCAAGATAATGGTGGATATCATTGACAAGGTTGAGGATAGGGATGAGGAGGTGGCCATTTTCCACCATGAACATGTTATAAATGTGTATCTCTAGATCAGTATCAGTGAGATTGTCTAGTCTATCCAACATGTGCTTTTTGTAAAAAGGATCATCATTTGGAAGAATGCCCTGATTTGTACATAGCCATCACTAAAGAAAGAAATGAAAATGGTGTTAGTATGATTCACTTTGAGAAATCTCACTGACGACTGCATTCTATCACTCCAATGTTCTGACAAGTTAATATCACTACATGCATTAGAGGACAATTTCAATCTACATCTATTCCACCTATTGAGAAGATACAATGTGAAGAGCCTCATGTAATGAAGTATCCTGATGCTTAACAATATAAAGACATGCTACATGATACTATGACATTGGTATGAGATCTACGAGGGGAAATTCAATTTCTTAAGGATTGAGAATCCACCCAACATGTTGATCTAAAAAAGGCTATGGAACCTCAAAATGTGGTGCAAGATGATTTTCAAGAACTTTGCAAGCACATGTTAGATGAAGACATTGTCCCACAATTGATTAATTAGATTAAAAATATTTTACCAAGGCCAACTAATGATCAACCTCATTTGTTTAGGCTAATTGAATATCATTAATTGAATCATACTCAGAAATAAGATACTCTTATTCTTTCTAACCCTCAAGAGGACAAGGAAATACTGGTGAATGCTGCCATCAATGGTTCAATGATTCAAGATATTTTGGTCAATACACCACTGAGTTCAATATCCTCATAAAGGATGCATGGCACAAAATGGCTAGTCCTACATTACAACCATTACCTCATGTATTATTCGTGACTAATAAAACCCATGCTCTACCAATTGGCATTCTTAAGAATACAACTATCAATATCCTTGGGGTACCTTTCAAAGCTGATTTTGAAGTTCTTGAGTTGGCTGAAGCTAATGATTTTATAGATTTATTGGGTCCACCTTGATGCTATGCAAACAATGTAGACTTAAGCTTCAAAAATCACTACATCAGTTTTGAAAATGTTGATCAATACATCATTATCCTATTGGATCAAGCACATGGGCCCCCATATGTAGAACTTATTAGCGTAGATGAAAATATTAACCACACATACAACATCACAACCAAAGATGGTGACCATCATGATCCTACTCCTGATGGCATCCTCTAATGGATAAACACATAATCCTTTTTTGATATTATAATTAATGCTTGTAATTGTTGGCCCATGGTGATTATGACCTCACTGAAAGAGTGTGTGGTGTCATTAGCAATTCTGAGAGCATTCTATGCCCATACCACAAATGCCACAAATTTATTCACCTTATTATCAGACAAGTCATACGAGGACCAGTTATGGCTACACCACTAGAGATACTTGATGAAGCTCCTCATTTTCATGGGCAAATGGAGGTCTGTGACTTTATCCAATGACTTCAATCCTTATATGAATCTAATGTTGATTGTATGCCTCCACTAATTCACCTTTTTGATGGCATGAATATAAGGTGGTGGCAAACCCATAATTAATGACTTCTTCATTAGGATCAAGTATGCTTTGATTTACATCATCAATTTCATCATGACAACCACATCTAAGGTACAATCAGCTATAACAGAGTCCAAGCACCCAAACCACACAAAAGCTTGTGAAACCATGTGGAGGGCTGAGAATCCTTTTTACCAGAGTACCTATGTGTACATGTTTTTTATGAAACCTTACGTACTTGGGATGAAGCATGGTATGTTCAAGAAGAATGACATTTGGGTACCCATTTTTGGCATTTGTAGAAACATAACATGATCTCGGTGTTGTCTTACTCATCTCCAAGGATGCATTTGCACCTCACTCTTCAAGCCATGTATAAAGCAGTTGTTGGTGACCTTAGTACCATCAAAGATTGGGTACAACATATACATAATGTAACAAAAGAAGGCTCGGTCCTCTTGTTGGCATGTTGTTATCATTGATGTCAAAAGGGTGCATCATGTAAAGGCATAATGGTCATTGATGTCAAAGGTGTGTTTGGTCAAGTGCTGGAACATGGTCATGGCATAAAGAGAGTGTTGATTAGTGAGTGAGTATTGTGGATATGAGTAGCCTATTGAGAGTGTGGTCTTATTTAGTAGCATGATGATGTCAAAAGTGATTAGTGATCAAGGTTCATGTTGTCATTAATGTTGCATTTTGTGAGGTTTGGTGTCAAAGGTATTCATGTGTATGGAAGAGAGATGTCAAGTCATATGAAGCTTGGTCATATGGTTTTAGGTATGTATGAGGCTATGGAAGATTATTGTCATCACAAAAATAATGGTGCAGTGATATGATTGTGTTGTGATGTCTTATGTCTACTTATTTGATGTTTTATTTAGGTCATGACATAGAAGGAACAAGTCAAGGTGTCAAGTACATTGGAAGCTTGAACCTAGTCATGGCATGGTGAAGCTATGAGCTGGTGGCATGATGAGGTAAATGAAATCAGGCATGTGAGAGGTTTTGAATATTATTTTAGCATGTAATTAAGGTGCATAAGCATCCATGAGAGTCTTAGCGTGAACTAACATGGGTAGGTCCTTCAGTCTTGGTCTACATCTAGACCATTATTTAGCCTTGGCAAGCCTAATGATGCATGAGGATCAGATTTCAAGGAAAATTTGTGAAGGAGAGCATGGATAGAGGTAAGTAAAGTTATTTTAGGAGTGATCATGGAGTATGATGTTATGTTTTGCAGGATAAGGCATGGAAAGTGGTTTTGAGATCTCTCGAGTGCACATAATGAAAGTATGGAAACTTGAGAAGGACTTTTAGGCATTCGTTAGCACATGTAACATCTACATGGGGAGCTTGAATTGTTAAGGAGAGATAGGGAAGGGTACTAGATAATATCTACATGAATTGGTTTCTAATTTGAGGGGCCGTCTTTTATGAATAATCATTAACACCAAAACTTGTGTTAAACCTCTCTAAAACCCTAATAAGGACCCAATGTGAAAGATATTGTTCAAAATAGCTTAGAATGGAATGAAATGATTAGGAAACTTATTGAATCTTGTATTGGATTCTCTTAGGCACCTCTAGGTGGTATTGAGTTGTTAGGTGAGTGAGAAGACCCTATAGGAAAGGGCTTGTTTGTGAAGAGTTTGTTATAATAGTCAAAATTTGACTTGGTTAAAGTAGTTAAAGTGATCAAAGAAGAATTTAGAGACCCATATTTTATGTCCATGATTGGTTTTGGATAGGTTAAAGGCTTTAGGTTTTCAAATTTGATGATCTAAGTAGGCTAGTCGCTGATATGCCTAATGAAATAAATAGTGCAAAACCCAGACAGATATGAGAAGATGAATTTTAGTGTGTTTTCATGGTAGAATGATGAAAACATGTACATGGAGATGTTTTTCAAGAATTTTATGTAACATTAATTTTTAAATAAGATTTGGAGGTTAGGAAAATAGATAAAAATGTTGAAGCCAAAATGGCTTGTCTATTTCAGTTTGGTCTGTGAGATATAAGGTCATGATATTGGTCTAAAAGACCAATATTTTGCTATTAGACCATATGATTTTTGTGTTTGAGTATGTTATGAAGATGTCAAATAATATTTTTAATGCATCATGAGTCTTTAAAAGTGTTCATACAGGTATTTGAGGTCAAATGTTTCATGACTGTGTTTTGAGTAGTCTGGTAGTTTTGAATGAGTGTTTTGATGAGTTGATATTGAAGCCTTAAGCTCTGAGTGAAAGTGTATAATGAATTTGGTAATGAACCTAAAGTCATGTAGTTTATTTATATGTATTTTTTTTATCATGTTTGATTGGCTTAAGTGTGTTTTATCTTCAGTATTGAAAGGCAAACTTTTGGTGTACATAGGCTTAATAGGATTGAGTACTACTAAGGGGTTTCATGAAGGATTTAGACCTAAAAGGTGTTATGGATATCAAATGAAGTTGGATAATGTCCATTTTTATGTTGTGTGAAATTATTGTGTCATGTATAGAGTTGTAATGTTTTCCAAGGGATCAAATGGTAACATGTTGATAAGAAGGCCTAATACAATTAGGTCTCCATGAGACCTAAATAAGGAATAAGGATTATGAGGTCTTGTGGACAAATAATTATGATTGATTCATGTTTTTAACATGTGTTAAGACCTATTATGTAATAAACCAAAGGTGGAAAGTGCATATGTCTGACCAACAGGTGTGTGAGTATGAGTCTTGTATATAAGCAAGGCATTTTAGGCCTACTTGGATAAGAAGAGAGAAAGCGAATCAATTGATAAATAATTGAGCCTAAGGAAGTTGGATAACATGTTTTAAAACCTTAAGAGAGAGTAGATAATAATTTAATGAAAATCATATAAGTGTTTTGCAGTTGAAGATCAAGGTCATAAGACCTATTCAGTCTTGAAGAGGGCCAGTTGAGCGAAGAAGCCTAGAGGCAGTTTTGAGAGAGATCAAGTGGAGTAGCGTTGAAGGAGTGATCAACATATGTTGATTATCTATTGATAGGATATAATAGTTGCATCAAAGATGTGTTATTTATGTATTATAGTAGATATAGTTCATATAGATCAGATAGAGAGTTGAGTGGAAGAGGAGAATAAAGAAGAAGGAAGTGTGATTGGCTAAATTGGTACTTGGTCAAAGAGGGAGTTGAAGCTTCCTTATAGATTGGTGCTTGCAAAATTGGTCTTGGATGAGTTGGTGCTTGGTCAGAGGGAGTTGGACTGACTTATAGGTTATTACTTTCATAAGTTTCCTTTGATTGAGTTGGTGCTTAGTCATAGGGGGTTGTAGCCTTATATTAAGTGGGTACTTGCTAAAGTCAAGTGGGTGCTTGATAAATTTGGGATTGGTGTTCCATATTGGGTTGGTACTCAACTAAATTTGATACATTGTCTTATAGGATAGTTTGTCCAAGATTATTTTTAGTGGGTTTTATTCCCCATGAGGGTTTTCCATATATGTGATGTGTTATCTTGTTTCATGCTCATGTGATTGGTTCTTAATGCATTGTTAGATCACTAAGTTACTTTGAATGATTCATGAATGTTCAAGGGTAATTGGTTAAAAGTTTTCAAAGACTAATTTACCCCTTCCTCTCAGTCATTGTGCTTTCAAAAATTGGTATCAAATCTTGGTCCTTTGAAGTAGGCCTAATAACTTGAAGGAGATCTTTGAAGCACAAACATGTCTAGTCAACAAGCACAAAGAGGTTTCTCAACCAATAAGGCTCCTCTCTTCAATAGGACTAACTATGCATTTTGGAGCATCAAAATGAAGACCTATATAATGTCTTTGGGTTATGACATATGAAAATTTGTTGTTGATGGATTCACTCCACCTTCTACACCACCAACTAACACAATAAGCAAAAAGGTAAGTGAGAACAACTCTAAAGCAATGAATGCCATTATGTGTGGTCTCTTAGAGGTAGAATTCGTAAAGGTCATACATTGTGATATAGCCAAAGGGATTTGGGAAAAGTTGTAGACCATTTATGAAGGAGACACCAAAGTCAAGTTGGTAAAGTTACAGGCCCATGGAAGGCAGTTTGAAAGTCTGAGAATGGAGGATGAAAACATTGCATCTTATCTATTAAGAGTATATGAAGTGGTAAATGTCATTAGAGGTCTAGGAGAGAAGTTGGAAGAATCAAATGTAGTTCAAAAGGTATTAATATCCCTGACATATAAGTTTGATTCAAAGCTTTCTACTATGAAAGAAATCAAAGATCTTAACATACTTCAGATGGATTAGCTTCATGGCATCTTGACTGCCTATGAAATGAGAATAAGTGATGGAAGACCTTCCAAGTAGGAAGTTGCATTCAAAGCTGAGAAAAAATCATAAGATAAGAAGGTCAAGGATGATGTTGACACAGACATTGATGATGACAATATAGAAGCCACGTTTGTCAGAAAACTAAGAAAAGGATCAAATAAGTATAAAGACAAATTACCATTCAAATTCTTTAATTATGGTAAGATTGGTCACTTGGCCTCTAACTGTCCTAAAAAGGATAAGACTGAGCATGATGAAGAACATGATGAACATCATGGTGATGATAAGAAGATGTATAAGCCTGATAAGAGCAAAAAGGGTTTTAAAAAGTATGAAGGCAAGAAAGGATCATACAAGAACAAAAGACGTTTCTATACCAAAGAAGACAGTAGTTCATTTGACATGACATAAGTACATCTGATAGTGATGATGATAGTAATGATCATGATAATAATGAAACCTTATTCATATCTATAGAAACAAACAATGAGGGTTGTTCAAATGAAAAAGTTTTATGGATGATGAAGAATCAAATGAAGAAGAGGCTAAAGTGAACCTTAAGGCATAATTGGTGAATGTTCTAGAGGAGTTGAAGTTTCAAAGAAGGAAGAATCAAAAACTTAAATCATTAGTTAAGAGTTATGAGGATCAAATCAATCTCTTTGAAGTGAGACTAAATAATAGCACCAATGAACATGAGGAGATTATCAAAAAATTATAAACTTAGATTAAGATTGTCTCTGTAAGTCTTAAGACTAAGGAGGAGAAATACATAAAATTTGGAATAGAAATGGAGTGTTTGAAGGCAGAATTGGATCAGGAAACAATCAAGTTGAAGAAACATTAGAAATTTGAAAAGAGTACTAAAATTCTTGGTGATATTTTGAGTATTGAAAAGTCTCCACATGCCAAGATACATCTTGGAGTCAAAGAAGATCAAAAAGAGAACAAGGAGAGTCAAACCTCAAAGACCTATACAAAAACACTCAAATCTAAGACTCAAAGTGATCATCAACAAGTCAAGAGTACCAACATGAAATTTAACATGAAGAGACCAATCATGCAGCCCAATGCAATGAGGTATTCCAATTATTTCAATGGTTATTATTTTGGTTGTCATATCTTTTGTCATAGATCAAGTGATTTTAGAATGGTCTCAAGGGATGAGTTATCATGGGAAAATTGGAGAAGGAGTGATTAGTCAAGAAATAAGTACAATAATGTTGTTTGATACAATTATCATAATATGGGACACATTGTAAGATTATATCCTAATAGAGTTAGAAGGCATTCAAGACTTAACAAGGTATATGGAGCTCCTAGAGTGCATAAGAAGGGTCAAACATTGGTATAAAATCCAAAGAAAGTCAGGACTGATCATATTGAGTCCAAGAGTCAAGATGGATTATTTGCTAAGGTAGAACAAGGATCAAAAGTGAAGGAATGTCAAGAATACTTGTTATCTGTAAATATTGGCAAGGCAGTCAAAGAGAATAAGAAGGATGACAAGGTGGATGAGTCGAATGCTTTAGTCAAGCCTAAGTGCATTCTAAAGAGGGATTATCAGTCTCATAATTGCATGATGGCTAAGAAGAGTGGTTTGGAGATCTACGAATCTCCTGAGTTCTTGATGTTTTGAGAGCCATATGGAAAGGAGTGACTTTATCAGGATTCATGTAGACACTCTTTTATTAGTATAAATATGAGGTTGTAGTCAAATAAAGATTCATCTCAAGAGGATTCTAAGTTGTCTGTGTTGTAAGGTATGAGTTATTTTCCTTATAGCTTGTACAAATATGACAAGGTGAAACAATTTTTTGTTAGTATGAGCATTGATTTTGGAGATCAATTCATAAGGAATCATGGTACAGAGTGCAAGTATGAGCATAGGATTGTGTCTAGATACATACATAATATGGATTAGTCTACAAGACCAATATGGTCATAAGGACAAGTTAGATGTTGTTGATAGAGCTAGAAGTGTAATGAAAGCTTGTGTAGTTGATTGGTATATGAGAGGTGAGGAAAAGGTTATTTTGTGTTTTTAACAATTGATAGCTTGATTTGTGTTAAGAGTTGATATTGGTATCAAGTTGTTTGAAGGAATTTGAGGATGGTTTAAGAGTCTTGATGACTCAAGTGATGAGCATAAGATGTGAAGACAAAGGGGGAGTCCCTAATTCTTTAGTTGGTGTTAGAAGTGGGGTAGCCTAGTGAGTGATCAAGAGTTTGATCTATATCATTCATATTAAGGACAAGGTGAGTATTCTTGTGTATATGAATTCATTTGAAGAAGGTATGCATGGAGATAGGGGGATCATGTTTCTGAGATGCTTCATAAGATTCACATGATTATGCTTGTTGAGTTATTATTGCAAAAGGTGTGATTTGAGATGTTACAGGTGTCTCTTTGTCTTTAATGTCAAAGAGGGAATCAATTGAGAAAAGGCTAGTTTGAGAAAAGAGCTAAGTTCTGGGAGAAAGTTTAGAATGGGGAGAAGTAGCTTGTTTAGAGATATTTCTGAGAGTGGTTTCCATCTTGTAAATCAAGAGGAGAGTAAGGAGTTAGGGAAAGATTTTTAGCTTTGTGTTGTGAATTGTTAAGATAATGATGTTGCATTTTGTGAGGTTTGGTGTTAAAGGTTTTTAGGTGCACAGAATAGAGATGTCAAGTCATATGAAGCTTGGTCATGTGGTTTTAGGTATGTATGAGGTTGTGGTAGATTGTTTCATCAAAAAGAGAATGGTGTAATGATATGAGTGTATTGTGATGTCTTATATCTACTTGTTTGATGTTGTATTGAGGCCATGACATGGAAGGAACATGTCAAGGTGTCAAGTGCATTGGATGTTTAAGCCTAGTCATAGCATGGTGAAGATATGAGCTAGTGGCATGATGAGGTGAGTGAACTCAAGAATGTGAGAAGTTGTGAATATTATTTGATCATGTAAGTAACATGTATAAGTATCCATGAGAGTCTCAGGGTGAGCCTATAGGGGTAGGTCCTTTAATCTTGGTATGCACATAGACCATTCTTTATCCCTACCTATCCTAATGAGGTATGAGGATCAGATTTCAAGGTGAATGTGTGAAGGAGAGAATGGATAGAGGTAATTCAATTTGTTTCAAGAGTGATCATGAAGGATGAGGTTATGGTTTTCAATAAAAGGCATGGAAAGTGGTTTTGAGGTCTCTTGAGTGCACAAAATAAAGTTATGCAAACCTGAGAAAGACTTTCAGGTGTTTTTTGGCATGTGTCATCTCTGCATGGGAAATTAATCTATTAAAGAGAGATGGGGAAGGGTCCTAGATAATATCTACATACATTTTTTTGGATTTGAGGGGCAGTCCTTTATGAAGAATTGTTAACATCAAAACCTATGTTAAACCTCTCTAAATCCCTAATAAAGACCCGATGTGAAAGATCTTATTCAAAACAGCTCAAAATGGATTGAAATGCTTAGGAGACCTATTGAATATTGTAGTGGAATCTATCAGGGACATCTATTTGGTATTGAGTTATCAAGTGAGTGAGAAGACCCTACAGGAAAGGGCTTATTTTTGAATAATTTACTATAACAATCAAAATTTGACTTGGTAAAAGTAGCTAAATTGATGGATGAATAAGTTAGAGACCCATATTTCATATCCATGATGGTTTGTAGATAGGTTATAGGATTTAAGTGTTCAAACTTGGTAATCCAAGTAGGCCAATCGTTGACAGGTCTAATGAAGCAAATAGTGCAAAACCCAGGTAAAGATGAGAAGATGAATTTGAGTGTGTTTTCATGGTAGAATGATGAAACCAAGTGCATGAAGATATTTTTTAGGAATTTTATGCCATTTTCAATTTGGTCTGTGAGATATAAGGTCATGAGATTGGTCTGAAAGACCAATATTTTGCTATTAGATCATACGAGTTTCTTGTTTGAGGATGTTTTGAAGATGTTAGAGAATATTTTTAATGTATCAAGAGTCTTTGAAAGTTTTCATATACGTATTGAAGGTCAAATGTTTCAAGACCATGTTTTGAGTATTCTAGCTGTTCTAAGTGAGTGTTTTGATGAGTTGATCTTGAAGCCTTAAGCTCTGAGTGAAAGTGTCTAATGAATTATTTAATGACCTAAGTTCATTTATATTTTGTCTATGTATTTTTTTGATCATGTTTGAGTGGATTATGTGTGTTTGAGTTTTAGTATTGAAAGGTAGACTTTTGGTGTACACAGGCCTAATAGGACTGAGTATTATTGAGGGGTTTCATGAAGGGGTTGGACCTAAAAGGTGTTATGGAAATTATAAGATGTTGGATATGGTATATTTGTATGTTTTATGAAATTATTGTTCCATGTATATAGGTGTAATGTTTTCCAAGGCATCAAATGGTAATGTATTGATAAGAAGGCCTAGTGCAATTAGGTCTCCATGAGACCTAAAGAAGAAATAAGGATTAGGAGGTGTTTTGGCCAGTTAATTATGATTGTTTCATGTTTTTAACATGTGTTAAGACATTTATTTAATCAAATAAAGGTGGTGAGTGTGTATGGCTGACCAAGAGGTGTGTCAGTAAGAGTCTTGTTTATAAGCAAGGTATTTTAGGCCTATTTGGATAAGAAGATAGCAAGAGAATGGATTGATAAATAAATGAGCCTAAATAAGTTGGGTAACATGTTGTAAAACATCATGATAGAGAAGAGAATAATTTAATGATAATAATATAGGTGTTCTGTAGTTTAAGATCAAGGTCATATGACCTATTCAATCTTGAAGAGGGCTAGTTGAGTAAAAAAGCCTAAAGGTAGTTTTGAGAGAGATCAAGTGGAGTAGAGCTAATGGAGTGATAATCATATGTTGATTATATATTGAGAGGATATCATAGTTATATAAAATATGTGTTCTTGATGTATGATAGTGGATAGAGTTTAGATAAAGTAGATAAAGAGTTGAGTGGAATATTAGAAGAAAGAAATGTGATTGGTTGAGTTGGTACTTGGTCAAAGAGGGAGTTGAATCTTCCTTGCAGATTGGTGCTTGTTTAAGAGGGAGTTGGAGCTACCTTGTAGGTTTGTACTTGTAAAAGTTTCTTTTGATTGAGTTGGTGCTTAGTCATAGGGGGTTGTAGCCTCCTAGCAAGTGGGTCCTTGCTAATGGGTGCTTGATAAATTTGGGGTTGGTGATCCATGTTGGGTTGGTGCTCAATTAAATTTGATACATTATATTATAGGAAAATTTATTTGAGATTTATTTTAGTGGGTTTTATTCCCCATGAGGGTTTCTCACATTTATGATGTCTTATCTTGTTTCATGTTCATGTGATTGGTTCTTAATGCATTATTAGATCACTAAGTTACTTTGAATGATTCATGAATATTAAAGGTTAACTAGTTGAAAGTTTTTGAAGACTGATTGACCCCCTTTCATTCATTGTTCTTCCAACACCTATTTAATGGTCCATCTGAGTAGTGCATCCATACACCAAAACCTATCCTTAATCAAGCATACCGTGAAGAGATTTGCCAAGGGAAGTAAAAAATAGTGTTTCATGTTGATGAAGGTGAAGGGTCCAACCCACTTGACCCATTAATAAATAATTTGAATGTCCCTATAGACTATGGCTCTCAAACTATTCATAATACTAGTCTTGATGCAGACCACCCATACTCAAAACCTCTTCAAACTATGAGAGAGAGGAAGAACCAAATATAACTATTATGGGTAACTACTAGTCTGATACGGAGGTTTCAAATATATTTGAGTTGTTAAAAGAGTACCAAAATGTCTTTCCAAGGAGTTATAGTGAGATGAAAGGTATTCAACCATCATTAAGTAAAATGCATATCAAATTTGTTGACGGTGCTCGACCAATCAGGAAACAACCATATAGGATGAATCCAAACTTATGTACACAAGTGAAAGAGGAAATTGATAGTATGTTGTGTGTTGGCTTGATAACCCCAATTGATGAATCTAAGTGGGTTAGTCCCATGGTCATAACTATAAAGAAAGATGGGCACATTAGAATCTGCATTAACTACTAAATACTTAACACATCTTGGATTACTAATCCTTTTCCAACACCATTTATAAAATAAATCCTTGAAGGCATCATTGGGTGTGAAATTTACACTTTCAAAGATGGAGTCTCTAGGTACCATCAGGTCCAGATCACCAATGAGGATTGACCTAAGACTATATTTTCTATTGAATAGGGATCTTTTACATATACCATCATGCAATTTGGGTTGAATAATGTAGCTACTTTATTCTCTTGTATAGTTATTGAGGCCTTTAAATACTTCATCCATAAATTTATTTAGGTTTATTTGGATGACTGGATAGTTTATGGCCTATTAAAGGACCATTGTTTTAATCTAAGACTTATTCTTGAGCATTGTTGAGTGCTTCAAATTTTACTTAATCTAAAGAAATGTCTTTTTGATACACTATTTGTTGTTCAAATAGGTCATATTATATGCAAATATGTACTTATGGTAGACCTTGCTGAGGTGGGTATTATTTTATATCTACCAGTGCTGACCTCTTAACATGCAACTCATGCCTTTCTAAGACATGCATGGTACTATCAAAAATTCATTGGAGATTATACAAAGATTGTCACACCATTAGAGAAAATTTTGAAACACAATGAAAATTTTATTTGGACCCACCCCTTCCAAGAAGCCTTTTAGGATTTAAAGTATAAACTCATCACCACATCAATTCTCCAATTCCCTGATTGAACAAAACCATTCCATGTCCATGTTTATGTTTTTGGATTGGCCACTGGTGCAATCCTTGCACAACTTGGTGAAGGTCACCTTGATCACCCCGTAGATTTTACTAGTAGAAAAATTTCTTTGCTTGAGAAGAATTACACCACAACAGAGTGCAAAGCACTTTCTATGGTTTATGCTTTACAAAAGTTTTGACAGTACTTGTTAGCAACTCTTTTTGAGTTCTATACAAATCATGAAGCTTTAAAATATCTAGTTAATAAACTTGTGTTACACGACCGTATATGCCACTAGATTGTATTATTCCAAGAATTCTAATTCTCTGTCATGGTTTAACCAAGAAAGACTACTTGCAGTCCCGACCATCTCTCCTAAATTAGTTTCAGAGAACCAATATGCACCATTGAAGATGACCTACCTGTGTTAGGAATATAGAATGTAGAGCAATAATAATTAAATAAAGAGAAAATTAAAATTTAGAAAACATAAAAGAATAGAGACATATATCTAACATGGTTCACCCAATAAGGGTTACGTCCACACAGAAACTACCAATCCTTATTATTCAGTTCAACAAATGAAGGGAAAACCCTGCAATACATCCATTACAATATCATCTTCACTCTCACACTATTCCACCTGATTACAATGCCCTCATATCAAAAAAGGGTTACAAATTAGGGAAAAAATGCACTAACTAAATTTCTATCGTTAGATTAAAATCTAATAGTAAACGGTCCAAATTAACTACAAAATTATAATATTTTATAATGCATTTTTCATAAAATTTTGCTTCAGGGGTGTTTCCCCCAAACCCCCACCAGGGGGGGCTCCAAAATAGGTCACTCCCACCCTTGGACCCCCATGGTGACCATAGTGGGGTGGTATTGCCCCCCACACCCCCCCCATCAGGATCTGGGCATTAAAATAAGATCAAGCTCCACCATCCAACAACCTGATGTACATTTTTTTCATGTTTCATGTGTACCTAAAGAGTTAGAAGATATAGTACATTTTTTAACTACTGGTGCAAATCTAGATTCTTTGAGACTATAGGCTAAGAAGCAATTAGCCATCCACGTCGCACCATTCCAACTTATTGGAGGAAAACTCTACAAGTTTGGATGAGATGAAATATTTTCATGATGTGTCATGAAACATGAGCATCTTGAAGTACTTTGTGAGGTTCATGAAGTAATTATTGTCAGACACTATGTTGTTGAGGTTACTACGTGCAAACTATTACTAACTAGATTATGGTGGCCTACCTTTTTTTGTGATACCAAGTTATATGTTAAACAATGTGATATTTGACAGTGCATGGGTAAACCAAATAAC
Source organism: Torreya grandis (assembly GCA_037957365.1). Taxonomy (NCBI): domain Eukaryota; kingdom Viridiplantae; phylum Streptophyta; class Pinopsida; order Cupressales; family Taxaceae; genus Torreya; species Torreya grandis. The sequence continues at coordinate 1,652,867 of JARHVA010000043.1, forward strand.
TGAGATGCCATGCCATTACACCCTATTTTGTCTCAAGAACCATTTTATAAATGGGCCATTGATTTTATCAACCCCATTAACTTGGTTGGACAATGTATAGGTTCCCACTATATCATAAAAAATGGATTATCTCATGTGTTGGGATGAGGCCATAATGACAAGGGATTGTAGTGCCGCAACTACCACATTCTTTACATGAGAACATATAATAACCCATTTTGGTTGTCCATTAAGTTTTACTAGTGATTTTGGTACATATTTACTTGATGAGACTATTTGCATCTTACTCACTGAGTTCATGATTGCCCACCACAAGATAACACCATATCATCTATAGGCCAATGACACTGCTGAGGCATTCAACAAAATTTTAGGCATAACACTTTAAAACATTTGTAATATTGGCCACACTAATTGGGATGATTGGGTTTCTACAATACTTTGGGCTTACAAAATAACTTATAAGTGCCTCAACAAGAGTGCACCCTTCAATCTGGTATTCGAAACATAAAAAGTTCTTCCAATTAAATTCTTGGTACCATCACTTTGCATTCCATGCATTGGATAATTAGATGAGAATTCATCATTGAAAGCATGTTTGGATGCTTTATTGTGGTTGGATAAAGGTAATTTCTTTACTTATTGGAGTTAAGTTGTGGAGAAACACAAACAAAAGGCATGGCATGATCACCACCTTAAGCATAAGACATTCACCCCCACAATGAAAGTTTTGCTCTATGATTCCAAGTTCGCATGCCACTCTAGGAAGTTTCGTGTTCATTGGGATGATCCTTTTTTTGTTCATAGCATTCGATGTGTTTGTCATTTACAAAGATTGGATGGCCAATTTCTTCTTAGGCACTACAATGGTATTAGGCTTAGGCTGTATTTCTATTCTTAAAGTTTAGTTTCATTTGTGTCAATAAGGTGCATGCCATTAGTTTAAGATTTATTATTTTCAATAAAAGTGTTGCCTTAGTCACACATAATTGTATTTTATTTTACACTCTTTTTGTAACTTTGTATTTATGATTTTGTGGAGGATCACGATGCATATTTAGTATGGGGTAAAAGGTGTTGTATGTATTGAGAAAAGGTCCATGTGTTGGGTATTATAAGGATGCATGTGCAAGTTAAAAATTCTTAGGATAAAGATTCCTACCAATGGTATGAATATTCAAAAGGGTTTCTAAAACTGTCATGCACTCTGAAGAAAAGTGTGGGATAAGACATGTCATTAATATAAAGGGAGAATTGGTTGTGATAAGTGTGTCAACATCATATCATAATGATACCATTAAATGGATTTATGATGAGAAGCAATAGTTGAAGAAATGAAACCATTATAACACATTAATTTCAAGAAGTGATGGTCGAGGAGAGGTGTAGTAAATGCAAGTTACCCCATTGATCCTATAAAATGGATTTAAGGTCTCATTTTAATCTTTACCTTTGCTTTCATTTGAGTTTTTATAGAGCTAAAGTGTGAACTGAGTGCAAACAATTCAAGAACAAGTGTAGAGCATCAAATTCCCATTCCAAGGTTATTAAGAAGGATCTTGACTGAGTAATCAAGCATAAATTAGCTAACTTTGAAGCATGAGGAAAAAAATTGGTATTTACATGTTGTAGAGGTAGGCATCTACCATTAATGAGCATCAAAGCAGGAAAGTAGCATCACTGCCACTACAAACACATATTCATTTGGGAATATTGGATGACCATGCCTCAACCTTCAGGATCCATGGAGGGTGATGTGGTCTAAGAAGAAGGCCCAAAGAAGTGATCCACTACTAGCCATTCCAGAGGAGGAAGAGCCACGTGTTGGGGGGAAAGAGGTATTGATCAAAGAGGAAACACTTGAGGAATAGAGGGAGTGCACAGAAGGCAAATAATTTAGAATGGTACAATAGACAAAGAAGAAAACACAAATATCTCCACCACCACCATTGATGATAGAAGAGATGTAGTACCCAAAAATGATGCTACACATAGAAAATTGGGCATCAAAAGTACCCTCCTGTATAATTTTTTACTATAACCATCACCAACTAAGAAATTAGGTTGAGATACACAATGCCTATGGGGTCGAGCACCATAACACTAAGAGTGAATTGGTGTATGACTTAAATATATTCAATGCCTTGGATTCCACATGGCTTTTTCAAAATTTTAACCTTCCATATTTATGAAAATCGATGGAAGCAATAAAATATCTACTTTTATGTGTCCATGAAGACTATTTATTTTTTTGGGTGTCACATGAAGATTACACCTGAAATAATGAGTAAGGTGTCAGGTTTATAATGCTTTGACACAGGTGTTGAATTTGACTTGAAGGACTCAGAGGAGATAGAGAAGACCACAATGACATTGGAGTATTGGAAGCAGGTCCATGACATACACAGTAATAACTTATAATACCTTGCCCTCCATATAGCAATATGCATCATTATGACCAAGATCAATGACACTAATCGATGAAAAGAGGTCGACAAGGATCACCTATTCATCACCCACTAGGTAAATGAGGGGTTAAACTATTATTGGGTGATTTATTTTGTCAATAAAATCATACTAGATGTAGAGAGGACTCATTAGATGCCTAGTTATAGGTTCTCATGGGTGTATTTCTTTTATTGATGGTGTTCAATGAAATTGGTGTACTTTATTACAACTCTAGTGAGCTAAAATGGGTATACATACCAAAGAACAAATTCTTAACAGAGTGCTACAAGGCATTCACATGCCCTAGTTATATCAATTTGATATTCAATATCAAGATGAAGTTTTGGTATGATGGCATGAAGGAGGCATTTAGAAATGAATGGTGCATTCCTTAGGACTTGCATGTCTAGGTTGGTGAGAAAACCCAATTTATTGTGAAACAACATTTTTCTCTAGCTCATATCAAAATGGCCCCCTTTAGAAAACTTTCAACTTGGTTGAAGCTTCCATTTGCACTCACAACATGCTACTTCATCAATTTAGTGAATCACATATATGATGCACAACCCCTCACCCTAAAAGCTAACCAAATTGACTTGGAGATTCACACTCTCTAAAAAATGTATGGTTACCCTAGAAAGAATCCATATAGGGAAAAGCATGAGTTTGAGAAAATCGACATCAAGGTTAAGCAGACCATGGTCAGAGAAACTATTCATAATTTATTTTATAAGCTGTGACCCAAAAATAATCTTTAGGAAGCACAAAGCATGCAAGAGAAAAACTTTCACCTGTACCACCACTTGATAAGAAGAAGTGAGCCAAGCATGGTGCCAACATAAGTTTATGACCAGAACCACCAAAATGGCAAAGGACTACCAAGGCACCACCACCAAGGGTTTTACCACCAAGGGCCTCCCCATTAAGGGCTTCATCACCAAGGGCCTCCCCGCTAAGGGATTCTCCACCAAGGACATCACCACTGAGGGATTCTCCTAAATAAAATTCATCAAAAAGACAACTTGAGGGTTCAATGCCATTACCCCCAACTAATTCATTGGAGGAGGAAGACCTTATGAGTCATAGGGAGGAACTGGTGGAGTTTGACTCAGAAAAAATACCATCTTCAATGCAAGAAGAGGAGACCACTCTTGATGAGGCATAATTGAATATTGAATATCCATGTGGCAAAGAGGGTGATGGTTTTGACATAGAATAGATGAGTGGTATGGATATAGACAACACTTATTTGGCCCCAGATATGGATTTTGATATATTTGAATGGGATCCCTTCAAAGGGAAGAAGCTAATTGACTTCAAAGTTCAACAACCATTAGTTTATCCAACCACCAACTTATGCGCTCAATACCAAATAATCATTATGGATAAGATGCTATATTTATTGTCCCATTTCCATCCTCAAGATGCAAATATTGATACTAAGTGTTAGATGTATTTTTTATAGGACATGTACAATGAAGAACACCATTTTTGAAATTCCTCCATATAGCCTAATTTTAGATTCTCAAGCAATGACACTACCCACTCTAATTTGGGTTGATCCCCAATAGATCTCTCCCCTATAAAATAGAAACCCATTTTTAAAAATGGCCTTTAAAGTCACGCAGTAGAATATAATTTCATATTTTGGTGAGCATGAATTAGAAAATAAACATGATCAGGTGGTGGCAATGTACAACAAGGAAGTTGTTGTTTGGAAGGCACTTGAAGAAGTGGCCACATTGAATCAACAAATAAAAGAGACCATAACAACCAAAGTAAAAATGTTAAATTTATGTAAAACTATTTTGGGCCAAGAACCAACATTGGAAGATGGGGTCCCTTTGGAGGGAGAAGCCATTGATAAGTTGGGAACCCTTGTAAATATTATGCTAAATTAGTGTAAGGAAAAACCTAGACCTAGGAATGAAGCATTATGGGTAGCTGAGCAAATTATAAAAGTAGTCAAAGTTTGTAGACACACCCTTGAAAGATTTGGGGAAGTAATCCCCATCTTGGACATAATTTTTGAGAAACTAGTGTAGCCCAATAAAATTTTGGAGGCCCAACTCAAGGAAAAAGAATATCAATGAAATCAATTGGCAGATGCCGCCCTTTTAATAAAAGACCACACCAAACGTGCTAAGGCATTTAAGGATGTTGAGACTATGGAGGAAATAATAAACTTGCATCAATAGTAAAAAATTCTAATTTTACATCTCTACAAGGATAGGTTGTACATGAATTCACTTCATTTGAAGAGGTCTAAAATTATGCTACTGTATCCCTCAACCAATTGGTTAATAAGGCAGGTGAGTATGTTGATCAACTTGAGTAGACAAAAAAGTTGAAGGTGGTGATTAAGGAAATAACTTCCAAGCTGCTTGACACCTTATCACATTGGGATGGTGTCATAAAGTAGATTGAACAAAATGGGCCTGGATTTTTGGTTAAGGCCAAGACTGATACTTAGTCTGAGATAGACTAAGAGCATAGAGTGGGATGATGTTAGAACCCAAATTTTGACAAAGTATTTTGGCTTTTGGCATGGAACCAACATGGTGTGAGAGGATCATGGTGTAAGAAGACCATGGCACAAAACTAACATGGTACAAGAAGACCATGGCACAAAACCAATTTCTATGCAAAAGGACAACGACATGGAAAATAATAGTGTGAGAAGACCTAGTCAAAGATGAAACATAATTATGGAGAACCTAAGAGCATAGGACTTGATGTAACAATAAAAGACTTGGGGAGCACAAGGGAATCAAGAAATGGTTGAGGAGCAATTCTCAAGGACAAACTAGACTTTAATCATCACATGAGTTTCAGACCAGCCAACGCAAAGAAGGATATTTGATAACAAGGATCTAACATCGAGCAAGAATATTGGGGGTGTGAAGGCTTGGGTCTTTAGGAGAAAATATGTATACAACTGCCATAACTTTTAGTCTACTGGAGATTGATGGCTAGTCACCTAATTATCATTAATAATGTCAATATTTAGTCAGATAAAAAATATATAAATACCCATATGTAGAGATGTGTAAGGTGACTGAACATTGGTATTATGTAATGAATTTTTATCGTAATAGTATAATTACAAAATTTACAATCAGTTATGGTATTATGTTTCAGTTGATTGATAGTTAAAACATTGACAATGGGTTTGCATTGAGTAATATGTGGCTTATAATTGACTATGATATTTATATATTATGCATTGTACAAGCTTGCATAATCAACACTTTGAACTACATGAAACTTATCTTCATGTTCTTACTTATTTGAATTGATGAGACAAGGTCCACAATCATGTATTTCCTTTTGTGTGTAATCACTAATTACATATTTGAACCAAATCAAGTATATGACAAGTGTGTTACTACACAACATAATCCATAAGAACCAGTTTCTTTTTGCATGCTTCGAGTGAGTGTGCAAGTGCTTAGTCTTATGTGAAAATCCAACATGTAAGCTTGTTGGGACTAGACACTTTAGCGCCTTAAGGAAAACATGATAAAAAATTACCCAATAAACTTACACATTATTTATTTTTTGAGAATGTTGTATCCATAGAGATGATTGAGTTATGTGAATTCTTTATCATTATCACCACTTTCCATGGTGTTTGAATTTGCATAAGAAAAATAATAAGATCACCAACTAGTTTTTGGTAATAAAACATACTTTTCACTTCCACAACACACTAATGTTTTCAACTAATAGAGTCATCAGAATCCTTTTGTGTCATGATTCCCCTAACTGTATTCCATGCATTAAATACTTCATGCCTAATTATAGTGGTATCTTACAAAATCATTGTGTCTTTCAAACCCTTGTCCAAGTAATGTATCTCACAAATGGTGTCAATGCGAACAGCCATCAACAATAAAGACTCAATATTCCTTATTTTTTTTGGAAAAATATGGGCCATACATGGTACAATGATTTTTTGAAGGATCATCACACACATGGACAACATATAAATTCTTATCAAGATGCCTTAAGTCATATATAATAATGACAACATCATCTTTATTGTGGAATATCCTCATTAGGAAGTAACATCCACTACCACTTTTGAAACTTTGATTTCAATATATTTTCTTATCATATTTGGCTAGTTTATTTTTCTTGTCATCAAGGCCATAGGCAAACCAATAACTGGTGATCAATCACATTTTGAATCAAATTGATACAACAACATATAATTGGAAATATAAAATAACAACATGAAATAGTAATAACACAATTTTCAACAATAAATTATCAATGAAAAAAATGACATTCTCAACATAGATATGACATATAGTAATGACATACTCAACATATAGTTACTGACCATTAGAATTAATGCCATTATCAACATAGAAATCATAATACAATGATTTAAAATTGTAAACAAATAACTAGTTGGCAGTGATAAGAACACTCACTACTCATATATATTGACACTTGAGGCATGTGATGGGCATGGAGCTTCAAAAGGATGATGAAACCTTACACCAAAGTTAGTTGGTGAAATAGTGTTCTTATTATCTCCCTCAACAAAATGTTTCAGTCTACATAAAGCAATGGTGACACACATATCCATAATGCATTTTCCACATCCTATCCCTGTTTAATTAAGGGAATCATAAGAAAACATCATAATGGACTTGAAGGCATTCTACACTTTTAAGCCTTGCATTTGGTTCCATTTCACTTGATTTTTTTTACCAATTGCTTTGGAAAATAATTGGATAAATAATTATCAACAAAATGAAAATGAAAATAAACTACATAACACCCCATAATAAATTAAATTCTATTACAACATTTTTGGTTCCAACATACACTTTATGGTTCCAACATACATTTTATGGTTCCAACCTCACTATTCTATTCAAAGGCTATGCATTTGTAAAATGTATAACAATAACTAAAACATATTTGAAGTAAGAATTTAGTTCACAATAATAGGTAAATGGTGTGTAAAATGAAATTTAGTTCCCAAAAATATGTCATTGATATATCATATTATATACATTTTTCACATTTATATATTAATTTTAGATTTTTCATTCATGCACATATTTATAACTAAATGTGTGTAGAAGAGTATGAAAGAAGGGATATTAATTATGTGAAATAATTCATTTTTATTTTATAATTATTCACTCATTTTTTTATATGAGAGTTCATTGCTTGTGTAATTATACACATAATTTCATAACAAAACCAAGATACATTTTCATACATGGTCTAGTATTTAGTTTACAAGGATATAAATGATCTTCAAAGCTACATTCAAAATGCATTTACATATATAAAATAATATTTATTTTACAAAAATATATCATTGATGTGTCATATTCATGCCTTAAAAAAAATTATAAATTAACAAAACTAAATGTAATCAATAGTGAAAGTATGCCATTTTATAAATTTCTTTAATGCATTATAGTTCATGTTTCAGACCATTTTAATAATCTGAAGAATAATGGACTGCATCTTCTGACATTTTTAAAATATTTTACATTAACCATAATACTCGATTGTGTCTTTCAAATAATGAATAAAATTGATAGCATGAACTCAATATTTTTTAAACTTACATTGTAAAACATTAAATACTAATATTAGACTCATATAATCACTATTCATCACTGCTACTACCACATTTGACTATTGCAATGAAAACCCAAACTCTATATAGAAACAAAAAAAATATAATAACTAGCTCCAAGGGTTAGTTCGAGTGGATAGGATCAATGACTTCAATCGCCTAAGTCTCAAGTTTAAATTCTGCCAAACACCCTATGATGCATCACAACTTAGGGGCAGATGCTAGCCTACAATCTAAAGTTGCCATCGAGAGACCTTGAGGTAGGGGTCAAACTTATCTATGTTTTCTACGTGGATCACAATAGGGTGATTCAATTATGGATCATTCGGTGGACATTATGGACCCAGGCACACCCCCACCAAACTTCAGTTATAGATTAAATTTTAGCCCCAAGGGTTAGCTCAAGTGAATAGGATCAATGAATTTGGTCACCTAGATCTTGAGTTCAATTCCTACCAGACACCCTACAATGCATCATAGCTTAGGGGTAGAAACTAGCCTATAATCTGAAGTGGTCATGGGGATACCTTGAGGTAGGGGTCAAACTTATTCATGTGTTCTACATAGATCAAAGTGGGGAGATTCGGCTATGGATCATTAGATGAACATTACAGACCCAAGCCCACCCCTACCAAACTTTAGTTATAGATTAAATTTTAGCCTCAAGGGTTAGCTCGAGTGGATAGGATCAATGACTTTGATTGCCTAGGTTTTGAGTTCAATTCCTTTGAAATACCCTTGATGCATCATGGCTTAGAGGTAGATGCTAGCCTACACTCTGAAGTGGCCATGGAGATACCTTGAGGTAAGGTTCAAACTTATCCATGTGTTCCATGTAGATCACATCTAGGTGATATGGATGTAGATCGTTCAACGGACATTAAGGACCTAGGCCCACGCCCACCAAGATTTAGTTCTAGATTAAATTTAGTAAATGGGGGTAAAAGTGTCAGAGTAATAAATACCTTTGACTTGAGGATATGGAATGGCATCAGAGACAACAGTGACAGTAGTGAACAGTCTAAGGAAAGGGTTAGCAATGACATGTCTTGGTAAGTAGACTATGAATATGGGGAAGGATGTGAAATAAACTAAGTCAGTATTAGGTAATAAAGTGTAGGGGAAAAGGATATTTGATTTTCATAAGTCATCACAAAGCAATAATGGGTAGAAGGGTGGATGCAGTAGGGTAGGAGTTGACTTTAGCTCATGTTGGGATGAGAGAGGGCCAAAGGTGAGTAAAATATTGGGGAGGGGAAGATTGAAAAAATAAATATTTTAACGATGCTTTGAAAGATGTTGACTAGTTAAAAATATATTTAGAGACTCAGGTAGATACTTTAGGGTTGGAGTAATAGGGTTTGAACAATGGTTTTTTTGAATAAAGTTTTACCCTCAAGAGAAACCTTTTAGAAGCTTCAGTAGGGACGGCTAGGGTTAGCCAAGCTTTGGTGTATCCCTCTTATAAAAATGTTTCAAATACTTTTCATTCCTAAGGATATAAAGAGCTTATTCTTAGGACTTAGCTTGATTCTCATCCTTGTTTGATTCCTAGAAGTTAGATCAAGCCATCAAAGAACCCTGAGGAGGAAGTAGAACTCGTGGAAGGATCAAAGGGGATTTATAAAATAGAAAATACTCAAAAGATAACATTGGAAATGACCTTTTTAGGTGATGTCCTCCTTATTTTTTTATTCTCCTCCATTATTGGAAATTTTAGATTTTGTGCTCTCGAAGATTGACCAGAAAAGAGGTAGCAAGTCGATAATTGGCAGATGTGTAGGGAAATGACCATCCTGGGAAGTTCTATTGTAATGGTTGGATAAAACCTGGTCTTCCATTCAAGATCCCTCTATTTCAATACAATAAAATGGATTCTTCCTGCTTTGGTTTCACTCTTCTGAAGAGAGATATTTTGTTTGGTCAAATGAGCCCTAGTTTATAAGCAAACAAGGCATGTTTTTATGCCCTTGGGCACCCTTTTTGATCTAGGTTCCTTGGTTATTTCAAAAGATATGGTTTGTTTAAGGTTCTATAATCTAACCTTAGCTTTGCAGGATCTTTCTCTTTTCAAATAACTGGTTAGAAAGTTGGGAGTTTTTATGAAATTGGATAATTATGTTGAGACTAATCTAAGTTTTGTTAGAGTGTGTGTATTGGTTGATCTATCCAAACCAATACATCACTGTATTCATATTTCATCCTCTTATGGTCTATAGACTCAATATATTAATTTTGAAGGTCTCCCCTTTAGATGTTTCAAGTGTAATCAGAGAGATCACAAGATTTCTTCTTATCCAGATAATGATTTTAAAGAATCCAAGGCTTTAATATTGCAAAAATGGGTTAAAAAGGTGGGTTGTTCGAATCGAGATTTGGTTCTAAATATGAAAAAAATGGAAAAATATATTTATGTTGAGAATCCTTCTACAACAGTCCTATAGGAAGTTCAAGGGAATCATTAGAAGGGGAGAACTCAATGGCAGTAGAGGTGTTGATTGATATGGTGATTAGGCAACATTCTTCTCCCAAGTTAGAAAGGGAAGTGGCAGAAAGCAAAATTGAATCAACAGGTGTGAGATTTTCTTCTCCTATGGTGGATAGTCCTCATTAGAAAGAAGCTTCAAAAAATTCATAAGAATCAGAGGAAGGGTGGGAGGAAGAAGAAGAAAAATTGGTTAGTAAGGCATTCATATCTATTGCTCAGACTCCTAGTGAACTAATTACCCCCAACTTTGGCAAGAAAGGCAAAAGGGGTAGGAAAATAGAAGCAAAAAGACTCCAACTTAATGCTCAAAATTACATTTATGGAGACACTCAGTGGACAATGGAATCATTATTTTCTAGTAGGAGTAGATGGGCATTGGTAGCTAAAGGTTGAACACTATATTTTTGTTAATATAAAATATTATTTAGTGAATTATGTATTGGAGTGATGAACACTTATTACCCAAGATCACGTCCGCATATCATTACCATAGTAGAATCCATACATAGCAAGAAGAGGAAAACATAATCCTGAATAGAGATTTGAATGAACATTTATACAAAGGGAGATCAAGGGTATAATATCTTATGCAAGAGAAATCTCCCCTTTACCTATTAGTTCCAATAAAGGTGACATCCACCAAAAGTGGCTTCCATAAAAGGTGGTAGCACATGTGAAGTGAGTAATCATAAAATGCACACTTCTCTAGACATGTGCACACACTAATTATACTTTGTGTAAAAGATAAATATATAAGTTAACATTAGTGCATATATAATAATACACTAACACCCCCATTAAATACAACTTAGAGAGATATATACAAATTACATAAGCTAATAATTCTCTAACAGTGGGTCTTGGTAACTAGGTCTGATCAGGTACCCATGTACAATAATTATACACTAAAAAAAAATAATGGTAAGGGTATGTCAAAAAACTAGTAACAATAATGAAAAGGGAAATAGTAAACATATGTTGTAAGGCATCCCAAAAAAGAAAATAACTTAATACTCAAACAAAATCCTGAAGAAGAAGTTTGGTGGGTGAAAATTCACTCAAGAACTCATGTTTGCATGAGTGGTTTGGATCTAAAGAGTTTAGCGCATATTTGCATGTATAAAACACACATAAAATTGCACTCAATATCATTTTTACCCTTCTATTTCATTATGTCATGATATTCAATTTGTTGGAGATGATTTCTTCACAAAAAGATATTGCATTTTATAGAAGATTATACTCCTTGATTCAAGGAGTCAATATCAATCTTCTATCCACAAATATCCCTCTAATCTCTCCTAGAAAATATCCCATCCATTTATTTTCTCACTCAAGCCTATCTAAGTGATTTGTTTTCATAAATCACTTATACTTTAAACAAACTATTGCAATATTATGTGAGCTTTAAACTTATTTTCGCCTTACTATGAACAAGATAAAAAACTTTTACACTTTCAACTACATTATGCCCAACTCTTATGGCATGCCCAATTCTTGTGGCTCATGATATTGATTCGAATGAAAGGCAACTTTGATCAACCTTCCATGGTTTTACACAGGTTTACCACAAACTTGGACATGAATCACCCTTTGGAGAAACTTTGATCAACCTTCAATAGTTTTCTAAATCACCACTAACCTTTTCAAGATCCATGATCTACATTACACTAGTTATTTTGCTTTCTAAAACCTTTTTACATCAAAGGAGTACCATAGGATTATTGCTCAATTATTACATATTTGAACATGAATATATTTCTATTCTTATTTTAAAACACACAAAAAAATTTAAAAAAAAAAGGATTAACCCTTCATCATCTCTGATGTAGTCACTGCACATAATTATTTCCACTTGATTACACATATCATAGATGATCTTCACTACTATTGAGAATTATCCTTGGCATAGTTGCTTCTGTGTAATTTATTTCTCACTAATTCATGTATGCAACCTCGTTGCTAGTAACTGATGAGAGGTTACTATTTGACCTTCAACCTTCGTTGCCTCCTTCCTCTTGTTGGATGCTACTTACCAAGTTTATATTTCAAGCTCATGAGTACAATTCTCCTCTCAAATCAGAACATTGGGTTCCATCAAAAATACGTCTGAATTATTATTTTTAAGGATATTTTTGATGCTTTACAAAAATGACCCTAAAATTGACTATAAACACTCATGATATAATTGGATTCTTGGTATTGATGACTTTAACTACTAACACTAGAACCTAAGAATCAAAATGGCAACTATAAATACTAATACTTATTAACTAAAAAGTAATATTTAATTACCTTATTACAAATATAATAATAATAAAATTGACTTGAAGACCTAATATTCTAAATGTTTTTTTTTTAATATATATAATTTTGATACTAATGACATAGATGACTTTATAAAAAACTATATTAATAACATGGACATCATGAATGACTTTATATCTAAAATGTAATCTAAAAATAAAACAAATACTTAAATAAATCAAAATACTACTACTAATTTTGGAAATCAATTTCGATGAAGAAATTACTGTGAAACCACTGCACCATGGAAGAACAGTCGAGCTAGTAAGAATAAACTAGAGAGAATCAATTGATGTGAGAATGCATAAATGTGGAGAATGGTGAGGTGATGTAGTTGTTATTAGCTATTTTGAATCAAAGCATTCAAAATACGTATTGAATGGCGATGTAAGTCTGAAGGATTATGAAGCTCAAGAACATTAAGATGCTCTGAGTTTAGCCCACATCTACATAAATAAAACACATAGAAAACTACACTCAGTATTATTTTTATTCTACTAATTCATCCTATCCAGATATTCAATTTTATTTATTCACACAAAGATGTTACATTTTATAAAGGATCCACCAAAATTAATTTGATCAACTTCTTGAAATAGAAAATATAATATGTCAAGGATTAACAAGGAACATGAAACCCAAAAAGTAGGATCTACACCTCCCATAATGTTGACTAGGTGGAGTCATGTTAAAAAATTATATGAGTGGACAAACCTAACTACTTGAAAATGGACAAGCTGAAACTGTATGCACCATAATAACTCCACATCAATCTGAAGGAGATTGTCTAACTGTCAAACAAGACAAGCTAACACTGGGATTCACTAAAATATTCACACTTCAAGCTACATCATGTCAAAAAAGTGTTGAAGCTATAAATAAAATATCTATCTAGAAGATAAGATGGCCCTAGTAGTTATGAGAGAGTCAAGCAACTAAAATACTGAAAAAGTGCTCAAAATAGAGTGCACACATATCAAGGTAGATGAGGCTAGAGTAAAAAAAAACCATGACACTTTATAACTCAGTGTGACTACAAAATGATCCCTAAAAAATTAAAAAACCTAACAAATGACACAAGGAACTCGAGAATGTTGTCAGTTTATAGAATATGCCAAGAGAGTTTCTCATAAAAAAATATCATGTGCATATAAAGAGATTGAATAGTGGAGGAAACCTACTGGTATAATCCTTATAGATAATGTTGATGATGTCACCTCAAGTGATCTAAAATCCATCCTAGATGAATATAGATGGTTGACAAAGATGCCTGCATATGCATGGGTGTAAAGTGTACAAGAGGAGAATGTGAAGAAACATCTAAAAAGGTGTCAAATCTCAAAACTCACATGTCTAATTGAAGAAGTGGTAGAGCTCATGTGAAGCTCAGAATCCTCATGAAGAGTGAAGCAAACAAAAGTAAGATATCTACCTTTAAATGACCCCAATGAAGATGAAACATCTATGTCAAAACCGATGCCATGGCAATAAATCCAATGAATAGGCTAGATAGGAGAAATGATGCCTTGTGAATGTTTGCCAATACCTCCACCAAGATGACCCATGGAATGGAGTATGTTTGTAATAAGCCCTCAAGTTGTACTAAAAATAATATAGTAATTTAAAAAAAAAACTAATTACTTAAAATTCATTCACTCAAACCAAACTTATATTAAATAACTTAGCCAACCACATAATCAACAACTTAGAACAATAACAGTTCCAAATTTTAATACTGAATGCAATATAATGTATTAAAATTGCAAGAAAAGTAAATATGTAAGGACTTAGCCATGACTGGTCCATTAATACAACAACTATTATGTAATTATATACAAATAAAATATAATTATATTTCTATTATGCATTCAAACTTAATATAATAAATAGATATCAAGTCCTCTGGAGCTCAAGTCAAACCAACTCGTGTATTTTTGAAATCTCAATAGTAGTCTTCAGGTAAGAAGTACTATTGTGAGGAGGGAGAGCATCATCTAAGAGATTTTCCACACCAACCATGGACCAATGATCCCCCACACTAATCCCATCAGGAAATGACCCTCCCTTCATGGATGAGTAGATAGTGATGGTGAAAAAAATAGAGAACAAGCAAGTACCCAAGTGCTATATAATTTTTAAAATTAATCATGTAGTGTATCATAGAAACCCATTCTATTGCAAGATATCATACTAAGATGTAAATCATAAATACTAAAAGATAATGTCTCACTACATTATCTAACTCTAAGATCCATATAATTTTCATCCTACTAACAATCATATCACATCTCATGTTAAACATAAGAGTAAGTAAAGTATACCTTTATTCCATCAATGTATGAATAAATCTTACATTATTATCTATCTCATATTAAAAATAATGACTACAGTTTTACAACTTAGATAAAATACACATTTAACTATAGATATCAACTACAACAATAAGTTATATACAAACTACACCCCATGATAACCCATATTATCATAGTCTAGTGATTTAAGACATAACTACTAGTTTTCCTAATTCAGTCATACGAAAAAGTCTTAAATACATGTAACTATAAAATTTTATTTAAGCAAGTAGATATAACAAAATAAGTCATACCAACACATAAAAGTCTATCCTAGCATTTGTTATACTCTCAAAGTTGTATGCATGCATACATAATGTCCTAATAATTGTTACAAAATACATTGTTTAAGTAATAACCAACACATATATATTCAAATAGGTGTGAGTCTAGACATAACAAAGATAGTATGTACCTTTTGGATATAACATACATTAATACTGTAGAACTCTATGACATCCCATAATTTCATAGATCTTTGTGCATGAGCATCTTACTCAAACATGAATAATCAATCTAACACTTTTAAATATTAATCTAGTAAGTATGAGATTATACCACTCAGGTATACACTAAATTATTTTATAAAAATAATATTCAAAAGAAGTTAGAATCACTAGGAACACATCACAATGCATTAATTTATTCTATAAAAGTCTAATTACTTACTCATATTAATACTCTCATAATATATATTGCACATGAGTTTTCATCTTTACATGAATCTACAAATTTGATCATGATGACATATTTGCATAACACACCACTTGATCGGATTATCTACATCTAGCATTGGTGGTGCTACCTAGGTTAGTGAAGTTTGTTTCATTACCAATTAGCATCGTCAATGCAGAATCTAATATAAACACATATACCATGATATATAACTTAAAGATTCATTCAAATTTTTCTTATACTAGGAATGGAATAATCTTAATTGAATACATTTTATCTATCAAATACATAAAGAATCTAAAATGTGTTATTTGTACATATATAACAATATATAACAAAACAAAGTATATTAAAAATTCATACCATCCGAGTATGTTAAAAACAAGGATCACAATTTCTCTTTTAAAATAGGTAACACTCTTGTTTTACACAAATTACAGATTTGGTTCTATTCATGACCAAGTTTCTAATTTGTATTCTTCTAATCTGTCAACAAATATGCCCAATTAATAATCTATCTTTTTCTAAGTTAAAATAACAAATCAAAATGTTTAATAGGGTAATGGTTTGTAAGTTTTCTCATAGACATAAATAAAGTCATCATATTTCCGTTTAAATATATTCTAATTGTTTGTATAGATGTGATCATATAAAAGAGCATCAACAATTAATTGTCTTCAATATGTTATAATTATTAACCTTGGCTCCAAACTTCTACTTGGATTATTTGCTTTACACACAAGACCTTGACTAACCTCAAGATCATGTTTTTCCTTAATCAACCAATAATCTCTAAGGGATACCACTCAACCTTATTAAAGAGTGGAAACAAACCCATTTATGATTTCTAAATAATCCATTGAATATTTATATAATTCTTTCATAATTTTAGTGCTAATGAATCGATTTCACATATATATGATGCCCCCGCCCCCCATATACATCTCTCATATATATTTAATAAAGACACATTCTTTTTAAATTTAATGAGGAAGTTTCCTATAAATATTTAATTTAAAATGTTGACATTATATATTATTCAATTCCAACAATACTGCTTGAAAATGGACGCCTATCGTAAAAGCAAAATTCTATTATATCTATCCAAACTTATTTTAATAAGATGTCCAACTCCTCTAAACATGACATTGGCAGAGATATTTACTTATGATGCTACTCAATATATTATCAACTTGTTGCATTTTTGTGGATCAAATTATATTTGAAGGGCATAATTCTATTTATAACCTATTCACAGGTCTACAACCTACATATTGCCCATGTATGAATAAAACACATTTATACAAAATAAGACATTGCTCATAGAATAAAAATGTAGTTATATGGAGTAAGACACTGCCAAGGATAAAAATGCAATTTACTTATTATGTAAAATGCTAGCCAAAAAATAAGGCACTATTAAAATAAAATATACTTCAGAGGTAAAATGCAATCAATATTTTAAGATGTTGCTCATACAAATGTTTATCTGTTATAAAAGATTTAAAGCATTGTTAATAGATATATATGTATTTAATTTGGATGCTAAGATTATATATATATATATATATATATATATATATTATATATATATAAAACACAGTTACAATGAATAAAAATCTAGCACAACCAATATAACTTAGTTTCAAATTATACCTAAACAGGATGTTGGTAGCCTATACATTTTTATAGAATAAAGTAGATAAGACGCTATCCAAAGTATGATCTACAGTTCACTATGCAAATCATTTTAGGTTTTTGGTCAGGTTTAATCTTGTTATTTTCATCACAACACACACAAAAAAATAAATACAAAACCAACCTTGTATGAGTTCATCTCCCTTTTGGTTTCCTCCAATTCTCTCCTAAAATCCTCCACTTCTTTTATCTTCATGTCTTTGTGTAAAAATTTCAAGCTCTCCTCTTAAAATTTTCCCCACTTTATTTATAAAACTCCTCTTCTTTCATTCTGTCATGGCTTTTATCTTGCATGTTATCTTCTCTTAGTTTGCCCTTCATGCATGGCATTTTCAACTCCTACTAATTGCAGTTATCCCTTTAACAAAGTCATAGTCTATTCTTATATCAGCTTGCTTAATAAATTTTAAAAAATTTAATTTGTTTAATAAAGATCATTATGCTATAGTTCTCCAAGTTATCTTAAACTTAAGGCTAAGTTAAACAATAAAATAATGATAACTAATTTTTATCTTTCAATGTAATTTCATGCATGTCTTACCAAGACTATGTTTAGATCAACTTAATTCAAAGTTAGCATTTTAGGATAATTCAAATTATATGAAACAATCAAAATAAAGATAATTATTTATTTAAATAATATATATTAAGTCAACAATTGCTTTTTAAATTGTAAGATAATCGTATTTTCGATAACTAATCTATATAGATTATTAAATATTAATATTTAATGAGCTAAACATTCAAATACGTTTTAAAGGCATTATACTAATTTATACATATAATAAAAATTAAATATTTATTTTTCTAGTTTATTCTTGAAAATCTAGATAATTTTAAGTAAAGAAATCTTATGTAAGCTTATGCATATCAAGAATTAAATATGCATACAAATATAATCACAAACAAGATTTGCATAACTATGTACTAAAATTTAAAATATATTATGCATATAACATTTTAAATCTACTTTATGTGTGTGTAGGGTCACTAGCAATTTTTTTGACATCTCCCAACTGTCTCATCTACTCCATCCTCTTCGAAGATGGTCTCCCTCATCATACTCTGAGGATAGGATCAATCCTGCATCCACCTCACAACAAGTAGGTAGTTAGTCTGAGTCATCATATATATCAACAAATGATATATAACTAACAATTACACATCCACAATGTATAGAATAAAGAAATATAGTTGTCACATCATATAATCTAATCAACATATCACTGTCTCATAATAATATATATCATAAATCTTAAATCAAAGCAATAATAATCAGATAATAACCATATTAATCCACGAATTCAAAAGTTAAAAATTATAGGGTGAAATCGAGATGTGATAATGTTGGAACCAAAGACAATAGTATGTTTCTCAAAAAAACCATGGAGGTGGATATTAAGTGGTGTGTGTAAAAGGTGCAGTGATCAAGCTCATAATCAAAAGGTGTCATGATAGAAATATGAAGCACAAGATGCAACATCATAAATAATAGAAGTATGATGATAAATTGACAAATCAAGGTCAATTAGCATAGGATCAATGTGTGTAGGTGGAAAAGGTGTAGGAAGATGTTGGTCCAATAGGTCATGTTGATGTTGAAAATGTTTAATTTAGCGTTGTAGTGAATGTATCCAGGTGCCTTTGTCAAAAATAAGGGTGTAGAGAATGAAATTTTGTTCTTTGATCTTATTATTCTCTTCTACAAAATTCATCATGCCCTCGTATAATGAGCAGATCTAAAAAAATAACATATCATTTTATGACTTAAGTGTGTGGTAATGTGGTGAAAATTTATGAAGTAATACATGCATGAAAAGGAAATCAACATTCAAGGGACAGACGTTAGGTTCACCTAATAATGCATTTGTAAATGATTACAATAATTTCCCCAATTTGCATAAATAATAAGGTCCTCAAAGAATCGTAGATGTCAGATACCACCAATAATGCATCCATAGTTAATTACACTTTAGAGTTGGGGAGTGAGGGTCTAGGGGTGGTAACCCACAATAGGGTCAAGGGGCAACATCCCTTACAATGTTTGAAGATAGTGTAACGAAACTTAAAACTTGTGCAACTTTTAAAATGGCTAAAACATTAAGTAATATTGGCTAAAAAAATTGCTCCCTTTAAAAACAAATCACACAACTTATTAAAAAGTGATGCCCCCCACTTTAGTAATCAATATCCCTTTAAAAACTAATCACACAACTTATTAAAAGTGATGCCCCCAACTTTAGTAATCGGTCTCAATATTAAAAATGAGCCACCCATTTATTTAAAGATTCCCACCAATTTAAAATTTAACATTCTTTCAAAAATAAATTATTTTAAAATAATTTTAGGCAAAAAACTTATGTTTCGTGGTATGGGAGGGGATAGAGAGGGGGTCGACCACTTGACTTACCCTCAAACATAGCGCTCTTAAAAAAAATCCCTATAAATTGGGTTATCTAGCCCTCTCTTCATTTATTGGAAGAAATTTGGTTTTAAATTTTATTATTGGAATGCTTCACATTATATTAATAAAAAAGAATAATTAATACAAATGGAAGGTTACAAACTAAAGCAACCAACACATCATGACTCAAACTCATTGTCGGAGGAACAAACTGACTCTAGGGAAAATTTTAGTGGCTATTTATAGCCAAATGGTTATAAGTAGGTTTTTTCAATTTTGAAAATGGATAATTCTATGAAAATATACATAAGTCAAATAAACTCAATTTTATACAATTTCATAGTTTGGGATATAAATTCATCTTATAGATTATACTTGATCTTATTTCAGAACACAGATTTTTCAGATATACTAGACATGTATGTGTCTTATTCGCCATAAAATTATACGAGACATGTATAGGTTAGTATAGAATCACTAAGTGTGTGTGTGTGTGTAAATAATAAGGACTACCTATGACATAATAAGCTTAAAGTAAAAATTATATTTATTCTATGAAAATGTTTTGAATATTTTTTGATGCCAGATGCTCTTCCTTCTATATGATTTTAATAACTAAAAATTTAATAATAAATATTTTTCAAACTTAATGTTTATTTAATTTGTAGCATTGAATGTGGAGCAGGTGGAATTAAAGCTATAGGGATTGAGATTTAGAACTTGCCCCATTTTTTAGTGAATTGACACCAACATATTAAAGGGTCCAAGGCAAAATTTAATGTTAGTCCAACACATCACCTATGGGATTAATGAATTTTTTTTGAATACATGTGTGATGGTTTCTTGATTTTTATTATCATTTAAGCAAGCTCTTAGTGGAAGCAAAGCTCTGGTAGTCAAAATATTGGGACAAGAGGTTGGAAATAAAGGTGCAAACAATTTCTAAGTTAGTTTCCTTATTATTAGAATTGCAAAGTATGGATTTGTGTTTCTTTTATTCTAAAAACTAAGAGCAGCGATTTGCATATCTAGTCATCTATCTTAAAATGAATAAATATAATGATAAGTTCTCTGAAAAGCATTTCTTTAAATATTTTTGCTGATGATTTCTCAAATTTTCTAGTCATTGATGCAAGCCATTGGTGGAAGGAAAGGTCTGGTAGTTGAAAGATTGGGATGAGAGGTTGGAAATGAAGGTGCAGATAATTTTTAAGTTGGTTTCCTTCTAATTACAACTACAAGGTATGAATTTGTGTTTCTTTGTTCTGAAGACTAAGAGTAGTTTGTATGCACAATCATCTGTCTTTAAATGAATAAATATAATGATAAGTTACTTAAAAAATATTTATTTAAAGATATTTGCTAACAGTTTTTCAATTTTTATAGTCATTGATTCAAGTTATTGGTGGAAGTCAAGCTCTGATAGTTAAAAGAATAGGATGAAGTGCAGACAATTTCTAAGCTAGTTTCCTTATGATTACAACTATAAGGTATAGATTTTGGTTTCTTTTGTTGTGAAGTATGAGATCAATTTTTTGCATGCATAGTCATCTATCTTGAAATGAATACATATAATGATAAGTTCTCGAAAAGCATTTTTTTAAATATGTATGCTCAAAACATTGTGCATGTTGGTTTTCTTAAAAATTTCATGTATATCTATAAATATTTTCATTAAAATCAAAATTTGTGAAATGATCATGAGGTTCTGTTACGTTTCTTCAATTTATTATATGTGCATTGTTTTAAAAAAGTACCTTATATGTCATTATTTCTTAGAAGAAATCAATTTTTTGTTTGTTTAAAATGAGTATTTATCAGAGGAAATCAATTTTTTGTTTGTTTAAAATAATTCTGTGGTAAAGACCAACCAAATAATATAAAATTGAGTATAGCAAAAATTGTGACAAAAATCAGAGTATAGAGTATAAATAGACTATGGAGCCATGAGGCAAGACAACTATGAAAAGAGAAGATGATAAAACTAAAAATAATTGAGTACATACAGTAAGATCATGTGTAATACTTAAGAGAGACAAACGTATATTGTGGTGTTCCCTTGTTATTTTATACTAACTTATTTGAGGTATCTATAGTGTAATGAACTGTAAGTGTCTATATTGGACTAACAGTCTCATTTTCGCTAATATCTTGCATAAATGACAAGAAAAATTCAGAAAAATATCACATATGTATTCAAGTAACTTTTATTAATTCTATGGGTGACATCTTGGACCAACATTAAATTTTGTCTTGGCCCTTTAATATGTAGCATCAATTCATTAAAAAATGGGGCAAGATCCCAACCTCGATCCTTGTAGCTTTAATTCCACTTGCACCGCATTCAATGTTCCACATTCTATGCTAGAAACAAAATATACATTAGGTGTGAAAATTTGGGATGTGAAGTCATTTATGTCATTAGCCTCTTTTAACACTTCATGGTTTCTTAACCTTTGAAGACTTGAAGACGTAGCAATTTCAACTTACAAGTTTATAATTATAGTTTTAGTTATTTATTATTAAGTTTTTTAGTCATTAAAATCGTATATAAAGAAAAACATATTTGTTTTACTCAATTTTATAAATGTGTTAAGGACCACTTGTGACTTAGGACACAATACACTTAAGGTAATAATTATATTTTGGTTGTCATAGTTTGTTAATTGAAATACAAATATATTTGAAAGACCATTATTGATTATGGATATGGTTAAGATATTTGAAAGATAGTGTTTTCAAAAACTATCTTTAAAGAAGTACTTTTCAAGGAACTTGTCATTATATTTATTTATTTCAAGATAGATGATTGTGCATATAAATAACCGTTCTTAGTTTTCAAAACAAAAGAAACACAAATACATACCTTGCAGTTTCAATCACAAAGAAATCAACTTAGATATTATTTGCACCTTCGTTCTAAACCTTTCATCCCAATCTTTCGACCACCAAATCTTTGCTTCTACCAATAACTTACATCAATGAATAGAAAAATTTAAAAACCATCACATATGTATTCGATCAACTTAATTATGCTCTAATACATATTCATATCTATAATATAGAGTTTACAACTATTATAGACACGTTATCTTAATCAAACAGAAGATTGAAAATAGTTGTTTACACGTACAGTCATCTATCTTGATTCTTGAAATAAATAAATATAATAATAAATTTTTTGAATATCATTTCTTTTAATTTATTTGCTTTCTATCTTAATTTTTCATATTTGTCTTGCCTTATGGCCCCATATTTGGTTCATTATTTATACTCTATGCTTTGATTTTTTGTCACAATTTTTGCTATACTTTTTTTATTATATTATTTGGTTGTTCTTTACCATTGATTTCCTCTAAGAAATAATGGCATGCAATATACTTATGTTAAATAATATATAAAGAACAAAAAGAATTATATTATGTAGTTGGTCTTTACCACATACTTCTTTTAAATAAACAAGAAATTCATCTCCTCTGAGAAATAATGACATGAGAGATACTTTTTTAAAGCAATGCACAAAATAAAATGAATTATATTATGTGTTTGGTCTTTACCACATACTTATTTTAAACAAACAAGAAATTCATTTCTTCTAAGAAATAGTGGCATGCAAGATATTTCTTTTAAATAAAATTAATAAATGCAACGGAGCCTCATGATCATTTCAACCATATTTTTGACTAACCTAAAAATACCCATTTCACAAATTTTGTGAACATATCAACATGCAACAAGTAAAAATTAGTGCAATAAATAAATATAATGATAAATTCCATGAAAATCATTTCTTTAAAGATATTTGTTTGTCATCCTCACTTTTTATAGTTGTTTTGCCTTATGACCACATAGTTGGTTTATAATCTATACTCTAATTTTTTATCATAATTTTTGCTATACTCAGTTTATTATATTATGTGGTTGATCTTTACTACATACTTATTCTAAACAAAAAAGAAATTTATTTCCTCTGAAAAATTATGATGTGCAAGATACTTATTTTAAACAATGTACAAAGAACAAACTGAATAAATGCAACAGACCCTTATGATCATACTATATATTATTTTTAAACGTTTAAGGTAATGATTATATTCTAGTTGGCATGGTTTATTAATTGAAATAAAAGAAATATTTGAAAGGCCAATATGGATATGGTTAAGACATTTTGGAAGGCCTCATTACATAGTTTGTAATTTTAAAACAATGAAAATGTTTTGAATATTTTTTCAGTTATTTCATCCTCACTTTTCATAGTTATCTTTCCATATGGCCCCATAGTTGGTTTATACTCTATACTCTGATTTTTTGTCACTATTTTTGTTATACTTGATTTAATATATTATCTATTTGGTTTTTAATTTATACTTATTATTAATAAATAAGAAATTAATTTATTCTGATAAATAATGACATGCAAGATACTTCTTTTAAATAATGCACAAAGAATAAACTTAATAAACGTAATAGAGTCTCATGATCATACTGTATTTTATTTTTGAATATTTAAGGTAATAAGTATATTTTATTTGACACGATTTGTTAATTTAAAAAAATATATATTTGAAAGGTCAATATGGATGTGGTTAAAACATTTTGATAGACCTTATTATATAGTTTATAATTTTAAAACTATGAAAATATATTGAATATTTTTTTCAATTATGTCATCCTTACATTTCATAGTTGTCTTACCCTATGGCCCCATAGTTTATACTCTATACTCCATTTTTTTATCATAATTTTTGCTATACTCAGTTTATTATATTATTTGGTTGCTCTTTTGAGAGACTTGCATAGGTCTATAGTCACTTTATACATAATATGGCCATCAAATTTAGCACTTAAAAAAGATAAACTTAATTTTAAAAAAGGATGACAAATTCAATCGTTAAAAAGGAGCTACAAACAAGATCTTGACTTTAGAATTCTCACCCTCTAACCTCTTTCTCCATTGGTTTTTTAATTAACACAAATTACCTCTTATAAAATAAATTTACATAAGTGCTTTGAATTGATTAAAACCCGAGAACCACAAAAATTTAAAACCTAAGTTCATATAACTTCATTTCTATCAAAATTTTATTCCTTTATGGTCATGGGAATCATAAAGTGAGCAATAATTATAAGAGAAGGCCAAGGATGAGTCTAAACAACCAACAATGAAGTACAATCCAAGCAATAAATATAAGCTCTATATGTCATGAGAATCATGAAACGAGTCCCAATTACAAGAGGAGGCCAAGGAGGAGTTTAAGTAGCTAACAATGAAGTACAATCCAAGTAAGAAATATAAGTTGTACATATCTATAAATATTTTTACACTTTTAATAAATTTTTCCTATTTTTTATAGGATTCAAATTATTGCCATGTTATTTGCCTCATGAATATGTTTGGGAAAATGGGTTTAACTTGGATTTTTGCCATTATTTTTTTATTTGAATATGACACTTGATTCACCAACTATTTATAAGTTTTTTGAAAGAGTTAAAATAAATCACTAGTCAATTTATACCGACATGGTGATTTTTATAAAGATTCAGTAATGGAATTATACCTAAAAATAAGATTTGCCAGGATTTTATAGTAAAGCTTTTAGGGGTCCCTTCTTAAAATTATTCTTGATCAACTTCGAACACAAGTAAAAAATCATCCAGTCAAGACACGACTCACATAACTACCAAAAATAAACTAGAGAAGAAATATTTAAGCACATGCCATCACCCTAAGAGGCAGAGGTAGAAGCAAATGATCATCATTGGGAAGCACCATCTAAGCAGACAACACCACATTAGGGACCTCTAGAGTAGCCCAGTTATCAAGGGTGTTGTCATGAATAGTGATAGGCAATCCATCAGTCAGCTGGGAAGGAAAAATAATATTGTCTAGACAATCCTGAGAAGGGCCAGTATCAGACTTTTCATGAAAACTCTAGCCACCTCGTGGGGGGGTGAGTAGAGAAGTGGCCCCTGAATCTGAATCAATTTTTTCTTCGACACCTTATCAGGTGGCATCTATCACTCTCATATCTTTTTCTCATAAGTATAGGGGTGTGTTTATACGTATACATGATCCACCTACTTATATTAATGATCTCAACTACCCACTAATGCCATAATCATTAAATACATGTAACACATCACCATGACTCATAATCATTAAATGATTGTAGCACATCTCCATACATCACAATTATTAATCATAATATGTTATTAATGTTCATAACACATCATGGGTTCAATAATATGTCATCAAGGCTCATCATGAATTCTATCATTGCTTGAACAAGTCACATCTTGTTGAAAATAGGTGACATGTAGGTTCCAAGAAATGATCTTTTATGGAAACAAACCATAACATTGTGTGATTAATTAATTTTATAGATGGACTCAGATTGATGTCAATATGATTCTTGTAGAACTATGAGTTAATGCGATGCCTATAATGTATTTTACATTTTCTAAGAAAACCATGATAGTGCAATGAGTTTTGTTTTGGTGGATGGATTTAGAATGATGATAAGAATGTCTATGTAAAACCACACATTACTGCAAGTCTTATAACATGTTTTCCTTTTTTATGTAAATACGTAATAGCGTGGTAAGATCCGAGTTAAAATATGGGCTGCTTAGGTAATTTCCATACTTCCTATAAATTTATAAGTTACCTCAATATTTTTAGCTCCATTTGTGGTTGTGTTGATTTAAAACTCTATATTATGTGTTTAGGTGTTGTGTCACTTGTTGAGACTATTAAAATGTTTTATGCATACTACAACATGTCACGGTGCATTGAAGAGTTCTATAATACTCAATATGTATTCACAACTATAATTCATGTTTTCAAGTGTTGTGCCACTGAAGAATAGTGTACAAAAATTTATAATAATGGTATGAGGAGCCAAGACTTATTGAAGTGATTCCAAAATAGCACAAGCATTCTAATATTAAAGAGTCATACGCCCACTTATTTCTATCTATCCTAGTCACATTTTTAGTTGATGCAAGATTTTAAGGGGCCTTGGCTTATCCTACATCACTTATGGGTAAGGAAACTATTGTCCACATGGATCACCAACCTCTCTAATATTTACACGCACAAACCAAACTTTAACAAACTAGATACTCTAAGTGGATGGGTTTTTCAAAAAAAAAAAGAAAAATTGATTATCAAATATAAGAAAGGTGTGACTCAAAAACTATTGATATGTTATCTAGACCTCATTTGCTTTCAGCCATGGGCACCATAACTCTTATTGAGCCTTTTATGTCTGAGTCTTATATAAAAGGATATGAGCTTGATGCATATTTTGGGGAGCCATTTCTTCAAGAAAAGAGATCCCAATGTACAATATTTGAGCCCAAAGGGGTTATTACCTTCAATATTGGTTTATATATAAGTTGGGTAAGTTTCGTGTGCCTAAGAAGGAAAAATTTCAGTTAATGAGACAAGCACATACGTCAAAATTCACAAGATTGTTGTTGCACATTTTCCAAAGTATTTTTATTGGCATATTATTCAATTGTATGTTCGTAAGTTCATAAAGGGGTGTGTGTTATGTAGTATGATAAAACCTAGTAATAGGAAGTTGGGTTTGTATATGCCATTATCGATTCCTTCTTAACCATGTAAAACATTTTGTAGGAAATTTTCGTATGTCAAGGAAGGGACATGACTATCTCTTTGGGGTTGTGGACTAGTTTATTAATATTTGTATTCTTTTTCCTTTTAAGAAGACCCTCAAAATTATGGTGATGTAGCTTAGTTATTTTCTATTATTTTTTGTGTTCATTTTGGTTTTCCTAGTTCTATTATTTCTTATCAAGACTCAAGATTTTTTGGTAAGTTTTGGGCCACATTGTGTGAGAAGATGGATATGAAGCTGAAATAGTCTACTGATTTTCACTCACAAAGCAATGAGTCAACAGAAGTTGTGAATAAAACTTTGGTATAACTCTTGAGAGGGTACAATAACAAGAATCGTAAGAATTGTGATGAAAATTTGGTATACATTTCAACATTATTATAATAGGGCAATGCATTTTTATACTATCAAAACTCTTTTTGAACTCATTTCTATTACTTACCTCCATGTGCATTTGATTTTGTTTTGAGACAACCATACAAAGAAAATGAGAAAGTGGATCCATAAGTCCAAAAATCTATGAGATTCATTAATAAGATTCATCAAATTCACCTCTAAGTGAAAGATAGGTTGAAGGAGTCACCACCGCCAAGTACAAAGCAAGGCATGATCGACATAGAACTTAACATAGTTTCCTTGTTGAAGATAAAGTATTATTTTAATTGAGCTATAAGAGGCTCCAATGAAAAAATATGAGCTTAATCCTCATAGGTATGGTCCATTTGAAATTTTGGAACAAGTGGGAAAGACTGCATTTAGACTTGATGTAATGAAATTACTTCAAAAATTAAGTATAACAGCAGAATTATATCCAAATATGACTAAAATATATCCAAATATATGATAATAGATAAGCCACATCGAGGGGGCAACCTCCACAAGCTTCAATAAGAGCAGAATTCACAATATGATGATAAATGATTACCCACTACCTCCTATATATAGTCTATCTAGGCCATGGTTACTCCATAGGTCTACCTACTAATCAAAAGAAAGCATAGATAAATGTAATGTAATGTCAAAGAGGGATAAGTAAGCCATAATTCAGCTAATACTATCCTCATACATGTGATAGGTTAGGGGCGTAGCATGCCCTTCCCCTTCAAACCAATGTTGTCCTCAACGTTGAACAACTCTGGATGTTGTTGCAAAAAATCTTCACCTTCCCAAGTTGCATCTTCACTACTTTGGTTTTTCCACTTGATCAAATATTCCCTAATCTCTCTGATTCTCAACCTCTTAGTACGTGTTTGGAGGATCTTCTCTAGTTCCAAAATGACTCATCCCTCTTCATCTAGTTCTGGGAGCTCTGTCTGGGTGGAAACTTTTTGTTCAATGACCTTCTTCAAACAAGAAACATAAAATATTGGGTGTATGTGAGATGAATAAGGTAACTTGAGCTTGTAAGCCACACTTTCAATTTTTTGTAGAACCTGATAAGCGCCATAATACTTAGGAGCAAGTTTGTTGTCCTTTTTTTGTTGCTTTAAAGACATCTGCTTGTAAGGCTGCAAACGAACAAATACCCAGTCACCCACCTCAAAATTTTGCTCACTACGGTGTTGATCTACTTGTTGCTTCATCCTATTTTGTGCCAAGGCCAAATTCTCTCTCAAACTAGCCAAAACCTCTTGTTGATGTTGAATGTGCTCTTCCACATCTCGAACCTTGATGTGCACCTTTAATGAAGAAGTGATGGAAGGTGGTTGGTAACCATATAGTGATAGAAATGGATACATTTTAGAAGAGGTATGGAAAGATGTGTTATACCACCATTCTGCAAGTGGTAGCCATTTAACCCAATGTTCTTATTTATTTGATACAAAATAGCGGAGATACCCCTCTAAACATTTGTTAACCACTTCAGTTTGTCCATCAAATTGGGGGTGGTAAGATGAGCTATGAGCTAGCTAAGTACCCAAACAAGAAAATAGTTCAGTCCAAAAATTACTAGTGAAAATAGGATCACGATCACTTACAATTATTTTTGGGGTTCCATGTAATTTGAGAACTGCTTCCATAAAAAAAGTTGCTACTATACTTGCTGAAAATGGGTGTGAGAGAGCACAAAAATGGGCATATTTTGTAAGCCTATCCACAATGACCAAAATAACATTCTTACCTTCAGAACAAGGCAACCTAGTGATGAAATCCATGGAAACCTCCTCCCACCTTTGACTAAGAATTGCTAACAGTTGTAACAAACCTGGGGTCTTAACTGTTTCACCTTTATTTTGTTGGCATATCAAGCATTCTTCCATAAAATTTTGTACATCTCCCTTGAGTCCTTCCCAAAATAATTCTTTCTTAATTCTATGATAAGTTTTCAAGAACCCTGAGTGTCCCCCAATTGGAGATGCATGCAACTCTTCAAAAATCTTATGCTTAAGCTCTAAATTTTTGCACAAGTATAACCTACCCTTATACCATATAACATTACATTTCCATTCAAATTTGTCAGAGGATAAATTACCTTGCTGGAGATTCTGAATCAGAACCTGTGTATCCTTGTCTTGCTCCCATTCTAACCTAGCTTCATCCACCCAATATGCTTGCAATATGGACATTCCACAAAGTAATGCTTCTGTGGATGCATCCCGTCTAGATAGTGCATCTGCTAATACATTATCTTTACCCTTCTTGTAGATGATTTCAAAATCATAACCCAACATTTTGGTTACCCATTTTTGTTGTTTCTCAGATGATAATCTTTGCTCCAAAAAGTATTTGAGACTATCATGATCCGTTTTCACCTTAAAGTGTCTACCCATCAGATAAGGCCTCCATTGTTTAACTGCATGAAGAATAGCCATCATTTCTTTCTCATAGATAGGTTTGTGTAGATTCTTTCCTTTGAATTGATGACTTTCAAATGCAATGGGTCTTCCTTCCTGCATTAGAACTACCCCCAATCCAGACCCAGGAGCATCACATTCAATAGTGAATGTTTGTGAGAAATCTGGAGTAGCCAAAATTGGAGTGGTGCACATAGTTACTTTTAATTTCTCAAATGCTTTGGTGGCATCATCATTCCAATGGAAAGTATCCTTCTTTAGCAATGCAGTGAGTGGGGCTGCTATGCTGCCATAACCTTTCACAAATCTTCTATAGTACCCTATTAGTCCAAGGAACCCTCAAAGGTTTTTAAGAGTTTTTGGCATGGGCCATTCCATTATCGCTTTGATCTTCTGGGGATCAACTTTTACCCCTTCATGGGAAACAATGTGACCGAGGTACTCTACCTCTTGTACTCCAAAAGCACATTTAGATGGCTTCGCATAAAGTTGGTGCTTCTCCAAAACTATCAACACCTATTTCACATGTTACAGATGTGCTTCCCATGTCTAACTATAAATCAATATGTCATCAAAGAAAACTAGCACAAAATTCCTTAAAAAAGGCCTAAAAATAGTGTTCATCAAGCTCTGAAAAGTAGATGGTGCATTTGTAAGACCAATGGGCATTACCAAAAACTCATAATGGCCCTCATGTGTTCTAAATGCAATTTTATGAACATCTTCATCCTTGATTCTAATTTGATGGTTCCCCAAGCGAAGATCTAATTTTGTGAAATAATTAGCACCATGCAACTCATCAATTAAATCATCAATTACTGGAATAGGAAACTTATCTTTGATGGTGTACTTGTTGAGTTCCCTATAATCTGGGCACATCCTCCATGTGTCATCCTTTTTCTGCACCATGACCACTGGTGATGAATATGCACTTTGGCTATGCTTGATGATCCCTGCCTCCATCATCTCATGGACCATCTTTTCAATTTCACTCTTTTGTGCATATGGATATCTATATGGTCTGATATTTGGTGGTTGACTACCTGGAATTAGTTGAATCGCATGATCATGTTCTCTTTTTGGTGGTAGTCCTTTTGGCATGGCCCCAAAAATAGATGAGTGGTCTTCAAGAATTATTTATAGATCAGGATGTGTAGATACCTGTGTGGGTTGAACTTCTATGGAGCATAATCGTGCAATAATTCCCTCTTCCCTCTTTTTTAGCATCTGGGTCATCTGATGTGAACTAACCAATTGTGGAGATTTTGCATGTAATCCATGTAGTTCAATTTTCTTACCTTCAGAATGAAAGCGCATGAATAGTTCTTGGAAGTTCATCTCAATGGTACCTAAGGTTGTGAGCCATTGGACTCCCAAAACAATGTATGTGTTACCCATGGGAATAGCAAACATAGGAGAGTCAAGATTGTACCCACCCATAATAAGCTTAATACTATGGCATTTGCTTGAAAATTTAATTTTGCCACCATCTGCAATCATGACTTGAAATTCTAGTGCTGGGTAGATGAAGCAATTCAATCGAGTGGCCAACTTATGGTTTATAAAGTTATGTGTGCTTCCTAAATCAATCAACATTGTCACCTTCTATTTCTTGAGGAAACCCACCACCTTAAGAGTTTGTGGAGTGTTAATACCTACAAGTGCATGACAAGAGATTGTAGGTTGGGAATATTCAGGTACCTCCTCTATATCTTCCTCATCATCATTGGAGGCATCATCTGCTTCTTCATCTTCGTTTGGTCCCTCAATGTAGAATAACTTCTTCTCGACGCATCTATGTCCTTTACTCCACTTGCTCTCACAACCAAAACATAATCTTTTTGCGCGTTTCTCTTCAATTTGTTGAGGGGTCAATCTAGTAGGTGGAGGAAATGCTGGTGACGATATGCTATGATCTTTGAAGTGAGTGAATGGCTGCTTCTTGTTGGCTATGAATTTTTCCTCAGCTCTACGTGCTAGGATAATAGATTCAAAAATATTAAGTGGATTAAACATGCGTACCTCATGTTGAATGTGGTCCTTGAGTCCACCCAAAAATAGATCGTTCAAGTTTGCTTCAGAAATTGTCTCCACATGTAAGGATAGGTTCTGAAAATGATGAATATAATCCTTGACAGAGCTAGTTTGTCACAATTTTGCCAATTTGCTGAAGTAATTCTCTGTCACACTATTGCCATAGTGTAATTGTAGCTCCTTTGTAAAAATTGACCAAGTGACATTGAGAGACAACTTTTTCTTTTGAGCACACAACCATCGATACCAAATGAATCGATCAGGTTCAAGATACAAGGATGCCATGGTAACCTTCTGTCCACTTGGAATTTGAAGTAGTTCAAAAAAACTCTCCATTTGGTTGAGCCAATTGAGTGGATCTTTTCCATCAAATTTGCGCATATCCACCTTTGGTAATAGGTTCCTCTGTGGCCATGGAGTTGGATTTGAAGTAGACTGGTTAGGAGAACCACCCTAGTGGGTTTGTGAAATAGAGTTAGATTGATGATTTGAATGATTAATGTTCAAATCTATCATGATATCTCTCAAACTATCTTGTATGGATTGCATATTAGATTGTATGTCTTGCACCTCACTTTGAATGCCTTGCACACTATAGTCAAGCTAGCTCACTTTGTGATCTATGTCAGAAAACCCTAGTACAAAGGGTCTATTACATCCCCCTTCTGACTCCATCTCATCCTTGTTAGGAGTTTTACCTGGATTTTCAGCACCTTTTCCTCGGCCCCAAGTTTGTGGACCTGCCATAAAAGGGTTTTACGATGTCGACCCTTATTGACACTTTTGACCCAACTTTGACCAAGCGATTTTGGAATTATTTCAGCCTAAAATCAAAATATATGAAAAATAAACCACAGCCAAATTTTTTTAAGCTTTTCAAAAATGTAAACAACTCAAAAAAATTCTTTGAATTGCGCACTATAGAGCAATTTTATGAAAAACCATAAAATAGCGACAAATTTTTCAAAACAGATCCAAATGAGCTGAAATTTTAGTGGAGGTTGAATTGAATTATTTCGCACCTCCATTAAAAAAATTTCAGATAAATTCGCAATATTTTTTTATATATCACAAAATTTATAAATATAGTGTTTCGCCCACAAGATTGCCCAAATCGCAGCTCTGATACCACTTGTAATGAAATTACTTCAAGAATTAAGTATAAAAGCAGAATTATATCTAAATATGACTTAAATATATCCAAATATATGATAATAGATAAGCCACTTCTAGGGGGCAACCTCCACAAGCTTCAATAAGAGCAGAATTCACAATATGATGATAAATGATTACCCACTACCTCCTATATATAGTCTATCTAGGCCATGGTTACTCCATAGGTCTACCTACTAATCAAAATAAAGCATAGATAAATGTAATGTAATGTCAAAGAGGGATAATCAAGCCATAAGTCGGCTAATACTATCCTCATACATGTGATAGGCTAGGGGCGTAACACTTGATTTGCTTCCTGATATGAAGATTTAATTAATTGTCAATGTTGAGAGCTTACATATCTTTAAGCCTTCTATATTAAACAATGAAAATGAAGGGTTATTACTAGGCATATTCTCTAGTTCATTTCCATTATACTCAATTATGTAATTCATGTGTGTAAAACACTATGTATGACACTTCTTCAAGCCTGTTCATATAGAATGAATTGTTTAGTTAATTTTCAATGTAAAAATCAAGGTGAGATGGTCTATACATTCTTGTATTAATGAATTTAGAAAGTTACAAAGATGATGAAACCACTGGTAAGTAGAGCTTACAGTTGTGTAACTTCTATTATTTTTAGTTGGTAGTTGTATAACTAACTGTCAGTGTCTACAAATGACAATTGTGAAAGCACTTGGTGCTTTCAAAATTGTTTGTCTACTTAAAGCAGTTATTTTACCACCAATCAAAACATGGGTAAAGGAGCTATTGTAAATGCTTCATCTTCTTTGTAACAATTCATTTGAATTATTTGGTAGGTTCTAAGGTAGAAGGGCATAAATACAATCTTTATGGAAGCCATATATTATCAAATAAGTCAATGAGAAGTCTTGAAGATGGATTCACATTTTAGTTTACAAGTTTGGATCATTGTTCATGTTGCCTCATTGTTCCCTAGCTATGATTAGTTTTTCTAATTGTGTTGGATCATTGTGAAGTATCTAAGAAGTGAAAAATAGTCCTATGTACAAGCTTTGGATAATATAGTAATGAAATATCTACCCATGAAGGCCATGTTTGGTAGTAACTTGTATAATTGTTGAATTACATAGTGTAAGGGGAGATAAATTTGCCTCATCCACTAGAGTTTTTATCACACTAGGTTTCTCCAAGTCATATAGTGTTTTCATCTTATGCTTTTTGTTATCTTATGCTTCCTTCTTATGTTTAGTATTTTATATATTTCGTTCCCATCAGTTGTTTATCTTTATTTTTGCATTAGAAGTAATCTAGAACAATCATCCATCAATTATATGTTGAGATAGGAGTATAAGACCCATGTTGGTGAAGTTGAGTGTGGAATATCCACCTAGTTTACAGATCACCTAAGTAGATCTAATTTACTATTATTTATTATTTTTAGTTAGATTTACCTTATGCTACTATTTTACCTAGTTAATGCAATGTTTTTAACATGCGCACCTTTTTTTTTTAACAATGATGTTAATGTTATGTATAAAAATGCTATGTATGAAAACATTAGGAATTATTATATTTCCAAAGTTACTACTATGATAAAATATGAGATATATTTATTTGAATTTTTTATTTCATCATTTATTAAATAAATTGATGTCATGATCTATGTTGCTAGAGAAGAACAAAATAAGATGAAATTAGCCAAGGAATATGTATATAAGGAATTACATGTTGCAAATGAAAATTTGATTTATTTTATTCCATCTGCAAGAGTTTCTCTTTTTAAATTAGGTATTAAGGTTGTTACAACTACTGATTATACTTGTGTGCCTCCACATATTGCTTCTAATTGTATTATTAGATTTATTCCTTCTCAACTTACTTCTTATTTTATGCCTCTTATTTTTAGACATCTTTTTCAATATACATATATTGGTCATGGTCTTTCTCAAAACACTAAGATTTCTATCCCTACACTTGTTAATTATATGTCCGAGGATTCAATCTTAAAAACTATTAAAGATATGTAAGAAAAAAATCAATAATTTTCACAAGAATCTCAAACATCAAGCCATGTAATGACTTCTCATGATATATTAATCAATCCATTTTATTATTATGTCCTTCTCTACCCCTTTCCTACAAATTTTATTGCACCTAATTTTTTTATATTCAATGGAAAGTATCAAATAATTTTATGTTTCATGTCTTGGCTTTACGCAAAATGATAGAATATTGACTAAGTTCTTTATTTTAAGTCTCAACGATAATGCCTTGGATTAGTTTCATGCCCTACCATCCAGATCTATGTCATTTCAATTCTTTAGTTGATACTTTCTTATCTCATTTTTCAATTAACATTAGCCAAAAATTCATCTTTTCACATCTTAAACAAAGACCTAATGAGCCTATTATAAAATATGTGCTTAATTTCAAAATAATTCTTACAAAGATGTCTCATTAATTACCCAATAGTGAATTATAATTTTTTTCTCTCAAATTTTGCTTCAACCTATAAAGATTGATGTTTGACACATTTCAATCTTGTGATGAATTTTTTCATACAATTAGGAACTATTAAATCAAGCTTATAAAGGCCACCATTCTTAAATATAGGACCAGTGCCCCTACCTCTAGTGGAGCTAAATGTTAAGGTTAAAATACATTCAAGGCTAAGGATAATGATACTATTAATTTTCAAGTTAAGAATGAGACTAATAGTGTATTTAATGTAGTATCTCAACCACCTGATAGTCTTGTCCTTCATTATCAAAAGTGAAGATAGTTGACATGTTTAGTTGAAAGTCCTTACCAAGTGCTAAAATGAGTTCAATAAGTTATCTTCACCTTCTCAAAATGAGTTCAACTCATCTCAAAATTTACTTAAAAATTATGATGTGAATACATATTATGATTATCATCGAGCTTGAGGTCATATGACTAATATATGTTTTTCATTGAGACATAATATTCAAGACTTAATTGATAGTAATGTCATTTAAGTGTAATGACACAATAAAAAATTAAATTAATTGGTTATACAACCAAAACAACACTTGAAATTATTATCAAGGTTTCATATGCTCCTAAACAACAATCACTTGTTTCAAATTCTCATATCTTAGATGGTTTCATAGGTGTGATCACAAATACACATAAAGAGGTTCCTTCTATTAATTTAGATGACCACAAGATTATAACAAATAATTATAATAATGGACCATTATTCATATAGGCATTCATAAATTCACATTCAAAGTTAACTAAATGCATTATGGTTGGTAATAGTTCAAGTCTAAACATATGTACGATGCAATTTATTGATGGTAGAGGATTTACTCAAGATGATTTAGATAGTAAAACTATGGTTCTCAATTGATATGATGTTATTAATTGGACATATCTCAAGGGTATCACATTCTCTATCACTATATGTTCTAATAATTTTCTAGTATGATCTCATGTATTATCAAATAACAAAACATATGATATATTACTTGGATGCCCTCAGCTTAATCAAAAGAGAGCGATGCCATCCACATTAAACCAAATTATAAAATGTGTGTAGATAATAAAGTGCTTACTATTTGAGGCACTCCTTATAAGTCACAAATTCAACATGAGGTATTATCCAATGTGATAACTAAATAGCAAATTATACGCCTTAATTTAAAGCTTCTATAGTTAAAGCACCTACTCATTCACACACTAAAGTAGTCTTATTATTTTTTTAAGGTAAATCACATTTTAAGGTTTCAACCACATGATCCAAAGAAAGTGACTATTTTCAAGAGGATAAAACAACTATTGCAACTAATTTTCCTAATAATGATTACACTATTAGTGAGGATGATTCAATTTATTTTACATCTCATGAGTACATTTCAGATAACACTAGTGACACATCTGACTCCTTAGAATCATGGTCCATGGTATTTTTATATCATGATCATGATAATAAGTTGATAACTTATTTAGATGAGATTATCATTTAGAATTTTTTTCTTATCTTGTTCACTTCAATGGAACAATATATTTTAAATATATTATTTTTATATATTTCCTCTATTTGTTGTGTTTCTCTAGTGCTTGCTTTCTATCTGGTATGATGTAAAAAATTTGGGTTCATCATGCTTCCTTCTAGCTTTTGATTTCCATCCACTCTTGATTTTTTGTGTTCTTATTAATTTTTCTATTTTTATTGAATTTTGAAGTTACCTTCTTATATCATTTGCTTTAATTTTCTATGTTATTCTTCTAGCCCCTTGGTTTATATTGATTACATTATTTCTTTGGCCCTTACATTTGATTGTTGTTTCCCATTCCAAAATCTTGCATAGACTTACCAATGATGATGACACATATATATTGTGGCATTCTACCTTAGTTAGTTCATCTAAGATGATCAGAGACACTAAATATTACCGCATTTTTTAGGTGTTTCTTAGATAGTCTTACACTAAAGTTAGTTACTTTTGCATCAAGTTTAGCACCCACATGAAAAATTGAAAGATCTAACTCCTCTTATGTGTTATTATGTAGCTCTCGTAGTTAAGCATTAAAAACCTTATAGGTCATTTTCAGAGGTCTTCAAAGTGTTTTTGGGGCTCAAAGCACATTCCCACATAGTGTTAGCTATTTCAACCTCTATACGACAAGTCAAGCTTTCCAAAAATGTATGATGGTCCAAAATCAGAGCATGCCCAAGAAATTTAGGTCGTGTCAAGTGAACTAATTATTCTAGAATTTACAGTATCTTCTTGTGTATTGTTTAACTTGTTTGGTTCATCTCAAGTTGATACAAGACACTAAGTAAATATTGTGCACATTTTAAAATTCCACACATGCTCATGTGGTCATAATAACATGTGTATCTATATGACACTCATAAAAATCATCTACACTCTTGTGTGCTTCTGCAACACCAAGATGAATCACCATAGTAATGTTCAACACTCACATAAGTCCTGCAATATCCTTGTGTGCCTTTGTAGTATCAATATGAACATTTTGCAACACTATAGATATGCGCATGACTCATCACCTTTGAAACATCTTTCACCAAAGTATACAAACATTTGGCACCCATGTGTGATTCTGTAACACCTTGAAGCATACTAAAAATTAGTCTAGCTCAATGCATGACTCAACATCCATGTACCAAAGTTATTCTACTATGTGGCATGCCAGGTGGCATTCTCCAAGTCCGTGCCATGTCATGGATTCTATCAACAATGTAAAACCATTATAAATGTAATCACCACTTATGCAATGAATTTGAACTATCACATACATAGAAGATGAACCATTTTTGTAACTATCTACTTGTCTAATTGTTTGTTGTAACTGCTTCTTTATAATTATATATATTATAAGACACTAAACATGGTGATAGACAAAAGAGATATATAGACATAAGATACTCACATAACAACTAAGTGAGTGGCCATTGTTCTATTTCCTGATCAACCATGTCTACATTATTTTTAATACTCATATATATTGAGCATCTCATATTAGATGGCCTTTTCCTAGACTAGGTAAATCAGTTAGGATGGGTATCCCTTTATGATCATGATAACTTTTTTTCATCAGTTTTTCTAATGATATCATAGTCTAGACAAATCAGTCAAGATGTTTATCCCTTTCTAATAATAAGAATTTGCATTCCTTATCTCAATGTGCATTATATGCATATGTATTTTGACCTATTATTTCTATTGAATAGAAGTGCCACCATTCTCAATATCTTGTCTTAAATTTGTAATGGGTGTTTATACATCTCTTTATTAGATTACATTACATGTTTTAAAATTATAAAACTCTGTTTAAATTTACTTTTGCATATAACTGCCTTAAATCTATTTAAGTAAGTTGTCCACCTGATCTCCTCCTAGGCTCAGACCATTCGTATTATGTTCTGGGGAAGTTATAGGTTAGTAGTGATCCTCCTCTTCTTGCTTCTTCTCACTTTTTCCCCTTGGCATTATCTTTTTTGATTATCATTGTCTTCTTGTTTTCACTTCTTGGCTTGTCTCTTTTTTGGTTCCATTATTATATAAATAATAATAATAATAAAAAAATCAGTTCCCTTTATCTTTGTTGGTTATATAATTGAACATGGTTACATATCATACTTATCTACCTATTGTTACAAGTTTACATATGCATTGTTAAACACATATTTTTCATGTTATTCTTTGAATTAGATATATAATATACATGTTACACATGATTTTGTACTTATAGTTTCTTCATAGGTTCATCATGCCTACACCTAGGGGAAACTTTATATTATGGGCATGTCTACACGAGAAACATTTATCAGTAGGTTTTAGGTTCTATCCTTCCTACATCCCATTATTATATTTGGTTTCATATAGTTTTTTATACATACCTAGCTCTAGCTTATATTTTTCATGCTTGGATGGATACATTATGTTGCTTTAAATGCTTGTTACATTGTGTTTTCTCTTATTTTCCCTAGGATTATTTGGATTTCTTGAATGTTTGTGCTTTTGTGTGTATATGCTTGTGCAATTTTTTTGGCATGTTTTGTATTGTATTATCTAAGATGACCCTCTAATTGTCAAGTTTGTGTCACTTATGCATGATTGATTTCTTTATTTATTTTGGTCACTTTGTCTCTTTTATTGTTATCACTTGTTATAAATTATTACATGATTGTGCAAGTTTAGATTGGTTGAATATACTATGTGTTAATATATGTTTTGTTCCATGATATATATCATGCATATTCTTACTTGTAGTAGACTATTCTTGGTTCCTATTATAAAATGCATCTATTGAGAAAAACTATTATTTTGTTCTTCATTTCAATAGTTGTCCTTATAGGGGCATATTATTACATGGGGGAATGTCATTTCTATATATTTTCTTATTATAATGGGGTATAACACGTGTCCCTATTTCTAGGGTTACGCTAGGCATATCACTTGCC
This sequence comes from Torreya grandis, assembly GCA_037957365.1. Classification (NCBI taxonomy): domain Eukaryota; kingdom Viridiplantae; phylum Streptophyta; class Pinopsida; order Cupressales; family Taxaceae; genus Torreya; species Torreya grandis. The sequence goes on from JARHVA010000043.1 coordinate 1,693,428, forward strand.
CTTCCCTTTTCATTCCATTACTTATATTGGTTTATATTTGGTTTAGGGTTATCGATGAGATTTGTTGATGACAAATTTTTATCAGTATATACGTGTTTAAAAATGGGCTTCCAAGATTATTAAATATTTACCTTCCATCCATGCTAAACATGGTATATTTAATCCTTTTATTCTTAGAAGAGTGATATGAAGAAACATTCCTCACCTCAAAATGGTGGCATATATTCACCTTATTTTATATCTGGTTATATATTTTAAGTGGTTACAAGATGTCAATAAGTTATAGAGTTATGTCAAGTGGTTACAAAGAGGTTTCAAATATTTGCTTCTTCAGCTGGGAAGCAAAATTTTCCACACAACAAGGTCATTAGGATCAAGATTTTAGAGTTTTCACCACATGGTTGGGGAAATTGATGCCTGTGATAATTTAAGTTCTTTTTAGAGATAAAAACATGATTCCCATAACACTAGGTGTATTCATTTATTTTTCTCATTTTCAATTTTTCATTTATTTCATTTGGTTACATTTTATCAATTAACCAAGACATTTATCTACTTGTAAATATTCATATTTTTTTGAAAGTACGACATTGAAACATTTAAATATTTTCAGTGGTAGTCAAGATAGTCATTTAAATAGTAAGGAGATAGAGTTTTCTATTTTGTAGATCGACTCTAATTGAAGGTAATTTCTCTCCTCCTTTTTCCTTTCAGATCACTTTCATATTAGGAACTAATTTATAGTATAACTTAAAGGTAGTGAGTACACTGTAACAAAAATAATATCCACCCTTGTTTATTTTACTTTAATGTATATGCATACACTCATGCACACGCACACACACATGTTAAAGTGGGGCACCATGTAGACACCTAATTATGGTATATGTATTATGGTTGTAATGTTTTTTATCATGATTTCATACATTTTAATCATTGGTTTACATTAGGATATTATTGATATACTCTCCATTTACATTGAATCCTTTATAAATTTTCATTATTTCTATGTGCTTATATTTTTAGATTCATCATTTGTTTGCCTCAAGATACTCAAACACACTCCTAAAAAGTCATTGATCTTTGTTTCTTGAGATTTGATCACCTTGATCAGATTCTTATAATATAAAAGTTAGCATGACCATCATAATGCCAAAAGATTCCATTCTAGTTAGTTGTGGGTCATTTGTTCCATCATGCCATGTTTTCTTCTGCCTTTATTGTCGACTTTCATGTTCTTCCATGGTTGAATAGAACATGAATGTGTCACAATTTAAATTTAATGTGTGTTTGTGTGTGTGTGTGTGTGTATATATAGACACACACACACACACACACACACACACACACACACACACACACACACACACACACACACACACACACACATGTATGTATATGTATCTATATATGTATATTTATATATATGTATGTATATAAACACCCTAAGGTCTTAAGAATCAAATACATATCATGAAAACATCAAGTCTTGTCAAGACCTCAAATATTAATCATATACTCTTTATTTTCCAAAGGTTTGTGGTTACATACTTATACCAAAAGAAGGATTGCATTTTTGAAATAACATTTAGTTTTATTTTTACAAACATGCTTCTCATAGGGTTAAAGGTGGGGATTAGACATATAAATCAATTGCTTAATGACATGCATAAGTGTTGAGTGCTGCCAAACTATAAAATTGTTATAAAGGTCATGGAAGGGAATGACTAAGGTAGTCTACGCCACAAAAGCACTATTTTTTTATGTCTTCTTAGTGTGTGCCCAAGCTCAATAAATGGATAAGTAATTATAACATTGTTGTGCTTCTATCTACTTTATGAATAGAGGATTATGGGCTTCTATTGTTGATGAAGGGTTTTGAAAAGTTTTAGTTTGCAGGGTTATACAAAATAATTTTTAGAATAGATCCACCACTTTTAGGAGTAATATTGCTTTCAAATTACATATAGTTTTTGTCTTACTATTATAATGTCATACAAATCTGATCCTTGTCTCAGATCATTATCTACTTTCTAGATGCATGTTTTCAATGTTCTAAAACCTATTTTCTAGCATTATTAGTCATTGTTAGATATCAAGTGTAGATACTAAAATCTATTCTTCAATACTTGACAATGACAAGCCTCACACATATTTACCATGCATGATTTGAGCACTCAAATAAAGTCTTAATCTACCATTTTCTCACACTTTCATGTTATTTGATGAGTCAACCATTCCATTATACTATTATAAACCTAAAAGAATCTCACTATCTATTTAAAACATGTTAAATATCTTGTATAGACATATCCATATTATTAGTTTAGTAAGCTTATACATAGGTCGGTTCTATTAGATATGGTCGATATCACTAATCAATACTAACTTTATCAATTTGGTATTGACCCACTTCCAACGATGAATATTTTTTAAATTAAAACCATCGTTAGACTCAGCCCGTTAGCCTAGTGTGTCAATGGCATGAGGAATTATTCAATTGGATCGATATTTATACAAATCAAGATCTCATTCAAAAGGGACTTGGCACATATCTAATATACATCTATACCTTATTGTGCATTGAGAAAATCTACCATATTCTTCCCAATTTATATACTTATCATTCGGAGCAATCATAAGCCAAGTTTGAAGCATATTGAATCTCAAGAAATATGTTTCAAATATCAAGGCCAATCATTATCCTCCTATATATATATATATATATATATAGTGAAGGAGCACAATTTCACAATCACACTAGGTGGGAGAACTATGTGTGGCCTGATTTCCCCCTTTGGAGTAGTGGATGTGTAGGCAATGATCAATTATCAAATGGGGGTGATTGGGGTCATCTCAAAAAATTACACTTCCCTAATTTTTTTAGGTTTGTATCCCTCGTAAGCACATATAGGTTTTCAAAGTAAAGGAGGCTAATTTTTGGATTTACATATGTGATCAGGTTCAAGATCATAAACATAAAGTAAGTAAAGATAATCACTAATGATAGTAAAATAATTATACCCTAATTCCATGTAGGTTAGTATTGACTGACAATATTGACGTGATCCTATGGAACCAATCCAACACAAATAGTGAATCAATTCTGGAACTGTATGAACCATAGGCCTACTTATATCTGATTTTCACTTTTAAAATATAGTCACTCTCCAATCAACTAGGAAAGTTAAGTATCTTGATCTCTTTAATACTTTCCATATTTAGAATATTCCACTTGTCAAAAGTAAAAGAATCAATCTTAGTCTTTTACATTCAGATGTTTTCTTGAATGTCATATCTATAGATCTGAATTACATTTTAAACTTCTATCATAATTAGATTAATCTCACTCATTAATCCAAATTAGGGTAAAATAGTAAGTTAGAAATTAGGTAAGCACCTCTATTCTCCCATTTCAATTATAAATTTCTTAAGGTAATTTCATTCATCTTCACTCTTTTGGCTAAGTTAGGTCTTTATTTACTATTTTTCATATTTATATCATACCTGGCTTATTCCCCCCACTTTTATGTAGGTTGGTGTAGTGTTTTGAACACTTGTGTGCCCTCCACATAAAACAATATGAGTAAAGGAAGAACATTTTCCATATATTTCCAAATAATTTTCAAAGTTAAAATATTTTAGAGGCAAGGTAATAATATTAAGTATGACAGAATTAAAGTAGGATATGCACTAAGCACAAGCAAATGTAAGATGAACACAAAGTTGTGAAGTTGTTATGATGGTTTACAAACATAAAGTAAGCTAGAGATATCCTTATATTATTCAAGCGGAGGGGGAAATGAAGTTTTAAAGGGAAATTAATCCAACTCAAGAGAGACTAAAATGAAGAAAATGTACAAATGAATTTATAAATCTATAATCTTTGTAAATAGATCACAAAATATGTAAAAAAGAGAGGAAACCAAAATTGGAATTTTGTCAAACAATTTGCATGCAAGATATAATTGATTATCATATAAATCAAAGATGCGACTTTGAATTGAGTAAAATATAAGGATGTACAAGAGAATAAGGTGACGATCAAGGGTTTTTATAGGTTTTCTTGAGTTTTTTTAACGATTTTTTCCATGGGTTTTTCATAGGGATTTTGTCCTAAGTCGTTATGTAGGTTTGTTTAATTATTTTTTACTAAGGTATTGCCTAAGATTATTTATAAGAATCACATAAATATAAATTAAATTCATACATAAATTTAAAATAACATAGCTAGGGTCTTTAGTTTCATAGGAGTTCAACATATTCTTTCTCTCCATTGTTTGTAACTTAATCTCCTCTTTGTTTTCCTTCGTTCCTTTCCCTTCCCCTTCCTCTTACTTTTTGTTTGTATCTAGACATATTCTTGTCCATTTTAGTATCACTTTTTATTTCTACACCTTTATTCTTCCTTTTTGTCCCTTTCTCCCTCCTTGTTTATGTTGTCTTCTCTCTCTCAATGTGTTTGTTGTCCCTTTATTAAGGTGTCTATTATCCCTTTTTCAAGATGTATCTTGTCTTTTTCTTATTTATTTTTGATGTCTCTTGAACTCTATATCACTAGTGTTAAAATAAAAACCAAGTGGGAGGGCATATGGGCATCCCCACTTTATGTTCTTAATTTCAATGCTCTTTGTGATGCAAATAAGGCACAAATTGCATCAGTTATCATTGTGATTTAGTGCCAGAGTTGTGTCGAGTTCACACTAAAAATGGGTTTCATGAATACAAAAACAAACATAATTTGGAAATGTAATTTTAACCCAATTGGTGGATCTATTTACACTAAATCTAGTAGTGTGTGACCATATTTTGTTGAGTCATATTGTCAAACATTCCGCATTCCTTTTGTATGTTGCCACATTTTTTGTACATGTTTATCCATTAAAAATATTTTATTTAGATTATGATTTGATATATGCACATACAATTATGTAGAAACCTTGAAATAATATGTAAGTTTTAAAACTTATAATGTAATCTCAATTATAAAATGTGTTGGCATAGATAAGGCATGTGAAATGTTTGACAAGAAATAACATTTAATTGAGAGATTTTGTCAAAAAATCATGTGTTTTGTGTATGTTCCCACATTACTCATCATGAAATCATTCCAATCCATATGAACACATTTATCATTGAGACATCTTGTCAAAAAAAAACCACGTGCCTTGTGTATGCTCCTATATTTTGCTCCCATGTTTTGCATACATAAGGTGTTTACAATTATAACATATGCCATATATCTTATTTAAATTATATTTTGATGGATGTAAATTTTAGTGCCCCACTTAGATGAACCAATTTATTTAACATAAACAAAGTGGAGAGGACTAATTCTAGCTATGGATTATTGTGTTCTACTTAAAACTACATCAACTTATGGACCTTTCCAAGGTCACCATCTAACTGGTGCAATTACCAAGATAAATTTATATCCTAATGATACATATTATATCATTATTATGATGGAAGGTATGTATTTATTGAAACTTATAGACTTTCATAACACTATGATAAATTTTAATATGAAAATTGCATTTTGTTATCTCTCGTATAATTGAAAATGTGATGTTGTAATTCATTTTTTGAATGATAAAATGCTTTAGAGGTTACTTATGCATCATTAGTTAATTATATATTAATGTTAGCATTAATTTGAAGAGAAAATAGGTATTGAAGATATTTTATGTGGTACTTATAATTTATCTATTAAATTTTTATTTAATTTGACTATTTAAAATTTGTAAATCCCATTTTTTTACCATTTTTATTCCTCATTAACCACTCTTGCATTGATGTGGTTGGACATTATTTTAGATGTTATCTTACTTATGATATTGATATTATTTCACCTTATTGACCAGGACATTACTTTAATTACTATATTCAAGAATTGACATATGATAAAGTTCTTGTGATTGATCATGTTTTACTCATGATTCACACGCATCTTCATAGACCCATGATATTACATTGAGTGCCTTAGTTATGTGCTAACCTCAAAGTGTCACCATGCTTTGATAACCTCCATGTAATCCCTAACATCATGAACATCATATGTAGTGCCATGAAACATACCACACATCTCAAAAGACCAATTACACACTCCACTCAATACGACATGAGTGTGTAACTGCCAGGAATTTAGTGTTCCATGTAACTTAGCATTCTATGTGGCACAACATTAATATATCCTAAGAATATTGTGTAACATTGTGCCTAATCGCATAATATGCAAACTCAAAACACCTCATAGAGCTCAAATATATGCACAATGCATAATATCGTAGCACCTCACAGGGCTTAAATATGTGTACAACACTCAAAACACACAAATGGCCATGTGGAGATACTGCATCACATTGAACCATAACAAATGACACTTCTATAGTTTGTTCCATGACATAATACCTATCATCATACCATGCATCTATAGTTTAACCTATGTAACCATAAAATAATTTGACTTTCATAACGCTTCTTTATCATTCAATGATTTGTAATTTATTTATAGTATTAAATTTTTGGATAGGGTCCATAATAATGTTAGTTACCATGGGATAAACACCCACAATACCTTCATTGATAAATCTATGAAAATTTTATAAATAAAGTAACATAAATCCATCCAAGTAGCATAGCTACCTCTTTTGATTAAGAGTATTGACCTAATTCTTATAGTATAATAGTAACTCTCATCCACAATATGTCTCACACACTAGCCCTCTGTGTGTTTCTATAAATAAGAGAGGAGGATAGGTTTAGGGTTAAGGTTTTGGTGAGTAGTTATAAATAGAATAAAATTAACTATTATTAGTGAAAGTTAATTAAGTATTTACTTAATTGATTATATTCTCTAATAATAGGCTGTGGATCAATATGCACCAATTAGTTCCTACCCATGAATTAAAAATAAATAATATAAGTGCATCTTAAAATCATACAATATTATATGAGTAATTAAATACACTAACATCTCCCCTTAATATGTACTTTGTTAAAGGGAAGGACAAAAGAATCACTGATTAACTCCCTACCCCCCTCCCTTGATGACACTTTCCTTCACTCCCAAAAGCTACCTAAGATGAATTAATCAAGCCTTAAGCAAGGGTTTTGTGAAAATGTTTGCAACCTGGTCATCTATTTAGTAAAACTTAAGATCAATGAACTTGTCCTATAACAATTGTTGAATATAATGCATGTGCATCTCAATGTAATTTGTATATTGGTGCTCCACTTGGTTATGAGAAATTTTTATATCACTCTGATTATCACACCAAAGTGGTGCGAGTTAGGTCTATGCAAATCTAGATTCAGAAAGCAAACATCAAATATAAATTAATTCATGGTTGAAAATGACAACTCAATTGTAATCAACTTCCATAGTAGACAAAGCAATAGTAGTTTTCTTCTTGTAATACCAACTCATGAGACCTGTCTCAAGATGATAGATGTATCCTATGGCTAGCTTACGATCATCTAGATCTCCTTCCCAATCATTGTCTATGTAGTTGATAAATGTTGTGTTCCCACCAAAAGTGTAACTATAAATTGAGACTTATCCCCCTAACTTGTATTCAATCCCATAGTTAGTATTACTGAAAATATAACATATAATTTGTCTAGCATCTTTCTAATGGCTTCCAAGGAGGACCTAGTAGTAGTGTGATACCAAGTTCACAATAAATGAAAGCTCAGGACAAGTATGATTCAAGTAGAGAAGACTTACCACCAATTTCATATAGAGTGTACCATCAACTAGAGTGTAGTATTTCATGTTGAAGTAGTTGAGTATGTCTTGAGTATACTTGGATTGATTAACAAAAATTTCTTTCTCAGACTATGAAATTCGAAGACTAGAAAAAAAATGTAGCATCCCAAGTGAGTCATTTCAAAAGACTTCATTATCTGAACTTTCAAATCATGAATCTTGTAATGATTAAGTCATCAACATAGAGGACTAAAATCAAGAGTTTCACATCTACTTTATTCATGTAGATTGTGGGATATGAGGGACTCCATGTAAAGTTAGAGTTGATTAAGAACATGTCAATAATTTCGTAACAATATTGAGAATATTATTTCAAACCATATAAGTATTTTTCATGCACACAAAGTTATGGTTCTCACTACTTATGTTCTCTATAGGTTGGGATATGTATATTTATTCCTACAAGTACCCATGAAATTAGGCACTTTTGACATCCATCTGATGGACTTCCTATCCCTGTGTTTCAGCCAAAGAGAGTACTAACCTGATGGAATTCATCTTAGAAACTAGAGAAAAGGTTTCATGGTAGTCAACACCTTCAACTTATGAAAACCCTTTTTATATAAGTCAGGATTTGTAGGTGTCAATGGACCCATATGTTGCATACTTAGTGTTTGGTACACCCACTTGCACCTCATTAGTTTTCTTCCTTTTAAAAGTGGAAACAAGTCCAAAGTTTATTTTTTCTTTAAAAAAAATATTCTACCATAATTCCCTATTTTTCAGGATGCTTATAATCTTGATGATAAGAATTTGGATCATATGTCACTTCCAATTATGCCAAATATGCAACACCATATGGATGTTGTGATCTCTTCATGCTTGGATATCTTGGATCCCTTGCCAAAACATCATCCTCATGGCAAAAAATGCAAACCCATTTTGGTATAGGTTGTGTTGGTTGTGCAAGTGCAATCTGAATGTCTTCTAGCACTGATAGTGGAGGTGTTGGTTGTCCCCCATGTGGATCATCATCTAAAATATAGTAAATATCATAATGGGAGTCGTCTAAATTGTCTTGTTCTTCGTAAAAAACCTTAAAATTTATGTCTAACTCAACATAGTATAATGGAGGAGGAGTAGGAGATGTTGGCATGAAATCCTAGGATTGTTCATCAAATAAAAAATCCCATTAGTAAATCACTTTAGTGGTTTTTAGAATAAGAATATAATATGCCTTCACATATTCACACTAGCATACAAATTGCACTCCATATACCTCAACTTTGATACCAGTTGACGTGGCCTTCAACCACATAATGGATTCACCAATCCATTTCCTCTCAACCTCTCATAACACATATTAATACATCATGAATTCAACTCATAAACTCCATGCTTTCTCATTAAAACTCTCACAATTACATAATCTTTATCAACAAATATTTCCTCTCATTACAAGCTTCAATAAGATATCTCTCTTACACATTAATACTTGGCATCCCAAGCCAAGGAGGCTTCTAAGATTATCCCCAAGCTTCTCTCTACCACTAACCTAACTAAAATAAAGGAAATACATTCAATTATAGATTTCACAAAGAAAGAATGAGTGAAAGAAACACAAAGGGGCCCAAAATTCATCCCACTCTTTCACATGGAGGGAATCTTGTCAAGAGACATGGTGTACCCTAAGATACTCTATGCCACATGCTTTATGGGGTCATCTTTGACCAAGTACAAAGCATCTTTGGTAAGTTGGCACCACCTTCAAACAAGGTCACATGGAATAAGTAGATTCCAATCTCAAATAGTGATTCATGTCTCCCCACTTAGCAGAAGCTTTAAAAAGGGGTATGTTTACCTTTTGACCACTCTTTTCATGTCCCATATGAAAAATTCAACCCATGCCACCTAAACACTCAATATTAGTGTTGTGGACACCTCACTAGGATGAATAGTGCCTACCACATCATCAATGAATAGTACCCATGAGTAGTGTTGCATGAATAGTGTTTTTTCCATTGCATCATTCTCCTTTAGTTGAAATCAACTCAGATCATGTGAGTTGTCTTAATTATATCCTTTCCATTTATTATGAAAAAATAAGAAATCAAACCACTCTATTTTTGAGTGATACAAGATTGCCTAAACCCTTAGATGCTCCTACATCAGACAGCCAAGGTAGATAATGTTATCTCTTGATCACATAGATGGGGTAAGTGGTGGAACCACTCTTTTGGTCATGAAGGGTAATGACCATGGAATCCTTATCCAATATACCAATGTACCTAGAGAATTTTCTTTTTTCTTTTCCATTTTCAGCATCTACATACTGGTCTTGAAACCATCCTCACGGGACCACAAACAATCCTCCTCCACCAAAGGATTACCCTTATCTCAATCCTTTCACATGTGGGTTGAATCCCACCATGATAAACTGACCTCCTCCACCAAGATGCTCTATCATGCATATGTCTTTTCCATGTGACCTCAAACCCACCACATACAATCCACCTCTACCAAAATCCCACCTAGCTTTCTTCACTCATCATCCAACCACATTATCCACAACTCAAAACACATCCACTTAAATATCCCCTCTCATGGTTGAAACATCATCCTATGCACTCTTCACATGTGCACCTAAATTAAGGAAAATAAAAATCCCCTTAATAACCGATTCACCATGCTCCTAAGGCATGCTATCAAACTCTTCCACATGTGCATTCTCTTGCACAAAATCTCTTTTATGGCTGGAATTTCAACACCAACCAACTCTTCAATTCTTGAAATAATAGTATCCTCCACATTATTATTATGTGAATCTAATTGCACATACATCAAGATCTCCATGTGTGTACGCGCTTGCACCACATATTATTCATCTAGAGCTCTCCTCTCCATAGGAATCTCACTTACTCTAATACTAGTTGATGGAGTCAACACTCTATAGAGCTTAAAATACCAAAGCTCTGATATCAATCGATGGAGTCAACTTTCCATATACCTTAGCTCTGATACTATTTGATGTGGCCTCCAACCACGTAATGGATTCACCAGTCTATATTCCTCTAAATCTCTCATAACACACATAAATTATCATGAATGTAACTCATAAACTCAATGCTTTTTCATTAAAACTCTCACAATTACATAAGCTTTATAAACAAATTTTTCCTCTCATTACATGCTTAAACAAGCTACCTATCTTACACATACACACTTGGCATCCCAAGCCAAAGAGGCTTCCAATCTTATCCACAAGTTTCTCTCTACCACTAGCCTAACTAAAACAAAGGAAATACATTCATTTATAGATTTTACAAGGAAAGAATGTGTGAAAGAAACACAAGGGGGCCCAAAATTCATCCCACTCTTTCACATGGATGGAATCTTGTCAAGAGGCAAGGTGTACCCTAATATAGTCTATGCCACATGCTTTATGGGGTCATCTTTGACCAAGTACAAAGCATCCTTGGTAAGTTGGCACCACCTTCAAACAAGGTCACATAGAAAAAGTAGATGCCAATCTCAATAGTGATTCATGTCTCCCCACTTAGCACAAGCTTCCAAAAGGGGTAGGTTTGACTTTTGACCACTCTTTTCATGCCCCACATGACAAATTAAACCCATGCCACCTAAGCACTAAATAATAATGTTGTGAACACTTCACCAAGATGAATAATACCTACCACATCATCAATGAATAGTACACATAAATAGTGCTACATGAATCATGTTTTCCCCATCACATCACAAATACATAGAGATGTCTTGTCCTTTCCATTAATTTTTAATTTTCATCTAGAATATGTACCCATACATTACATCCAAACAATTAAAAATCAGAAACGTCTGGCTTGACAAAAGACCATTTTTATTCAGGAGTCATATTTACATTGTAGAGTGGGGAGTGTGATTTTAGATGTAGGTTGCACACTAAATTGCCTTTTCCCAGTAATATGGAGAAAAGTCTTTAGAATATACCATGCAATTGGAAATTTCCTTTAGTGTGCATTTTTTACGCTCAACAACACCATTTTGTTGAGGGGTGTAGCGTATGGTATGCTAAATTTGAATACATGCTTGTTCATAAAAGCCGATAATCTAATTCTTGACAAATTCTCCTCCATTATCTATTATGAGGTGTTGATTTTTTATCTTTGATAGGTTTTCAATAAAGGCCTTGAAAAATTTTAAATGCTTGAAGACTTCACTTTTGTTTTAAAGAAAGTAAACCCAAGTTCTACTAGAGAAATCATCAATGAATGTAAGAACATATTTGTGTTTTTGAAAATAAATATTGGGGAATAACATAAGATCATTGTGAACCAATTCTAATATGTCACTTCCCTCAAGGATATGCCTTTAGGAAATGGATCCATGTGTTATTTTTCAAGTGCACAACATGGATCGACACCATCTTTAAAAGAAAACTATGGTCAACCAATAACCATGTGGTGCTTACTAAGGTCCTACAATGAGCGAGAGTTGAGATAACCAAAATTATCATGACAAAGTTTTTTCAAGTCATTAACATGTGCAATCATGAATTTTTAAGGTTGATTGAATGCAAAGTTATCAAATTTGTACAGTAATGCTAGATGATCAACCTTGTTAGTGGCTACAATAATGGATTGGTCTTTGATATTTTTTATGATAACATTGGAAGGTATAAACTCAATGGTTTTGCCTTCACTAAAATATATGATTTGATATATAGAGAGAAGGTTTTAGACAAGTCTTTAACATGGAGAACTTTGTTTAATATGCCATTCTCCATCTCAATTGTCCCTTCGACCCAAAAAACTAGAGGACTAGAGTTATCCTCAAATATTTCAATTGTGTAGCATTTCTTAAGATTTTCAAACTATGAGTCATCATGTGCCATATGGTGAAAGGCTCATGAATGTAGAATCCATTCAAACACAAGTATGATAGTCAATTTGATGATTGTCCAACCTTGTAGCCTCATCAATGCTCTACTCAACACCACACATACACTAAATATACATTTCATAAAACATAATTCATGCATACTCCCTCCTTGTAATGATGTAAACAACCCAATAAGTGAATAATGAAGTTTTAAATTCATTCATGATCTATCAACCATGAAAAATCATGCTCAACTCATATGCAAAACACTTGAAGGTAATTGGTATTCAATAACAATTTTAACTATTTAACCCATTCACATGCATATAAAGATGCTTAGAATGAAGCAAAATACTTGTTGAAAAAGTTATAAACTAATTCCTTGACATTTTTCAAGCTTGAAACGATCAATACAATCTACCAATAATTCCTTCCATACCTCACATAAGACTAGATACCAAGAAGCATGAATTGGCATTTTTATAAACAGCTAGGTTTATTTTTGGGCATTAAATCATCTTACCAAACAAATTATTGTTATAAAATTTAGGTGGATTTTTCAATGAAATAAAATTAAAAACAATAATGAATATTCCCTTCATTTCCCCTGTAACCTTCCTAAACTTTGTACCTTCAACACACTCAAATGCCTATGTGTTGTGAAAACATGCCTACATACTTAGCATGATATCTAAACCTAAGTATTGGCTATGAATTCACTCTCTCAATGTTAATACCTTTTTTATTTGTATCTTAGGTACCCTCTAAGTTTTTTCCAAACTCTCCAACATTCACACCCTTGCTCCCAAGCCAAGAAATTATCTTTTTACTCATCCCTTTATTGAGTGTTATTGGGTCCATTAGGGATGTTTTCTAAGTGTTCTTGGGTCTATTAGGGAAAATTTCCCTTCCTCTTATAGTCCCTATGTTTCTCAATACTAACCTCTTCTCCACGTCTTTTTTTCATTCTTCTTGTAGCCAAAATTACCCTAAAACATAAATAAAGTTGTCTTTTATTCATGTTTGGTAAAGGAAGCTCAGATTTCTACTATTTAGAAAAAAAGTATTCACCATGCCCCTATGATAATTGAGATGTCTCTTGCCTTTATAACGTGCCTCCACCTCCAAAATTCCCAACATGATTCAAATGATATCATATTTTTTTCAAACAATGTGATTATGAGTCTTTTTATTTCTGCATCATATTACTACCATCAATACATGTTTCAAACTTGGCTTAGATGCTCCCAAGACTCCCTCTCCTCCCATTTGACTTAAATACCATTGTTTTGGCCTCCATGTAGGTAAAATGTCTTAAATTATATTAAACATTGAATTTAAAAATTTAATGATGCACCCGTATTCTATAGCACAAACTCACATCAAAAGTATCATTGTTTTTTCTTGGGATTTATCAAAACTTTTCAATCTTCATTAAGACTTTATATGCCTTATTCCTTGAATTAGGACTATTTTAGAGTTTTAATATGAATTTCATATAGACTGACAATGGTGACCATTCCATTGACTAATAAAAAAATGGATTTTGTTATGCAATATTGTAAACTTATCTAAATTCTCCTACATTAATGGGACAAAGTTTTAAGGAGATGCATTTTAGAACATAAATTATCAAAAGTCATGCATGAATTCCACAAATGAAAAATTGGAGTTCATTATGCTTGAAAAACTACTTCAGATCTTATTCTCTAGACTATGGTATCCAACCGTACACACAAATACTAAGGAATTCATACAAAAATGTGATATTTGTCAATGAATTGGAATAACATAATAGAGAGATTGAGATGCCCTTGATCCTTATGGTTCATGGGATCCATTTTATAAGTTATCAGTTGGTTTCCTTGGTCAAATAAGTAAAAATAAGTGCATAAATGGTGTGTGTTACATCATAACAACTATATATTATTTAACAAGGTTGGTTGAAGAAACTCCAAGGATTGTATGGTAATGATAAATTCAAGGTTCACTTGGGAAAATATTATTATCTACTATAAATGCCCCCTCTTATTGACCAATAATAGATGAATTTATCTATTGGCATAAATGGTGCACATATTATTGATTGAATTCAATATTTTGTGCCACAAAACCACACCTTATCACCCACATGCCAATAACATGGTCGATGAATTCAATAAGATACTTGGTATAAAAATCACCAAGATTTGTGATGTAGGATGAAAATATTGGGACTATAGACTCTCAATAGTATTATGGGCTAGACAACCTATAAGTGGTTAACAAGACAAACACCATTTCAATCAGCATTTGGAAAATAATTCATTATACATGTGGAGTTCATATTGCCATCTTTAAACATATCCTCTATTGGATATTTGGATGACAAACAATCATTGGATACAAGTCCCATGAAAATAATGATACATGATGAGAAAAGGATATTTTCACATTGGAGCCAAGGGTTAGAGAAGAACAGACAAAAGGTTTGGCATGAGAAGTACATTAGAGACAAGGTTTTTCTCAAAGTAGCACATGTTTTACTCTATGACTCATGGTATGCTGAAAACCAAAGGAATTTTAACATTCATTAGAAGGCGCTTATGTGATTCATAACATTCTAGAAACTAGAGCATGCAAGTTGTGCAATTTGGATGTGAAATGTTATCAAGGCATTTCAATGTAAATAGGCTTAATCCTTACCATGATTATTATTTCCAATATTACAACCAATAAGGCCTCTAGGCAAGAGAAAATGTAACATCCAAAAAAAATGGTCATTTGCTAAGTAATTATTTATTTTTTTGCACAATAAGAAGACTGTATCCCTAAGTTTGGTTGTGCATTGAACTTATCTATGTGTGAGTATGAGTATCATTAATAACCAAGTTTGAGAATACATGAGTAACATATGAAATAAGCATAGTGGCATTATGAAAGTATAAGGGTTTCACATAAGGGTGTTGTGTGCAAAAATATGGAGTGAAAGGGGGTTATTGATGGAATGAAATGATTGCAAATAAGGTTGAATAAATGCACAAGAGGACCGTGTGCATAATAAGTGTGCATGAGTATTATGAAAAGAAATGAATGCTCAAAAAATCATATCAAGGATGAGAAATTCAAAGGCACGATAGACGTGCACTGAAATAAAACTAAGTATCTCAATACGTGAGAGTTGTTGTTGAAGGGTTGCATAGATGTAAAGGGGTGTGTGCATAGTCCAAGATCACAACAATGGGAAATGGCATATGTCACACCATAAAAGAATCAATAGAATAGATGGTGTCATTGCTACAACATGAAAGGGTGTGAAAGTAAGAAATAAAGTAGCAAAGGGAAAGGTGGAAGCATTAAAATGTGAAGGAGTTTTAAATATTACCTTTGGGAGCCTCATTTTTTACTTTGTGATTACAAGGAACAAAGATTCAAGAGAGTTGAATAGAGAGCCATTATTGTTGAATAACTAGGGCAATCTAAGAACTTAAACATGGAATCAAATGTAGAGGAGGGTATCGAGAAGAAATTATTGGAGGGGCATAAAATTATATGGAAGAGGGACGAGTGCCTAGGGTTTTCCATTTCTATTACAAGGGCTTGTAGGTGAAGGCTAAAAGGTGAAAGGAAGTATCCATTATATTAGAGGCCATTAGGGTTTTTAGGACACAGTGGTGTTATAAGGGTTTGACTTGGTAGGATTGAAGAGCCATTATTATTAAATAACTAGGGCACCCAAAGAATTTCAATATAGATTCAAATAGAGAGTAGGGTATTGAGAGGAATGCGTCAGAGGGGCATAAAATTAAATGGAAGAGGGATGAGTGCCTAGGTTTTTCCATTTCCATTACAAGCGCCTGTAGGTGAGGGTTGAAAGGTGAAAGTAATTTGCTATTATAGCAAAGGCCATTAGGGTTTTCAGTGTAAAGTGGTGTTACTAGGGTTTGACGTGGTAGAATTGAAGATTAAGGAGCCAAGAGAGTGGATCAATGATGTCAAAAATAAATAAGGGTGCAAACATCATAGTAATTGAAGAGGATATTCTAAGTCCTAGTTAGAGCATCCAACAAGCAACCAAGAGGAAGAAATAAATTGTCCCTTTTAACCCACTAATGTTGAGATATCTAGAGACCATGCCATGTGGTGAGTTGTTGACCTCGTGTCTAGGGTATTTCATCTTAGAGGACTTCAATAACTATCAAAATAAGTGGTAAAACATGTTAAAGTTTTTATGCTTTCACATTTCATACCATCAACAAGCTTTTTTGGGAAAAAATTGTGTTAAAATTTTTGATGCTCAAAATTTTCAACATAGTTTTTTCCCAAAAAAACTTTGTGATGCTAAATGTTGATTACTATGTCAACACAAAGACAAAGGGATAAAACATTTTAGTTATCAAATATGCCATGGTAAAGTCATAGTTAGAGGATAATGGTGTACTCCAATTATGGGAGTTAGCATTTTTAGAAATCTTGATTAACTGGGTAATTTTTTAATCTTGCACATTTAGAAGCAAAGAATGTATTTTATGGGTCATTGGATGCTTATCTCACCCACACCTATCATCAAGGTAACCAATGTAAGGAATAGAGGCAATAATTTTCACCTCATGATGACAAGTAAACTAGTGGACATCCTGACAAAAAACTTAAAATTATAAATAGGTAGTTAGTATACATCATGACAAACAACTTAAAAATTGACAATTACCATTGGTTAATTGATAACCTTGACGATCAGGCCACGTGCACTGTCGTACCTCTAATCAATATAAATTTGATTGTGAAAATATAATGGACTCAAATTAAAAAGAGGTAGTGTATATCACATACTAAATTGAGAAAGGAAATATCAAGTACAACTTTGAGTAATATATCACAAAGGAGATCATACTTGTAGTGAATAATGCATTTGAATAGTACATTTTTTAAATGGGGAGCAATTTTGGTCCTTATGGCGTAGGATGATGGAGGCACCATTTATTAATCCCATTTGGAGGAATTCCTTGTGCAAAGGTATAGGGAGCACACATGAGCACATCAGGCGACCTTAGCATTACAAAAATATATGGATAGGTGGCATGTCACATAATTGGCAGCAATCAGAGATGAATGACACATTTACAGTGAATTGCCTATGATGTATGAGGGATTTTTTGAATTTTGTATGATGATCCATCATACCCTTGTGAAGGTAAACAATAAATATTATAAGATGATTGGGTGGCTGTTAGGAACCCAAGGAAGCACCATTGATTACCAAGCAACTAAACATGCAGAATTAAACCAAAAGTAACAAGTAACTAGAATTCAAAAATAACACAAAATATGAGAGACAATACCCAATTGTATTAATACTCTTCCAGAAGGAAATACAACAAAGAATATTGCCACAGTTCTTCTTCCTTACACACCTCTAGGGCTCCCACACCTCTAGGGCATAAACAGTAAATCTCTTCAAGAGCTCACTCTCTCAATTATGGTCCCAACACACAACTCAAACACAGAGTTGGTGTTCACCTCCAACCAGTCAGTATCCACTACTGCCAGTACCACTACTGCCAGTACACAAGTGCTCCACGCACTCCAAATTTGAGTATACATACATACTCCAAGTAGATCTCCCATGAACTTGCAACAACCTGCAACTCAAATGATCATACTTTGGAAGGAACTACCTTGCCTTCCTCTTTGCTCTCCAACCGAGTACAGACCGTACTCCAAGTAGATCCTGCCTGATCTTGCTCCCTGTTGTGTTGCTATCACCTTGATCCTATTGCCACCTGCAGATCAACCTGGTTCTGCACACCTGCAAACATAGACCTTGCACACACAAACACCTGCAGATCAATGATCTTACTTACCATGTAGATCTCTAAACGCGGCCTTGCACACCTGCTGACCAAGATCCTACATACATGAAGAATCCTTATGATTCTCCAAACCAGCACCCACACTTGGCACTGTGGCACTAGGAAGAACACACCATGCTCTCTTCACACATAGAAGGAGCTAATATTTGCTCTCTTACTCTCTAGCACAAATTACAATACAACCCATGAGTCTAATATATAGATCTCATGCAAAAAATAATTAGACATCTAATTACAATAATTAGATCCATAGCTTCAAGTCTATAATTGGCTCTTAACATGCAAACACTCGGTTCATTAACAAACTGTTCGTGCAACTGATAGTTTTGGAACCGCACAGGCGACCGACGTCGGTCCCTGTCTGCCTAGAGGTGACCGACACCGGCTGATCCCTGACCGACGTTGGTTGCCCTTCTCACTATATATGATCGACATCAGTTGATCAGACTGATGTTGGTTGCTCTGCCACTCTACAACCTCTCAACAACCTCCTTCCCTGTTTGCATCAGTGAAGCTTTTAGCTCCACAACCTAACAATCTCCCACTTGGAGATAAATAGCTGCACTGTACTTGTACATGTACACCGTCTAATCTGTTTCTTAGCTTGTATCCCTCTTCAAGCTCAATCTTGAAGACCAACCACCACAACCCCTGTGGTGAACCTCCTATCATCCAAGTAACCTGCCGCATCTGCATCTACAAACACATGTAGAAAAGAACTTGACCCTGCATAGCATGTGCACCTGATGCTGGTCTCTCTCAGATACCTAAGAATCCACTGAACTGCCCTCCAGTGCTTCTTTCCTGGATTGGCTCCAAACTTTCTGACAGCTCCCACTGCATGGGCAACTCAGGTCCAGTACGCATGTGAATCATGTGAATCAGGACCCTATTCTGTGAACTATCTAACCATCGACGTGCTAACTGGTATCACACAATCATCCAAAGACAAAATCAACCTGTGATCTCCATGTGTCTAGAACACACTCATGCCAAAGAATTTTGTTGTTCCAAATTCCTTATGACATGCCACTAAACTAACCTTAACCTTAGCTCAGCAAAACCCTGTATGTCTGAACCTGCACCAAGCTCATCCTCCACATACAGTAACAAGATAATGTCACGACCATCATCCACCTGTTAAGACAAACATAATGGTTACACTGACATTGACTAAAGCCTTGCTTTGTCATCCACCTGTCAAAACAAGTACCACTATCCTGTAGCTTCTTCAAGACCATATGACCTGGCCTTTTATCTCACGTATCCATTCTCTCTATTCTTTAACTAAGGAATCCATTCGTCTTTAAGTGCTTTTATCCCAGCTGACAACCCTACCAAATCTCTCGTTTGGTTCTGCATCCTAATCCATGCCATGCTCCCACTGTTTCCTGGATCCTTCCTGCTCTGCAGTGAGCAACGAGTATAAAGAAGAGGAACAACAAATTTGAGGCTTACTTACCACTTTCAGTCCTCCATATGGGCGTTTGACACTCCTTGACAGCTTGCTGTCTGCCCAAAATCTGTTATAGTGATCGACCGCAGTCACCACACAATCTACATCCGACTGACGTCAATTCCCATGCGACTGTCCTTTTTGCCGACATCGATTCTTTGACTGACATCGGTCTTACCTGGTCGTCGACGTCGATTCCCTTACCGACACTGGTAGCCACCCTGCTCGACACCACCGACTCCGGTCTGCACATGACCGACATCAGCACCTGTCTATTCGACATCGATTCCCCTTGACTGACGTCGGTAACTGTGTTTGCCTGTGAGTGATGACTTTTTACCCGCGAGCTCTCCATGGATCAAAACCCTATCCAAACCGCCCTGCTCAAAGTTACTCAGTCCCATCCGCTAATCTCTGTCCATCATCTCCTCTAGAAACACCAAGGCTTTCCAGTTCTTAAGTCTGTCAAACACATCTATTTTTTGCTTAAGAACATGCATCTCCTTCTTGCTCATGTGACCAAGCCTACAAAGCCACGTCTTCACAACAGAAGAAGAATCAGTAATACAAGCAAGTAGATAAAGAGTACTTGCTTTCTTACCACACGCTAATTCAAGTGCATCCGCTGTGAGAGTTTCTGTGCATCTCTCATCACCCAACTTTTCTAAAGAAATTAGCCACATCTTCAAGACTGAGACCTGCATGACCTCCTTTAACACCCATGTGTTGGCCGCTTGCAATTTCAGCTTCACTTCCCCTTTGCCAATTCTTTGGCAAGGCACACTAGCCCCTAAATAAATCTTTCCAAAGTCTCCAAAGACCTTAACATGGAAAAATACTCTATTTCGAGCTGCATGGAAAGAGGCAACAGAATCTATAAGACAAGATTCTACTTTATCCAAGGAACATCCCAGAGCATCCTGTGCAACAACACTTGCAACATCTGCTTCTTCAGTTCCTTCACGCTGATCTTCTACCAACCAACAATTTTTCTTTACCTGCTCTTTCTTTTCATAACATCGTAATTGACCATTCATGCTTTTCAATTTCTCCATTCTTAGCTTACTTTCTTCTGCCATTGCTATACTCCCACTCAATCAGAAACCCTTGAGAGTGACCTGTAATCAAACACAAAACCTGCTCCCTGCAACCTTAGATCTGATACCAACTGTTAGGAACCCAAGGAAGCACCATTGATTACCAAGCAACTAAACATGCAGAATTAAACCAGAAGTAACAAGTAACTAGAATTCAAAAATAACACAGAATATGAGAGACAATACCCAATTGTATTAACACTCTTCCAGAAAGAAATAAAACAAAGAAGATTGCCACAGTTCTTCTTCCTTACACACCTCTAGGGCTCCCACACCTCTAGGGCATAAACAGTAAATCTCTTCAAGAGCTCACTCTCTCAATTACGGTCCCAACACACAACTCAAACACAGAGTTGGTGTTCACCTCCAACTAGTCAGTATCCACTACTGCCAGTACCACTAGTCAGTATCACTACTGCCAATACACAAGTGCTCCACCCACTCCAAATCTGAGTATACATACATACTCCAAGTAGATCTCCCATGAACTTGCAACAACCTGCAACTCAAATGATCTTACTTTGGAAGGAACTACCTTGCCTTCCTCTTTGCTCTCTAATCGAGTACAGACCGTACTCCAAGTAGATCCTGCCTGATCTTGCTCCCTGTTGTGTTGCTGTCACCTTGATCCTGCTACCACCTGTAGATCAACCTGGTTCTGCACACCTGCAAACATAGACCTTGCACACAAAAACACCTGCAGATCAATGATCTTACTTACCATGTAGATCTCCAAACGTGGCCTTACACACCTGCTGACCAAGATCCTACATAAATGAAGAATCCTTCTGATTCTCCAAACCAGCACCCACACTTGGCACTGTGGCACTAGGAGGAACACACCATGCTCTCTTCACACACAGAAGGAGCTAATATTTGCTCTCTTACTCTCTAGCACAAATTACAATACAGCCCATGAGTCTAATATATAGATCTCATGCAAACAATAATTAGACATCTAATTACAATAATTAGATCCGCAGCTTCAAGTCTATGATTGGCTCTTAACATGCAAACACTCGGTTCGTTAATAAATTGTTCATGCAACTGACAGTTCTGAAATTGCACAGGCGACTGACGTCGGTCCCTGTCTGCCTGGAGGTGATCGACGTTGGTCGATCCCTGACAGATGTTGGTTTCCCTTCTTATTATATATGACCGATGTCAGTTGATCAGACCGACGTCGATTGCTCTGCCACTCAGCAACCTCTCAGCAACCTCCTTCCCTGTTTGCATCAGTGAAGCTTTTAGCTCCACAACCTAACAGTGGCTACCATATGGAGTGAACAACATTAAATTAGATTAGATATCTCCCAAATAAAAGAGTTAAAGAAGCATAAATGAGGTTAAACTCCTTTTTTGATTTCAACTAATATTTTCAACAAAGGAGATTTACTCCAAGGATGAAGATTCTGAAGATGATAAAGTGAAAATATAACCTACTATGGTGGAGATGATGAAGGAGGTTGGTTGCAAGTTGACATGTGTATTAGAACTTATGAGAATGAGACCTTGTGAATTACCAAAGGAATGAGTCACTAAGAAGAGGTTGCACAATAGAGAGGCCCAAGGTCAAAAGAAGAAGAAAAGGGTCTCTATTGAGAAAGAAGAGTCAAGTACTTAGGAGAACCACTATATAGGAAAATGAAGAAGAAATTCATGCACCACTTGGAATAACCCCTAGGAGAAGAGGAACAAATGCAGCCAAACATTGAGGAAGTTCCAAGTGGATGAGGGCTAAACCTAAAGGATATATCCCAAGAGCAACAAGGTGAAAACATTGTTTAAGAAGGTGGGTGGAAACATGTTACTTTCACATGTGAATAAACTAATAGGGAAAATGAAAATAATGTCAAGGTAGGAAAGGATGATATTAGGGATAATCAAGATAACCCTGAGGTAGGAAATGAGACAAGTGAAGAAAATGAGTCAATGGATACATCTACATACACATCATCACCAATAAAAACTAAGGGTTCAGAGGGGGAGAATGCCTAAAAAAGTAACCTAGTGGAAAAAGAAGCCCTGACCAATAATGGTACAAGTCAAGAGTCTCTCATGCATAAAGAGATAAGTAGGGAGGGGCATGAAGAAAAGATGACTCGAATAAGAACCTGGGTTGGACAAGGAGTGTGGCCATAATATTAGTATGTGGATGAAGTGTTTTCACCAAGAAACACACTTGAAGTAGGCTTTGAATATTATGAACCATCTGCATAAAGTACAGAGGGGAAACATTGATGTTAGGGGAGAAAGTGGAGCCATTTATTTACATACAATCACTGTAATTTTTCACCTAAATTTTCTTAACACAAAATAATTAAGAATCCATGGGACTATTAAACTCAAAAAGGCTCTTAAATTTTCTCAACAACACCTAATGAGAAATTTTAGCAAGCCTCTCTCCATGAAACCATTGCCTTAATGTTTATACATAATGTACCAAAATTTTTACGATTGGGGTAAGAGGCTAGAGGGTGATATCCCTACAGTGGAGGTTATACTTGTAGACACCTTGTTTTGGCTACATCTATGTCTAAACCAAACTTTAGTTTGATTTCTACCAAACTATGCAAATCATGCCTATAAATCACCAAAATGCCCAAATTTATCTGCACATCGAACGTAAATGCCTAGAATCATGTTGAGGTTTCTTTATTTGGGGTATTACCCTATATGCAATGATAACCTCCCATAGATTCATCCCTAGTCAGGTTGCAACCAAGCAAACTGATGTTTTTGACCAATTGAGTGGGGCACATAACCAATTTTTAGAAAAGGTCAAAAGACTAATCAAATTTACTTAATTTATTAAACCCAATCTATGTTTAGTCAAATAATTCATGTGCAATCAATGAATATCTAAAATTTGAAATTCAAAAATGTAAAATATCGTGCCTCTCCATCATTACTTTTGTGAGTTATCAAGCACTCACAAAATATCTAGATTTATGAGTCATGTTTATTAATTGAAGAATATTAATTATATTTTTGACTCAAGTTCCACCACACATCTCATTTCTGGTCCAAAGGCCATAATGGATTTGCCTAACTTATAAATAAGAGAACCCTCACTTTCTTTCAACAAGCTCTCAAGCCAAAGTTATAATGTTAAATTGTTGAGAGATAAAGCTCTCAAGCCAAAGTTATAATGTTAAATTGTTAAGAGATAGCTTCACATGCCAAGCCAAGCCAAAGGTGGAAAAAAAGAGGTGTTGTCCAAAAGGCTAATGCATTGACAAGGACTCCATTGGACACATAAGACAAGCACCAACACACTCACATGCCAACATATGAGCTCATTTGACAAAGGAGGTAAAGTTGGTTTGTTTTCCTTATTTTCTAGTTGTATTTATGTTTAGCATTGTTATTGTTCACCCACGTACGTAGGCAAGTAGTTGTTTCTTTCCTAGAGTTGTTGAAATTGGGGTTTTTTAGATTCCACTAACAAGAGAAAGCTAACAATTTTCCTTCATAATCCTACGCTACATAATGGCTCACCTAGTGGGACCATGCACCCCACAAACACTAAGAGAGTAATATTGGACCTTTAAAATTAAATAAATTGTCCCTTACAACTTTAAATTTTAAATATTTTTTTGCCTTAAAAGTTTGTTTTCCTGTGTCTTCTTTTCATGTGTCTTGTTTTCAATTTTTATTCTTCAATAAATAATGACTGCACTGTTTGACTACTCAGCTATGTCACTCAGTTGCTTAATTGCACTCAACTATTTGTTAGTTTATAGAAAAACCCTTTTACGACCATGTCACTCAACTACATTACTCGATTATTTGTCAATTTTCAAAAAAACTTGATGGCATTACCATCACCCAACAATGTCACCATCTCCCAATAGCTTCTACCATCACCCAACACCATCAATGTCACCCAACACCTTCTGCCATCACCTAACAGCATCACCATTACCTCAATAGCTTTTTGTTATCATCTGATAGCATTTTATCATTGCTCGATAACTTTGTCATTGACTAACAACTTTTTCCATCGACCAACAACTTTTTACTATTAACCAATAGCTTTTTATCATTGCCTAATAGCTCTGTCATCGATTGACACCTCTTTTGTTGACCGACAACTCTTTGTCATCGACTAACAACTTTTTCCACTACCCGACAGTTAAGTTGTTGACCGATTGTTATTGTTGTCAACCTTGTGTCAAAAACTTGAAATCTTCAAAAGTAAAAATTGTTTTTGGACTAACCTTTTTAAACAAACACAAATGAATCCCCTAACATTTCTTGTAGTAAAATAAGTCAAAAGGAGAAGTTTTAATCACTTTAAAAGTCATTCACTTTTATCTTTTTGGTGCTTAAAATTCACATAACAACTTTCCTTTTTGCTTTTCAAAGTTACAAATTCAAACACACAAAAGGCCAAACTTCACTTCACATTTTGTTAAGTGCTCCAAAAAGAACAAAACCATTCGATTAGTGCTTTTAAGAGCTTTTTTTTTATTATTTTCCTTTTTTCAAGAGTACTTAGTTTATTTTTCTAGATTAGTTTCTTTTTAGCAAAACTTCATGTGTAAGCTCTCCCCCCATCCCCTGTAGGGAACTTAGGTGATTAAAAACATATCATTTTTGCTTATTTAGTTGAGTCATAAAGGTGAAAAAAAGTCACGTATGCTCTCCCTAAGCTTTGAGTGACCTGGATGACTCAGAAATGACCCTAAAGTTCTTACATTTTCATTTATTTATTTTTTAGCTTTAGCTTGTGAGCGAGATTTCATAGCCTCCTTTCAAGTTCTCTAAAAGGACTTTGACCCGAGGTTTCTTCTCCCGACACTGTTCTAACCCCATCCCACGATGGGGTATACAAATTGAGCAAACTATTGGATGGAATAGTGGTGAGCAGTTAGCCTAACTAGTCCAACAGGTACTCAAATATTGTATGCACTAGACATTAGAATTCACTAAGAAGTACACAAATGAATTCGTTATGTAAAGGACTCAATTTATTGAATAAAAATCTAGGTGGTAAACATCCAATTGACATGTTAATCCCTCGTGATAACTGCACATGTGGAACATCTAGACATTTGAAGATTATAGATTTAGATCAACCCCACATATCATAGAATACCTAGCCAAATGTCAAGTTATTTCGGCACTCTAAGTTTGTGCCACGTATCAATGTTTGAAAGACAGAGGGTGGCCCAAAAACTCTACCTACATGGACTCTTACATTTTTTGGATTAACAATTAATTCCTTTTGAGCATTGGTATATCAGTTGAAACTTTGTCAGAGACTATATAACCTTGTCAGTTTTTAGGGTAGCTTGTGTACTTAGGTGCTTTTCTTATTCTTTTACTTGCATTGGTTTTAGGGTCTAAATTATTTTTGTGTTAAAATCATGTCCAAAACAAGTCAAAATACATGTTGCACACACTATTTTGAGTCAAGAAGTGTTACTCTATCAAAATCACTCTAAACATTTGCCTTAGATATTTTCACAACCACCTTTTGTGCTCTTGTTTAAAGAGGCCTTATTACGATGCCCAATTTGTTTCAAGATTTTATCTTTGTTCAAAACCAAGTCCAAAACAATTTGTGTGCCTTTCATCCAATAATGTTTTTATGCTACTAGTTTGAGCCTAGGCCATTGTTCATGTAAAAATCCAAATCTCATTCAAAATCTATCTTTTGAAGTTCAGATCTAAAAAGATTGGTTTATGCTTGAGTCTTGTTTATAACTTGGGCTTTATGGTTCACCCTTTTGTCTTTAGATTGTGCAACTTGGGTTGATTTTTAAAGACCTTTACCTAGAGACCAAGTTTTACTTTTATCATGTCTTACTTGGATCCCAAGTTTCTATTTTAGACCAAGTGTGCTATGTGTTTCAAATTAAGATCTTTAGACTTAAGAGTGTTTCAGAATTTTCATGCCTAGATTGAGTTTGTAGCAAAGACCGAATAAAAATTTTATGTGTTGAGACCTATTTCATGTGCCTAGATCAAGTTCATTTCCAAAGACTTATTTCAAGTTTGTTTTCAATTCCAATTTCACACTTAGACCTAGACCAATTTCAAGTTCCAGGCCCAAATTGACCATGTTCAAAGTCAAACATTTTCTAAACTCCAAGTATTTCAACCAACTTGCACAGTCATACCAAGTTAGGGTTTTTTTTTTAATGCATATTCCAATTCAATCAGGTTCATTTTTAACCTCTTTTAGACCATGCCAATCAAGTGAAATCTGACCTAGACCTAGACCAAGTTTATTTCATAACCAAGACAAAGTTCAACACAATTTGTATAGACCAAAACCGCCCTCTTTGGGCTAATTTCCAAACCCATCCATGCCAATTATCATATACCAAGACTTCCCTTCTTTAATCTAATTAAATTGCCAAGTTTACCCTTTCGGGGCTAATTTCTTTGATAAGGGTACCCAATCCCATACTTATGTGGATAATTCTCTTTTGGCCTGTGTTAGCAACCAAGCTCTACAACACATAAGGATTACCATTTTAAGCCCTCCTCTTTTGGTATACATTAGAAACCAAGCTCCACAAAGCCTAAGGATTACCATTCCATGGCCTCCTCCTTTGGCTTGCATTAGAAACTAAACTCCACAACACCCAAAGATTACCATTCTAGGTCCTCCTCTAGTCTGCGTTAGCAACCAAGCTCTGCAGTGCCCAAGGATTACCATTCTAGGCCATCCTCCTTTGGTTTGTATTAGTAACCAAGTTCTGTAACACCTAAAGATTATTATTCTATGCCCTCCTCCTTTGGTTTGTGTTATTAACCAAGCTCCGTAGTACCTGAGGATTACCATTCCAAACCCTTTCCCATTTTCTTCCAATTCAAGTAGCTCATTATCTCAACAAGGTTGCACAATCATAACTAGGCATATTACGATTACTATCCTAGACCCACAACCAATCTTTATTGATCACATCTTAGATAAGCCTATTTCTAAAGAGCCCATTATCAAATCATAGGTCATTACTCATCCATTTCCAAACATTCCCCACTATATAAAATTCAAGCCAAAAGTGAGCGAGGTACAATAGAGATAATCATTACCTCCCTAAGAAACGTTATCTATTCAAGAGCATAATGCATCGAAATCTGAGATTTTGCAACCGAGTGTAAGCCAAGGCCAAAAAAACCAAACAATCCATAATATCTTTGTTGAAACACCTATTTGTGACAACTTAACATGTGTTGAGTCACCCTTCGACCATTGCCCTATCGTTGAGAAACCTTACTTTGACAAGCCAGTCTCTATGGAGTTGCCTGTTGACCATTTCCCTTTTGTTGAGGAGTCTCACTTTGACAAGTTAGTCTTTATTGAGTCACCCTTCAACCATTTCCCTATTTTTGAGGAGCCTCACTTTGTTAAGCCTCTATCGAGTTCCATCATTTTCCTTTTGTTGAGAAGCGTCATTTTGACAAACCAGCCTTTATTGAGTCCTTAGAGGAGACTATTTATGAAGAGCCCATTATTCAACCACAGGCCATTACTCCTCCAATACCAAACATTAAACACAACATTTTTGATGCCACACCAAAAGAAGAATTAGCATTAAAGTCAGGTTCTATGTTTTAATCAATATGGAATTTAGCATCAAAAGCAAAATCAACTTCAATTTCAACATCTAATTCAGAGTCCCTTGAGTTAGACTCAACTCAAGGATCAGAGTACCTTAGTCGATGTTAAAACATTGGTTATATACACCTTGCATATCAGTTTGAATATATTTGTGATCCTTCCATGATTTTTTAGGATGTTTACTTCAACGTCGACACAAGTTCTCCTAGTATCTTCTATGAAGATTATGCTACCTCTTACCATTGCATTATCATTTCAATTTCCATTAATATCGTTAATCAGCCTAGCCATTATATTGATATTCCAATTCCCACAAGTCGATTGGGATTGACATAATCACACATTGTTGAACTGCATCCATGGTGACATATCAGTTACAAAAATTAGGAGCACCAAGACCACATTCATGCAGAAGAACAATCTCTTAGTGAAACCTTTTCAGAGGCACTAGGGGGAAATCAAAATCCAAACTCAGTGTCTTCTATTGAAACCTTGTTTGAGGTGCTAGAAGACAATCAAATTCAAAAGTCAACATTCCTTAGTGAAACCTTCTCGTAGGTGTTATGGGACAATCAAGACAACTTTTTTGGTGAAAACCTCTTCGAAGCACCAATAGTTGAGCACAATAGTTCTTCATTGCTTGAAGAGATTATTGAAGATAACATTAGTATAGTTTCTAATCTACAGCATAATCATATGGCAACATCTCTCAGACCCAAACAACAAAAAAATATGGTGGTCCTATCGAGAGCATATTCAGAAGTCTTTGGCCCTGCCATAACTAAAATTATGTCGAATCTAAAATTAGCAAAATTGTGTGTAACTAAAAATCCTAATCTTCATTTATTACTAAACAATTATACATTTCATTATGATTCATTCCTCCGTTCTTGACCTATATTACATTGCCAAATTAGACCTTTATCCAATGTTTATCAATATTTACCATCCCTGGCTGCACTTGCCTTTACAGAGGCTACAAAGACATCTTGTCTCAAAGTTTGGAGGCAACAAAATCAATGACCAACGAAGATCACAACAATGTTATTACAGTCCAAATCAAGAGTCAGTGTGGGCTAGAGATCAAGATCATTGATCATTTTGGTTGTATCATATGCTAATCAGGGCATGCATCTCCACATTAGTAGGAACAACAAAATCATGCCTTAAATTTTCATCATTATATTTACCTTGCCTTATCGTTGTTTCATTCTTTGCCATTTACGCTGCGTTTCCATTTGCCTTACCTTGCCTTTCCTAGCCATTTACCTTGCCTCATCATTATTTCATACCTTTCCATTTGCCTTACCTAGTTATTTACCTTGCCTTATCATTGTTTTGTACCTTTGCCCATTTTCTTATTCTCAACCTGTTATTACTTAGTTGAATTCCTCATTGTAGGGTGAACTATAATGGCTTGAGGTCCATTCAGACTGTGTAGGGAACACTCAATATTTTCTGAGATCATCTCGATCACCTCTTTTTCCATGCTCTCATCATTTTGTGAGCAATTTCAATAAACGCTCTTGCTTTTTTATGAGTATTTTAAGTACGCTCTTATCATTTTATGAGCAACTTTAAGAAACGCTCTCACCATTTTGCAAGTTATTCCATTCTATGTCTCTTAATTCTCCATTGAGTTGAGATGCCTATAAAAATCCATAAACATGGATGTATCCCATTCAGATTGTATCCTCACCACTCAGGAGGTGCATCTCCTAGTCGACAGGTATCACTAAAGCGTTCTCATGGCTTTCATCATGACCATTTCCATTTGCCTATTCCATTTTCCGATAGTATTTCATCCCATTTCTAAGAGAACTATATTTGGCCTAAAGTCCATGTTAGACCTTGTGTCCATGGGACTATGTACGCAACGTCCAATTGCCTAGTACATTTGGAGTCAGCTTGGCCATTTCAGTGATTGATTTTATTCATTGTTCTCTTGGATCATTCCTTCCTTTAGTTTTGTATCCAAAAGTGATCTCGTTGTTTTGCTAGTTATTTATGCTCTCACCCTTTTGTGAGTTATTTACGCTCTCATCATTTTACAAGTCATAAGCTTTGTACGCTCTCATCATTTAAAGTCATTGGCCTCTTATGGTCTCACTATTTTCTGAGCTTGTTGTCATCCTCAGCCTTAGACATAGTACACATTATAAACTAAATTCATTTGTGAGTGCTCGTCTCTTGTCTTTTAGTGTGGTTTAGCCTAAACCATGCTCTTGCAGTTTCATGAATTTTCTATGTTTGATGATTTCATGATTCTGAGCACCACCTTCTCTTTACTCTACGTTATCGCCATTTTGTGAGTCCATTCCCACTTTCTTCTTTAAGAAATTTACTTTATGCTTATAATTCAATTTTCTTTTATCCCATATCCTAAGAGAACTACATTTGGCCTGAAGTTCATGTTAAACTTTGTATCCAAGGGACTCTGTAGGCAACGTCCAGTTGTCTAGTGCATTTGGAGTCAACTCCGCTAGTTTTAGTGATTGATTTTATTCACCGTTCTCTTGAATCGTTCCTTCTTATAGGATTGTATCATCCTTGCTCTTGTCATTTTGTGAGCAATTTTAGTCCATGTTCTTGTCGTTTTATGAACAACCTAAGCCAATACTCTTGCCTTTTTGTGATTCATTTTTGTGTGCATTGTGCATTTGAAATTGATGTACTATTACATCCTTGGTTTGTTCCCATCTCTTGCCATTTTGTGAGTGGTATATTGTCAATATATAATGAGTTAAGATACCTCAAAAAATTTTAAAAACATTCAGAACATTTCAAAAACCTAAACATTTGAAATGGCTTACAATCTCCTAGAGAGATATAAAGCCCTAAAATCCAAAAACATTTGTCTTGTCCTAAACCTAGTCAACAATCCCTAATTTGCTCTATAGGGACATATTCATTGTTGGTTCCAATCCATTATGTTTCCATTGGGATGTGACCTTTCCTTTGTATGTATCCTTGCTTAGGAGCACCCTCCAATTCGTACTTTTGGGCCAATCTTGTAGCTTTCACCCTACTAGGGCAAAATCAAAGCATGTAGCTTATACCAGGATATCTTATACCCTTATGTTGTCCCCTTGCATATAGCCTTTCTTGGGGGCACCATTCATTTAACATTCCATTGATCCTTCACACGTAGATATTGATTGGGTTAACAAGATGATTTTTGTTGCTTTTATTTGCAAGATTTGTGTGTGTTTATTTACTTAGTTGTTCGTTTGTTTATTTGCTTTCATTAGTGTGCCTTCACTCAGTGTATATGCATTCATTAGGTTATTCCTTGCACATTGTACTTGAGTCCATCCATATTCATACGCCAACATTGTCATCATGGTTCTTATCATTGGTACGTTATTTTCAATTATCTATTAGATTGAGAGTCAGTCCTTATGTATATTATGGCCAGGTCATCATGGTACATTATATCATGGTATATATCATCACGTGCTATAAGAAAAACTAGGCCAATGTATCTATTAAAACAATGCAGTCAGCAATACTTCTCCTTGTTCACAATTTCCATATCCCAAACATCACCCAAACATAGAGTAATAAAAACACAAATGAATGGTAATCCTTACTAGTTAGGACGTGCATCTCCGTACTAGCCGATATCCCAAATTCATACCTATCTTTTGTACCATTTCACCATCAATCTATGATTATAGGTTCATTACATGATTTTTCTTAACCCCATTATGGAAAATTGACAGTTATCTCCTACTCCTTGATCAAATCAACTCATTGACCATTCTGGTTGTATCAATGCTAATAAGGATGAGCATCTCTACATTGGTAGGTACAACCAAATCATCCACATTTATCAATCCTTATTCTTCTATTTTAATCCTTATTCCATTTTCTCCCTCTTCTACGAGAACTACATTGGCCTAAGGTCTATTTGGACTATATAGGCAGTGTTTGGATACATGATGTATCGTAGATCAGCTCAGCCACTATTATTCTTCCATCCCCATTATTGTCTTTTAATCATCTCTTTCATCACTTTGCACATCCTCATGTCCCTGTTATTTGTGGCTTATTCAGTGTTTAAAAAGTCAATTAGACAATTGCACCTATGTTTGCGCTCACTCATCTTTAATTTGTGTGACAGGTTATATCCTTGAATTATACTTGCCAATCTGCCTTACTGGGGAAAAATCAATTTTATTTCATGAGCAATCTGCCCTATTGAGGTACATCATTGTGCCACTGATTATAATTTTCTTTGGGCAAATTAGTATTTCAACCCAGCCGCCCTGTTGGGGCACATCATTATGTCACTGATTATAACCACCTTTGGGCAAATCAGTAGTTTTATCTGCCCTGCTAGGGCACATCATTGTGCCACTGATTATAACCACCATTGGGAAAATTAGTAGTTCAACCCATCTGCCTTGCTGGGATGCATCATTGTGCCACTGATTATAAACATCTTTGGACAAATTAGTAGTTCAACCCATCTACCTTGCTGGGGCACATCATAGTGCCACTGATTATAACCGCCTTTGAACAAATCAATATTTTAATCAACGCATGCAAGCATTAGCTCCATTGGATTAATCTCATCTATGGGTTAATTTCATTATTTTTCTTGCTTTTTTTTTAGAGATCATTCATCAATTGTATGTTTCAGTCACTCCTTGGAGGGGCATCATAAGTGTCCCAAACTTTGTTTGGAGCGTCACTACTCAATCATTATCTTTTTTTTCTTCTTAACAGCTTTTTTCATTCTTTGAAAAGACGATATTGTTACTATATCTTGCAATACCTTCTCAAATAGGAGCAAAATGTAGACACCCTGTTTCAGTCACATTTGTGTCTATACTGGACTTCAAATTGATTTCTACCAAACTATGCAAATTAAACCTAAAAATCACTGAAATGCCCAAATTTGTTCACACATCGAACGTAAATACCAAGAATCGTGTTGAAGCTTCCTTATTTGGGGTATTACCTTGTATACAATGATAACCTCCCACAGATTCATCCTCAATCAAGTTGTGACCAAGCAAATTGATGTTTTTGACTAATTGAGTGGGGCACTCAACCAACTTTTAGAAAATGTCAAAAGACTAATCAAATTTACTTAATTGATTAAACCTATTTAAGTGTTTAATTAAATGATCCATGTGCAATTGATGAATATCTAAAATTCAAAAATATAAAATATGAAGGCTCTCCATCATTAATTTTGTGAGTTGTCAAACACTCATAAAATATCTAGCAAATATCTGGATTTATGAGTCATTTATTAATTGAAGAATATTAATTAAATTTTTGACTCAAGCTCCACCACACATCTCATTTCTGATCCAAAGGCCATAATGGATTTGCCTAACCTATATAAGAGAGCCCTCACTCTCTTTCAACAAGCTCTCAAGCCAAAGTTACAATGTTAAATTGTTGAGAGACATAGCTCTCAAGCCAAAGTTATAATGTTAAATTGTTAAGAGAGAGCTTCACAAGCTAAGCCAAGCCAAAGGTGGACAAGGAGAGGTGTTGCCCACAAGGATAATACATTGACAAGGAGTCCATTAGACACATAAGTCGAGCACCAACATACTCACAAGCCAACGAATGACTTATTTGACAAGGGAGGTAAAGGTGGTTTGTTTTCCCTATTTTCTAGTTGTATTTGTGCTTAGCTTTGTTATTACTCACCCAAGTACGTAGGCAAGTAGTTGTTTCTTTCCTAGAGTTGTTTGATATTGGGATTTTGTAGATTCCACCAACAAGAGAAAGCTAACAAATGTCCTTCGTAATCCTACGCTATAATACTCATTGTGTCTCACCCTTACTAGTATCATTAGGAATTTTTCACAGTCATGCCTTGTGGACCTTCTCTTGCATATGGTTGCTATCTTGTATTTCTTTGCAAATCTTTTATTGCCTTTGTTTACAAATAAAGTGGCATATTCCATATGAGTTGATGATATCATTCCACTATAATACCTTCTATCTATTCATTATTTCTTATATTTGATTAATAAATAATCTTTAGACAAATTCTTGTACTGCCAAACCAACCCATGCTTCCCAAAAAATTAACTATCGATGAATAGTTTTTTTTATAGACCAAGTATGATCATTTAAATTTTTTATACAAAGGGTGATACATATTTTTTAAATTCACATTAAAGTAGTGTGTTTTAGAAGCTCTTCACATGAAAATTAAGAACGTGTAAATTTGATCTTTGGTTGCAATTGTTCAAATCGTATCCCTTTTTTAGGAGATTGTTATATTTTGGGAGCTATTAGGAGAGTCCAAGCTTACTAATTCATCTTAGAAAGAGCTTTCAAGGATGCCTTCACAATTTTGCACATGCATTAACTTTGATTGGTGTCCCTACTTGGTAGTTGAGGAGTAATTGTGCTACTTTGAAATGGGTAGAAGTAGATGTGTAATTGAATATGATTTAATTGAGAGCAATTGGCCATTCCACCAAAGTATCCATAGTAGAAAATCCAACATCGAAAAGGAAATGGATATTTCACAAACTTGACGGGATAGCACTTGATTCAAGAGTTTGTTCTTGCACGGAACATCCTTGTTACTACGGTTGGTCCCATAGACTTGGTCTAGTGAATGCTATTACAATATTTCATTCATTCATCAACATATGCCCTATTACAATCTCAAGATGTGGGCCTTTGGTCTTGTGCCTCCATGCTAAGAAGTTGATCTTTTCTAAATGTCATTGTTAGCCATAGCTTTGGACATGGTTTTAATAAATTAATAATTGCACTTTTTTTGACATGTGTTAACAAAATTGATATTAGAGCTTGTATCTTATTTTTATATTGATCCAACAAAACTAGAGGATACGTCTGAATTGAGATTTATTAATCAGAAATAGATTGCTTGACAATGGCATACTCTTTGAGTTTCGATTATGTTTTGCCATAATATCTATCTATCTTAATGAAGATGCAACTGTGTGTATGTTTAGTGAAACTGTAAGCATACAAACCAATATAAAACACTAATCCATATAAAATTGCAATCAAGTGTGAATACAGATAAGAAGTAGAACTTACCTAATCATATTTATTGAATATTTTAGATAAATGACAAAGAGGGTTTTGAGAGTATCTTTATTTGCGGGAAATCTAAACACAGTCCCCAAAACTAAATAGTGTGGAGCAAGTCCAAACAATGAGATAAACAAAACCCATAAAAATTAGTGAAACAAAGAACCTCACCCATAACTATAGCACTTTTATAATGGCACAACAAGAGCCATAGCTTAGCAATAGGGTTCTAGCGATTGTCAGATACCACGAAATGGATTTGACAACCCTATTTCTCTGCTCTTGGGCTCCAAAAACTTTGCTCATTTTTTTAAAATTCGTTGTCACTAAAAAACAACTATCCTTAAACCCGAATTAGCCCACAACACCTTGCAAAACCATAAAAACTTGAGAGAGTTAATAGGGCCCTATGTTATCCCTCCAATATTATCAAGGTCCTAGGTATTTGAATAGTTTGGAAATCAGCGCATAAGTATAATGCAATTCAGCAGTTATCAAGTGTATTGCAAGTTTCCCAACCCTTATCGTTTCAATAAATTCAACAAATAGTAAAATGTTATATCCTCTTTTGTAAATGCTTGACTTCTATGTTTGGGACAAGGATGCTTCTTCAATAAATAAAATCCTTGTTTTCACAACTTTGATGGATAACTCTTGTGCCAATCTCTTGTCATAAATGCACTAAATGCACTTACATATCTATAGATTTCTTGAATTCGAATTGGGGACCCTATGGACATGCAAGCTGACACCGAACCGGTGTAAAAAGTCGACAACGGATGATCAAAAACTTTGGGGTACCCAAAACAAGGGTCAAAAGGGACCACCACGAAGGTGACCAAAACCCATTACGTTTTTTGCAAAAATAGTTGAATAAAGAGAAGAGAGAAAACCATGGGGAGAAGCATCTTGACACAACAAAGAACACATGCCATCAAGAGTCTAATCTTGATTAATATTTCAAGAAACGCACAAATACACTAGCACCATAGAAATTAACTAGTTACCAAAATTAGGTGTCTACATTGCTAATGCTACTTCTAAAAATCAGTTTTGGTTCCACTATAATACCTAACTAGCCTTCCAAAATGCAAATATGAAATTATAAAAAAAGGTAAAGTTCATTAAACCCAATATTTTTGACAAAGCTAAACATAGAATTCCCTGATTACATGGTACTTGCTTGTCTGGTTGGACACTTTTACAAGTCCATCTATCTCTAACTTTCACAAGCCTCTGCATAATGAACCAAAAAAAAATTGTAAATGCCTTCACTACTGCTTTCTCTGATTGCATAGAACAAAAGCAATGTTTTCTTGATGCTTGGTTCAAGATTCGCCCCCATCAAACAATTGTTATATCATGTATTTTGCACTCTTCTCTGACACAAATTGCCAAAGTCAGTAGTTGTCTCTGCAATGTCGTCTACAAATCATAATAAGAATTTTTTTGTACAAGCTAAAAAGTATGTTATTTGTTCTCAATGCCAAGCAGATGCCGCAATGAGAATTCTGTCCAACCATCCAAAATACAGAGCTCCTCCTTCTTCCTTAAGATTGTAGCTATTGCAGTATGATTGGTGCTGGGACCTGATTGTGTTGTTCACAGAAGCACTTAGTGGATATACAGTAAAACCTGCCATGGTCAGTCTGGCCCTCCATTTTCCAGCCAATTCATATCTCTCAATCCTATCTGCTCCCTCACAAGCAACTATGTTAACAATATCTCGGGCAAGGCATTGCTTTTCAACATTCATCCGATCTCTGCTTTCCCTTGGAAGAGTGGCATCCAAAGATTCAAAGACTGCAGAGTAGTAATTTAAAGCTTCCATGAACCGGGGTAAGAAAGGTGCAGTATTAGTATTCACCTCTTGTTCTACTACTGTGACCACTTTAGGACACAGAGACTTAACCATCCTTAGAAGTCGATCACGAGGATTCCTCGTAGATACACTTTCATCAGGCATGTGATGCAGTTGGAATGCAAAGTTTACTGCTAGTGGTTCTTCTGATCTGATGCCAAGCATCCAAGGTTCAACATCTACAATTTTCTCTGCAATGGGAATAAATTCAAATGGAACTCCATATGTTAGTGCAAGTTGTTCAAGGCGTTTTCCTATAACATTCAATCCCCCGACAGGACGTTGTACAGTCTCAGGATCATCTACCCCTGTTATGCGGACATGCGGAGGTCCACCAGGCCTTTTTGCAAGAGTCTCTATGAGGTTCATGTATTGACTGCCCTGCCCAATATCAAAATCTAATATGTGCACTTTCTGCTCGTCCCTGAAGGCTTCACAAATTGCACCGTTGGCTGCCATGAACCCAAATTTGAAACACGGGCAAACTTCAAATAATATCTGCATGGCAGATAAATTGTCAGTATCTGGTGGTTCTTTACATTTCAAAGCATGGTACAACCCTTGTCCTGAAGATGCTATACGCGCAACAAGACCCTCAACCATGTAGGCTGAAATTCTTTGCATTGGGTCTCCTTGAATAGAAACCATTTCTCTTAGTTTTGTGATTAGATTGGATGCCAAATCTAGTTTACCATCAGATATTGCAGAGGCACAACGAATTAATAGCTGCTTAGAAGAGATTTCTTCATCAAGATCCATTTCATGTTGAGTAGTTGATGTGCATGTTTCTTGTTGGGAAGAATTTGTTTGGTAAATAAAAGATGAGCAATCTTCATTCACTGTCTGAGGTGGAATGGGCAGTACTGTGGGGTAATCTGTGGTGCTATCAGAATAAACCCTTAAGTTTGTGCTTTCTGTTGGGGAATGCAACGGAGAGTCATCAAACAATAGGTTCTCTATTGTATCAGCCCATTCCCTGTCAAAATATGTGCTCTGTGAGAGGCTAACAACACTTTCCTCTTCACAATCACTAAAAAGTTCTCTCTCCAACTCTTGAAGCTTTTGCCTGATGCTTTCTGGGTTTTCATTGATTAAGACCCCGCCATGTAGAGCTACACTTTGGTCACTTGATGACTGAAAACTTGAGTACAATGGCAAGTTTTTCCCTGTAAGATCACCATTAGATATAGATTTCTCAAGGGAAGCAGAATTCTGCAAAATTGGCATCCCAGGATATCGCCCTCCATTGGAAACCAAAATTTCAGCCAATGTAGCAGGGCTATACAAAGAGCCCTGGGAATTAATCAAACCATGATTTTGTGTTTGTTGATAATATGCCCCACTATTGTAAGCAGAATCATATGAGGAATCAGATATTCCCCCATAATCCAAGGAAGATAGAGAAGATACAGGTGAGTAATAATTTTGTAGCTTTACTGCACTGAAGATAGCTTGCCTCTCGATATCAGACAATGAACTCTGGGAAAGCAGCTGCATTACACTGGTTTGCAACCCTGTTGGAGAACCAAGGGAAGCATGAGAGTTTAAGGTAATTCCCCCAAGTTCTGGTCTATACTGTACCCTCATCTTATTCAAGGCATTTATCATCTCAGGTGGCCCATTTCGGAAGCTTCTTCCAAGAGATGTGTTACTTTCAGTGCTTGAACTCTCTGATGGATCTAGAGGTTTTAAGATAGACATTGTATCCACCACCCAAAAGATCAAAGGGCTATTGCTACAAAACCTTTCTACGGTCTACTTTATTCTTGTGTCAACATAAAAGATACATGTCTCAGCTTATATATTTCAAATTTTGCTGCATAACTCATTGTATGTATGTATATAGATGGAGTGAAATGCCTGCAAGACAACGAGAACCAATTATGTAAAATCTCAGCAGGAGTTTCTCCGAGAACAAACTTGTGATCATTTTTAAAAATTTCTATCGGCCATCTTATTAAAAAAAACATGTCAACTATGATTGCACTCTGAAATCATGTGCAAGATTTTTGGGTAAAAATCCAGGCAGTTCTAATATTTACTAAAAAGAGGGGAAGTCTTAACATCATTGTATTTATGGAATTAGATGCTTTTCAAATTACTTTCTGATATTTTGCACATGCACAAATGTCAGACAAACACTACTGTTGAGATATTGCTCACTCCTCCAAATAAAAAGAATCTACTTGGTATTGACAAATTATAAATCAGATGAGAAACATTTTGCTGCATATAAATCTTAGTGGTTCTTTACCAAGACACGTTGAAAAGTGCCATATTTTTTCAAATGATTATAATCATAGAATGTTATCTACCTTTATTTTAGTCAGAGTGACTCGGTATAGATTTCTTATTATATTCTTCTAGTTGTCACAGTTTAAACCATCTGGCGAGTGAGTTATTTATATATATTAAGCTCAGAAACCTGAGACCATATCCTCTCCTTAATTCAGAAGAGAACTAAAGGGGGCATGCAAAAATATATATTATGAGGCTAAAAGCTGATGTCATTGCAAGAGAAAACAACAATCAAAGCACACAAAATGCATTCTGAAACACAGGAGATAGAACTTCAATTTTGTGTTACAGATAAGTTTTTTAGAGGCCTAAAAGAAGCCTCAACAAAACTCATCGCTTTTGTGGGCTCAACATAGATGGCTAAGATTTGTAAGCCCTTAAAAGTAAAACAATCAATATCCAAGCTATTTCTCCTATGGTTTTAACTTTTAAACGCAACAAAAACAGAGGTCACAAAGAAATATTAACTTGGTAGCTGGATTCCAAAGTCATGGTCCTAGGCCCTTGATGTCATCACAACATATGACCAACCAAAGATATAGTCTGTGAGAGATTAACTAAGTAAAATGAACTTCAAAGCATGGTCAATAAATGGAAGTTCAGTGAATTGAGAGTAAGCGTTGGAAACTTTCTGGCAATATATAACATACCTTTATTTGATGAAACTACTGAAAAATGCCAATATTTCTTAGTTTTCTTTGGATTTTGTACGACTAAAGAAATATAATAATCAACATTGTGCTTACATCATGTCTGTATTTATTAATATTCATGACAACTATAACTATTTATCAAGTCCAAAGCATTTTACCAGGAGTAAACTCATTTTTAACCTGCAACATATTCTGGTCTCGGGGAACTTGTGCCTAAAAGACAAAAAAAGCGTAATGCCAGTTCCAGCAACATCTATGATGGTTATTAAATGTGTATATCCTCTCTACCATGTCATAACAAGAATACTTTTCATTGGACTGTGCTGACCAGGAAGAAGAAAGAAGGGGATCCATTGCAGAATTAGTGTCTCTGAAATGCCACATCAGCGGTGTGAAGGCATCTGTATAATTTTCTGCCGTGTTAAAATCAGGTATTGTAATAATCTCTCTCCATTGTTTTACGGTAGATCCTTAAATCCTTTCAAATGCCAAAATGTCTGAAAATTTGTTTCTCCCCACTATGTGTTTGCAGGTACAGGGAAGTCAGTCCATCAAATCCAACATTTCTGCAAGCATAACTAACTTGGGAACATATTTTTCCTCAGTTAGTGTTCTAGCCTATGAAGTTTCATAAGATAAGGTAGATTACGTAACATTGTATACTAAATTAGAGAACTTTGCACAGATATATCACAAAACCATGTTTAAAGAGATGCCTTGTGAACCAAACAAACCACCTTGTGGGATTACATTGAAAATTTCGGCATCTTCAAAAACTTAATACAGATAGGAGGCATTGGTCATTGTGACTCAGAGAAGAATCACATTACCTTGCAACTGCCAACTTCATGGTCTTGAATTAGGTCAATATAAAAATAACCATTAGAATGAGGAAACTTATCTATTCACCAAAAGATTGAATCAATAGATAAGAGTACATATGAACTAATATGATCAAGTATTACAACTTCAGACAAGGTTACCAAACAGATTCTTCGCTAACAGATAACTTTCATTTGGAATCATTGGTTTGTTCATTGCTAGAGCCGCGCGCCAATATCTGTATTGGAATCACACGTAAAGATATTTGCCACTTCCATGCTTACAATCTGCAACCTAATGACTAATTGTAATGTTTCTAATTATTATAAAGATTTGAATGGCCGATATCATATCTAGAATTTAATATAGGAGTGGTTTACATCTTTGGTTTTCAATGTTGTATGATATGTCTTAGCGTTCCAAGCAAAGAGAAACCATTATGGGTTGGGTTCTAGAGCATAAATTTGTGATTTTCAATCTGACAAAATTGAGAGAAAACCCACAATTGAGCTCTGTCAAGAATCTTGTGATTTTAGGGTTTTTAAGAAGAATAATATGCACTCCGTTATTATCAGAACTTTTCTATGCCTGTTCAGCCTGACTCAAAAGTACACAGGATTTAATACATCTCTCTCTTTTTCTGATTTACTGCTTAGCTTATATATATATAGGGTTTTGTTTTAAGGGCATAGTTACTCTAAAACGGTAGTGCAAAACCATAAATGTGATATTACAGAGTCATAAAATTTTGGACCTGAAACTATTTCAATGTTCAGACAAGAATTTGCCTTCTTGGAGTTTAAG
The DNA here is from genome assembly GCA_037957365.1 of Torreya grandis. NCBI lineage: Eukaryota > Viridiplantae > Streptophyta > Pinopsida > Cupressales > Taxaceae > Torreya > Torreya grandis. The sequence goes on from JARHVA010000043.1 coordinate 1,735,489, forward strand.
GATCTTATGTTGAATATCCACCATAACTGACTATTTTCACTCCATTGTCACGTTGATATTTTTATAATCATCACTCCAATTCATCCTAAATTTCTTCCCATTGCATATTTTACCAACTCTAGTGCTATTCACCTTAGCATTTTTTTTCAATATTTTCTGGATAAACATGGCTTTTCTGATCATCTTTATTGATTAGGTCTGGAAGTGTTTTCCAACGAGTGTCAGAAAATTTATGGGCAGTCGTTTTCCGAGATATCCTGGATCGTTGGAATAGGTTCTATTTGTCAATCCCTAAAACATAGACCTAATTAGACATGACTTGTTTGTAAACACATTAGTTTTGAAGGAACTACCAATTCATTTCTAAAAGAATTAAAAATTGATATCATTAGCACAGTTGAGGCAATTTCATTAATGATAGGAGCATTTTCTATCAACCAAGAATTTGCAGTAATCAAAATTGACTCCAATAATCCAACACTGTTGGGTTGTAAATGTTAGAATGATACACTCGATTTACAAGATTAGTCACAGCAGACCTTCACGCTGATGGATTCACAAGAATTAAGTGACAACCTTGTTTAATAAGGGATGGTCTAATTACAGTGATTATTGAATCTGTGGGTATGCCATTAGTTACAACCAATTGGCTTTGTAGTCTGAATTGGCATGGAAAAAAGTGGCAGGAGATAATTTTTTGGTAAGTAGTATGAAAACATTATGCATTGGTTTTAAAGACTGTGATGGACACTGAAAGCATTATAGAAGGGGTTTGCCGTACTTAAGTGAGGAAACAATGGAAGTTCTTATTGTCCAAGATGAACCTCCAAACTAGCTAAATAAAATATGGAAGCTTACAAAGCCAAGACAAATCATCCTGTATTTGGGTATTCCCTTTGGTACTCAGTTATCTATTACTGATCAATGTCAATGGATAATGTCCAAGTCTGAAAAACAAACGCTTACCTAGCGAAGCCTTGACCTTCCATTGGCTCGGAAAATCACAATGATGAATATAATTCTAGCAACAAGATGCATTTACTATTCCTCGTGCCTTTTCCCTTTCATGGTAGCCTACAAAAATATTGAGAAGTTGCTCAAAAGTTTTCTTTGAGGAAAAAGAGGGGTCAAAGGAATTCCCTTAGTAGCTTCGGATGCGTGTACTCTCCCAAGAGATCAAGGTGGTTTGTATCTCCCTGATATAAGAGCTCGAGGAGTTATTCTTGTAATGAGGTGTACTGTAAGAGGAGTGGACATCGAAGCTCCTTGGAAAAATTTAATCCAGCACAGAATTCAGTCAGCTTTCCATACACAAAGGATTCAGTGTCCTTTCTAGGTATGTGACATAATTCAAAATGCTAAGTCATTTATTATTTCAAGGCCGTCTTTGCTTAAGCATATCTGGGCAGCTTGGTAGTTGGTAGTTGATTGTCTTTGTTGGCATTATGAGAGACCACGTGATACATGGGATCTAACATCGAAGCATGTGGACTTTCACCTCTATGTGGACGGCTTAGCCTTATACCCGGCTTTGTTGACTATAGGCTAGTAAAGGACTTTTCTCTTGAGGAGATCTTTGGAATTCCAAGTTGACTCAATGAGATACCTTATGTGATCAATCAAGCCCAAAATTTGAATAGCATTTGCAAATCAACTTATCAAGTGATTTGTGATTTGTAATTTGATTCCAGAATGTTGTCTTTTCAGGTTACAGATTCATGGATCACACCCTTACTAGAGATATTGGAAGTGGAGTGGGAAGGCCCTTTTCAAGTATGTGACCAAGGATTTGCATGGCCGAGTTAGGCACACCTTTGATATACCTCACGACTGAACAAGTGGCAGGTGCTCGGAGACACTGAAGCATAGTGAGCAGATGTTGCCAGTATATTTGGAAGTCAAGAGGCTCCGCTAGACAAAAGAGCTTGGGATGGCTTGTGCTTCACCAAGGATTGACAGTCAAATCTAGACTTCATAAGGTTAGTATCATTGATTCTTTATGCGGTTTGTGCAGGGGAAGATTCAATCAACTATCTTTTAGAGGAGGTTCCATTCCGAATTCAATCTTCTATTTGTTTCTCCTTTCTTGGTGAGAGGCAGTCTCGAGGGACAGTTGGATGATCAGTGACAATTTTAAAGAAATTTGGCATACAATTAGGTTTGTTGTTATTGGTTTCTTGTGGAGAGCAAGGTGTCCAGAATTTTTTGAACAAGATAGTCCCTCTCTCAATTTAGGGGAGTTGAGATTGTTTAAGCATGAAGTAGTTCTTGTCAAAGCTAGGTTCACTAGTTTTCATAGGGACATTTAGTTTTTGCCTGTTAGAGCGCAGGCCCAGATGTTATGTTTCCTTCCCTTCTTAGGGAAGGATTTTCCTTGTAGCCAAGTTGTGAACATAATGCAATCATCTTGTTATCAAGTTTAATGTAAGAAGCATTTCTTCAGAAAAGAATTATACATCTACTCCACTTTTTACCACGGAATTATGTCCATCTATCTAACTGCTCAGTTATAATTGCAACACAACTGACCGTACCAAGAAGCTTATAACAAGCCACCTTAAAGAAAAACAATTTGCAATATCTCATACTCTGGACAAACTTTACCAATGGTTGATTTCTTTTTCCTTATCCTATAAGTTTCATAAGTGCTACAACTTGTTCTTGTGTTACATTGAACATATATCCCAATAGCCAGGATAAATATAGAGATCTGAGATCTTCTTCAACCACTTATCATCCTAAGGAGTTTTTCATACTTCATGTCATAAATATTGGCACAAAAGTCATGGAAACAACTTTATGATATCTACATCATCTTTTCTGATCAATCATCCACATGTTTAAAAGATCGTACAACCAATTACAATACCTCTTTCATCTTGTCCACATGCCAAAGTGTAGTCTTCGAGACAATGACGATGATTATAGCCATAAGACCTTATTTTCATGCCTCTAATTAGGACTTATAGGTAGTGAGTGAAAATTCTATCAAGGATTCATCTTATGCTTTTCAAAGGACACTCAAAAATTCCTTGAACCCAAATACTTTGAGTTTAATGGCCTTCACTTAAAAACTTACAACTGCTAGCTAGTGCAATGGAAACAACTGGGTTTTAAGTTTGATTCCCTCAGCCTCTTGCCTTATTCTATGCCTCGAGATGTATTCTAGGCAATCTTGAAACATAAACCTTTCAGAAATGGTTTAACCTCCACTTGAAGTCAAGTTCAAGGGATCATAATTTACAGTATGTTATTCACTTTTTAAAAAAAAAACTGCGAGTCTTAAAATCTTCCCTCACTTCAAATGCGCTCACTTTCAGGTCAAATCCTAAAAAAAATAAACAGACTAACATCATTATATTTATTATAGTCAACTAACTGTCGCACACGTGCAAAAGAAAACTTTCTCAATGCCAAAAACCTCCACCATTTGGTAATCATCCTCCATGCTTTTTCCTTGTGATTTTAGTTTTCAAGGTTATGGAGAACATTACTTCAATAGCGGCTCCCTTCATAAGTTTAGCACTTTACTATATTTCAAGAATTTTATCATGGCATTCTGCTAACGATCTTTCTAACTTCACCAGGTATGAACAGATTTTGACTTTAATGCAGGGGATACTACATTTTCCATGTTCTTCAAATTGGAAGAACAAGCTGCATTCTCTTAATAGGGCTCTGAAATTACATGAACTTGAAACATTAGTCTTTTTACACTGTTCTTTTTATCATGTGGTTATGACTTTCAATCCTTAATTCTAGTCTTGGATTGCTCCCAGCATATTTTCCAAATTTTAAGTCGTAATACGCATTTTTTCAGGTGAAAAACTGTAATGCAGATGGCCACATCCTATTTTCACTTGTAACTCAGTCAATTAAGCCATCGTTTTCCATGTATACTGGGGGTCCAGTGTCCACCAAATATTAAAGTGGATTTCTTGTCACAAAATCCCAAATAGATCCATTTCGCCTCACTGTTTCAAGATAAGGTTTTCATAGTTCAAAAGTCCTAAAAAATTAAAAAGAGTTTCATAGATCCATGCATCACTGCATCAGGTCCTTTTGAGCATCTGATGTATGTAATTAACCTTGATTTTATCAAGACTTGGACCTACTCCACCAAGCAATGCATTGTGATGCTCAACCCCCTTATCGCTTTCTTGTCTACTCACAAAAAGCTCTTAGCTTGTAAAAACATTTTTTATAACATTGTTACATATTGGTTCTTCCTCAACCAAGAACACAAAGCTCAAGAAGCAACCGCCTATAGAATTAACATGTACTCGAGCAGTAGGAGAGCCTGTAGGTAATAATCATTCATTTTAATATTGTCATATAAGACCTGTGGCTCTAGGGGCACGTTATATGGCCAGATTAAACCTGTCACACAGAATCTCTTATTGAAAACTCGATGCTGTTTAGTAATAACCACATTATTGAGTCCAGCTAGACATAAAAATGCCTCATACATGATTATGTGCCTTCATCATCTAATATTCACTGCAACACTGATTTATCGGGCCTTCCCTGCCAGCATGACCCAAACCCCAATCATATGATTCAAGTGACAACATTAACCAATGAACCAAGTAATAACAGATGACAACTTACCGCCATAAACTAGGTTCTTACCACATTTGACTGGACCATTTAAACTACACCACATGGAACAATGGTACACCCATAGGAAACCATGTGAACAGCCACCAATCTTTTGCTAGGATTACTCATGTCTCATAAATGGCGTCTTAATCAATATTTCATCTTAGGGATTTCTTTACATGGCTCTTTATGTGACTAATATGCAATTCTTATCAATACAAAATCACCTGTTCAGTAGCATATAAATCATAACCACTTCAAAGCACATAGACTTGACAAAGACATGGAAAATGAAAGTACCCTTCCATTATCATAGTATGTACAAGCCTGAATGCACATTGCAAGAACTTATTCCTATCGTGTAATCACTCATATGCAATTTCTTTGTGTGAAAATAACATCAACAGCCTACAACTATACACTAGAATATCAGGAAAATAATTTTTCACTACTTAGTCCTTGCTTGCATGTTGACGCATGCAAGATTAGAGAGGGTACGCAATTGCATAACATAAGCCAAAAAATAGTGGAAAATAAGCATATTATCGGCATCAAACTTAGACATGCTCTTAAATGGTTACTGAAGACTCAATAGTTCTAAATAGCACACATGCTTGAGTGTTTCGTGAATCAATGTGGTTAGAATATAAAAATTTAACTATCAACATATAGATTAGATCACAACACCCATAATCAATATTTGAAATGCCATACTTTCATTCTGACTATTCATATATAGGCAGAATTCAATGCAGGCAAAGAGGCTTTAAACTAGAGGTAAAAAAATACATCAAATGATGAGAGATTTGGTTTGATGTGGGCCTTGTATGAAGCAACTTGGATAGAATAATCCCTGAAGCACAAGGGTATCACTAGGCTATGCTTTTTGTTTATGTAGCGTATTTGTCAAGGACTTTATGGTTTTGTTCTATTGAGATCAGACAACTTTTTCCCTGTAAATCAACCCTGATTTTTTATCTTTTGTACAACATGAGTCGCTGTGGACTATATGAATGGATTTCCAACTCTGATTTCAAATGTCTAGAGCAGCTACATTAATGGTTCTCAGATGAAATTGAATCCAACAGGCTTCTCATCCAGAGCTAACACTTAAATGATTGCAGGATCTTTAATGATGAACATGTGTGTCCTGGAAGCTCTAATAAAGGCTGCAATAACCTTAATCAGAAAATATATTAATTGAATTCTGATGGACGTTTTCTCTGTAGCCTACACGAAAAGTAGATGAACTTGTTCTGGGTTTCATAGTATAAGTGAATCCTTATATCCTGGACTCTGCTTACCATTTTAAAACTGGAAACTATAAGCTTCACTACCAAAGAAACAAACTCAAATCATGACCAAATATCAAATTGGTCCTCAAGAATAAAGCCCAGGCTATCATTTACTCAAAAACAGATTTATGCTGTAAATGTCATTCGGTGTTAACTAATAGGTTCTGTATGTGACTAATATACATTCCTTATCAATAAAAAATCACCTGTTCATTAGCAATTAATCATAACCACTTCAAAGCACATAGACTTGACAAAGACATGGAAATTGAAAGTATCATTCCATTATCATAGTATGTGCCAGCCTGGATGCACTTTGCAAGAACTTATTCCTATCGTGTAATCACTCAAATGCAATTTACTTGTATGAAAATAACATCAACAGCCTACAACTATACATTAGAATATCAGGAAAATAATTCTGTATTGCCTACTCCTTGCTTGCATGTTGAAGCATGTAAGATTAGAGAGGGAAAGCAATTGAATAACATAAGCCAAAATATAGTGGAAAATAAGCATATTATTGACATCAAACTTAGACATGCCTCTTAAATGGTTACTGGAAGCTCAATGGTTCTAAATATCACACATGCTTGGATGTTTCGTGAATTAATGTGATATAAAACAATTTGACTATCAACATGTAGATCAGATCACAACACCCATAATCAATATTTCATATGCTATACTTTCATTCTGATTATTCATATATAGGCAGAATTGAATGCAGGCAAAGAGGATTTAAACTAGAGGGTAAACAATACACCAAGATGAGAGATTTGGTTAGATGTGGGCCTTGTATAAAGAAGCTTGGATAGAATGATTCCTGAAGCACAAGGGTATCACTAGATTATATTTTGTGTTTATGTAGGCTATTTGTCAAGGGCTTTCTGGTTTTGTTCTATTGAGATCAGAGAACTTTTTCCCTGTAAATCGATCCCAATTTTTTTATGTTTTTGTACAACTTGAGTCACTGTGGACCATATGAATGGATTTCCAACTCTGCTTTCAATTGTCTAGAGCAGCTACATGAATGTTTCTGAGAAGAAATTGAATCCAACGGGTTTCTCATTCAGAGCTAACACTTTATTGACTGCAGGATATTTAATGATGAGAATGCATGTCCTGTAAACTCTAAGAAAGGCTGCGCTGACCTTAATCAGAAAAAATTTAAAGTGAGTTCTGGACGTTTTTCCTCTTTAGCCTACAAAAAAAGTAGGTGAACGTGTTCTGGGTTTCATGGTATCTGTGAATCCTTGTATCCTGGTCTCTGCTTACCATTTTAAAACTGGAAACTTTCAGCTTCACTACCAAAGAAACAAACTCAAAACATCACCATATCAAATTGGTCCTCAAGAATAAAGCCTAGACTATCATTTACTCAAAAACAGATTTATGATGTAAATGCCATTGGGTGTTGACTTATGATCAATCAACAAAGTAAGAACAATCACAATATGGGTATAGCCAGAATAAAGCCTAGGCTGTCCCTTGAACTCAAAATATATTTCATATAAGAGAGATTGTATTTCTATAGTCCATTAGAATACAAAGCAGATTTCTGGAAAAAAATGTGTAAAAGATTTTTAATCAACATTTTGGATCACACTCTCATTGAACCATCATCGGGAAGAGAGAAAGAGAGAATGATGAATATATGGGTAATTAAAAGCCCAAGTTTGTAATCTATTCATCTATTCTCTCTTTCTCTCTTCTTGATGATGGTTCACCGATCTAAAATGTTGATTAAAAATCTTTTACATGTTTTTTTTCCAGAAATCTGCTTTGTATTCTAATAAACTGTGGAAATACAATCTCTCCCATCATCAAGAAGAGAGAATAGATGAGTAGATGGGTAAATAGAAGCCCAAGTTTGTAATCTATTCATCTATTCACTCTTCTCACTTCCTGATGATGGTTTATGTATCGAAACGTTGATTAAAAATATTTTACACGGTTTTTCCAGAAATCTGCTTTGTATATTTCATTTGCTATCAATACCATTGGGTGTTAACAAGAACAATCACAAAATGGTTACAGCTACAGAGGGAGGCTAGTGGCTAGCTAATCTGGATAAAAATATCCATGGGTCACTGACCCATTTCATTTCCTTCAAAACTGAGTAGAACCCAGAAAACAAAATATCAAACATGCATGATCATGATGTGATCCATCTCAACAAACAAGAAGACTGGCTGTCATAACATCTTCAAAACCATACAGAAAGAATCAAATAGCCAAACCCATTACCTTTCCATTATGGTTTTCCAGGCTGACAAAACAACCTTCTAAATGATATTCACATCCATTCCTCCATATCTGTACCCAGAGAAGCAGTTAAGATAGTAAACAGGAATGAAGCAGAAGAGAACATGCAAACATTCACAAATGTGTAATTCATAAGATACCAACCTTGAGATGAAGCAAATGAAGTAGGTGTCAGGCACCTCCTTCCATGAAGTCCCCAAATGAGGACAGTTTCATGCATTCCCAAAGCACTAGTGAGCCAACACCGGAAGGGAAAAGGCGGGGTGTTTGACTGACTGGGTTGGCATAATTAGTTTAATGGAAAGCACTGCCTCCCCAACACAGAAAGAGACACAATTCTAACCCACTCTGATATAAAAAGAGAGAAAAATCAAAAGATAAATCATTTTTCATTACATTGGATTGGCTCCTCCATTCCCCAAAATGGCGGGCCCTTCTCTAAGGCTTGATTCACACACTATTGTGTCATTTCCTTAAAACAGACCCAATGTTTTTCCTTCCTCCTCACACAAAACCGCCTTTCCTGCCTCGTATTCCTCCTCTTGTCTTAACTAGAAAAAATTAAATCCAATCGAATAGAGGCATTTGTGGGGAAACGTCAACGTTGTAAAATTCATTTTGTGTAGCAGGTCACCCTCAAATAATGAGATTACAAACGAAGAAGATAAGGTTTATGATCTACCTAATAAACTATTACTTTTATTTGAAGGTGTGTATCACACCCACGTGGTGCATTTACTTAATTAGTTGGTAACAGGGAGCTTTTCAGTTTTTCCTTTCCATTGTTTAGTATACAGTTAATATGTGATTTGTACCGGATTTGTTTAGATATGTTTGTATGTTTTATTGAACATTTTTAATGAAATTATGAAAATATTTTTTATTCAAAAGGAATCTGTTTTTTTTGGGTTTGGACATGAGTTACATATTGATTCTAATTTTATTAATGGGGGAAATATATTAAATTGCAATTGATCAAATTTTAAGATTTAAATATGTAAGAAAGTAAGAAAATAGAAGGTTCCTCGTTTTTTTATTTATTGTTATAAAATTATTTCTTTAATTTAAATTTGAAAATATTTTTCTGAGATAATGTCATTTTGTTAAGATTATATATTCTTCACATAGTATAATAAATTATAAGTTCTCATAAACAATCATAATTTAAAATGAGTTTTTTTAACTTTTTTATTTTTAATTTTACATGTTAAGATTCGTGTTTTCTTATAATAAATTGATTGTATTTAACTTAAAGTATTGAAAAATCAAATCGAATTTTTATTATATAAAATATTTTTAAAAATTTATATCTTTTTGAATGGCATACCATTATCTTCACGAAGTAGATTACTACAACCCCTATATTTTAAAGTAGTTTTATTCAAACTTACATATTATCAATTTTTCTTAAGTTGGAGACTTATTATTTTATATGGGGGTTTTATTTATTATTAGTAAATGTAAGGTTTTGACTAGAACTCTATCCAATAACAAAGCTCAAAAAGCAAGGCTGCTTAAAAGCCACTAAAAAAATTATTAAGATCAACTAATAAGTTGAAACTAACATTAAATTAAATTAATCAACCTTGGATAAAAACTGAAACATACTAAGAGAAATCCCAAGAAGGGATCGAAAATGAAGAACAAAAACAAACAATACACAACAAAATAACAACAAGAAAGTTGTATAAAGACAATGTAGAAGGGGCCAAGAGATCAAAACAAGAAAGAAACAACACCAGAAAACATCAAGATCCAACAAGGGGTGAAGATCTATCCAATGGCCGCCAACGCTTTTCTCCCTCGACGAGAAAGAAAGTCTTCGAAAGACGATTGAAATCCATCACTTACCATAACTTTCGCTTCTGCTTTCAGTAACTCCGCTTCAGATTTGTGTCCTTTCTTTTTTGAGAGACCCCACATCCGTTGATCTTTTCTTAGGTGTAAGAGGGGAAGAATCCATTGCAAGCAATAGAAGTTGATTTGGAAAAGGAAAATGAGTTGGGGCCTCCTTTGGCAAACCTCCACAAGAGCCTCGCTTGCAGGAATGAGAATTGGGTTCTCTTTTGGATAGTCCTTTCCATTAGCATCTCGAGTATGAGAAATCACAAAAGAATAAGGAGGGAGATAGAATTTATCATGATTGCACTATAAAAAATCATGATCAAGTGTCCCTTCCTTTTTCTTCCAAACCATAGAGAATTGAGACAAGGAGAAACCACGCAATCTAGAAAGGCACCCAACAACCTATGTCTGTGACTATTGCAATAAAAACAGTGAAATGAGAAACCTTCAAAATTGAGACAATTGGTTAATAACAAGAGATTTAATAATGAAATAAAAAGTTTGAGACAATCAAATAATACACATGTCAATAAACTTAGGTTAGATAATATTAAATTTCAATATATATGTGCAAAATCAATTAAATATAACACATTTGTTATTAAATTTTTTGAGGTTAGATAATATACATTTTCAATATGTAAATACAAAATAAATAATCAAATATAATACATTTGATTTTTTTTTTAATTATATATTTTTAATTTTGAAATATATTACACTTTTTTAATAATATATTTTTTAAAAATATTTTTACATATTTATTATTAATCAAATATTTAAATAAAATTAAAATTATTTAATTTATCAATTATAAAATAATTTATTTGTTATATTATTTAATTTTTTAAATTTTGTAATCAAATATTAAAAAAATAATAATTATACTAATCTATTTACATTTAAAATATATAAGTTATAAAAGATTATTAGTTTAATTCACGAAATTGTTTGATTTAAAAAAAAATCTTTACATCAATTATTTTGATTAACAAATCAAAACACGATAAAAAGACAAAGTGACCTAAAATAACTTAAAATCTCCAATCAACAAAATATATATACATACAACTTCAAATATTTAAAATACCAGGCGGTATCATGTACCCTAAACTACCTAAAAAAATTGAAGCGGTCTTTCCTATCTGCCTTATTTATATGAAAACCAACCCATAAATTCTGGTTTATTATGAGTTAGGTCAAACCGCGTTGATATACCTTAGTCAGCGAAGATCCTGATTCCTTAATCCACGCAATGCCTTGTAAACCGACACCCGTCTTTTGCAAAGTGTCACTCGCCTGAGGCGGCCAAAACCAAACGTCAACGGTACCCTAAACCGACATGACGGTGTGCGTTTTCCACGTGTCATTAAATTTCGACGGAGCTTGGCCGTCATTTGCGTCAACCTAACAACCACGTAAAAGACGGAATGCCTTTCGCCGACGTCGAAGTGGAATCGGTGACGTCATGATGTCGCACGTGATTACGTAATATAACGTAACTGACAATCTTTACGAAGAACGTAATCTTTACAAAGCCGTAAAGTATTTTGTTTCGGTGTTTTAGAAAAAGATAAAAAGCGGGGGTCAAAGAGTTTGGCTTCCATATGCCACAATTAGAAAAGTCAACAAAATTCACTATGTCAATACGTCTAGAATGATTTGATGTTCTTTTTTTAACCATTTGTAAAGAAAGGAATGCAAAAGTAAACGCAAGCACATCAACACACTTAGTGGGGATAAAGCTAACCTCCCATCACCTCTCCTCCTCATTTTCTTACCTTAGTCATTTTCTTCATCTCGCAAAATGTTTAAATGATGAAAATTATGAAATTTAGGATATTTTAAATTAAATTGGTCTCCAGAATGAAGAGGTTATACTCTGGTTGGTGAAGATAATGATATATATTAGGTTATGAATTTAGAGATATTTGTAATTAAAAAAATAAAGTTAAATTGTAATGTTTATTATTTAATTAAATTATTAAATCAATAAGTAATGTGTAGTGATTAGTTTGTGTTTATTATGTTAATTGTAATAAAATTTGTATTAAGTTTTCCAATCTAAAATAATGTGTGATATATGATCTTAATTTTGTTTTATTTTTAAGATGTATTATATGTATGTATGTATGTATTAATATTTAAAAGTTTTTTAATGTTTAAAGTGATATGTTTGAGTTAATTAGTCCGTGTCAAGGCAAGACATTATAACTTTTAGGTAAAGCAATTAATTTTTTAGTTGCAACTAATCACAAGACTCAATTTGACATATTATTCTAGCAATTGTAAAAATTGACATATAAAATTTTAAGAATATTTCTTAAGTGGTTATTGTAAAATATTTCATTTAAAAAAAATGGATTTTCTAAATTTGATTCTTTATATAGTGAACTAAGAGTTATCTTAAATATTACTTATTAATTAACATTCATGAAAATAATAAATAGAAAAAAATTCCAACTAATAGAAACTATATAATAATCGAAGTTTATATTTTAAAACATCTTAATTAAATATGTATGCAACCTATTTATACTATTTTTTAGACAAGAAAGAGACTAGAAAAAATATACTTGAAAACAATCTACATCAAACATAATAAATACATCCATACATAATCCGTACATAATAAATACATATCCATATATTTGGCATAAATTGTTTTCAAATACATTTTTTCTAGTATCTTCTTTGTCAAAAAAAAATGTAAATGTATTATAGGCATATTTAGTTTAGATGTTTTAAAATAAGAACTTATACTATTATATACTTGCCACTATTTGTGGTAATTTTCTATTTATTATTGTTATATAGGTTAATTAATAAGTAATACTTAAGATAACTCTCAATTTAATTAGAAAGAGTTACATTTAGAAAGCATATTTTTGGAAATGAAATATTCCAAAATAAGATCTTAAAGAATATTCTTCCAAAATAAAATTTTAAGGAATATTTTTAGATTTTTGTATGTCAAACTTTACAATTGATAGAATAATATATTAATTCAAGTCTTGTGATTGGTTACAATGAAGAAATTAATTGTTTTGTGTGAAATTTATAATACTTTACCTGTACAGAGACTAAAAGGAGGAGGATTCTACATAGTGAAATGAACCATGTTGTTATGAAGAAACACTTATGATACTCAAAGTAGTAAAGAAGTATCTGGTGAGTATGTAATCATGTGAATCATTGAGTCTACATCTCATTGATCTAAAGTTTAGAAGATGGCCATGTAATCTCTTCTTATTAATGACGTGAGACAATTAGAAATAAGATGTAGTTACCCTGAGGTAGGTTCCCCTTGAAAACTTATGTTTAAAATTTTGTTGGCAAAAGTCAAATATCAATTAAAGGAGAAGGCTAAAAATCTCTAATCTTCATAAACCATGAATCTTTAGACATAACAAAAAAAAAATAGAACACAAAATAAATATCCCATTATCTCTTAATAAAAACTAACTCAAGGTCATACCCAATTAAATAAGGTAAACATACATCTACATATTTTAAGGTTTTCACCACTCACAAGATGGAATGAATTTTATAATTAAATTTAACTCTCATGTCATTTGAAAAAAAAAATGTAATTATTATGTATTAAGATCCCGGTGTTTGTGTTTATGGTATGGAATTATATAGTTATCACCTCAAAAAAGAAAAAGAAGACAATTTGGTATGTTTGTGTCGAACCTAAGCTTGTTCATTTTACTTGGTGTATATTGCATCAAGGTCTTCCTATTGGGAGAAGACTGGTTCATTTAGGGGTGGTGCATCCCGTTTTCCCATTATGCGGATATTTGAAGATTATATACACATGTTTTAGTTTTGTGCTAAGGCCTAAGGTGCATGATCTTGGATCCATGCTTTTTTCAAACCTTTTCTACCTGAGCCTTTCAGTTGTCATCATATTCTCCTCGATGATGGTCCAAAGATATCGCTTCAATACACTCAAGTTTGGCATGCTTTCAAAGTGGAATTTTTATTTTGGATGGAAAGAAAAAAATTCAACTATGTTCTCTAATGTTATTGCTAACAATCACTTTTATATCTATATTAAGTCTATAGTTATCTCTAGTGTTATTTTACAAATTCAAGTGCAAACTAATAAATTTGCTATGAAGATTGAGCACTTGCAAAACTTACTTCATCATTGGGGGGATGCCCTATGTAATGTGACTCGCATGCCACCATCCCTGCCCAGAAATACACCTCCGAGAGGTGGCAGTGACCCTCTGTGGGGTGGATTTTGTCGTAGCTAGTCATAATGGTGTTCTCATAATCACTCTCAAGGTTCTTCCTAAAGGCACCACTCTCCTCCCAACTCCTCATGAAGGGTGGGGCTCTCTACCTCTCTCAGGGTAACACAAATGGAGTTATCCACCTGAGAGTTCTCAGGGTGGTTGGCAGCTACCATTGGGTAAAGTGATTCCTTGACTTGTTTTGGCTATTTCCCCCCTCATACAAATTAGAATGTAGAAGTTTAGCGTGAAGGTGCTCAAAACAACTTTTGTTTTTGTTGGGACCCTATCTCTAATGGGGATAATCTACCAAGTTTTGGTTTGGGTGATCCTCATGATAAATACCCCCTTCTACCAATATTTTTACTATAACATCTTAGTTCTTGGTGACTCTTTTCTCTTCTAGGTTCAACCTAATTGATTTCTTATACTTGTCTTAAATGTGACCTAGTATGTGGACCTTGCGATGTATACCTCTTTTTTATGAATAAACTTGAATATTTTTGTTGTATTTATTAAATATAATAAAATTTATTTCATCAAAATAAAAGAAGAAAGAAAAAAAAATCTAATACTCTAAATCATAATGTAATTTGTGCTTTAAATGTAGATGAATTAACAAAGATTTAAAATCTAAATTTGGTCATAATTCATGAAATTAAAATTTAGAAGTATAAAATGTTATCACTGATATAATGTTCTTTTACTTTGAAAGCTTTTACAATGTATTCAATCTTGCTAAATCCACAACATCATGACTTGAAAATCTATTTTATCTTCTGAAAATTGAAATCCATAATTTGTCATCACTCAAAAATGATCTTTATCAATGTCGATTGGTTGAGGTTGTTTAGGAGAATGAATTATGCCAATGTTTAATATCTATCGGCATTGTTTTACTCTGTACTTGTCTTTAGTTTTAAACCATGTTTTCATTAAAAATTGCATTATTGTTTCCCATTTTCATCAGTATGTTTTTGGGCATCCTTTTGATCTATGTAATGGTATCTCACAAAAACAATACAAGTCTTGAAGCTATGAATGTTGAGTATGAAGTTGTTGGACATGGTGTTTTTGACTAAGAAACTTTAAAAAATTCTTCATAATGTATTTTAAGAAGTACTAATTCTAAATTTCTCTCTGATATTATTTTACTTATTTCTAATTTTGATAATATATATAAATGGAATTTTCTTTAAAAATATGTTGGGTGAAATAGGTTTGGACTCCTTCATGAATTAAATTGGACGCATTCTAAAATATGACCAAGGGTTTATTTTTATCTCTTTTTGTTGATACTCAACAAGCTTTTGCTAATATACAAAAAGGTTCTTAATATATCATAGATCTTTGCTTATATTCTCTATTTGAATGCATGAGTTTGTTGTCTTTAAGCAATCGACCCATAAGATTTCAATATGGTTGGAATTCCCCAGTCTCACTTTTCCTTACTAGCACTTTCTTGACCATATGACCACTTTGATAAGCCGTGTTGTTTACCATGAACCAAATAAATTTAATTAAGCTCATTCTCAAAAATGGGTATACATCAAGGTTGATCTCTCGCGTGATCTTAAAAAAACTATCAACATTCAAATAGGGAACCACTGATATGTCCAAAGAGTGTTGTTTATTAAAATTTTCAACATTTTTTTTGTTTTCAATCATATTAATATAAAATATGGTATTTCCCTTTATTGGCCTCTCAAACTAAACTAGTTTCAAAACTTCCAACTAAAAATGCTTAGTCTGGTGGTAAAGATGGTTGGATCACTGTCAATGGTTGCAAATTCAAATGTAACAAGGGTGTGTCTGCAATTGATAACATGAGTACATCAAATAGAAAAAGTATAGTGTCAAATCCCAGTTTGGGTGATCATTCATAGGATATGTCTAAGTCTATCATGGCAACAACTCAACCCTCTCAAGGAGCCTTCGTGTAATTCTAAGGTGAGTCCTCCAAAGAGTCAGGTAAACCAATGTATGCTAGGTAACCCTTGATTGCCATTGTTATCTTTGTTTCTCAAGAAACTACTTGAGATTATCAACTAGCTCTCCAATGCATTTATCCTTGCAAGGTGTATGCTTTACATTATCGCAATCCACCTTACTAGTTAGAGGATGTAGAGTAAATTTAGATAAGTGGTGTATGTTTCAGCATGGTGATTTCTTGTAAAATATTCAACAATTATTTTTGCATAATAAGTATGTATTTTACCTTATTTTAGATATATTATTTAAACAAACATAAAACTTTTAACCATTTAAATTGTCTAAGATATGTCTAAATTAAGCAAATATAAATGCTCAAAGTCGATATTTAATTAAAATTTATTATTTATGGAAAGTACTAAGAGGACTAAGGTTCTTAACTTGGTACTGATCGATTATAATTTAAGATTGTGTAGGTGGACAAAAAGATTAGAATAGATCTAGAGTCACTCATGTCTAAATCCATCTAAACTTGCCTCGATGAGTCCATTATAAATTGAATGATTGTGCTAGATGAATGCATGTGAATCCTAGAGGAGGTGTCCTAAAAACCCATGCCCTATCATTTTAGCACATATCGATGTGTCTGATTGTAAATTCTCATCATATGTGATCTCAGAAAGTCGTTGTGTTTGTAGGTCTAAAAAACATGTTTCCTTCACTTCTAACCCATAGGTCCATTTTCTACACTAGGTTTGGGCCTACAAAATGGGAATAAAAGTGGGTTGAGTTGACCCTCCCCAACCCTTCCCATGCCCCCCAATCCTGTGAGTGGTTGAATGTTGCCTACATTTATAATAATATAAAGAGGGCTCAAATCACACATAATTATTTTGGTTAGGTGTGTGTGTGTAATGTGTAGACACCTAAAAGTGGCCATCGATAACCTGCAACCAGGGTTGTGACCAATTTCCACCAAAATGCATAATTTGGCTTAAAAACACTAAGCACATTAAATAAGTTGAAATTGATATATTCAAATGCTGATTTTGGCCAGGGTATCTCTAAATGGGTCAAAGCAAATTATGGGCCAACTAACTTTGATCTAATCATTTTGAGTCAATGTGCCAATTTTGCACCTAAGTGATTTGGATTGCTCTTTTATGTCAAATCTCTTATACTAGACATGTGCCTTTGTTATTTTGTGTTGGTAACATCCTAAATGGGATAACGGATCTAACACATCTGAGATTGACTTCCAATTCCAATCTAGTCAAATTTTGGACCAATAATAAAGTATTCTGATCAATTTGAGTAATTTGTGCACAAAGTGCTTAATCATGCTTAAGATATAATTAAACAAAATTATAGCCTAGTTAAGAATTCCATGAAAACTTATTGAATACTTATTTTTAGAAATGAATATGGAATATCTACATCATTAGGTGACATCATTTCTTGGGAAGACATCCCTAGGCCATAAATGCATAAAATATCAAGGTTAACCCCTCCCATGCCTCATCAATGCCTCTTAATTGCCCCTCTATCTCAAATATTGATGAGCCTATTTATGGATTTTTAATTACATAATTGGATTAATCTTTAGCCATACATCTCAATCTTGAGATGGACAATTCAGGTTGATTCTAGCCATTTGCAAAAATCTATAAATAGGAGGCCTTGCCACATGAATTTTAAGCTTAACTTGTGCAAAGTTACCATGCCAAATTGATTCTAAAAATCTCTCACATGACAAAGTTATGATGTCAAAATATTGAAGCCAAAGCCAAGTAAGGTGCCAAGGAGAGATGGAGGTAGTCAAACTTCCATTGATGCAGACTTCATGAGCACAAACCGAGCAAGCCACTACAACAAAGCATTTGGAGCATTGAAGGAAGGTGAAGGATTCTTTTTTTTCCTTACTTTTTAGTTATGTTTTTCATTTATTTTTGTTATTAATCTCACCCTATTAACTAGGCATAAAGGTGTTAGTTTAGTGTGCTTTTGATTTGATTTATCCACTAACACAATACTAATCTCCCCTTCATCGTCAACTTTTTAGTTCACATAATGACACGCTTGGTGGGGCCACAACTCACAAAGCCTCTACAAGAAACCTAATAACCATTGTCATGTAGCATCTTGGAGTGTGGAGGCAAACTAGGCAAAAAATTGAGCAAAAAAAGTCCATTTTTATAAACCACAGTTTTGTTCTCAAGACTGTCAACTTGGCCCAACTCGACTCTGGTATGGCCCAACTCAGCTCTGGGTCAACCCAACTCAGCTATGGTTCACCCCAGCTCACCCCACCTATCAACCTGACTCACCTGTCAACCTAACATGACTGTCAACCCAACTCGCCTATCCAACCCAACTCACCTATCCAACCCAACTTGTCTGTCAACCTGACTCCCCTATGAACCCAACTCGACTATCAACCTGAGAGCTCATTTATCAAAATTTCTTATTTCATCCTCAAAATTGATTCAAATCTAAGCAACTTGCTAACATTTTTCTTGCGGGATCTACATGGAAAGTCATCTAAGCAAACTAAATTAGTGCCTTTCACACTTCATTTGAGTGTTTTAAAATGAATTAAGAACTTTCTTTTTGGGCTTAATGAAAAATTTAGATGATTAAGCAAATGCTTTGATAATTGTGCTTTCAAAGTTACAACATAAGACCAAGGGGTCAAAATAACACCACCTAATCTTTATTTTGGTGCTTAAAATTGAACACACTTGTCAATTTTTATTTTCAATAGTTGTTTAATTATAACTTCTTTGGCAAAGAGAAGGTTTGCATGTGTATGTTATTCTACTTGTCCCCTTTAGGGAACCCTTGGAATCAAAATCGTCATCCTTGTTGCAAACATGCCTAGTCCTAGGCATAGAAAGAATGTCATCTAAAGCGCTTCCCAAAAACTTGTCATAGTTTGAGTGACCTTGAAAATGACCCTAAAGTCTTTATTTTTATGTCTTTTATTTTATTGCATCTTGGCTTGCAAGGGGGACTTTATTACCTCTCACAAGTTTTTTAGGGAGGCTTTGACCTGAGGTTTCACCTCCCAGCACTGACTTCACCCACTCTCACTAAGATCAAAGGTTTGAATGGTTAAACCACCTTATAGTGATGGAGTTGCACATGGGATGTATTTTCACTTTGGACATTGCACTTCATTGAACAAGCAACAGATGTAGTGGTTGCAAAAAGGACTAGACCTTTTTGCAACAAGCCAATTTCTACAAATCCAAAATCTGTGCTTTTCTTTTGCATTGTTTAATATGAAAATCATTATGCAATTGATTCCCTTAGAGACGTTAGAAAAACAATTAGTTTTAGTCAACCCCACATTATCATACCCTTGTTAGGATTTAGACGATTATACTTAGAGTATTTTGGTCCTTTTTGCTTGGTTTGAGACTAAAAGGTGATTGTTTGTTTGTAAACCATGCCAAAGTAAATTTATTTATACGTCACTCTTTTGTCTAAAGAGGCCTTATACTGGCCATTTTATACCACACTTGTGCCTTAAAATTGTTTACTAAACTTGTTTGTGTGTGTGTCATTTGAGTTGCAGAGGGTTGTGTTACACTGCCAAAATCATATACAACCATTTTGCCTTTGAGTCTTTGAAACATAACATTGATCACATCATTCAAGCATGCTAACACCATTAGGTTGCTCAATTTATTTCAAAAATTATTTACCATTGCACCAAAAATTGTTTATTTTAAACCATGTCACATCATCCATTTGGACCTTGTTTATGTGTCATCATGTTGTCCAATATTGTCTAGCTTGTTTGGTCAAATACTAGTTTTCAATGTTGAGTTTTCAATTAAACTTGTCAAGTATAGATTAAAACATTGATTGATTTTTATTTAGGCCTCAATTTGTGGGGCTGATATACAGATCTTTCTCTTTTGGGTTGCATAACTTCGGTTAATCAATTACCCAAATTTGAAAACTATTGATGGTTTATTTGTTCAATACATATCCTCACCATTGTTTGTGCTTTTATTTGGGAGAATACAACCTTTATTCAAGAACCTTTTGCCTTATGGATTATACCAATTGATCATGTTTATGTTTGATTATGTGTGTCATGCCTATGTCAAAGTTATTTCCAAACTTATTAGATTAAATCAAATCACATCATCTTTTGTTTCAAAGTCTAGCTTTTGACTCTATTTGGCTTAAAGTCCTAGCAAAACTTATTTGAGCCTAGATTTTGACTCTGTATTTGGACAAAATATCTAGCAACTCTTTTCCCTTTTCATAGTTTAGACCTTGTTTATAACACTTTGACCTAGACTTTTAACATGCTGGTTTTTATTCAGACGCTTGACCTTTTGTGTGTATGACATTTGATGTTAGATAGTTGACGTTAGACTATTTAATTCCAAGTCTTATCACAAACCATTTTAGAGATACAACTCCACCTTTGACCAAGTTGGACCAAGTTTGAACCAATTTTCCTTTGGACATAGTTTTTTAGAGTTTGCAAAACTTTAAGCCTTTTTGTTTCAATGATTTCATCATTTATGTGGATATGTCTAGATACACTTATGGTGGAGTCACATACAATCCAAATTATAATAGAATGGCCACAAAAATTACCACTAAAAACCCCTATAGAGATAGGTTTTCTAGGGAGTTTTATTATTCTCCATAAAATACTTCATATGGGGAATAAAATCAAAGGCTAGCTTATAATCCAACTCAAAACCCTAACTGAGACGATATAGTTTCTAAGGAGTACTTAGATGCTTGAGCTTGTATGACTAATCAAGGTCCACCATGTCATACCATTTCTATTTTAGGACCAAAAATTTGTACCATTTCCATACCAAGATGTCGTCTTTTGGTTTGTGCAAGCAATCAAGCTGGACAACACCCTTTCATCATTCCAAGACCTAGTCCTTCAACTTGTACGAGTAATCAAGCTCCACACCACCCTATCATTACGATATCAAGTATTTTTCCTTTGGCTTATGTGAGCAATCATGCTCCCTGATGCCCTACCATTATCCAAACATAGGCCATTCCTCCTCCAATACCAATCCCATCCAAAACTAAACCAATCTAATCATTTGAAGACTAAGCTGTGTTCAAACTAGTATTTTCCAACTCATTGGAAACCAAGGCCAAAATAACCAACCAATCCAAGCTGTTTTTGTTGAACCAACCATTTGTGATAAGTCAACCTGTGATGAATTACCTTTCAATCCTATACCTATTGTCGAGGAGTCTCACTCTAATGAGCTAGTCTTTATTGAGTCACTTCGTAATGATTATAACTGCCTTTGGGAAAATCATTACCTTGACTATATGCCTATTTTTCAAGAGCCTCATATCAACAAGCCAGTCTCTAAGGAGTTGTCTCTTAACTTTTTTTCCATTATAGAGGATTCTCACTTTGATAAACTAGTCTTGGTGGAGCCCACATGTCATTACAGGTTGTTACTTGTCCAATACTAAATATTTAACAAGACATCAATGTAATATAGTACCCATCAGATGAAGAATCAGAGTCAGAGTCAGGTTTTACTCTTAGACTAACATCAAATTTACCATCACAATCAGAATCAACACCAATCTCAACATCAGATTCATAGTCCCTTGAGTCAAAATTAGATTCAAAAGAAGAATATGTTCATGGTTGTTACAACATTGGTTATGCATGCCTTGCAAATCAATTTGAATACATTTGTGATCCTTCTATGGTTTTTTAGGATGATTAATTCAAATTCAACACAATTCTCATATTATCTTCTATGAGGATTGTGCAAGCTCTCCTAATTTCATTACCATGCCACATACCATTACCATAAACCAACATAGACATATTATTGACATTTCATCTCCCATAAGTATGAATTGGGATCTACAAAATCACACTTTGTTGAACTGCATCCATGGTGACATAGTAGTTGAAGAAGAGCAAGGAGGCCAAGACCACATTCATGTAGTAGAAGAGCACTCTCCTAGTGAACCCTTTTTGGAGGTGCTAAAGGACACACAAAGTTCAAACTCAACATCTTCTAGTGTACCTTTTTTGAAAGCACTAGAAGAAAATCAAAGTTGAAAGCTAATGTTCATTAGTGAAACCTTTTTAGAGGTGCTATGGGATAATCAAGACATCTTTATTGGTGAAAACCTCTTTGAGGCATCAATAGCTGAGCACAAAAGTTCTTCACTACTTGATGAAGACAAAATCAAAGATCAAATCAAAAATAGCTTCCTATCTATAGCCTAATTAGATGGTATCTACTCTCAGGCCCAAACAATAGAAAAATTTGATGGTCTTATCAAGAGAACAAGTCTTCAGCCCCGCCACAACCAAAGTCATGTCAAATCTAACATTACGTGTGACTGAACATCTCGATCTTCATTTGTTTCCCTACCATTCCACATTCCATTGTCATTTGCCATTCTATTTCACAATCAAACCTACCATCCATTATTTGTCCTTGTTTACCATCCATGTATGTACTTTATTTTGTAGAGGCTACAAATATACCTTATCTCAACATTTGAAGGAATCAAAATCAATGACCAATGAAGAGCACAACAACATTCTCAAAATCCAAATATGTGGTAGTTTTTGATAGAGGAATTATTCAGATGAAGTATGGGCTAGCAATTAACATGATTAAGTATTTTGTTTGTATCATTTATTTATTAGGATGTGCATTTCCCCATCAACAGGAACAACATAATCAAAGACCACACCCAAGTCAAAAACATGTATCATACCATTTCACATTACCATGCCATTATTATTGTTACATATCCTTTTATCATTATCTCGTATCCTTCCATTTATCCCATCACTTGGGGGCATCCCTCTTACCATTTTTATCTAACCTATCAAAACCCATCATTATCCTAAAACAATGCCATTCCATTCCTATTTAGACCAAAGCCTATTTTTAGTCATCTTATCCAATTCTATTTTGATCTTGGTTACTTGGTTCTTTTCGCACCTTTTACAGGGGGATTCCAATAAAGTTTCAATAATCAATCCAATATGTGTTTAAATGATAATATATGAAGGTAGTGTGACAATTGATCTGACAATATATCTTTTATTTTCCGTTCTATATCAAGTTTTTTTATGTGAGCCTGATTATAACTGCCTATGGGCAATCAGTGTCTCAACAGTCTTGCTACTAATTATAACCACCTATGGGAAAATTAGTATCATTGATCTATGTCATTGTATCCTAGTTATAACCACCTATTAAAAAATTAGTATCATTGATCTATGTCATTGTATCCTAGTTATAACCACCTATGAAAAACTAGGGGAAACACTTATTTATCATGCATTGCCACATCACCTTGCCATTACTATTTTCATTTGACAAGCCATTAGCCAGATTTGAGAACTTGTTGGGACCTAGTTGGTTTTTCCCCACCTTTTGTGTGGATGGAATTACTATGAGTTGAGGTCATTTTATGGCTATGTATGTCATTCTCAATTAATGTTGAGGTCACCTCAGTCCCCCTTTCCATATGCTCTCACCGTTTTGTGGGCAACCTAAGCCAAATACTCTCATCATTTTGTGAGCAACCTACACCAAATGCTCTCACAGTTTTGCAAATAGGTATCTCATCATTATTTAACGAGTTGAGATAACTCAAAATATCAAAAAAAAAAAACATTCATAACATTTCAAAAAATCCAAAAACATTTGTCCTGTATAAGCCTAGTTAGTTATCCTCAATTTGCCCTATTGGCGCAAAGTCATTGTTAGGATGCTTTCTTTTGATTTTGTTTTCAAGATTTTTGTTTGTTTATTTATTTCAAGTTTTTTCTCTATTTATGTGATTTTTATGTGTTTATTTGTTTATTTGTCTTCTTGCCTGTTTATTTTTTTCAGCACTATTGCCTTGACTCAGTCTATATGTGTTCAATTGGGTGATTCTTTGCACACATTATTCTTGAGTCCATCCATATTCATATGTCAACATTGTCATCATGGTTTTTATCATTGGTGCATTGTTTTCTAGTGTTTATTGGATTGGAAGTCATTTCTTATGCATTTTTTATCCAAGTCTTCATGGTGTCCTATCATGAAGCCTACCATCACATGTTATAGTAAAAATCAGCTTCAAGAAGGTCTACAATCAATGGAGCCACATAAGTTTTTCCTTGGCACCTTGGCAAATCCTTCCACCCATCTTTATCGAATGAACCCATTGCCCATTCTAGTTGTATCATTTCTAATAAGGATGAGCATCTCCTTGTTGGCAAGTACAACTAAATCATTTCTAATGATCAATCTTATTCTTATTTTCATCTCTTTCCTCACTTTGCACCAACTCATTTTTAATCTATATTCCAAGTTATATCCTTGAGTTATGCTTGTTAATCAGCTCTAACTAGGGCACCATCATCTTTAGCCAATCTAGGTCCTCTTAATGATTATAATCGCCTATGGGCAAATCATTATTTTGACTTTTATTCCTAATTATAACCGCTTTTGGGCAAATCAACATCCTTTTTAAATCAATGTATGCAAGCATTTTCTCATTTGGATTAATCTCAACCATGTATTAATTCCACCTTTCTTCTTGTTTCTTTTCAATGGATCATCTATCAACAAATGTGATGACCACTCCCTCGAGGGGGAATCATCATAGTCTTTCCAAACACCATTTGGAGCTTTGTTCTTCAACCATCATCTTCTTTTTGGTATACAGGCCTTTTCTCATTATTTGAGAAGACATTGCTTTTCCTATGGTTTGTAACATCTTCTCAAATAGGGGCAAACTGTAGACACCTAAAACTGGACACCGATAACCTCCAACCAAGCTTTTGACTAATTTCCACCAAAATGCACAATTTGGCTTAAAAACACTAAAACACATTAAATAAGTTGAAATTGATATATTCGAGTGCTAATTTTAGCTAGGGTATCACTAAATAGGACAATGACATTTATGGTCCAACTAACTTTGATCAAATCATTTTGAGTCAAAATGCCAATTTTGCACTTGTGTGCTCTGGATCGCTCTTTTCTGTCAAATATCTGGCATTGACTTCTAATTTCAATCTAATCAAATTTTTGACCAATAACAAGGCATTCTGATCAATTCGAGTAATTTTTGCACAAAGTGCTTAATCATGCTTAAGATCTAATTAAACCAAATTAGAGCCTAATTAATAATTCCATGGAAACTTGTTGAATACTTATTTTTAGAAATGAATATTGAATATTTGCATCATCAGGTGACATCATTTCTTGGGAAGATATCCCTAGGCCATAAATGCATAAAATATCAAGGTTAACCCCTCCCATGCCTATTAAATGCCCCTCTATCCCAAATATTGATGAGCCTATTTATAGAATTTTAAGTACATAATTGGATTAATCCTTAGCCACACATCTCAAGATGGACGGTTCAAGTTGATTCTAGCCATTTGTAAAAATCTATAAACAGGAGGCCTTGCCACATGAATTTTAAGCTTAACTTGTGCAAAGTTACCATGCCAAATTGATTCCAAAAATCTCTCATATGCCAGAGTTATGATGTCAGAATATTGAAGCCAAAGCCAAGCAAGGTGCCAAGGAGAGATGGACGTAATCAAGCTTCCATTGATGCAGACTTCATGAGCACAAATCGAGCAAGCCATTACAAAAAAGCATTTAGAGTATCCAAGGAAGGTGAAATATTCTTGTTTTTCCTTACTTTTTAGTTATGCTTATTATTTGTTTTTTTTATTAAGCTCACCCTAGTAACTAGACATGAAGGTGTTAGTTTAGTGTGCTTTTGATTTGATTTATCCACTAGCACAATACTAATCTCCCTTTCATAATCAAATTCCTAGTTCACATAATGGTGCTCCTTTAGAGTGGATGCAACCTATGATATAACTTTCAAAACTTGACAATGGAAAATTTAGTTGGCTTAGGTGTTTCATACTTGGCTAGGGCCTACTCCTTGTGAATGATGATTTTGGAAATTCAAGGCAGTCTCTCTTCATATGTAAGTGGTAGAAAAGGCTTGCTTGGTACCCTTTTTATAATTGGTATATAGTGAATAGGCTTAGACCTTCTATGTATAAATAGATGACCATTTGGGTAACTTATCACACCACCGACATGAAAAACATATGGGCCAACCTACATATATGATTTGAATTAGGAAAATGACTATTGTTTGGTGTGCAAAAAAATCTAATAGAGGTGGATGATTGCAAAAAACTAGTGCCATCTAAGTATGAGTAGATGTGTCCAATAAAATTAAAATGGTGATTTGATGATAAAAATAAAAAATCATTATGATAATAAGTAGGTTAGGCACATACTAGGGAATTCCTATAGATGACTGATAGAAAATTGAGAAGGTCAAGCACATATAAGGCAAGTAGATGACAGATCATGTAAGGTAAATATAGGTCAAGAATGACATTGCCAAGTATCTAATACCATAATTTATTATCTACAGTATGGTGTCATTCAAGGCTTATATATAAAGATATGTACTTAGATCCCTGTTAATTATGAATATTTTTTGAAGAAATGTATGGGGTCTCACAGATCCACACCGTAAGTATGTTGTGCATGATATTTGACAACAATTACTAGATATGTGTTTGTTGTGTCTATAAGAAATTAAGGTGGCTGGGGTTTTGCTCACAACTATTAGTAAATGTATTTGGTTTGATGGTCTTTTTCACTAGCAATCATGATCTTGGGCATGGATTTATCACCTTCATTTCTCCAAAATGGTGGCCACATTTTTTTGATCATGGATTTGACCACTCTAATCAGGGCCTTTGGGTTATATCAAATATTAAAACTAGTCTTTGGAATTATTATTGTTTATTCATTTAATGATGTGTTGGAAAGGTCAGTCGTATGGCACTAGCTTATTGATGAATTAGAAGATGCACATTATATTATGTGTAGTGATTTTAAATATGGTTGAGATGGCACCTAACAAGATTTTCCACCTACTAATGCATTGTATAGCTACATAAAATATATGTGGTATTATATGCATAATAAAATTTGGGTTTTATGCCCCAAATTACTCATGTTAGTCCACCTCTTTGGTTTTGTACATGTGGTTGAATTTCCATAGTGGGGTTGAAAGAGTGTTTAAAGTACTTAAAAGTGCCATGGTTTTGGATCAATCATATATCTACTTTTTTAATTGTTTCTCATTGTCAGTGGAGACTCTGTTAGATATTGTCCTTTCTATCCACCTATCAATGATACTATTCCACATTAAAAAATATGTAGTTTTTTATTAACATTTATTTTTTACATCATGGCCTTACTCTTTCTCACATTTTATGGATTAGGAACTTTGTGCCACATCCTTCAGGGACAACCAATTGGATTAAATGGTGATCTAACGCCACTAGTCACACAAATTGCTTACTTTACATCCATGAGTGCCAAGTGGCATGCGTTTCTCACATGTTTTACTCTACCACCACCTCTGAGCTAATCTACATAATGGCCACCTTAGAGCGGCAACTCTTTTATGAACCACTACAAGTGCAAGTGGTGATGCTTAGGTAGTGCATCTATATTGCAAATACATGCTCAAGAGGCATAAATAAAATCCAAACTACATTGGTTCAAGCTTAATGACCAAGTTTTTAAGGATTTATTATAAATTCTTAAGGCTAAACACTTTTTTCAACGTATAAAATCCATTTATAAAGTTGACCAGTGGCTCACAAGATTTCCTGATAAAGTGCAAGCATGCATTCTCCAATATTAACAACTTTTAAAAGTGAATGAGTCTTATCCTATGTGATAACAATCCCTTTAATGGTGTCTATTAGTGGTCCTAGGAAAATTATTTCAACCTTATATAAATTACTTACCATTGAAGACTTATAGAAAGCTATCATACATATGGCCAATGACAAAGTTCTCAGGGGTGATGGTTTTCCCTACAAATTTACAAATTTATATGGGAAACCATTTGATGGGACTTATTTCTATTAGTGTATATTAGGACATACACTTTTGTATAGTCTAAGATTCACTCTTTATAGATAATCACACATTTATATGCACATCATTACCCGTAACTTATTTATAAGTTATTAATAAATAAGAATATCTCTTTAACTGTTATCCTCAAATTAGGGTTTGCATAATTTGAGTTAATATCCCTAAAAGATAGATATTCCTTTCAAGCCCAAACCTCCTTATTGATCTATATAATAATTTGGAGGGAAAGAGTGTAAGTAGTTTTATAATCCATTATAATATTTTGTATTGTACCTCAAATGAGGAGGGCCATTAGCCCTCTTGCACATCTGAGCTTTATTAATATATGATACTCATTTTACCTTACTCATATATGTGTCTATTTTATTTAATGTTTCATATATATACACATGTAATTATGGGTGAGAATTTTGAGGTTGCTTCTTCACAGATCTTAGAACCTATAAAAAATTTGTATCTCATGGGCCCTTCCAAATATTCTAACATGGTACTAAAGCATCCTAAAGCTTCACTTTGTTACATGGGTGATTTTCATCTTTGGAATCATCTTATCTTCAATTTTTTTAGTTTTCCTCCAAAGTTGTATTGCATAGACATTGCTACTTTTTCCACTTTCAAAGCTCCATAGAGAGGTTTCAACCATTCCATTGCATTTGGAACATCCAAGAAATTCATTTTTAACTTGTGTTGCATTTAAAATGAATCTCCAGTGCTCAACTAATGGGAAAATTTCAATTTTACACGTCATCATCCTCTGTTCCTTTAAAGTCACCATTGTTGTGTTTTCATCTGGGTCCTTACCTAGGATCTTCAAGCCAGTTTTATCAACTTTTAAAAAAATATTTTACAACACCAAACTATTTTGACTACACTCGAATTCCCATAAACTTGTTATGCAATGCTCTATAATTTTTTTGAATATGACCCACAATTATTTAAAACTAACACTCACTAATTCTAGATCCACTTTGAAGTTATCCACAAAATCAATGTGCATTAATTCTAGACCAAATAGTTTAACTTCTAGGGTGTATGATATGTCATGAGATGGAATGTTTTTATTTGGATTGGTCGTACAAGAGAATTTGTGTTGAGATTTACTTCCCAAAAGACATGAGAGAGTCTCTAGACATTCTAGTGGGGACTAAGAATTTTATGTAATAAGTGACCTATATCAATCTTCCCATCACTTATTTTCATTATCAAGCCATCAACCACAAGGTTCATGATTGTCTTGTCATGGTCCACCCAAACCCTAATCCAATAATAGAAAAGTAAGCAATGGGTGTAAAGATTGAGGGTTTGAAAACCTTCAGTAGCAATAAAATGACTATGAGAAATAAAACCCTATAGTTGTTAACACCATCTCCAATGATTAAAAAAAAAATGATAAAAAAAATTAAGTCTAGTACCCCTCTTCGTAGTCTTGTGATGCAGAGTTAAGCTTATCAAGTTATTTCTACACTAGTCATTACTTTAAGTGTAGGGACATCCTCAACGAATCCTCCACAAGAATTTTACAACTTTAGACTTTATTTTTTCAAACCAACATTCCATTTTAAGTAAGAAGTTTGCAGTTTTGGACACTAATGAAGGGTTTTAAGGTGGTCAAGGGGAATTACATATGGAGGACTCCTCCTCATGAATATTATATCAATGAATGTTTCTAGTCTCACAAAGTCCTCTCAAATATTTTATAAGCAATATGTTTTTCAATAACCTAACACCTTTGATATTGTATATCTAAAATAAGTTAAGGTTTCAATATTTATTCTACAAAATTCCCTAAAGTGTATCTAGTGAAATGTAGTGAAATACTCCACCTCTCATGAAGACAAATGTGGTAGTGCTAGTATATTGATTTCTCCCAAGATCACAACATCATATTTTACTTTGGGGGAAGATATAATGTATCATGTAATATGGGTCACACTTGACATTAATGGCTAATTTTGGGGACTCATTAATGTCTATGCACATAAAGGTGGCAAAGAAAGAGTGACTTATGATGATGGTTCCAAATAAATTGCCTTTTTTTAATTGGATTATCTATGAAGACCTTAATATGATTGAGACCCTCTAGGATAAGGAAGGAGCTTTTCCAATGTTGTGGTGTGTTAGTGAAAATGAATCCTTATTTTTTTAAAAACCATTGGGGTTATCGGATTGTATATTTTGATGGAGATCATTAAGCCCAAATCCTTAATTTATGTGGTATAACTTTTGGGAAAATCTTAGTTGTATTCTCAAAAGGATTAAATGTGTCATACTCATTGAACAATGTGTGTTTACTTTCCATAATACTTATGGGCAAACTATCACCATCCACTCAAATATTTTCCTTTCTGAAAAAGACCCATCACTTTCTAGTTGGAATGGGGAGGTGGCCTACTTTTCAATTAGAGTGGGGAGGTGCCCTATAGAAAATGGCATGTACGTATTTATTTTTTAACATTTCATGCCTTGCTCATGAGGGTCCCATCTGAATCATAGGATAAGTGTGGAATCTCATGCTAGGTACCCCTTATGTTGCTAGCTGGATTAAGTGGTGGGATGATGTAGTCACTCGCACCAATACCTTTCTTAGGCACTACAACAAGAAAGTGGCATGAATTTTTAAACAGGTTGATTGTGGTTTGGCTAAAGAATTTTAGAGGGTCATGGTGAAATCTCAAAAAATCCCATTTGATATTTAGTTGTAATTTTTGGTCACTCAAATCAGACACAATCTTAAGCTTTTAAATTTGCATGCTTCCAATGGCGCTTAGAATCGAGTCTATTTACATTGGCTCAAAGTGGGAGATTTTGACTCCAAATATTTAAGGGCCAAGAAATTCAAAGAGAAGATTAAAGCCATCAAGGTTTCTCAAGGCCACATTAATGAACTTCCCTAGATCTCTTTGACCTATTTAGGCCATTATAAATTAGTGTTTCATCACCAGAAGGATACTTTAGAGTGTGCTCAACTTTTGTAGGAATGTATTGTTGTGATTCCTCAAAGCATAGGCCTTATGTTCAATAGATTTGTGATACTTTGCTTTCTCTTAAATATTTTTTTGTGGTGATGCAAAAGATGGGCAATGCTAAAGTGTTTTGTGAGTTTTCTAAAGTCACATGATAGTTTGTTCGATAGAATAACTCATGATTATCGTGAAGCTCTACAAAAAAAATATTTAAGAAAACTTATAAATCAAGGAAATATTAAAGTTATCCTTAAATTAAAATATATAGAGCTTATAACTAGTTGGAGATATATTCTATTATTAAATGTCTCATATAATTCTTTTGTTGAAGCTCTAGTGCTTTGCTTTTATAATATCCTTCTTGCAATTGTTAGACCAAAAAAATTGAGGTTTATCAAAATTTGGTATATCTTATATAATATAATTACAATCTAGGAGGGAATGAAATGGGTTTATGCTTCACAGTAGTGGACTTTGTTGCTTGAACTTAATTTGAAAAATCCCATGCCCACATTGAGTGCCCCTTTATCTTTGACATGTTACAAGATTCAATATTTGGAGTTTTTTGGTCTTGGATATACAAACTCTCTTATTTGACATCTTTTTTAATTCATTTAATTATTATACTCAAATTGGGGTTTGCATAATTTGAGCTAATATCCCTAAAAGATAGAGATTCCTTCCAACCCTAAACCTCCCTACTAATCTATATAATAAGTTGAAGGGAAAGAGTGTAGGTAGTTTTATAATCCATTATAATATTTTATATTGTACCTCATATGAGGAGGGCCATTAGCCCTCTCAAAAACTTGAGCTTTATTAATATATGATATTCATTCTACCTTATTCATATATGTGTCTCTTTTATTTAATATTTCATATATATACACATGTAATTATGGGTGAGAATTTTGAGGCTGCTTCTTCACAGATCTTGAAACCTATACCAAATTCATATATCACAGGACCATCCACATATTATAACATGGTACCAAAGCTTCCTAAATCTTCACTTTATTACATGGATGATTTCCATCTTTGGAATCATCTTATCTTCAGTTTTTTGAGTTTTCCTTCAAAGTCGTATTGCAGAGACATTGCTAGTTTTTCCACTTTTAAAGTTCCCTAGAGAGGTTTCAACCATTCCATTGCATTTAGAACATCTGAGAAATTCATTTTTAACTCATGTTGCTTTTAAAATGAATCTCCAGTGCTCAACTAATGGGAAAATTTCAATTTTACACATCATCATCCTCTATTTACTCTAAGTCACCATTTTTGTGTTTTCAATTAGGTCCTTACCTATGCTCGTCGAGCTAGTTTTATCAACTTTGAAAATAATAATTTACAACACCAAACTATTTTGACTACACTCAACTTCCCATAAACTTGTCATGCAATGTTTTACAAATTTTTTGAATATGACCCACAATTCTTTAAAACTAACACTCGTTAATTTTGGATCCACCCTGCAGTTTTCCACAAAATTAGTACACGTTGATTCTAGACCAAGCAGTTAAAATTTTGAGGTGTGTGATATGTAATGAGAGGGAATGCTTTTACTTGGCTTGGTCAAACAAGAGAATTTGTGTTGAGGTTTACCTCCCAAAAGACATGAGAGAGTCTCTAGACATTCATGTGGGGACTAAACATTTTATGTAACAAGTGAACTATATCAATCTTCCCATCACTTATTTTCATTATCAAGCCCTCAACCACAAGAGTCATGATTGTCTTGTCATGGTCCACCCAAACCCTAAGCCAATAATAGAAAAGTAAGCAATGGGTGAAAATAATAAAGGTTGGAAAAACTTCAGTAGCAAGAAAATAACTAGATGAAATAAAACCCTAAAGTTGTTAACACCATCTCCAATGATAACCAAAAAATATGTTAAAATAATTAAGTCTAGTCCCCCTCTTCCTAGTATTGTGATGTAGAGTCAAGCTTCTCAAATTATTTCTCCACAAGTCATTACTTTAAGTGTTGGGACATCCTTATCAAATCCTCTATAAGACGTTTGCATCTTTGGACTTTATTTTTACAAACCAACATCCCATTTTAAGTAAGAAGTTTGCAATTCTGGACACTAATGAAGTGTTTTAAGGCAGTCAAGGGGAAATACATATGGAGGATTCCTCTTCAAGAATATTACCTCAATGAATGTTTTCAGTCTTATAGAGTCCTCTCAAATATTCTATATGTAGTATGTTTTTCAACAACCTAACACTTTTGATATTATACATCTACAAGAAGTTAATGTTTCAAGATTTATTCCACAAAATTCCCTAAAGTGTATCTAGTTAAATGTAGTGAAATACTCCACCTCTCATGAAGACAAATGTGGTAGCACTAGTATATTGATTTCTCCCAAGATCATAACATCAAATTTTACTTTGGGAAAGATATAATACAACATGTAATATGGGTCATGCTTGATGTTGATGGTCAATTTTTAGGACTCATTAATTTCTATGCACATAAAGGTGGCAAAGAAAGATCAACCTATGGTGATTGTTGCAAATAAATTTTCTTTTTCCAACTAGCTTAAATTATAAGACTTTAATATGATTCAGACCCCATAGGACAAGGAACTTTTCCAATTCAGTGATGTGTTGGTGAACATGAATCTTTTTTTTTTTAAAAACCTTTAGGGTTTTCATATTTTCTATTTTAATGGAGACATTAAGCCTAAATCCTTAGTTTACATGGTCTAAATTTTGGGAAACTCCTAGCCGTATTCTCAAAAGGCTTGACTGTGTCATACTTGTTGAGCAATATGTGTTTACTTTACACAATACTTATGGTCAAGCTGTCACCATCCACTCAAATATTTTCCTTTCTAAAAATAGTATCATCACTTTACAGCTTGAGTGGGGAGGTGGCCTACTTTGCAGCTGGAGTGGGGAGGTGGCCCACAAAAAATGTGATGTACATAGTTATTTTTTAACATGTCATGCCTTACTCATGAGGGTCCCATCCAACTCATAGGATAAGTGTGGAATATCATGCTAGGTCCCCCTCAAGTTGCTAGCTGGATTGATTGGTGGAATGATGTAGTCACTCGCACCACCACCTTTCTGAGGAACTACAACAAGAAAGTGGCATTGATTTTTAAACGGGCTAATTGTGGTTTGGCTAAAAAAATTGAGAGGGTCATGGTGAAACTTCATAAAATCCCATTTGATATTTAGTTGTAAGTTTTGGTCACTTGACTCAAACACAAGCTTAATCTTGTAAATTTCCATGCTTCCAATGGTGCTTAGATTTGATTATGTTTACATTGGCTCAAAGTGGGAGATTGTGCCTCCAAATTTTTTTTTCAAATATTTAAGGGCCAAAAAAGTCAAAGATAATATTAAATCCATTAAGGTTTTTGAAGGCCACATTAATGAACTTCCCTAGATCTCTTCGACCTATTTGGACCAATATAAATTAGTGTTTCAACACCAAAAGGATACTCTAGAGTGTGCTCAAGCTTTGTAGGAATGTATTGTTGTGGTTCCTAAAAACATAGGCCTTATGCTCAATATATTTGTGATGCTTTGATTTCTCTTGAAGACGTTTTTATGGCGATACAAAACATGGGCAATGATAAAGCATCTTGTGAGTTTTCCAAAGTCACATGATAGTTTGCTCAATAGAATTGCTCATGTTTATCATGAAGATCTACAAACAAAATATTTAGGAAAACTTATCAATCAAGGAAATATTAAATTTATCCTTAAATTAGAATATCTAGAGCTTATAACTAGTTGGAGACATATTCCATTGTTGAATGTATCATATAACTTTTTTGTTAAAGCTCTAGTGCTTTACTTGTAGAATATTTATCTTGCAATTGTCAAACTAGAACAAATGAAGTTTTTCAAAAGTTGGTATATCTTAGATAAAATAATTACAATCTAGGAGGGAATGAAATGGGTTTGTGCTTTAGAATAGTGGACTCTGTTCCTTGAACTTAATTTGAAAAAGCCCATGACCACATTGAGTGGCACTTTATCCTTGACATGTTACAAGATTCAAGATTTGGAGATTTTTGGTCGTGGCTATACAAACTCTCTTCTTTGACATCTTGTTTAACCATTAGTGGCCACAAGTCTGAGAGCTTCCTTTTCTACTCTATCAGACATGGTTTCCCATTGGCTCAGACATGGTTTACATTCTAGTTGTTGAACCTTTTGGACATCTTTTGGCTGAGAGATCCAAATAAGGGATTATTAAAGGAACTGTGCAACTTGATAGGGGGATTCAAATTATTAATGTCCATTTTTTATTACTCCTTCCATGCCCTTGTGGAAAATGAAGATTCATTTTAGGAAGCTTTGGCTTATATTGACATTTTTTACAAAGCATCCGGCTCAAGTTTGCAATGGTCCAAAACTAATGCAATATAAATTGGGTTTATAAATAATCTTGCATCATCCAAAACATGGATTTGAGTTATTTTGTTTACTTATACACTTTTTTTTGAGCTATGTGACTTATCATATCTTTAGACAACATTGCATGTGTGGAAGAAGATCAATGTCAAGTCAAAGAACATCATCAAGATTTCAATAGGGAAAAGAATTGTTGGCATGATGTTTTCAGTCATCTCCCAATGGTCACAATGACATTTGAGTGAGAGCATGATGAAACCATCGCTTCATACAAGCAACAATTTTGAAACCACTGCTTCGTGTAGGTAATTGCATGTTTACATCAATCGAAGGTTTTATCTGCATTGAGAAAATAGGTAAAGTAACTACCCAAATCAATCAAACATGATATGTGGACTATTTTCTAATATAGAGGGAGCTTGAAAGTTGTGGAAGTATGTCAATGTTAGTGTACCAAGATTTGAAGGTAGTTTTGGAAGAGAGTTAGAGAGTCACTTCAAATCATAAAAGAAGAGCAAACAAGATTTAAAAAAATTGTGAAAGAAGAGTATTCTAATTCTAGAGCATAGATAAATAGAGAGAGAGAGAGAGCTTAGAGAAGTTCAAAGAGTGAGAATGCAAATATAAAAGCATGTTGAGAGTGGTGTATGTTCATTGTAACCTAGTCATTGGATTGAGAAAGTCTTCTTCATAGTCATATGGGAAGGAAGTGTATGTGTGTGCATGTGTGCAATATTTGTAACATAGTTGAACATCAATAAAGAGAGTCTTTTGATTCCCAGTATGAGTATTATGTCTACAAATGTCCTAAAGTGAAGGAAGTATAACACCTCTAGGGAGTAGGTTTTAGCTTTGTTTGTTGTAGATTTTGTTAAATATTTAGGTTGTTAGGCCTAGTCTGCACAGTCCTTGTATAGGGTTGGGTCCCTAATTCAAACCCCCCCCCCCCCCCCCGGCCATTTTATCAACAAAGAAAAACACCTCTAGGAAGTAAGGCAACAATTCACTTGGTTCCCTCATTTCTGTCTACATAAAAAACTTAATGTTATCAACAGACAATGATATGAATTCCAAATTGGTTCAATAACTTTCATTAGAAGTGGATAAACAAAGGGGAGAGGTTCAGATTCTTGGGCATTACTTTCACATTTAATAGTTCCCCTTATGAGTTATGGCAGTGCATGTTAGAAAGAGTTGAAAATAAATTTTTCTTTCTATATCACCAAGCCTTTTTCATTAGCAGGGAAAATTCAAATCTACACAAATATCATGGTTGTTAATCATGTCTACTACTGTTCTTTTTGGATGCCTTATAAGGCTTCCTATGACAAACTTGCTAAATTCCTTAGATATTTTTTGTGGATCAATGCCAAGCAAACACAAGGTTTTCATAGAGTTTTCTGGAAAGTTTGTTGTCTCTTGCAAGAAAAAGGAGGCATGGTCATTATTGGCATGTATAGAAAAACCGTTGATTTTGATTCAAATGGGTTGTTTGCACCATTGGGGCCTCTAAAGCTTGGAAAATTATGCTTCATCATTGCATTGTTACAAGTTAACCTTATGGAAAGACTAGTTAGAAGACTATCTGGATCCATATTTTTCTCAATATCTCTACCCCTATCAAAATTGAGGGGTATTTTGTTGCAAAAGGTATTTGGAAAGCCTTTAAGATGGTTAAATCATTTCCCAAATGGGTTAGTGACGGATTCAAATATGGCATTTCCTTCAATGACCACAACATCTGGTGATCCCCCATTGCTTCCAATAGTTGTTTTCCACTTGTTAATACTCCTAGTATTTAAGTCCTTTAGATTTTAAAAAAAGGTATTTGCATTGTGGGAGATATTATCTCCTCTCAAGTTTGGACTCCATGGCTTGTTCTTGTTCTGCAAAGAAAGTGTAAGTTACTAGCTTTTGATATGCCCTCTAGCTTGCTGAAACTCCTGGTATTATTAAAGCCTTTTAGGTTTTAAAAAAAAGGTATTTGCACACTATGAGATCTTGTCTCCTCTTAAGATTAAACTCAATAGGTCATTTTGTAGAAAAAAATAAGTTTCTAGCTTATGATATCCCTAATGTTATGATGCATAAATTGGGGCTTCCACTAAATGCATGGTGGAAATATTGGCATTAGAATTGTGATACACATTATAAATTACTCATCAGGTTTGTTGCATCAAATTATGAGTCCCTTATCTTCAGATCTTGTCAAGTTAAATAGTCAGTGGAGTCTTAACTCTTAACCTTAGATGTGGCTTGCATGTCTCAATCAAATTTGTGATTATGAGATTGAGGCCAAACTCAGTCATTTCTTATGGTGTTTAGTTTATCAAGATCTACTGCTAGGAGGGAGACTCATTAACATTGGAATTCCTCCTCCTATATGCCTTGTTGTAGTAGACTTAAGACCTTTACATATTTATTTTAGACTTACCCTCGTTCTCGTGAGGTATGGTAATGGATTCACAATATTTTTTTTGCCTTTCCACCTAAAACCCATCAATTGGAGGATGGTATTGTTTGGTGATTTTGCTCAATGGCCATCCTACATTGCCTTTATTTAGATTTTTTTTTGAGCTTCCATTCTCTTACTATTTTAGAAATCTAGGAATGTTGTTATTTTTAGTAATGAGGCTACTTCTTAACAATTGTCCATTAATGATGAATTTTATATGTTCCCTTATGATTTCTTTCAGATTCAAGCGCATACTGAGAAATTTGCGTTGGAGTTTCAACATTTGTACAAGTTACTAAACCATTAG
Organism: Torreya grandis; assembly: GCA_037957365.1. Taxonomy (NCBI): domain Eukaryota; kingdom Viridiplantae; phylum Streptophyta; class Pinopsida; order Cupressales; family Taxaceae; genus Torreya; species Torreya grandis. The sequence goes on from JARHVA010000043.1 coordinate 1,773,773, forward strand.
GGGAATCATCCTTGTACTGTGAGCAATGTCCCTTTAGATGTACCGCTACACGGTTGATCTCCACTATTGACATCCAAACGATAATGAATTTGCTTATGTAGTTATTTCTTTACCCCTTTTCTTTAGCATAGAGGTTGGAGCCCTTAGTTACGTGGTAAAACTAATTTTGGGTTATCTCATTGGAATTTCCTTATTTGTGATGGTGATCATATTATGTTACTCATTCCTCTGTTCTCTGGGTGGGGAGTGTTTGTGCCTTTGGCTATGCAAGATATCGTCAAGGATGCAGGGGTAACATCGAATCTGTCGTAGAGAGCCCTTTGCTTTGGATTGCCTCCTAAATATGATTTGTCACGTCCTCCTTCTGGGATCACTAATTGCCCTTGATGTTTCACATTTTTATTATGTATTTTAATAATCAGTGATTTTAATTCTTGATATGTAATATTTTGGTCAACATTAATTTTAAACCCCAAATACTAACTAACCACCCTTCAATTGTAAATCATCTTATACTTTTCAACCTTTATTTTTAAATTAATAGATATGAAGATTCATTTCCTATTAAAAAAAAATATTTTTTATTTACTAAGTCTAAATCTCATTAAAAGTTTTGCAAAAATTTAAAATTATACTTCTTAAACAAACCTCTAATGAGAATATTCTAATTTAAACTATGAATTTATTTTAAAGGAAAAATGCACATTATTTTTAATATCAATATGATATTTAACTCAACGTTAAGCCAAGTTGATAAATGTCGTCTACTCTAGTTTTCACTATGGTGTGTTTCACTTCATTTGTATTATAATATTATATTATGTATGAGAGGGCACAAGAAAAGGCAAAACTTTCCAAGAATTATATTCTTAGTAAAATGACAAATAATAAAATTAGATAATATAATGTAAAAGATAACATAAGATCTACCTCGGAAGATATTGGGATGCTTATTCATAATCTATCATAATGACATCCAACGATGTACCTTGTATTATATATTATTATTTTTGGAATTTTTAAAGTCATAATATAAAGATGTTAAAATTAGTAAATCTTGTAATATAAATAATTTTATATTTATATTAAATAATTTTTAATAGAAATATATTAATAAAGGGAAGATGTTCAAATTCTTGGGCATCCAAATTATTGTTGAAAATTTCCTCTCAAAACTTTGGTAATATGTTTTGTATATGATAAAAAATAAAATTATTTTTTTAATTATTAAATTTTTATTTTTTGGTAAGAAAAATTTAAATTTGCATTAAGATTTTTGTGAGATGTATATGAATTATTTTTTTTGTTGGGCACCTTTAAAGTATTTTATGATAAATTTGTAAAGTTGTTCTAAATTTTTTTATTTATTGATGCTAAGTAAACTTGGGGTTTTCATAAGGTTGTTTGACAAAGTTTATTATCTCTCATGTGACAAAGGAGGTATGGACATTATTGATGTTTATAAACAAAGCAATGTTCTTTGTGTCAAATGGGTTGTTTGCACCATTAGAGACCTGAAGTTACTTAACTTCTATTGGACTCCATATTTTGATCATTACTTTTGCCCTTGTCAAAATTGAGGGATTTTTTGTTGCTCAAAGTCTTTAGAAAGCCTTCAAGATGGTCAAATTGTTTCTCAAATGGGTAGATGATGAATTAAATTCATTCTTACTTTCAATGACCATAACATTTAGTGGTCTACTATTAGACCCAACAATAACCTTCTAGTTGTTGAAATCCCAATATTAAAGCTCTTTAGCTTTTCGAAAAAGGCATTGGTACTATGCAAGATCTTATCTCTTCTCAAGATTAGACTCCATGGTTCATTCTACAAAGAAAGTATAAATTGATAGCTTTTGAAATGCCTTATATTATGCATATATAAGAGCTTATCATAGATATTATGATTCACAAACTGGGGCTTCAATTGCTAGTGGCATGGTGTAAAGATTGCTATTAGAATTGTGACACACCATTTAAACACTAGTATTCTCCAGGTCTACGATATCAAATTATGAGTCCCTTCTATTTGGATATTGGCAAGTTTAATAGTTGGTAGAGTCTTAACTCTTTTCATCAGACTTAGCTTGTTTAACTTAACTAGATATGGGAAGTTAAGCTTAAGCCTAAGTGTGTATATTATTTTTTGGTGTCTAGTTTACCAAGCCCTGTCCCTAGGAGAGATAATGCTTCACATTGGAATTTATCATCCTAAGTGCCCTACGTGTGGTAGACCATATAATTTTAAGCATTTGTTCTATACTTTCCCACAATCTTATGAGGATTGAAAATGGATTCAAAGCCTTTTCATGCATTTCCACCCAAAGCCTATAAATGGGAGGATGGAGTTGTTTGGAGACTATGTTCACAAATCTATGCTAGAACTAGATTGGGTTCTTTGGCTTGGATACTCCCTTCATCGATCTTACTAACTCATAGTCTTTGTAAAGTTATCCTCAATTCTTGTCAACTAAAGCTTTTACTATTAGACTAGCCACCCTCTTATGATAATGATGCTAAATCAAGATAAATGCATGAGTGAAACTATTGCAAAAGTTTAAATCTTTTATCCTCCAACTATTAGACAATTTTTATCTCCTTTTGACTCTTTAGTTTCCATTGATTACACTCTCTTAGCTATTAAGAACGTTATCCCTTCATATTGTGTTAACAAATGGCACTGAAGCATAACATATATCTAATTTATGCATGTCTTAATGATTGAGTCACTTTTCAAATATGAATATTTTCCAATTCCCAATCATGTACATGATACAACATTAAGTGTGCATCGTCTATGTAGAAGGATCCTCTCATAGTTGTGTAAGGTTTAGTCACACATCACAGAAGTTCATGGGAATTTTATACATAAAGGTTGATGTGTCATTCTTAGACATCATAATCCATGTCAAAACATTCATAAATGCGATGATTCATGTGATTACATAGAGATGATCAAGTGTAAAGTTTGCATAAAACTTCCCCAACATAATGTTGTGCACAAATCTTCAAGATTGTAAGTCACCAAATGATTCATAGATCAAGATATTTTGTGCATGTTTTCCAATCACATAGGAATTCACCTTTCACACATTTGCATAAAATATCACAACTCCAAATGCTAAACACGTAGAGATCTCCTAAACTAGGGTTGCGTACAACTTCACAAGGGTTGGACAAAATAACTCTTTAAGGCTCTGAGAACTTATATGGATACATAAAACTACTTACTACAAACCTAGGTATGTTAAAGGTTAATTCATTATTTCTTGTGAACGTAGATGTTCCTGCATCATATAACCTAAGTAAGTGAAATGAACTATGATCCCCGCTCATGAACATTCCATAATTTTATTTAAAGATTCAAATTTTGATGTCCTCATCATAACAATTCGTATTTGAATTTTTGGCTTTTTCATTTTACTAAATATTATCTATACTCCTTCCCACATGTCTTATTACTGACACTTGAATCAATCACTCTTTCATTCTCCTCGTACTTTCTTAGGAATTTGTTGTCTCCAATCCACCTCTCCAATATTTGTGCTTACATTGTCATTACTACTTTGTCCCTCATGGTAATGATAGAAATCTGCCACATTGAAGACAAGAGAAATATATATCCTGTCTAGTAAGTCTATCTCATACGCGTTGGACAGAAACTTCCTCGACAATTTATATGTTCCAATCTTCTTCCATTTCAACTTGTTATATGTTCCTTTTGGAAACATTTATTTCCTCAAGATCACTAAGATCACGTCTCCCACTTAAAACTCTTGTTTTATCTTCTTCAAACCTATGCATTGCTTATATTACATAATACTCCTCTCTAACTGCTCTCGTATTTGTTGATGCATGTCCCACATATACTCAACAAAGTATTGTGCTTCTACACTTCTTCCACTTTCACTTCTAAAGTATCATGATTTTGCAACACCTCTTGGGATGCACCCACAAATAATATAAAATGGTGTCCTTCCAATTCTTCTATTTATTAAATGTTTATAAGAAAATTCAACCTTTGCCAAGACTGAATATGATAATCCTAACTTCTCTCCAACCAAACATGACAATATATTACCAAGACTCCTATTGACTACCTCTATCTAACCATCCATCTGAAGATACTACGTTGAACTGTATTATAGCTTAGTATTCAAGGTCTTCCAACATGTGGAAATCCATGCAACTTGACAAACTCCCTAAAAAATAAGGCTATGTGTGTAACATCATTAGTCTTCTTTCATGTAATAAAAAATGACATTTTGGAGAATCTATCTACAATCATAAAAATAAAATCTTGGCCTTTTTATGTTCTAGGCAATCTTATAACAAAGTCCATGCTTATATGTTTCCATGGTCTATATAAAATACATTGTGGTTGGTATAACCATGTATTTTGACTTATCCCTTTTATTAATTGGAAAATCATACATCCCTAGACATACTTCCTCACATCCATACCCATTTTAGCATGTAGTAGTTGTCATTCAGTTGTGCCAACATTTTGTTAATGCTAAAATGACTAGCTAGTCTTCCAATATGCTTTTCCTTGATCAAATTATCTCACATAAACCCTCAAAGTATAAAAAGTGTTTCCTTTGAACAAAGATTCTTCTTGCAAGAAATAATCGATGGTGTTATATCCCTACACATTGTTCTTGTACATGTTCTCCATAATATTACAAGCATGATTGATTGTGAACTTAGATGCCCTTGCATTAGTTGGTTTATTTGGGACTCGTTATCTTGAATGACGGGTTAAAAATATATCTGAAAAAAGTAAGAGCCATTGTTGAGTGGTCATCTTTAGGAATATATTTGAAACAAAAAGTTTACATAGGTTAACTAGTTTCTATCATAAATTTATTAATGTGGAAACAATACTCTTATAAAACATGTTAAAATCTTTATAAAACTATTAAAAAATAATTGATCTATTGGTAAAATTATTTATTTTACAAATGACATATCAAAAATCAATTTTTATTAAATACTATAAATAATATTATTAAATTCAATACTTAAATAAATACCACTAGCTATTTAAAATTAATTACAATAATTTACATAACTTTAATATCACTTAATAAGATTTGACAAAATAATGATAATGATATTAATGATGCAATAATGTGTCTTGTTATTATACTAGTGATTAAGACTAATGCACGTATTATTTTTCATATCCACATGATATTAAACTTAGGGTTAAGCTTTTGTTAAGTTGATAGATTGTCGTCTATCCTAAGTTTCATTAGGACTTGTTTCACTTCCATTTGTATTAAACCTTCATGATGTCTCTATTATGAAGAAAATGACAAATAACAAAATCATATAATATATTATAATGATAACGGATAATATAATCTATTTCCATCATTAAAATATGACGAGTAATTTTGGCATCAAGTATAAAGAATATTTAATATAAAGAAAGAATAAAGTTATAATGTGATGTGTGTTTAGGCCGGCAAAGCATATTTATTTAAAATGAAGGGGAGTCAATGTTCCATGGCATACACGCTAAAACAAATTATATTACTTTAATATTCTCTTTAAATATAAATTAAAGGGTTGGGTCACGGGTGGCATTTACTCACCAAATCTTCCTTAAAAAAGAGATGTGCTCGCCGTTCCCCTCTCTCTCTCTCTCTCTCTCTCTCTCTCTTTTTTAAAACCCTTTTCTTGTTTCCCCGCCGCCCCCCCTTGTGACGACTTAAACGAGTCCAACAAAATATCTGTAAGTTTCAAGTCACTTCGTAAAAATTTGGTGCGTTCTTTCGTCAAATCAAACTCTTGATTAATTTGATGCGGTCTTTCGTCAAAATGGATGAAAGTTCTAGAGATAATAAAATAACAAGGGTTTATATTATCAATGATTTGTTCAAAGTTTCTTTTTCACTCGTTTAGGGGAATCTTATAGGGGCATTTGGATTTAATTATGAAGGTCTTTTTTCCAAGGATTTTCATTATAATAATTTCGGGTATTGGGTTGCTTTTTGTTTTTTTCAAGTTTTTTTCTACTGTTATAAGTTATAGAAGGAGAAGGGTCCATCCAATGATGATTTTATAATGTAATCATGGTGTGTTCTCTGTCAAACATTCAGGGCCTTCCCCTTCTCTGTCTTCCCACCCTCTGAATTCTACTCTTGAAAAGGTGGTAGTGGAGAAGCAATCTAGTTCTAAGAGGGAGTCAAACTCCCTACAAATAGAATCTGGTGGCATTAAAGTTGGAACGTTGAATAAGGGTACTCTAGTGGCCCAGTTGGCTTCTCCTAGCTTCCATTTTTCACCCCTTCAAACTCCAAAGGTGGGAAATGTAAGGCTAATCTTGGTGATTCAACTAAATGTAGATGTTGAAGATCTGAGGCAGAAAGATTGAGGTTGGATTCTAAATATATGATCAGAGATATATCCTAGATGACGTTGGAGGATTTCCCTTCCAAGAGAAGGTTGATTCCTTCCTATAGATGATCCTTCTCCTCCTTGTGCTATCTTTTTGAGCTCCATGAATATCCTTTGTTGGATTGTGAAGCCTTTTATTATTGTTTATTGGGGTGTTTCCCTTGATTTATTGTATGTCAGCGAACGTTTTACTAACCAATTTTAGCATAGTTGTTGACTGGTATTCTTTAGCATTTGTTTTGTTAGATGTTCCTCCTTGGGGCTTTCTTGTATGTGCCTTCTGCTCACTCTTGGTTTTGAGTGAGAATTTGTTAGTGTTATGTGTTTTTAGGGAGTGGGCCCTATGTTATGTTTGAGCACCAGTTCAGAGCTCCAGTTTCTGTACAAGTTTTCCTTGGAGGTTCAAAGCTACTCTCAAAAGTATTTACCTTTATAAAAAAAATTTACTTCGTAAAGATGTCAACTATTTGGTTGATGTCACTCTTGTAATGTTAGAAATCTAACATCTTTGTTAATGCATCAAACAATATGGTTTGTCTTTGCATGTGAAATTGGATTATGAGAAACTCAAATAATAGAGTGATTATCCCAAAATTATAGTGTAGGTTTTTGTCCCTGTGGAATTCCAAGCTCAATCAATGATTGACAAATCCATGTTGATGCATGCATGTTACATTCAATACACATGTATACTTCATTTCAGCAGTGAACAATGAATTTGCCTACAATTTCTTACATGACAAAAAAATCAGACAATATTCAAGATGATGGATAAAACATGAGATAGAATTTTTTGTATCTACATCACCAACCCAATATGAGTCTATATAACACACTATGCAACCTTCACGTCTTCAAGATTACTTTGTTTGAAAATTTGATAAGCACCCTAAATATACCTCAATATCCTTTTAGGTTCTTTTGAATGGATCTCCTTAGACTACTACATGAACCTGAAACAAGACTTACAACAAAGAAAATATATGAATTGGTAGGAGTCAATTATATAAGACCACACAAGTTGCATGTACAAAGTATCATCAATTCTAGGGGAATAATAATGAGTGATCAACTTTAATCAAGATATCGAATAGATAAAGGTTTTTGCTTTTCCATCTTTAACTTGTCCAAAAATTCTAGATAATATTTAGGTTGTAAGATAAATATCACATCCTCCATTTGTAAAACTTTAATACCAAAAGGGTAATGTAACAATCCAAAATCAATCACCACAAAGATCACATCAATTTAACACTTACAACATGAATCAAAGTAGTATTGCTCCTTATAGTAAGTATCAAATCATCAATATAAAACACCAAAATCAAACCATGACTATCAACATGTCTCACATACATTATGATATGATAGAAAAAATGTGTATATCTTCTTATACCACACTTGAAGGGTCTGCTTTAATCTATAGATTGACTTTTTTAACCTATAAATAAAGTAAGATTCATCATGCTAACGAACAAGTTGTGGCTAATATAGGCCATTTAAATATCCTCCTATAGATCACCCTTGATAAATACACATTTCACATCCATCTGGTCCACCTATTATCGAAAATGGGTTGCTAGTGAAAGAACAACACTAATGAACTCCATATTGGAGATTATATCATAAATCTCTTGATAATCAATTCCTTTTGAGAGTACACCTTGACCAGTAACTGAGTCTTATACTTCTCAACTTAAAAATATGATATAAATTCATCTGAAAGATCCACTTACAATTTACAATATTCATCCCCTGAGGAGAAGATACTATTTTTTTCTTTTGAAATTGGATAAGTTGTTATGCAATTTCATTATCGTGCATGTTGTATCTTTTTTACAAATAATTTAAGAACTTATTTGTATGACCCTTAGAGCATCAAAATTTCATTCTGATTTCCTAAGTAGGACATCATGTACACATGTTCAGAACATCATACACAAGGTTGAAAACTTTATAGGGATGATCATACTAGCTTGGAAAATATCTCTCAAGAAGCAATTTTATCACAAGTTGAAAAAATGATTTTGTCTATGAATGAACTCATTCAAAAATTTGTGATGGAACAAACTTGTTCCCAAAACATTTATGTACGTGAACAAATTCATCATGAATCAAACTTGTCATGTACATGTTCATCCCAGTGTAATTTTGTCTTGGATGAGATAAAACAAGGAATAAATTATCTAGTTTGGAATGCATATAATTGAGGATGTTTTCCATTGGGTTACTTAGTTTATTAGAATATTATATGGCAAGCATTGAACATGCTTTGATAAAAATAAATCCATCACTAGAGGAATTTGAAGAACCATCTAAGAGTGAGAGTTCAGTTTCCAAAAAGAAAGGAAGAAGACGACAATACAGAACATAGTTTCAGAGATGCATAACAAGGGAGGTAGATGTTTGGTTGTATGGCATTATCTTGTAAGCTTATAAAATTGAGTTTATTATTGTTAGTGGATTGGAAGAACATCCTCGCTTGTTGGAGCTTTCTCACATTGGCTTTGTATACATAGATAAATATGTATGTTTAATTTTTTTTGTGTATTGAAATTGACTTCATTCACACATTCAATAATTCAATTCTCAAAAGTTAATTTAATTCAAGATATGGACACTCTTTAATCAATTACATGCATAAACACAATCCTAATTTTGCATCAATTAGTCATAAGACTAGATAAGGTTCATGTTAATGGATTAGATGTTAGTCTAATAAAGTGTATTATAGATCAAAATTCCAAATTTGATTTCAATCAAGGAGTTGTGCTAATTGACCATATAATTATCCAATTCTTCTCCACCCTTGAACTCCATCTAGAATTAAGGATCACAAGTATCCATCACCATAGTCATGAGAACAAAATTAATTTATTTTTAACTGTGGGTCCTCAATGTGGTAGATTTGTTCCCTTACTCTCCTTAGCCTACTTGAGGATTTTAATATCCCAATTAAGTTGATTGACATCCATATATAATTATGATCCCAATTTTTAGTTCCAACACAACTTGAACTTTCCTTAATAACCAAAGCTACCACATCATCCCCAAAATCTATCCTACCATCTAATTTTTTCACAAGGAACGTGTCACATCATCCATATGAGCTTTAATAGTCACATCATAAATCTTGAAAGTAATAAGAGAATCATTGCAAAAAATATATGTGTGTGCCTCATAAAATGGCATCATCTCATCTAAGATAACATCCCTTTGAATTATAACCTTTTATTGATTCAAATCTCATAACTTGTAGGAATTATTATCCTCTATGTAGCCTTTCATGATACCATTTTACTCTTATAATATGAAGAGAATAAAACTGATAAACTTATGTAGGAGACTAAATGCCAACAAAATATTAAATTGAATCAAAGAATAAAAAAGGCACATGCATGTGCACGTGCATACGCACACACACACACATTACATGAAATTTTCACTTCAAAAACCCCTTTTGGGAAAAAACCCATCATAGAAGCCATCTTCTTAGTACATTAACTTTTTTAGCCCCTAAAATTGGCTTAAGCCCTGAAAGACTATCAGGGAAGACATAACAATGCCAATAGCCAAGGAATGGTGCATGAAAAATGAACCAATAACCTGCACATGCACCCAAAACATATTGCCAACATGACATGCACACACTACCAAAAAACATGTCGATGTGTACTAAACAAAACAATAGCTAGGACGTAGATATGCAAATGTTAAGACCTAAGAACCATAATGAAGATTTTGGGGGATAAGTAATAGAAGTAAATTTTGATAACAAATCCTAATAGATGGTTGTGAAGTGATGGTGGAAGATAGCGGTAGGTGGAATTAAGTAGCATGTGTATTAATTGCCAAGTGGGCACAATGACATAATAATTGTAAGGAGGTTGCAATTGGTGGAAAAGAAGGCTCTTAAGAGCCTATAAAGGGTAGAGGACAAGAAGAAGAAATAATTCCAAATTAATGAAGAGTTGGTTAATTCATAAGGAGTTAATGCTAATAGTATTATCCTTAGTATAATTAGAAAGAGACTCTGCCATATTGCATGGGATAATAACTTATAATGGGAATAGGGCTAGAAGTGTTAGTTAGGAGATTGTGAGCACCATGAGTGCCTTTTGAAACATAAACTTATGTATTTATTTGATATGATCATCAATATATTCATGTCAATGTATGTATTATGGTTACTCATGAATTTTAATGAGTGACAGTTTTATCTTACTTAGGAGTGTTTATCATAAGATGAATCATGTGGTATTAATAATCGATGGGATTCTTATGGTGCAAGCACATATCAGATAGGGTTAAGCTTAATGTAGTGACTCAAGTGCACCCATAAAAATCATGCTAGCCCATGCTCCCACCCACTTATCATTGCATGCGACTAACCCCAACCTACCCTAATTTCCCCTCTTTACACCTTGAGTGAGCATGCAAATTCTACCTTACGTGATATGCTGATGTGGGAGTGAATTTATTAAATGTTGAAGATCACATGGGAGGACTGACACATAGGTTACCCCTAGGCTACCCCAACATTTTAGTTCCATTGTTAGTATGGGTCACATTTTGTTGTTGTGATGGTGAGTTAATTTGACTAGGAGAGCATAAATATCACTGGCTAAGTCCTCAAATGCGTGAGATGTGCATAAGGTTGGAAGTGGAAGTGGCATGAAATTGGGAAGGTAGCAAACATAATTTTAGCATGGAAAGATCAAACGAACATGAACTTAAGAGGCATAGATATGATAGAATCAACAAAAGGTGATGGTTGAGATGGATCCTAGGGAGAACAAGGATCTTGCCTCATGAGATGTTTTGAGGACCTGTAGAGAATGGGAAGGGTATGAGGAGGACTCTTGCATAGAGTAATTGTGCTCTAGTGATGAGGAAATTAGTACTAATGAGTAAGAATGGGACTTGGAAGGAGATGTTGAAGGATCATAAGATGGGGATCATTATGAAGAAGTTATCGAGGGAGTGATTGGATCCTATCAACTTGACACACATGTTCACATGCCTCATTCTGAATCAAAGGAATAATATTAGGACACTACAAAGGTAGGTGATTCAGGAGGATTCATCTCACATGTGAGAGAATGGATATTGATAAAGCAGTTAGTCCCATGTCGACCATTTGACCCAACATATACATATCCAAAAAATCAAGTGGATACCATGTAATATAGTATGCCACCTGTAGGAGGGGCTATGGGCTATGCTCTTGTTACAAGTGTGATTCTGTGGACCACTTTTAATGTGATTGTCCCGAGTATCCTACTTATGTGTATTTTTATAACATGCACAAGGTTGAGGAATGCTTAGAACTATATGCAAAGATCACGCATAAAGGAAAAATTGAGAAAGGTATTGAGATGATCTGATGTGCATATAAGTCAAGGGCACACAAAAAAATAAGAATGATGAGTGAAGGTCCAAACACTGACAAATGATGGTGTGACTACGCAAAAAGTAACATCTCCCAAGAAAGAGGTCGAGTCTAAATGCAAGCCTGAAGGGTGAGGAGTCAAAGTAGCACACTTAGATCCTACCCTTACAACCTCATAGGATAGGTCATGATAGATAGAGGTGTTGATTAAGGTCGTGAATGTAATCCAGAGCCTGTAGGAAGAACTCCAACTTGCCTGGGAATTAGGTAAAAAATCTTAGATAAAACTCTAGGCCCATAAGGAGCAACTTGGAGAGATTACTAACATATTAGCTCTTCTACAATGTAAGGGGATAATTCCCATGATAAATAGCCTCTTTTAAGAATGTGGTAATGTACAATAGTAGATATCTTTATCCTAGACTTAGAATGAGGGCATAAGATGAAGATTGTTTAGAGCACAAGGGTATAAGATGTTGAGATCAGTGGATGGTTAGTGTGTGACTTTTTGATGGACACTATCACCAAAGTGAATGTCCTCATAGGAGATACATCAAGGAAAATGGGAAGTCCCTCATTGTATCCCTCACCTCACATCTTATTCGAAAACAAGACTAGATCGTAACCCATCATGATCATAGATGTCAAATTCAGCATTGACTTCAAGGTGATAAAGCTTTTCAAAGAAGGTAACTACCCTGTGTTGTTGGGAAGGCCATGGTGTTATGCTTAAAATGTGGATTGTGCTTTAAACAACCTTACATGAGCTTTGAGAATGGAAGCGAGTGCATGGTAATCTTATCAATTACAGACCAACGTGCCTCTTATGTTGAGCATGTGGAGGTCATAGACGAATTCAACATCATTTACAATATCATCATGCATAATAAGGAGAGTACAATAACACGTGGGGTAAACACCCCAAAATGGGAGGATGTGGAAATTAACTCAAAGGTCACAAGTATTTATAGTGACTGATGAGTGCATGAAACATATGAGGCCACTAGGAGAAGGTATGGGGTGATACACTCGAACCCCTTATTTAGACTTGATCATGAGGTGAAGCATATTAAGAACACACCATCCTAAAAAAGGGTTGGCCAAAGATGTGGAATGATACAGTTATGACCTTGATCCCAGAATGTGAAGGACCTATGTACCAAATCCTATCCTTCCATTGAGGAGAAATTTGGAGGTTGCTTGCCACACCAAGACAAGGTCTTAGGGAAGTCTTCAATTATTAGTATAGGTTGCGCACACTGGCTAAGGGAATTTGAAAAATGTGAGGGTAAGAGAGCCTTTAATTGTAACCAAGGTTTGGGTGACATGAACACCTATCCCCTTTGAAGGAAATAAGGTACCCAAATTAGCAAGGAAAGCCCTCCTTTATGGGCCAAAGAATAAGTTACCATATAACCCAAGGATAAGAGAAAAAGTCAGTGTATGAGACCTTTGGGCTATGGATCATAGATTAGAAATGATGAGATACCCAAAGCTATTTCATCGGTTATCAATTTAGATTGGTCAAATAATAAGGATTTTTATGATAAGTAGTAATAATTTTTTTTTTATCCATTTGGTTTTAGTACTTTTCATTGATATGGTAGAGTAGATCCTACATGTGGTAATTATGCACAAATGGTAATAAGATGCACATACCTCTTACTATCCAGTTGGGTGAGTCAAATAGTAGTTTTATTTTGAAATTCATAATCACTAGACATCTAAGTATCTATACTGAGGTTAGTTTCACTTTATAAACAGTAAAATAAATATTTACGCCACCCAAAAAATTGGAATTCTATATAAATGTGAAAATGGGCACCCACAAAATAAATCACTATTGCAACTAGAGGACTAGGTACATATTTTAGTGTTGGGTGAAGATGTTGCCAAGAGAATGGAAGGACAAAACACTTAGGTAATGGCTAAGAAAAAGTGGCACCTATAAGAAGAGGTAAGTATAAAGATGGGTAGGATGAACGAGGGATGAGGATAACATGTGGAAGAAGTTGGTGTGCAAAAAAAGTCAAGGGTATAAATTAAAGTGACATGTGTCGAGCTTGAGGACATAAAGTAACAAACGATCAGTTGGCCAACTGGACAAAGTGATAAATAGTGGTGATTAAACCAAAGGATGAGAAAGGATGACATATATAAAGGTTGATTTGAATTATTGTCAAAGTTGAGAAAATTAAAGAGTGACTCAGACAAGGAATGACTAGCATGGAAGGGCTCGAGGCATAACTAAGGCATGATACCTTTGAAATTTTTATAACCTAAGGCATGATTCAGTTAGGCTACTATAAGTATAAATGGTGGAAATATGTGGCAAACCTAGTGGATGGGCAATTTTCAACTTGTGGGCTGAACAATCTGAGGACCAACCCTTTGAAACTATAAATACAAGTATCTAGCCCATAGAAAAAGCTACCAAATGAAGTTATGAAAAATGAAGTCTATGGTGAAAAAAGGGTAGTGTTGTTGAATATTTCTATTGGAGAGATATCAAGGTAAGTTGAGAGGCTCAGATTTATGTGGAGAAGTTGAAAGGCTTAGAGGGTGGAGGAAGACAAAGGCTTATGGGTTGAGATTTATGAATTATAAGAGCTCTGAATACTACGGGCAGGAAGGCCTCAACCTAAGGATAAAGATGAAGAAGACCTATTACAACTAAAATACTAAGGAACTTAGAGGCCCCACACATTTTATTTTATGTGGGTGGTATGTATAAAGAAAGTTATAAATTTTTGACTCCCACCCCTTTGGGTGATTGTCAAAAGATGAATAATATGTAAGCAATAGGGATAAGGCTGAGAAAACCACTGACTGAGTGGAGTATTTGTGTGGGGGATGATTTAGAAAGGATTTAGTGCCCTCTATCAATCACGTATGGGTAGAGGGAAAGAAACATAGGAGAAGGCATGGGGATATTAGAGAAGGCCTGAATATGAAGAAGGCCTGAAGAAGAAGAGGAAGCAGTTGAAGAATGGCAAGCACATTTATGTGTCAATGAAAATTGACAATGCCATGGGCCAGGGAAATGCATGACGAATTATTTAACCTAGATGATGGCAAAACTTCTAGGAGAAGACTAGATGGAAAGGTAAAGAGAGGATACAACAAGTATCCACACTACTATCCTTGGTAGTGTTCATTTAGACTCACCAGAAGGTGATAGGAAGTTGATAATTTGTCTACTGAGGGGTAGAAGTCAAGGATCCTAGAAAGGTTGGTTGATGGTTTTCTTTTATGGCATTGTCCCCTTCTTGGATAGAAACTTAGGTGTAACCTCTAATAAATTAGCACACTAATAATGGTAATTGACTGGGAGAAGTTCACACATTTAGGCCCAAGAAACCCAACCTCTAGAAGCATGAAGAAGATGATAGGTTGTATAGAATCTTGTATGAGTTATTGCACATGCCAAGGAGGAAGAGAAGATAAGGGCACAAAGGTTCCTGAATAAATACACACAAGGTGCATGGTAAGATGCAAGTAATGACCATCAGGAAAATGGGACATTTAGACGATAAAGATGTTCCCTAAAATAAAGAGGTTAGTGTCATCTTGCAAGAGACTCAACAAGAAAGAAAAGAGGGAGTGTGTACCTAAAATGTAGAGGACAACATGCAGTTGAACCCAAGTCATTCTACATAAGGGTGTGTTAGTTAGACTAGATGAAGTTAAGGGTAAGAAATTTGAGGAGAAGCACACAAGTTTTTACTTGCCATAAAGATAAAGAAAAACATCTCATGAGGAGGCATAGATCATAGGCTTGTATAAAAGTGTAACTCCAAATGAATCAATTTATTATGGTAAAACTTTGTAGGTAACATGATTGCAATAGAAAATTAAGCAATGTATGGGCTGGTTGTCAGAGAACATATAACTAGTTTAGTGTGGGGTGATGTTTCCCCCTATATAGACTAAGTTGCAAAAGACTAATGTGTGCAAGCATGCATCAAGTAAAGACATAATGGCACCAATAACTGAGGAATTATGTGCACAATATGATCTAATAACCTACACACATGCCTAAAATAGACTACCAACACGATAGACACATAATTCCAAAATCTGTGTCGATGTTCACTGAATGAAAAAATAGTAGGACCCAAACATGCAACTGCTAGGACCAATGAATCAAAGTAGAGATCATGAGGGATAAGTGGCAGAAATAAGTCTAATAGCAGATCCTTATAGAAAGTTGTGAATTAATGATGGAAGATGGCAATAGGTGGCATTGAGAAACACATGCATTAATTACCAGGTAGGTAGAATGACACAATACTTGTAAGGAGGTTGTAATTGGTGGTAGAGAAGGATCTTAGGAGCCTATAAAAAGAATATAACAAGAAGGTGTTCTATAGTTAGTGAATATTTGGTTCATTCATAAGGAATTGATGTTAATAGTAATATCCTTAATATAATTAGAAAGAGACTCTGTCAGATTGCATGGGATAATAACTTAGAATAGCAATAGGATTGGTAGTGATGAACCATAGGGGGGGAAACTAGCTCCTCCATCATTAATATAACAATTCATTCACAATGCACCTACACAACCAACATATCCTCTACCAAAAGGGTTTGTATAACTCACACTGACATTAGTGCATTGGCATGGGACCTAAGATATCAATGTAGGATAAGATCACAACATTAGTATGGTGTTCCACATTTGACATAGTTAGTAGTGACTCAATATCCACATAATAATCATCAAAATTCTAAGCATCATAAATGATAGGTAATTATGGTAAAATAAATTCTTTATCTAAATAAGAACAACATTTGGGACTTGGTTCTAATTATGAAAGGAATAAAAATAGTGAGGAGCAAGTGGGTGTATCAAACTAAATGCATCAAATGGGTCCATTGATAAAATACAAAATATGTCTTATAGCAGAATGTTTTTCATAGGTTGAAGGTGTTGATTACCATGAAACCTTTTCCTTGGTATCCAAGATGAATTATATCATGTTAGTACTCTCCTTGGTAGCTACAATGATTTTGTAGTATATTTAGTCACTTTAATACTCTTTGGGTAATTTCCCTTCATAATCGACATGAGAAATGTGTTGGCCAACCCAAGGGAAGGATTTGAATTTGAAAAATAGTTGTTTAAATAACTTAGGACACCTTTGGAAAATTTGACACTACCAACAACCTGTATCATCTAATTGTTTCCATAACTATCCAAGATGGATAAGATAGTGATACAGAGAATAATGATAGTTTTCTTAGGATGATAAACTTTGTTTTAGCATATCCTATGGAGACCTTGTGTGTAAATGACAAAAAATAAGGAAGGCCAAGCCCATATGTAGGTGAATGGATAAGAGAGAATGTAATCAAGAGTTAATTGTGAATGCACAAGTCATGTATGTTAAGGATTAGTTAAAACTGCCATTTTCAAGTGTCTGATACCAAACTTATGTGTCTACCATGATATGTGATGTGAAGCCCTTGAGTGAGATTCTTGGTAACATTCCAAATGAGAGAGACAACATCTTACTAAGACAATATGTTGCAAACATATATAAAAAATGTAGAGATATGAAAGTCTAAAACATGATAATGATCCTATTATCATGAACATATGGTATGAATATGAGAAGAGAGTTGTTTTTTATTATACCAAACCTAGAAATAATGGTGATATCCCATTCATAATGGATATTCAAACTAAATGGATGTTATAAATTATGATGAAATATTCACACATTTTTTTTTACATTTATTCAACTTTCAACATCAACAATATAGCCGAGTCTAATTCAGTTTTTAATTTTCTATTGTTTTTACGATTTAGTTACAAATATTTTTATTCACATTGATAAATATATAAATAGGTTATATTCATGGTTTAGTTGCATATTTTATTAATAAATATCTTGTAGCCTAACACACTTTAAATCTCAATATGTTTTTCCTTGGGTTACATTTTATTAAAAGTGTTTAGGTGTGCACATTCCTTTTTCTTAAACATGATCTTATGTTATCAATGTTTTGGTGTTGTTCTAGTTTTAACATTTTAGTTATTGTATATATTTATTATAAGTGTGATGTATTAGATTTTAGTGAAACACATTTCATTCCAATTTTTTTGTCAAAATATAGAAGTGAAGAAGGTTTGTGTTTTATAATGTCAATGGCTATCTGATACAAAGCTAGGATGAAAACAAGCCATGTATTTTACCTCTGAAATTCACTTTTGTTGACCATGTATAACCCCTTAATAAATTTCTTGCCACAAGTTACTTTGTATGTTTATCTCTATCTTTATTTATAATTTACTCTTGTGTTTATAGTTTACTCTTATGTTTATAGTTTAGTATTTATTTCATTTATGTAGAATGATGGTGTATGTTTTGTTTACAATTTCCTCTATTAGTGACGGTTTAGTTTTATATTTCCTCTCGTCTTGAATATGTATTTTTTATTTTTAGACTTTCTATTAAAAATATATTCATTTCATTTTCATGAAATGTAGTATCAATTGTATACACTAGTTTTATTTCATGAGCAAGAGAGTGGTGTGCGAGTGGCATGGGTGGTTGTATCATGGAATAAGACTTATGATATCAAAAAATGGATACAAGGGATATGATAGAGGCATTCAACATAAACCTAAATAGAAAATGGATGCATTCGTGACTAATGATGTTGCATTTGAGCTTCAGTAAATACTGTAAATGATTTTATGTTTTAGTAATCTTTTGAAAAAAAATAAACCTATTACTAGTTCATTAACTTTGAGCTATTTGGATTATATAAAAATGTTTTCAACTAAAGACAAATTATTTGCATATGGCATGTCCCTAGAATGTGGTTGAAAAATATGATGCAATATGCTAGTAATAAGAACATTGGTAATAAAATTTTCTCTAAGGTTGGAGAGATAATTCATGGTTCTCGTGATCATAAATGAGTTATAAGTGCCATTTCAAACTTTTATGAAAAGTTTCAAGATGAGCATGCATATATATATATATTACTTCACGACATATTGCATCAATAATGACTTTAGTTTGTAATTCATTATTTTCTTATGCATTGTAATTCATTATTTCTTGTAAAACATTTTTTTTTAATATTTCTTGAATGATTTCAAGTTGATTTCTGATGATTGTTTTACATAACAAACCTTGAATAAATCACTTTGTTTTCAAATATATGGGCCAAATATTACATGATTCCTCTCACTCCAATCAAGACACCCATGCATCTATTGAATCATACCATTTATTTCTAAAGCATCAATTTTTTTGACTGCATGAATAAACATGGCTTAAGGATAAATTAGTTGATGTTTGTTCTTTTGAAGTTGTTTGAGCCATACTATTAGAATAGTAATCATTTTAAGTAACTAGGATTATGGAAGAACTATAATAAGGATACATCACATTATCATTCATTGTAAAAGTCCAAAAACATTGTAAATAGACATTGGTGTTTTCATGAGAGAATTTAAAATGCTTATTGGGTGAGCATCCAAACAAAAAATAATGTCAAATATATTGTTTAAAAATTTGGCCCACTATTTTACATGTGTGATTTTATGTAGGCGCTATAAGTAAATCAGTGCAAGCATGTGTTAAAAGTAAAGTCTTTGATATTTTTAGGGGTCCAATTGATTAAAAATAATGAAGAAACCAACAAAGAGATGTTTGAGGAGGTAAATTCTTCTTATGAATTTTAGGATCCATAAGTCAACATTATAGGTTCAAATAGGTTGAATGTCAAAACAAAAAATTGAGGGTATCAATGAGAGTGTAACATCCCCAAAATGTAAACGCGTTGTAAATTAAACACTTACTTGGATGAAACAAGCGATTAAACACCCCTTGAGTCTCTTGAAGGTGGATTAAAATTGGCTTATTTGGTTGACAAAATGCATGACAAGGTTAAAGATGGAACCTCAATGGACTATTAATTTATTATAGACCATATGTGTGTTAATAGTTTACTAAAAAAGATCCCAAGTTTTATCAGTCCACTGTCAAGGGGGAAGAAGAAAATGAAATACAAATATATAACAAATTCATTGCAAAGGAATTTGTAATAACCTACCTTCAATTTCACACAATCTGTAGAACATGATCACATGGGTAAGAAATTACTATTACAAATATAATAGATTACCTACCAAACCAAAAAGTACTGCTCCACACATGATTATCTACACATAATTAATCATGTGATTCAATATAATTTGTCAAGACCACCCACCCTTGATGTAGATTGTCATTTGGTTGTTGTCTTGGAAGGTCTAGCACATGTAATATTTTTGTATTATTTTCATTTAATATTAGTAACTAATTTAGAAATGATATAATTAATGGATTTCAAGTAAAGGTGTTGGGTAGAACCAAAAACATGTCACAATGTTACAACTAACATCGGAGATAGGAATTTAACACTTTCATTTGCCAAAGGACTTTTTTGGAAAGAAATTATATTACTTATACAATGGAATTATTGTATCATTTATAAATAATGAATTTTCCAACAACAATGACATGGTTCAACAACTTCAACAAGCTAATTTTGAAGAAAATGGGGAATCCAACAATAATTGAACTTTATGATTATTTTTAATCATGGATTACAATGGTGAATGACTTTGTAATGTTATGTAGTCAAATGCTTTTCTTTGTGAATAAACACTTCTAAATGAATGTGCAATGTGTTTCTTATACAAATCTCTTTCTTTTTAATAATATCATTTAACAAGTTAGTTATGGTACCTTCTAAGCAATGTTTCTATGATGTATGTGAATATTATTATTCTACCTATGGGTTTCCTTTATTAAGAGATTCATTTAGGTTGAAATACAACATGGTTTTGAATAGGATTTAGTAAAACTGCATATAAAATATAATAATAAGCATATGAGAAGTTCCATTTGGGTTTGCTATAGTTGTGTGTATATAATATGATGAAGATTCACAATATATATTACTTGTAGCATACTTGATGTCTATAATGTTGTGTTATGTTTTACATTATATTTTCCCTATTTTACATCAACACAATGATTTTTCTAAGTTTTTAGGTATCTAAAAAAAAAATTACTTTCATAATTGAAGTAAGAAGTCCACCATTGCAGTCTAGTTTTTTCACATTTTGTTTACATCAACTTGTTGCAGAAAATGAAAATTATATTTGGAAGCTTATAAACATATGATTACTTTAACTTGGGTTCATTTTATTTTTCTACATTCATATATATAATAATCTTAACATTTGCATATATATAGAGAGAGGGAGGATGATTCACAATATATATTACTTGTATCATATTTAATGTGTATAATGTTATTTAGGTTAAAAATTAAGATTGGTCTTGTTTAACTTGAGCTAATACTATGTTGCAATACTTAATTAAAGCATATGGAAACTTGTTGCATAATTATACCACATATGAAAGCAAAGTGATGACTTATTTTATGTTTTCATATTTATAACAACAAATGTATATGAATTTATTCATGTTTTCATTATACATTTGCTTATGATATGCTTAGTACAATGACGTTAATTCAAATAGATTGACAACATCATTGTACATCCCAATTTGTTCCCATTTTATATGCAATTTTATAATCATTTCATGTGCCTCATGTAATATGTGTTGACATTTTTTGTAGAAGTTGTTGATATATTTTATTAGACAATTGGCATGCATGTGTATGCTCAAATATTTTGCATACATGTGTATCAAAGTATTCATGTTTTTATTATTGGGATTGTATTAGGTGTTGAAAACTTAAATTATTAGAGGCATAATGTTTTGGCTTCGTTAGCTCTAAAATGTGGGGCATGTCTAACTAAAGAGTTGTAATATATGACAATTACATTTGGGTTTACTATAGTTGAAAATGAAGAAGCATTTGAATAGTTACAATTGGGTTCATTTGGGTTTGTTGTGATTACATACATTTAAATATGAATAATTACAATTAGGTTCATTAAAGTTTACTATAGTTACATATAGAAATAACAAGAAAGATATGAATATGTTCATTTGCATTAATAAATGTTGCAAATAAAAAACAATGTGAGCATATGAACATATGAAATTGGGTTTATTTGGGTTTTATATCATTGCATATATACATAAAGGTTTTACTATGGTTTACTATAATTGTGTTGTAACAATATTTCTTCATCCAGATTTCACTACCCATTTGAGTTATTTTCATTGATTTTTATCTTTCTACTCTACATGATGAATCCACAACTCAATGGAAAAAGCAATGCTACAAGTAGAATCGCATGGATAAAATTGTGAATTTGACGTTCACAAACTCAAGATAAAAATTAATTTAATGATTATTATTTATTTTAATAATTTATAAATTTTGATTAAATTTGTAATAGGTCATCAAATGAAAGAGCACTTAGAGAGAGTTATGCATTTGGGATCATTGAGTAAAATATTTATTTTAAAAATTAATATTGTATTCTAAATGAAAAATAAAACATGTGTTTAATGTTGTAAAATTCCCAAATAATAAAATCAAACATAGGAAAACTCTAGTTAGAGTGAAATTAGCTCTAAATTGAGTTAGTGAAATGAATGGCTTGACAACTTAGTAGCTCTATATCAAGTTGGATCAACAAAAATGGCTACTCCATTTTTAGTCTTACCAAGCTGGGGTCTTTAATATGTTATTAGGACACTCTTGAATACATAACCCCTGCACAATACCATCAATAGTACATCGATGTCTCTAATATATAAATTGTAAGCAAGTGATCAAAGTTTCAAGCATTCAATATGAATACCCTCTATAGTCAGTGTTATCTCCTACACCACCACCATAGTTGGTTATTTCACCTATTTAAGATCACAATACATAGATAATTATTACATCTATTCAAGAGCACAATACAAAGATAGTTTTTGTACCTATGCAAAATATATCTATACAGTCAGTTTAGATGAGAGTGGTACACCCTCCTAGACAAAAAACTTCACATTAAATAATTATTCAAAATTAAAATGGATGTTTATCTTCTATAGTATGTTCTAAGCCAGTACCTCATACAGTTCAACATGTTCTATAGTGAACATAGATAGTGAGACATTCTCATATTATACAACAAAATCCACCAAGTCCTACACCCTGTCAAGTTACATAGAATACAGGGGATTTTGAGAAGTGATCAAGACAGTTATAGTAAAACCCCTATTTCATTTTTAGATTAAAATTCATCTACATGTAACACTTTTTATTCACATAAACTCACCCTCTAGCTCTATAATACATGTACGTAGTATGGTTCTCCCATTTATGGGATCATAGGCTAGTTTCTTTATCTTTCAAATATGTCAAAAATACAAAAACATTCAAATATATTAAAAATATCAAATGTGTCAAAATTACAAAATAATTCAAAATATTATCAAAAAATCAAAAATTAAGACTTGAGCATGACATGAATTTCTAGTTTACTTCACATATGTTTTTTTATCACATGTTTGTTAGATGCCATATTATTTTTCAAACACATGCATTTCACAAAGGATATGAGTGTGATGTAGGACATATATATCATACATAGATTCTTAGATGTTGGACTCCCTTCTATCTAGTTGTCATGCTTATGTTGGGGGCATCTTATTCCATAGGGTATACTATGACATGTTATATATATCTATGACATTTATACCATGTTCAATTACATATATTATAAGTGTCTTGTTGATTTCTCATATCTTATATTATACTAAATTAATAAGTTACTTTTATATTATGTGACATTGATAAATATAGATAATGTAGACTAGTTTTTGCTTGTTCTATGTTCCTTTCATGTTATTTATTTTTTTGTATTATATGTTAGACATTGCTTGATTATTATATGTTGGGTTATTTTAGTCAATTATAGCTCTGACGCTAAAGTCTATCCCAATGAGTTAGCGCATTGGCCCTTTCACACAAGATTTGGGTTTTGCACGCTCACCCGAAACATGAGGCAAAGGACTGGTTCTCATACGTTTTATCACATAGTTTAGATAGCTTATTCATATTCTCCTCTTTATATCAATTAAATGAAGATTATATAAAAGCATAGACATACTAATCTGATATTATGATTTATAGGTTCGATTAATATAATCATGTAGATTATAGTCATCTTATATTGATATTAAGTACCTAGAAAAGAAAAGAAGATAAGGTATCTCTTATAAATGTCAACACTTAGTTCGTACCATCACTCATAGTAACATAAATTGATATAACCTGCTATGTCAAATATTAAGCTTAATGATCTATTACAATGTCATTCCATAATTCATCCATTTATCCCTCTGTTTATTTTTGCCATGTTTTACAATACAGGTATTTATACATGTTTTACCCTGACAAAGTGCTTACATCATTAATGTTATGAAGAGTTGGCCAACTAACCCTCAATAAACTGAGAGTTGTGGTGATTAACAATTAGTTCTTCCTAAATATTGAGGCCTCTGCTCCCCATATATCCTCACTCTATGTTATATATTTGTTGCCATGTGTTCCTCTTCTTGTGGGTTGGTGCAAAACTTCCTATCAATAAGGTTAGAGTGACCCGTTTGAATCGTTCTTCCAATTGCTCCTGCTTCCCACAGGCTCCCTTAGTCTTCTACTTTTATTTTGAGTCCTACATCATCGGGTTTATCATGACTCATTCTCTTATGATTGGGTCATCTTGTGCTAGTTTCTTTGATCTATTGTCCTCTTATGCCCCTTAGGTTTCATGCCACAGTGTTTTTGCACCTATGAGTTTCACACCATGATCCTTCCATGCCATGGTTCTCCCACATCAGGTTTCTCTTACACCATGGTTCTCTCGTGTTGTGTCAGTTCCACACCAAAATGAGACAACACTTAGTCAAAATTTTTGGGCCAACATCACCCCACACTACACTCTTAGTCTATTCTGGACTAAGCCACGCTAATGTCTTCCAAAAATTTAGGGCCTAACTGCTCAAGTTACTTCTTTAGATTGTCCCAATGGGATAATGTCTCAAGAACCTTCTCAGTTATTTATTTTATGGTTCCTTTTATTTTCTTTATCTCCTCAGGTTGGTTGGTGGTCCTGTTAACCTTCTTAACCTACTCATCTAAAGATGTGGTGGCCTTCTTCTAGATGTTTTCAAGGGTAGAGACCTCCTTGTCAAGCTATCCTCAAAGGGATATAAAATTTACATTCAGTTGTTAACAATGTTTATTGATGGTGTCCTCTATCATCTCTATATCCCTAAAGGATTTTGCATACTTAGCATAGTTTTTATTAGGAGCACAACATCAGCTAGTTGTTGCCTCTGTGATTCTTTAGCTTGGAGTCGAGCCTCCAAGACTTTTTTAGGGCATGTTAGCCTCGTAAATATGCCATCCAAAATGGGGATAACCTCCCCAAATATATTTATGCATGTTTACAAACATCAACGGCCATGGTGAACTATTCAGCCAACTATAAGCACTTGTCTCATGGCGTGGGTTGCTTATTTCATTCATTTGATCAACAGTTCCACTAGGGTCTCTAGATTTCTTATGGCATCCCCGTTAAGGGCTAAACCATTTACTAATGTTGGGTCTTAATTCAAAATTGTTTTACAAAGGTTTAAGACCCATAATTTTACCTTTATGGCCTTTTGGAGCTATTGTTTTAATGTGGCCACTTCCTCAACAAGCACTTGTTTCTCTGTAACTTCTTTATTGTACATGCCTACAAATTTGGCATGTTTCCTTTCAGTCGTGCATACATTAGAATCTAAAAAAATAGTTTGGCATGTTATTTCCATGCCTAACTTCAAAAATGTGGTGCTTTCTAGAAGAATGGAGATCTTTTATGGATCTACCCACAATGGTTTTGGTAGTGCTGGAGCATCCGATCCCAAGGAAAGGCTATCCTATGGGACTTCAAACTCACACTCCTCATTGTACATATCAAGTAGGAAAGACACTTAATTTATTATTTATATATTATCCTCCTTGGCGATGAAGTGTGACCAAAGATAAAACATCTTTTCTTAAATTCCAAACTAATAACATTCATGCATATTACCTATTATACCTTTGGTATGCTCTTCTAAGGTCTCTACTGATCCCTTCTCCTTATTAGGGTCACGATCAAGCTTGGCATCCTCATTATCACCAGTGGCCATCTCTTTTTCTTCTTCATAGTCCCCTTGCTATATTGTGTTTCAAAATCAAGCAGGGAGTCATCAGAGGCAACTTTATTTTCCTGCACTGGGGAGGGAATTTTCTTAAAATCTAAAATTGAGCTATGGACCTGCACCTTAGAAAATTCTTGTTGGGGTGCTTGCCTTGGGGGATTCTAGTAGGAAACTCTTTCCATATAAGTACTTGGGGGAGATGGTGGAGGTGAAAAAGGTGGGGGTGGATAAGGTGGAGGTGGAGGTGGAGAAGGTGGTGAAGAAAGAGGGGGAGTTGGTTGAGGAAATGAAGGGTGAGGAAGTGAAGAGTGTAGAGTGTAGAGGAGATGGAGAAGTGTGAGGGGGATATGCGGATGAATGTATAGATGGTGAAGGGAGAAATGGGGGTGGCATAGAGTGATGGGGTTACATAGGCCTATAAGAATGTGCCTGTACAGTCTTTTATCATTTCTGGGGGGCCTAATGCCTATTTGTGCTAACACACACATCCGGCCACTTCTTCTTATTTAGGGGTGGCACTAAAGGAAGTTTCTCATTTGGGTCTCCAACTTATGGGTTCTTTTAGGGGTGCAACATGTAGAATAGTTTATGAACTTGTTCCCCAACCAATGTTTGCTTGACTTGTATGTTGATCAAGTGTGTTTCCAACTTCTCTACATAGGTCTTCTTACCTAGATAAAAATATAAATTAAAAAGAGTGTGAATGTCTAAATCAATCCTTTCATCCTGAAGAATGATAGGTTACACTTCATATATCTGTTTAACAAATTCTATGAAGTATCATGCCGAGAAGGCATATAGTAACTTAAGCCATGATGAGATCTCTTTGGATGGGTTCATTTAGATTCATGCAAGGGAGAAGTGTTACTTTACAATAGACTATGCCTATTCTATAACCAAAGGGGGTAGGTCCTTGAGGATGTGCCACTCATCCCCAAATGTCACCTTCATCCCATCAAACCAGTACCTCATCTTAATCTTGTATGATGGGGTGATGTGACCAGGGCATGTGAATGCCTTATAACACTCAGTGGGGGACTTATGAATGGGAAGTTATACCCACTTTAACATCCCATAACTATATTTTGGCACCCCAATTTTTTCAAAAACTAATAAGAGGAGGATCACCCCACATGAAAACCTGTACTTCAACTCCTAATGAGCCCTCTTTATGTCTTCAACAATCTTCTAGGTGAAGTACATGGCCCAATTGTACTTTAGCCCTTATAAGACCTGATGATCAATGTAGAGGTGTGCCATGTCCACCTCTTTCCAATGATCAGTCCTTCTGATCTTGGTCGAGATGATTCATGTCGCAACTCGAAGGGTAAGATCTTGTAGGTTCTTGATGTGCATAATATGCCCCTACTTCTGATACATCAGCACCATGGAGGTCTTCTATATCTCTTAGTGTTAGCTAAGTCATCAATGACAGTCAATCCTGATCATTATAGTCTTGTGACCCTACTAATTCTTTTAGGAGTGATATTCATGTTGTGATCAATGAAGTAGATGTAGTTGTCATGGATGCATGAAAGGAGGAATTAAACTGTCTATTTGGGCTTATCAAAATAGGGTAGATTAAAAATCTAGAACAATCTTGTAACATCTAGTTGGATGAAGATTATGAGGTCATACACTAGTTAGTTCCTGGTGTTGGTGGTCTCCACCTGATAATCATTTTGGAGCTCAACCTCATTCCTAGGTTGGCAATGATTGTAGTAAAAAATGGTGCAAGTAGAGACCTTGGAAACCCAATTCTCCACACACAACATTGAATACAGATATTTTATCTCTTCAATAAATAGAGATGGGGGTGGGGATGCTTGAGCTCTCTACACCAAAGATGACTAGGCCTATTCCATCTTATTCACCATACTTTCCTTTTCTTCTTTCACACATTGTTCCTCTTCTCCTCTTGTACTTTATACTTATTCTTTTGGGTGTTGCGTTGGTTCTTCTAGGGTATTTTCCTTAATTGGAACCCAGTCTCCTCCACTCACCTCTTCCTCTTTAGGTATTGTTAGCAAGGTCTCAAGTCTCTTGGCCTTTTTCTTAGACCACATTACCCTTTGAGGAGCTTGAAGGTTAATACATGGCCATCCAATGTTTCTAAAGGAATACATGGTTGCAGATTATTAATTCAAGTTTTTGAGCTTAAGAACCCTTTAATGGTAGACCTAAAACATGAAACTTAGAAACTAAAGCTTTTCCCAATGAACCAAACTTGGAATCTCTCTTCTTAATATTGGTAATGGCTTCCATGATTTCTGAGGATATGAAAATGATTTGATTATCTTGGCTCTTGTAGTCAGTTGATCTTTGTCTTTGGTGGTCACTTTGATCTTCAGCTTTGGTAATTCAAAAATAAATGTAAGGTAAAGTATGAAATGGGTTTAACTTGCCTATTTATAAGCTCTAAAAAGGGTTTACCCTCATTAATTCCTTTCTGTCACCCATCACTTCATATAATTTAATGTATATTTTAATGGTCATCACATTTGGATACTTGATTTTTATAATTAATGTATTAATGGTATTGTCCCATCACACTGTTGGCACATTTTTTTCATAACTATTCTTTCCACATTGATGGCACATCCCATCTCGTGCCTTTCTTTGAAGTGGATGACAGTTGTGTCCTGCACTTTTTATGAGGTGGAAGACAACCGTCTCTTTTAAATTTATAACTTATGATGGGAACCTTACCCCTTCATGCCTTAAATGACTCTCGTGCCTTTAGTACTTTGCACACCCTTAATATCTTGTATGCCCATATAACTCATGCACCTAAGTAACTTATGCACTTTTCATATTTGCCTTTTTGAACTTGACTTCTTACCTTACACTAAAACATGTCGTGGTCCTCTATGAAAAGAACAAAAACTTAGAAAACAAAATTATAGAAAGGGAAATTTACGTGCATCAAAGGAAGTGATTTTATTAAAAGTAGTAAATCCTAAACTAATGGCATAAGCCTTATTGATTACAAAAACTTCAGTTAGTTTGAAGTGAAATACGACCTAAGTCAACTTCTATTATAGTGCTCAGGAAGGAATTGACCATCCATATTTTGTTACTGACATACTCTGGTAGGTCTAATGTTATGTATTATAAAAGGGCAATCCTAATGTATACAAAGCTTTCTTGGGTGGTGCACAAAATTAGAGTCATACAATAAGACCTTCATTTATAGAGAAAATGTTGTGTTCTTTACATGGAAATCATGCCATGCCTTTTACTTGCATTTTTCTACATCCTAGCTCCAATGAGCAAAGAACTGAGCCTCATCAAGTTAGAATAAAGTATCTAAGTGCACTTTTAAATATTATTCTTTGTGTATTTATCCTATGCATGTGATATGCAAAGATGGTACTAAGAACTTGACTAGCAAGATTGCTTCTTTGCCATACACCAAGTTGAACAATGTGTTTTTGTTTAGGCACTTGTAGGTTGTTTGATAATCCCATAGAACTACAGATACCCTATCATCCCAATCCATTCAGCTAATGTTATAGATCTTTTTCAAAGTGGTACCTAGAAATTTATTGAAATCTTCGATAGTTTCATTGGCTTGCAGATGATATGTTGTTTTATGGTGCATGATCATGAACTCAACCAGTAAGATGTGAATTGTCTCATTCAAAAAGTGGGTTCCATGATCACTTATGAAACTCAAGGGGTATATAAACTGATTTGTGGCTTTTTCTTAGATGAAACTCACAACTATAGTAGTAGTATAATCCTTTATTGGTATGGCTTCAACCTAGTGTGTAAGATAGTTAGTTGCGTCAATGATGTACTAAGAACATGTCTATCATCCTAGTAGAGTGATGGGACCAAAAAAATTAATACCCCATTTTTCAAAGGGTTATGAAGAAGGGATGGGTCATAGAAGCATAACATCTCTCTGATTAGGTTTGCCTACATATTGACATATGTCACAGTACTTAACATATGCTTTAGAATCTTGGAAGAGCGTTGGCCACCATAATCCAACTAGCAAAACCTTTTATGTGGTAGTCTCTCCAGCATAGTGTCCACCATAAATACCTTCATGAAATTTGTGAATAAATTTGAGGCACTCATGTTGCATCACATAATGTTGAAGAACTTCATCATGACCCATAAAATCACCTGCTATAAGATAAAAATGTGTAGCACAAACTGCAAGTTACTTTTTTTCTTATGAGGTGAGATAGTCAGGCGTAGAACCAGTGGTCAAGAACACCGTAATGTTTTTTAATTCTTTAAGCACCCATGTAACATGGAAAAATATACATCAGGAAGGTCATCTTATATTGTGTATGGTGTTTCTCCATTCTCAATTCATGATAGGTTGTCATGTCCATAATTATATTTCCCAAGTTTCATCATCACTAAAAACTAGAATTCTTGGAACAAAACAATCCAGTGAAAAATCCATCCATGTAGTACAGGTTTATTGACAAGGCACTTCAAAGCCTCATGATTTGTATAGAAAATAAAAGGAGTGGCTAAAATGTACTATCTAAACTTCTGCAAAGCATAAACCATTGTCAGTGCCTCACACTCTGTAGTGGTATAATTTATTTCAGCTAGTGTGAGCTTTCTACTGACAAAGTAGATTGGGTGATCCAAGTGACTTTCACCTAGCTATGCAAGAATCACACCAATGACCATGCTAGATGCATAAACATAGACATGAAATGGCTTTGTCTAATTGAGAAATTAGAGAATAGGAGTAGTGACCAGCTTTCCCTTGAGTGTTTCAAAGGCCTCCTTACAAGAGAAAATCCATATGAACTGCTC
Source organism: Torreya grandis (assembly GCA_037957365.1). Classification (NCBI taxonomy): domain Eukaryota; kingdom Viridiplantae; phylum Streptophyta; class Pinopsida; order Cupressales; family Taxaceae; genus Torreya; species Torreya grandis. The sequence continues at coordinate 1,804,547 of JARHVA010000043.1, forward strand.
ATTCTTCTTTAAAAGTTATTTCAGGGGTGCAATAATCTTGGCATAATTATGAATGAACTTTCTATAATAACCCGTGTGGCCTAGAAAGGCGTAGACCTTGCACTAGGTTTTGGATGCTAAAAGGTTAAGAATAATAGATACCTTCATTGGGTCTACCAAGAGTCTTTTATTACAAATAATATGCCCTGGGAGCACACCAAAAGGTGTCATAAATAGGCACTTATTTAGGTTTAATGAGATGTGTAAGACCTGACAATGCTCAAGCATAAGTCTGAGGTTAGCGCAATGGTCCTTAACCAAACCATATACTGTCCAATCATCCAAATAGACTTGGAGGAACTTGTGGATGAAGTTCTTAAAGGCTTCAATTGCTATTCATGAAAATGCTACTGGGGAATTTTTCAACTTGAAGGGCATAACATTATAGGAAAATGATCGCCATTCAGTGGCAAAGGTTGTCTTGGGTTGGTCTTCTTTAGTGATTTGGACCTGATGATACCCTGAGAATCCATTTTTGAAGAAGTATACTTCACAACCAACAACCCCTTCAAGGATCTCCTCTATGAATGGCATTGGAAAGGGATCTGTTACATAGGATACATTGAACACTTGATAGTCCACATAAATACAGATGCATCCATCCTTTTTGATATTAATAACTATGAGATTGGCTGACTCAGATTCAACAATGGGAGTCATTACTCTGGCATGAATCATACTATCAATATCCTCTTTAATTCATGCCCAAAGATTATGATTCATTCTATATGGGCATTTTTTTACTGGTCAAGCGTCATCAACTATTTTGATATGCATCTTTCCCAAGGATGGGTGGACCCCCTTCATTTTATTTTAGTTCCTTGGGAAGACATCCTAATATTTTTTTAGAAATTCAAATATTTTTTTAATCTATGTGTCAATCCAATAGTTTCCTAATATAGCCAACTTTGGTTCTTGATCTGAGCTGATGTTATGCTGAACATTCTGAATAGACCCATGGCAGGGGTTGTCCATATCGGTACTTGTGTCCTAAACATTTCTTGTGCCAACTTTTGTAGGAATATCTAGATGATTGGACATTGGGTTGGGTGGAGTATATCTTTCTCCTTTGTCTATTTTGAAGACAAGCTTTTATTTTCCCAAGCGAATCTCTTCATGTCGGTCATAATCAGAGACTGGTGTGGGCACAAGAGCTATGTGTGTTGAAGGCTCATGGAATAAGTGTAGGGGCTCCTTAGGGTCTTGATGGATAATCCTTAGACATTATTCCATATGACTTGGGTCACCTACTACTACTTCACCCATGGCTTGGAGGGTGAGGTGCAAATCCATTCTTGGTGAAGAATATGATAGTGTCAACATCATGTTCTCTTTTAGCAGATTCCAAAACCTGATACCCATGTGTCACTCTTCATGAACGTACCATGCTCATTTATAAGTGCATAAAATCTCATAAATTTCATGTACCTATAATTATTCTGGTAAGGAGGACTCATTATTTTTCCATATTGTTTCATAAGCTTCCATGTGGGGCTCAGGGGATTTTATTTTGTTGTCGCTGACTGCTCCCTTTACTATGTTATTATGATGGAATCAATGGTGTAAGGCTGAGCATACATGATCCCACTAGAGGAGTCTTTCACAATGGATTTTCTGCCATCATGAAGCCATCCCATCAAAGAGATGAACCAAATATCAAAGATGATCTTCATCAGTGTGGTAAAATTCTTCAAGGCACTGGATGAAGTCTTAGACTTCCATATGCTTGTGGAACCTTGGAACCTCATCAAGTATTTCAAGTGGTGTTTCTATAATGGGTCCCTTCATGACTGGGCCAGTGATAAGGCAAATGAACTTGTGTCATTTATTAAACTAGTATGACACATGCTCTTGGTTGTTGATGGTACTGCATACTCTGCTAGTGAGGTCATAGTCACCATGAGCCCAATAATTACACACATTACTTGTGGTGTCAGAGATGGATTGATTTTTTGACCATCAAAGAATGCCATCTAGAGTGGGATCCATTTGCTCATTATTATTTTTAGTAACATTATAAATATGGTTTATATATTCATCAACATGGACAAACTTTATGTAAGGGGGCCCTCATGCTTGATCTAGTGGTATTACAACACGCTGATTAGTATTTTCAAAATTAATGTAGTGTTTCTTGAAGCTTAAGTATGCATTATTCTCATAGCACCAAGGTCTTCCCAATAGAGCTGGGTAATCATCAACTTCAGCTAACTCTAGAACCTCAAAATTTGCTTTGAATGTTACTCCAAGTATGTTAATCGGTGCATTCCTAAGGACCCTAATAGGGTGCACCTAAGTCTTATTTATCATGAATAAGATATGCAGTGAAGGTTGTAATGTTGGACTGGAAATTTTATGCCAAGCATCCTTGGTGAGGAAATTAACTTCATCATTGATATCTACTAGTATGTCTTGCATTACCCTTCTATCGATGATAGTATTAACCAATATTTCTGCATCTTTTGGGGGAGTAGAGGAACTAGGAGTGTCCAAACATTAAGCATGATTTAAACATCGATCTTCACTTTGCCTAATGATGTGAGGGTGAATATTATTTTGTATTTGGGATTGAATCTTAATCTAAACATTGAGTTATGGGATAATATCCTCATCTAGCATACGCTTGCATAGTTCCTAGAAATCATCCTATGCCATAGATCGAGGTTCAGCTTCTCTTTGCAAAATAATACACTGCATTACATCCTTGTCTTTGAGGGACTGAATCTCTTCCTAAATTTCTCATACAAGTGCCATCATATCTTGGAGAACATCCTTTTGCTTCTAAACATCAAGATACTTTCTAGCTTGTGGTTCTTCTCATTGCACTTTTTTGATAGGATTAGCTATCAATTGGGTTTATCCCCCACTTTGAGTAGTAATGTAATCTAAAAGCATAGTTGTAAATTGTGTGGCATTACATATAGAAGAGGTGATGCCTCGTTCCCTCCAAATTAGTTAGCATTTATGGATGTGCTCTAATGCATTCTCCACTCCTTGATATTCAGGTAAGTGTAGTGTCATCTCATAGTAAACCATCATCAATAGAGGTGATTGAATGGGTGGTTGTTGGGAAGGTCCAGCCTTTGTCCCTTGAGGAGGAATTCCACTTCCTTATGTGCCTCCTCCTAGTCCTCCTCTAGCACCTCTAGTAGCAGTGCTCATGGAATGGGGTGTGGTAGCTGGTTGGTTAACCAAGTTGGAGCTTGTATTTTTTCCTTGTAGGTGTGGTCCATAAAGCATCCAAAGTTGTGCCATATAATTCCCTTGAAGAGGGAAAGATAGTGTTAAGTCTAAATGAGTGTTAAAAATCTCAGTTTCGGTTTCCCTTACTGGTTTAATTTTTTAATTCCAAACTATTTGTATCCCAATTTTGAATTTGTATTCCATCTAACTCAAAGGCATGAACAAGCACTATGGTGGGGGAGCCTAGTTGGTAAAGAATTGGCTCTTTAGTTCCTGCTATCCATCTTCTTTCTCCTTCATAGGATAAAAGTGGCATAGAATGTAGCTCAAAAGTGATGGGGTTCTCATGTTGTTTTGATTCCTTATGGCTCCTAATAACAATCCTTAAGTTCTCTTAGTCTCTTTTCGCATTGCTAGATCCCATAATCCTTTGTCGAGCTTCATCATACTTCCATTTTTGTAATGAAAACTAGATGGCTACCATTTTAAAACCACAATATTCTACCAACCCCTATCCTCCCCTTCCAAATGTGTGACTCATGCACAAAAAGATTTAGCTCTCCATTGGTATAGTTTTTAGTCCAAGACAACAAATAACTTCTTAATTTCAAAAGCAAAAAGCTTGAGATAGTGACCACATGGTTCTCAAAGAAACTAGAACTTGGCTTCTTTAGGGTATGAATAAGAGGTTATAACATACTCTAGAATGTAGATGTTCATAACTCCTTTCCACCAAAATTTGACTGCTCACATCCACGAGGCTCCAAGTCATGCTAAATCCCTTTATCGTTATAGCAACCATGACTACCTCCTTCCAAGATTCCTTCATATGCTATCAACCAAGCATGTAAGTGAACCAGGACCTCCAAAAAGAAGGTTTCATATAATAGACTATAGAGATTCTGCTCTACCCACTATCATGCAGAGATTCTTGGCTCAAGATAAGGAACTTCAAAATTATCTTCACCACTTGTAACCCATTTTTTAATATTCTCCAATGTAATACACTCAAAAAAATTTCCATGACTATGCTCCAAGTGCTTCGAATCCCAGCAACAAAACCAAAATGTTGGATTATTTTTATCAATTCTAGCTTCGACGTTGAAGTCTAACCAAACAAGCTAGCGTGTTGGCCCTCTCATGCAAGATTTGGGTCTTGTACAATCACCCAAAGTGCACAGTTAAGGACCAATTCACGTAGGCTTTATCTCACAGTTTGGATAACTTGTTCATATTCTCCTCTTTATATCAATTAAATGAAGATTATATAAAAGCATAAACATACTACTTTGATCCTATGATTTATAGGTTTGATTAATATCATCACATAGATTATAATCATCTTATATTGGTATTAAGTGCCTAGAAAAGAAAAGAAGACAAGGTATCTATTATAAACATCAACACTTAGTTCATACCATCACTCATAGTAACACAAATTGATACAACTTGCGATGTCAAAAATTAAGCTTAAAGATCTATTACAATGTCATTTAATAATTTGTCCATTTATCCCCCTATTTCTTTTTGTCATGCTTTACAACAAGGCTATTTATACTTGTTTTTCCCTAACCAAGTGTTTATAATCATTAATGGCATGAAGAGTTGGTCAATGAACCCTCAATAAATTGAGATTCATGGAACTTAACAATCAGTTCTTCCTAAAGATTCGGGCCTTTATGCCCCTTATAACCTTGCTCTATGCTATATATTTGTTGCCATGTGTTCCTCTTCTTTTGGGTTGGTGCGAAAATTCCTATCAATAAGGTCAAAGTAACCCATTTGAACCATTTTTCCAACTACTACTACTTCCCATGCACTCCCCTAGTCTTCCACTTTTGTTTTGAGTCCTACATCCTTAGGTTCCTCATGACTCATTCTATTATGATAGGTTCCTCTTGTGCTGGTTCCTTTGCTCTGTTGTCCTATTTCACCCCTTACATTCTTTGCCATGGTGATTCTATGCCTATGAGTTTCATGCCATGATTCTCCCATGCCATGTTGGTTTTGCACCAAAATGGGATAACACTTAGTCAAAATTCTAGGGCCAACATTATATGTGGCCCTTGGCCCTATATTTGAAAATTTTTCTTTTGCAATATTTGAACATGTCAAATTTATCTTGACCCTTGGCCCTATATGTGCAATATTTTTTGTACAAAATTATAACATTTCCATTATTTTTGGCCCTTGTCCCTATGTGTGTAATATTTACTTGTGCAACATTGAAACATGTCCATTGCTTGTGGCTCTTGGCCCTATGCGTGTGATCTTTGATTCTATGCATGACATTGGAACATGTCCCTTGTATGTAGGCCTTGGCCATATGTATGGTATTTCATGAGATTATGTGTTGTGCTTTTTGAGCTTGATTAATGGTGTCATGATACATATCACGTAATTTTAGTATGTGGTATAAATTCAAATATGGTTACTTTAGTGCATGCCTTATTATTATATCTATATAGAGATGACAACTATATGCCTCACATTCAATATGTTACATACATGTTTCTATGATAATTATATTATTATGATCACATACTCTCCACATGTTGACATGATGCTACATGATTATATCTTTAACACATTATATAATTAACTTTTCTTTTGAGATCAATAACTTAAAGGCTACGCCCGTCATTTCAAAAGGGGAGACATTTAAGTGGGATTTTCTTAGAGATCCAAGCCTTCATGACAGAACAATTAGATATTATCATAAAATACAGGTTTCAAAGGTTCAAATTAATTCAAAAAGCATATTCTATGATAGAATATAAAGTTTTAAATATTCAAAGTTTCAAAAAATTTAAAATTCCACGTTTTAAGATTTGAAGTTTCAAAGAGTCAAAGTAATTTTAAATCAAATATATGACATAAATTGGCACATTAAATATAGATTATGAGGGCATATAACATGTATATGTACTCACTCTACTATGACTTGAGTACAAATTCATACACATTTGAATGCATATGCAAGTGCATATACAAAAATAGTCATAATATCAGAAGTTATTGGTTTCACATACATTTAAAATTGAGCATATAGATACATGGCATTCTATATCATTTGACACAGATTCAGGGGGCATGATTTTGATTCACATATATATCTTTAAAATTTCAAAAGGCATGATACTTTTTCATGCACATATATATAATTTTCAAAGTCAAAAGGCATGATAGTGGCTTGGTCACTTCATAAATGCCATTATAAATAATCAGAAAGAGAAACTGCCTATTTCTCTACTGCTTACCAACCTACATCTTCTTCTGACAAAGAACCCTCTTTTGATTTCAAACAGAGAAATTATCTTGCTAGATATAATGTCCACTACCAAGAAAATTTTGATGATCTTTGTAGAGATGTTAAGATCATCAAAAAGTCACTTGATTAGGTTACTATTCTACAAAATTATGTCTATGAAATCAAAAAATCTACTGATCATTTATATCCAATGAATGAGACTGTCCAACACATCAGAAAGATTAATGATGGAGTTCTCACAATATCTCAATAGTCCTTAAATAAAAGAAGAAAATGAAGATTTTTATCAGCAAGATGACATATTTAAACCAATGCTTGAAGAAATAGAAGATCCAAATGACAATAATGATGAAGATGAACTCAACCAGCTGGCCAGTGAACTTGAAGAAGAAGAACCGATCACCATGATGCAAAGACCCTAAAAAGAGCAAGGAGAAAGTAGCTCCAGACCTCCTCAAAGACAACAGCCAAGGGGTCGATCCCCAAAAAGATGACACAATAATATATATCTAGGTAGAGGAAGACAACCTCATTTTAATTATATTCCTCTTACCATGCAAAGACCTGAACCAAAGCCATTACAATTTGATCAGATCTTCAAACCATCTGATAATTGGATAAAAAATAAGTTTATCTATTTATTACTAGATAAACAACTAGCTAGTCCTTCTAGGATAGCTACCTTAGAACCAATTGCTCCTACTTTCTAAGGTGAACTCAATCAAAATGATATATATTTTTGATACTAATGGTTATGAAGAAGATTGCTTTGGAGAAGATTGTTTTGAAGATTGTTAGTCTTCTACAAAACACAAATTAATGGCATGGTACAAGACACCTGGAACTCCTATCATAGAACTATGGGAAGAACCATTGGAAGAGTAAGGAGATCTAGATGAAGCTAAGAAGATACAAGTTGAAGCATCAAAAGAAAACCCTCTTCATTGTAGACTGGTATGTACCTTTGTTCCCCAAGAAGATGAAGAAAAACTAGTTTATCTTACTTAGCTTATCAATGGAAGGTTTGCCTAATTTATATATGTAGAAATGAATGATAGAAGATTTGATGCTCAGGTAGATATAAAAGCTTCAAATTCTTTTTTAAAATCTCCTATAATCAGAGATTGGGAACAACTTCCTCCTGATTAGGTGTATACATCCCTAGATGTCCAAGGGAACTCTTTTATAAGTTTTCAATACAAACACCATGAACCTATAAACATCCAAGGTCATACTTTCTTTTTTTGATTTTTTTTAGTATGATAAAATTCATGTAGATATACTCCTTGGAGGATCCTTCATAGATAGGTATTCCCATTATGGATCTACACCTCAAGGTGTTATGTTCACTCTTCATGGTAACAGAATCGAAGCTCCTCGACTTACTTATGACTTTGAACAATTCCATAGTACCATGAACCAACAACCTCTAGATTCTATGTATTAAAAGATACTGGAAATAGGTAAAGGGCTTCAGGATGAAATATGTTCTGATAATCCTCAACTGTTTTGGACAAAGAAAATGCTTGAAATGAAAATCAAGATTAAAGAAGGGAAACACATGAAAATTGGGTAGAAAATTTTCATCTTAGCTATAGACTATCCTGATATGGAAAAGGCTATTCAGGAACTAAAATAAGAAAATTTTATTGAGCCTTCTACTTCACAATTCTACTGTTATGCTTTTATGGTGAACAAACATTCAGAGCAAAAATGAGGCAAGAAAAGAATGGTAATTAATTACAAGCCTTTGAATGCCATCATAGAACCTTATCCCTATCCTATTCCAGACAAGTCCTATTTTCTACAAAAGGTTTCCTAGTGTAAATACTTTTCTCAGTTTGATTGTAAATCATGTTTCTATCAAATTTAGGTAAAACCAAAAGATAGGCATAAAACAACATTCAGTTGTCTTTTTGGACATTTTCAATGGAATGTGATGCCATTTGGCCTTATGAATGCACCAACCTATTTCCAATCGTATATGGATAAAATATTTGAAGGAACATCTGATTTTTTGTGTGTATACATTGATGACATCTTGGTTTTCAGTAAAAATCTTGAAGAACATCTTAGTCATTTGTATCAATTTTACAAGATTGCAAAGGAAGCAGGAATAGTGCTTTCTAGCACTAAAATTCAATTATGTCAAAACAGTTGCAATTGCTTGGGAATTGTTATTAAAAATGGTGAATTAAAAGTCCAACCACATATTACTAAGAAAGTCCTTTAGCTTCTAGATGTCCTTGATAAAAATCAACTCCAAGCCTTCTTAGGAATGCTTAATTATGTTAATAATTTTTATGCAGACTCTGAAAATGATAGAACAGTCCTTCAAGAATTGCTTTAGAAAAACAAAAAATATGTATGGACTAAAGAACAAAAGAAGACTATCCAAACCATCAAAGAAAAGGTATCAAAACTTCCTATCCTTCATGTTCCAAAATTTGATCAGTTCATATTATATACAGATGCATCAGATACTACATGGGGAGGTATTCTTTGTTGTATAGAAGATAAAAAGGAATATGTCTATGAGTATGCAAGTGGAATATTTGTAGAAGATGTGAAAAAAGGATATCCTCTGATAAACACAATTATGCTGTGAAGAAATGTCTTGAATTTTTTTATCTTAAGTTCATGCATCTAACTCATTTCATTATTAGAACTGATTGTACCAGGTTCCTAACCTTCAAAGAAAAGGATCATGGCAGGAAGGATGGAAGAGGTAAATATGTACAATGGCAAGCTTATTTTAACCAGTTCAATTACACTTTAGAACACATTGAAGGGAGAAAAAATTCTATTGTCGATTGGTTGAGTAGAAATCCTGCTACTAATTAAATGCATCAACCATATCCTGGTTTTAGTTTAACAAGGATTTATAATAAAAAAAATTTAGATCTTAATTTGTTGATCAAAGAACAAATTCTCAGAGAAGGCCTTCATCCCAGGTATCTATGATTTTCTCACAGTGCCTCTTCAGATTTACAGATGTCAGGAGCAACACACATAACATCTGGTCGATAAAAAAAGGAAGGAGTAATCACTATTTATCGCTTAAATAGTGAATTACTTATGAGACAATTCTCTGATTTGATCAAAATACCTAATTGGACATTACAGATCAAAATTCAGATGGAACATCATGAATATCTTTACAGGTGGATAGCTCATTATGGTCCCCATCTCATTCATGAACAAAAGCATCATGATCAAGATACTTTAATCCATACCATCATTCATAGAAGGCTAGAGTGGGAATCTTACTTTTATATCATCCCATGGCATGAAGATAATGATGAAGGATAGTATTGAAATACATGACATGTGTTCCAACTAAGATGCTTATTCCATCCAATTAGCAATGATGATCTTTTTATTAAAAGCGAAGCAATGTTGGACCCATCTCCACTAACATCAAGCTCATCATCATGTGGATCCAACAATATCTCTCTTTAAAGCATGATGTGTACATAAAGTTGAATATTGTGAGTTGTAAAGTAGATGAACAGTAGACACCGCCAAAGCAAATATTATTGGTAGGACCCTGCTCTCTACTATAAATAAGTTCTTTGGGTTCATTTTAGGCATTCAAAGTTTGTGTTTGAGTCTTAGGAGTTTGAGCCTTAGGAGTATGAGTCTTAAGAAGTCTGTAATAAGAAAGATGTATGCTCTCCTATGGCACTCTGTGCGATACTGAGGATCACAACTCTTCTTCTAATCTTTGTATCTTGATTTAAGTTAATATTGAGGCTGTATCCATTCAATCGTCAGCCTCTACCGTTGTTCCTATAGACAAAGGTCCTGATCGAAGTTTATAATTATGTTATGCACATATCAAATACAATACAATTTACAAATTCAAAGGAAAATGTTTATTCTAATTAAAATATTTTTGCACTAAGGTCATGATGGGGGCACAAATATTCTTCATTCTCTTTCAATCAATCAATAGAGTGTATATTTTTATGGAGTAGTGTGATTCATTCTATTACAGATAATTTATGTCAATTCAATGACTCTCAATGGCCTTGATATTAATTATACTAAACATTTTTAAGGATTAGCGTTTACATTAGGTAGTTTACTTTGGTAATTAGTAGTTATACTATTACCTAAGTTAGAATATATTATTTTATATGTTATTATTATGAATAACAATAATAATATATTGGTAGATATTATAGATAGTCGGGAGATTATTTGTTGAGTGATTATAGGGTTTGGAGTATTCCCAATTATAGGAAATATGTCTCCTATATATTTGTATAGTTTTCAATTAATAAAATGTGTTGATTTGACCGACTGAAATTTTATGTGTTGTGCACATTGTTGAGCATTTGATTCTACCAAATAATGGTGTTAACTCATTAAACACATTGTGTGGTTCCATATTATATTGCAAGTGATGTACATTTGAATCTAGTGATAGTCAACAATGTTGACATTACTTCTAGTGAACCCATTGGATTAGTACATTGGGTACTTCTCCCCATTCATGAGAGTTGGAACATACACATTACCAACTCAAGGGATTGATTAGTTATTCAAAATTGTGATTTGATCATTCTCAATTCACCAATAGTTCGATTCTCTAAGTGATTTGACCAAAGGCCATACTTCACTAATAATAACATAGAAACATGGTTTCATCCATATAGGTGTACTCCTTCCTTACTCTCTTTTCAATTTTCAATTTCAAAGTTTATTATATTTTAAATTTCAAAAATGAATAATGACTACTTTATGTGTTGTGATAGGGTTTGTTGTTGAGTGTCCTACACAATTGAAGCTTCTTATCAAAGACAAAGTGTGTTGTACACACTCATGTATTATTTTCTCCTTTATTCTAGTAATTCCATTATTATAATCAAGTGGGTTGGGATGCAGATACCTAAATCTAGTCAGAACTACTTGAAAATATTAATTCTTAAGATATCTTAAACCATTATAATTATGCCCAAATACATAAATCTTATTCACCATTCCTCTAGCCATTTATTTATATGTCAGCTTATCCCCTCTATTTGTCATCATTAATACATATAACTTTCTAATTAAACTCTCAAACCTTTGTTACATCACTCTCAGATTACCTTCAACTCAAGACACTTATCCATAATTCTTTGAGACAAGTCCATCATATGCAGACTAGATTACCGTTCACCTGTCCACTTAGAGTGGCCTTGTCCCCATGCCATATAACAAGGATGTTCCTAATTTTAAATATTCATTTGGGTCTTCTTGTATATTTTTCAAAGTTGACTAAAGAAAATTGTCAAAAAAATTCACTATAATTATAAATCAAAGGTTATTCATTATTCTTAGCTTGGCACTATCTATTGATCACTTATACACTATTGCACATTGAAAAAATATGCCCTATTCCTCCAAAATTCAATATCATTCACAAGGAGCAATCAGAAACCAAGTCTAAAGCATTTCAAATAGAGTCAATATCTATCATTGCCAAGGATAAAAACCAAGATTCCAATTGCATATGTATAGTTAAGGAGCACAATTAAATAATCATTATAGGTAGGAGAACTATGTGTAGTTTGATTCCCTCATCAAACTATTTGTATACATAGACAATGCTAAATAATTAAGGGGATGATTGGGATCAACTCAACCTGTTACACTCCCCTTACATTTTTTTTAGGTTTATAGCTCTCACAAACCCCCTAGGATTTCAAAATCAAATAGAAAGAAAATAATGATCTTCACATGATATAAATATAATTGATAAATCTCAACCTACTTAGTAGACATAGATGCAAAATGTGGAACAATCACTATTTCATCACATTCAATGTGGACAAGTTCGCAGTCAAAGGACATGGCTAACCTGTGTTGTTATCCAGGGAGCACAGACCTTGCAAAACCAATCAACTAAGAGTCCAAATCTAATCTAAATTAATTTATTTCTATTATTTTTCAAAAATATTATATTTCTATAATTAGAAATTTACAATCAAAATTGTTAGTAATTGTATATCTTTAACATTCTGATATTTCAAAGTTTTATGCTTATTGTACAACATTCAATTGTTAAAGTAAATATAGGGTAAAACACTTTGTGGGTAGAAATATTGCACAAAACAAAAAGTTTGGATCATTGATAGGGGGTTCTTTCTTTGAAACTCTTGGAGAAGATATGTCTGTAACTTTGTGTGTGGATTATGTGTTTTTCTGTATTGAGTAATGGAATGCGATTAAGTAGGTGAGATCAGTCTTTATATTTATGGGTTTTGATGTTCTTTATTTTTGAATTATGTATTTCTATTCATAAATAGAGAAGCCATTAAAATTTTTCACTTTTTTTTATTGTGTACAACTCACAGTGTTTTCAGATACTTTGGTATAAAAAATGCAATTCATGATGTTTATAAATACAAATAATATTTGCATACCACTTGTCCATGGTAAAGTGTTTTGAGTCTATATTTCTTTTTCTACTCATGCCTCATGTTTTTTCCATGGATGTAATTAAAATTATGTTATTATTGTTAATCATGTTTTTGCAAGTGTTGTCCTTGTCTTACCAAAAAATATGCTACACATGTTCATATTTTTCTCAACCTATGAATGGCCATGTTTTTTCACATTCTCCCTTGTAAATAGTTTGCTTTTTTGCACAATTTTGGCTTATGTATTTCCATTTTAATTTTATAATGCTTGTGTGTGTCTATGTTTTCAATAAATGCATTTTATTTGTCGTGATTTCCCCTTTCTCATGTTTGTCCCTTGTACTCGTAAGATGTTTGTAGTGTTCTTTGCTAGAAAACTTTCAATTTTGGAGCAATTTTTTGTACCTAAAGGAAGAGAGTATGGAGTATCAGATATGTTATATGTAGCTTCCACAAGCAATAACATTGAAATATGTGATAGTCAAGATAACACGAGACAAGATATAGGAAAACATACGTGTCTATGCGGTTTGGAAAGATAGCTAAAGAGATTCAACGTGGGAGAGGATTTCCCCATGTTGACGGGATGTATAATGTTTGCTATACTTATGCAGGGTCTTTGTGAGAGTAGGTGTTAAGCCTAATAATAAGGAGATACTTTAGTATTGGACATGATTCTGAAAATGGGGCTCTCTATGGAGGAGAAGTTGATTCACTTCAAGACACCCATGGGCATGGATCTCATAGTCTATCCAAAGCATGTGTAAATCCATACTCAAATACCTCTATCAACCTCCTCTCAGCTTTTGCACAATTTACAACTATGGAACATGATGAAACAATAATGGGCATTATTTTACCAAAATTTAAAGAGAATGAAGGATGTTTATTTAATAAGGTTTCAAGGAAGCCTCATAGGCTCTCTTTGAATATGGTTGTAACCTCAACACAACTATATCTACTGAGTTTTTGAGAAGGGCCACCAGAAAATTTCCATATAAGGCCAAATTGAGTCTTTAGCAAGATGTTTCTGATGATGTAGATGATTATCATGTGTTTAAGCCTTATAGCCACTTACATTTTAATTTAATTCTTATGGGGAAATATGTCAAAAGTGGGAAGAAGTAGCTTTGAGGAAGAGAGTTATAAAGTGTGTTTGGTTCGAATCTTGTGACAAGCAACCCTATAAGGGAAGGTTGGCCTGAAGTGAGAACCTATCAGGGAGATGTTGATTTTAAAAGTCAAATTTGGAGAGAATCTGAGAGATCCATCTAATTTTTCTCAGTGGAAATGGTGTCAATGAGTCTGCATAAAAAATTAATGTAGCTAGTTGTAAAAAAATGAAGGAACTTGATATAGCGTACCCATCTACCTTTGGCCCAAAATGTCTGGTGGAGTTATACCTGGCCAAGACACTATTGAAACAAATTTGTGTGTTGTGGCAAAATAACTCAATGAAAGTGGTAAGAGGGAGACAAAAAATGAGAGTGTGATAGAAAATTCTCATTGTTAGTCCTAAGAAGAGGAAAATCCAATCCTCATAGGCAATTTCACTTCAAAAAGAGCTAAGATAGAGTCAATAATGAATGAAAACATAAAACATGAGACTTGTGGTCTTGAATTTTTTTTTGGAAACTGTAGAGTTCAGATTCACCAATCAAGAAGAGTGGGTCCATAGACAACTAAAATTATAACATATAAGAACAAAATGGAGCAAGCAGATGGTCCAAGGCATTATTTTTCATTGAGGCATTTTGTCAAATAGTTCAAATGCCTTAAATATATGTGAAGAAATGCCTCAACGAGATGGAAACATAATAATTTAGGATCTCATTGAATTTTAGGCATGATTTCAAAATGTGGTGGTACATAAACTGATGAGAATATAAGCCAAATGCAATTGACAAGTGTAAATAAGATTCCACAACCTTGATAGCATCATCCCAGTCTATGCTAAATAGAGCAGGCTGATGGTCAAGTGAGATGCATCTCATTGAGGCATTTTGTCAAACAATTTGTGAGCTTCCACATTGTGTCTACTTGTCTTCAAGACAATGGCATACAATTAGTAGATGATGTATCAGATGATGAATGGATAAAAATAACAAAACATGTAAAAACTACTTGGAATGTTTTTGTTGCATTCAATGTTAAGATTTTATATGCAATGGTATGGTTACAGTAGATCTCGTTAGCACTCTACGATTGAAGAGGGGATTGAATTTGAATTGAAGAGGACCACATGGATTAAATAAAACTAGGTGAAGGAAATCTTACTAGTAATTATAGGGAGAGTGCCATAGTTGAGCACAAAGAAATGATAAACGAACCTCAAAAATTAATCCACATGAGTTTCAAGTTGTTAATAAGCTTAGAATTTGTGAACCAAGCCTTGAATGCCTTCTCATGTGCCATAGAAATTAACCCTATACCTAGATTGGTTTATATAGAAAAAATATTAAGATAACAAGGCATGATAGAGTCATTACCTATTGACAGAACCTTATTGATGGATGCTTTTAAGCTAGACAAAACTAATCATAAAATTTTGTTGAAATCATGATGCACCTCTCACAAAAAAATTGTCTTGAAATAATAAACATAGAGAGCTATTCCAGAAAGTAAAGAGGTAGAATTTTCAAAAAAAGGATCTGACTTGGCAGTGCATGTTCATTTTCATAGACAAATTAAGTACTAATTGACCTGATCAGGCCATGAGAGCATGTGTTATATTCTAGTCTATACATAGTTTCAATAGGTATACTCTCACATTTTCATTCCCATGAATTTAAGATAGACGAACTAATGTCACTTAACCAATTCAAGATACATAAATATGCTTTACATTTAGATGGTAGATGAGGTACATGTCACCAACGAATTTTAGAGTTCTCTTGTATTCTATCAAAGAATTGGTCTCACAGTGAAAGTCAATTATTTTAATGAAATTTTGGTATTCAAATTTCATTACTCATTTGAGTTATTTTTATTGATTTTATTTTTTCTACTCTCTAATGACTATGCAATTAATAGACAAGGTAATGTTATAAGGAAATTTTAATGGAGCAAGTTGTAAGTTAATGCGCAATGGGGGTCATTGAGTAAATTGGTTCTTTTTATAGTTAATATTTTATTTTAAATGTAAAATCAAAAGTACATTTAATTTTATAAAATGTCCAAATAATAAAATCAAGCATGAACAAATTATATTTAGATTAAAATTAGCTCTAGGTTGAATTATTGAAATGAATGGCTTTCTAATTTTCTTTATGGGTGGAAAGTATTGGAAGCACAATCACTGAGAGAGGGGTGAATTAGTGTTTAAAACTTTCATTCACATATACTTTAACATTCCTTGAACCATCAAAGCAATACAATGATATAGTAATGCATAAAGAACCAATCACATGATAGGACCTAAACTCCCCAAAGCTCTGACACAACTTGTCAGAATTAAGAGCACACATTATTACCAATGTATAAGCAACTAAACATGCGGAATCCAGAAGAACAAATAACTATCAATGAGAAGACACACAGAATATGAGAGGCAATATACAATTATATTCAACTCATTACAAAGGAATCTACAACAAAGAGGTGGCACTCTTTCTTCCACATCATGTGGGCTTACAGTAAACTTCCCTCCAGAGTAATCTTCTCTCATAGGTCACAACACACAGCTAACACAAGCTGTTGTTCACCTCATTGCACATCTGTACAATCGAGTACACAACCGTACTCCAAGTAGATCTCTCCATGACCTTGCTGATGTATTGCTGTCACCTTGGATCTAACGTCCCCGCGCTGATCTCCTTTCTGAACCTCGCATCCATACACCCCTGCAAGTCAAACCTGATCTTACTTAAACACACATGGGGAATCCTACTTGATTCCACCATGGGAAGAACTCTCCAAGCTTCACATAGCTCTTCTCCAAATTCTCCACTTAACAATACAGCCCATGAGTCTATTATATAGATCTCATGCATACACTGACTAGACTTGCGGCTCAAGGCTTCGAACAAGCCTTTACCATGCAAACTTTGTGTTCACTTAACTGACTGTTCGTAAACAGCAGTTCAGACCGCTACAGGTGACCGACATCGGTCCCTGCCCTCCTGGAGGTGACCGACGTCGGCCGATATCCTGCCGTCGCCGGTTTCCCTTCTGCGTCCCCTGACCGACGTCGGTGTGGCCTGCCGACGCCGGCGACTGATTGCGCTAGAAACCCTCCTATCTGTTTGCCTTAAGGTGTAGCTTTTAGCTCCACACCCTAACAATCTCCCACTTGGAGATAAAGAGCTGCACCTGTACCCAAAACCAGTACTCTGTCCAATCTGTATCCTGGCTTGTATTCCTCTCCAAGCTCCCACTTGAAGACAACCCACCACACTCCATGTGGTGTTAATTCTGTGCCTGATTTCCTTCATTCTCATCGTACCATCTTCTGCCTTGCTATACTCCCACTCAAACAGCAACCCCTGTGAGTAACCTGTAATCAACAAACACTTAACAGATTTGGAACATCTGTTAGTCAAGCTCGCTCTGAGAACGTCCAACCTCGCTCTGATACCAATTGATAGGACCTAAACTCCCCAAAGCTCTGACACAACTTGTCAGAATTAAGAGCACACATTATTACCAATGTATAAGCAACTAAACATGCGGAATCCAGAAGAACAAATAACTATCAATGAGAAGACACACAGAATATGAGAGGCAATATACAATTATATTCAACTCATTACAAAGGAATCTACAACAAAGAGGTGGCACTCTTTCTTCCACATCATGTGGGCTTACAGTAAACTTCCCTCCAGAGTAATCTTCTCTCATAGGTCACAACACACAGCTAACACAAGCTGTTGTTCACCTCATTGCACATCTGTACAATCGAGTACACAACCGTACTCCAAGTAGATCTCTCCATGACCTTGCTGATGTATTGCTGTCACCTTGGATCTAACGTCCCCGCGCTGATCTCCTTTCTGAACCTCGCATCCATACACCCCTGCAAGTCAAACCTGATCTTACTTAAACACACATGGGGAATCCTACTTGATTCCACCATGGGAAGAACTCTCCAAGCTTCACATAGCTCTTCTCCAAATTCTCCACTTAACAATACAGCCCATGAGTCTATTATATAGATCTCATGCATACACTGACTAGACTTGCGGCTCAAGGCTTCGAACAAGCCTTTACCATGCAAACTTTGTGTTCACTTAACTGACTGTTCGTAAACAGTAGTTCAGACTGCTACAGGTGATCGACGTCGGTCCCTGCCCTCCTGGAGGTGACCGACGTCGGCCGATATCCTGCCGTCGCCGGTTTCCCTTCTGCGTCCCCTGACCGACGTCGGTGTGGCCTGCCGACGACGGCGACTGATTGCGCTAGAAACCCTCCTATCTGTTTGCCTTAAGGTGTAGCTTTTAGCTCCACACCCTAACATCACATGATCATGAAATAAGAACATCACACATAGAACACATATATGAGTGGGAAACCCTCAAGGGGAATAAAACCCACTGTGATTCTTGAAAATGGACTACTGTCCTATAAGACAAAATATCAAATTTTGTTGAGTACCAACTCAACTTGGAGCACCAACCCCAATGAAGTCAAGTACCTACTTGACTAGTCTTTAGTAACCACCCACTTGCAAGGAAGCACCAACTCACTAAATGATTCAACACCAACTCAAATACCTCATCACACCTCTACTTTGTTGTTATGGTCCCATTTCAAGACCTCCTGCTCTCCAAGCAAGATTTCATTCGCTTCAATTGCTTTCTTCCAAATAGGCCTAAACTGCCTTGTATATATACAAGTCTCATGATCACACACCACTTGCTCAGCCACACACCTTTAACCTCTTAGATCAGCCATAGAATAGGTCTTAAAACATCTTATGGACATGATTCAAAATGAGCTTTAGACCCCTTTTGATTTGCAACAACTCAATTATGCCTCATTTCTCTTTTAGGCCTCATGGAGGCCTAATTGCACTAGGTTTATCCATTTAATACCAAATATTTATCTTTTTGGGCCTAGATGGATTTATCCAACACCTTGAAATCTTCATTATGACAAACTGCCCTATTATGCCTATGTATAGTCAAAAATTTGTCTTGCAAGAATGAATCTCAAACATACGTAAATAACTTAGTCATGACAAATGAAACATGTTAACATATACTACATGACCTCAAGATCATCCCCAAATGCCTCAAAACACTTTCACTCAGGAGATAAAGGTTCAAGAACATCTCTACAACTTACTCGCTCGAAACTGCCAATTTACCTCAAAGACTAGTCATAGTAAATTAGACCTCTAACCCCTGTATAGATACTTTCGATGAATCCTGATGCATGTAGATGGTATTATGAGATATCTAGACCATCCTTAGATAGAAACACCATATGGTCTAATGGCAAATATTGGTCTTGCAGACCAATTTCTTGACCTTATATCACATAGTCTTATCTGAACTGGACAAGTCAACTTGTGAGTAATTTTTTCATCATATTCACTGACCTCCAAAACTTTTTTCAAGCATGAACATGAATTACAAGTTATAAATAAACATTTCATGCACTTTGTTGCATTAATTTGACATGCTCAGACCCTCAAATCCATCTTCTCATCTCTATCTGGGTTTATCATTGTTCACACCATTAGGTATGTCTGCAACTAGCTAACTTGAATGACCATTTTAGCACATTTGAATGTTGGAACTTGTCCAAAAACCATCATGGGCATGTAGTATGATTATTTATCTACTTCTACCATTCATTTGGTTTACTTAACCAATGCAAATTTTGAGAGCTCCAACTTCTTGATAAATAAGCCTGTAACTACATAGTTTCTCTCTCATTTGACTAACCATCAACACTTAGAGGTATCTGGGGGAGTTGACTACATGTTCTAATAGTTGTCTAGGCATTTGAGACCGTTATAGGTTATTTTGAAAAATATTTTTCACATCAGGTCCTTATTAGGGTTTTAGGAAGGTTTAACACAAGTTTTAGTGTTAATCATTGCTATTAAAGGACTACCCCTTAAATCCAAAACCAATGTCTAGAGATCTTATCTAGGACACTTACCCATCTCTCCTTAATATCTCAGGTTCCCATGCAGAGGTTACAAATGCAAACGAACATCTGAAAGTGCTTCTCGGCTCTTGAGACCTCATTCTTTGAACTTAAGAAGACCTAAAACAATGTTTCATGTAATTTCCTTCAAACCATGACCTCAAACTTTGTGAACATGCCTAAAACAACTTATCTTACATTTGTCCATGATCACATATACATTCTTTCCCTAAAATCTGATCTTCATGCCTCATTAGGCCAGACACGGTCTAAGAGAGGTCTAGGTGTAGGCTTAGTTTGAAGGTCCTACATTATAGGCACACTCTAAAACTCTCATAAATGCTTCAATTATATGGTCTCATGCTCAAATAGTGCCAAACTACCTTCTCATTCTTGTGTTCATTCATTTTCATGCACATACCTCTTTATTGCAACTTTGTCATCAAATGACCCATACCTTCATGCAACCACAAGGCATTATTTGCCTTCAAATTCTCTCTCACAACACATCCTTTAGCATCCTTAAATGGTAACATTATCTTAATGTCCTTTGTCACATCAACACACTATCAACTAGGCTTACTTTCTCAAAGACATCAAAATCATGCAAGATGCACCTTTGACATCAATGATAATACTCAACAATCTCCCCCTTTGTCATTGATGGTAACCACTCAAAAAAAATTTATATCAACAAGAAACTTCTCCCTCATTCTAAAATTTCTCCCCTTTTGACATAAATGAAAAAGTGATGTCTACAAATTCTTGGATCACACCTCTTATAACCAAAACACTCAATATACAATATTGTGAGTTTATGAAGCACTATACAAACATGCTTCCCCTATCTTGATGAATACCTTCTCATCACTAATCACCTAAATTTGGAGATAATGAACAACATCATGAGTTCCCCCTAAGCACTTGATTTCCTTAGTGATTGTTAGGGGTAATAATTACACCCAATTCCTATCTTAGATATTCAAATGTTGCTTTTAGAAGTAGCTTGGTCAAAATGTTTGCAATCTGATCCTGTGTAAAAATATATTCAATTTTGACATTTTTTTCATTTATCTGATCTCTTAGGAAATAATACTTGATAGGAATGTACATATTCCTTGAGTGAATGACAAGGTTCTTCGAGATGATTATATCACTTGTATTATCACAATAAATAGGGCTAGGACTACATACTCCATCTTGTAGTCTTTTAAGGTCTATCTCATCTATAGGACCTATGTGCAACATGAAGCTGCTACAATGTACTCAACTTCACATTTGGATAATGCTACTGATTGTTTCTTCTTGCTTATCCATAAAACTAGACACCCACCTAAGAAGAAAACTCTTCCACTAGTATTCTTCCTATCATCTAGTCTTCCTGCCCAGTCTGCATCTATAGAGGCTATCAAATTGGACTCTTTGCTCCTTGGATACCACAACCCAGACTCTAAGTCCCCTTGAGATGCCTGAGTATCCTTTTGACTGCTTATAGATGATTTTCCTTTTGATCTACTTGAAACCTTCCCACAAGACCCATTGCTTGCATGCTGTTAGGTCTAGAGGAAGTGGTGTATAACAAAATTTCAATCATTGACCTATTTGATGTCTGATTGACCTTTGGAGACTCATATTCCTTACTCAACTTACACCCTATGATCATATGTGTACTAAATACCTTATAATATTCCATCTTAAAATTCTTCAACATCTCTCTTATGTACTTGAATTGTGAAATGAATATACCTTTTTCAGATTGAATAATTTATAATCCAAGAAAGAACAATAGTTCTCCCATCATGGAAATCTCAAACTCCTTCATCATCTCTAAAAATGTTGTAGTCATGTTCTCATTATTTCCACCAAAAATGATATCATCCACATAGACAACTATAATCAACTAATGGTAATCTTTTGTCTTTATGTGAAAATTACTATTTACAACTCCTCTTTTGAATCCTTGATCCAATAGATACCTATCTAATCATGCATACTAAGCTCTAGGAGCTTGCTTTAAGCCATAAAGAGCCTTTTTCAATCTACAAACATCATCTTTATTATCTAATAGTGATAATCCATCAAGTTTCTCTATGTATACCTCTTCTTCCAAATTTTCATTCAAAAAGGTAGATTTGACATCCATCTGATACTCTTTGAACCCTTTTAACCCTGCATATACTAAAAACAATTTGATGGCCTCCAATATTGCTACTGGTGCAAAGGTTTCCTCAAAGTCTACCCCTTCAAATTGTCCATATCCTTTGCATACCAATCTATCCTTGTTCTTAGTGACTTCTACATCTTCATTCAACTTTTTTCTAAACACCCATTTTGTGCCAATGACATTCTTGTCTTTCAGCCTATGAACTAGTTCTCAAGTCTCATTCTTCTCTATTTGGTCTAACTCTTCATTCATGACACCTATCCAAAATTTGTCTTTGCTTGATTTTATAAGGTTCTTAGGTTCAATTTTAGACAATAGATCATCACTCTCTTGATTTAGGTTACTTACTAGTATTCTCATTGTTTGCATACCTGCATCGTTGTTACCAATAATTTGTGATTCATGATGATCTCTTTGAATCTATCTATATGGGACTTTTGAGTCTTATCTTTCCTCAACTTATTCTTCTTCCTCATCAATCTCTATTGTTTCCTCTTCATTCTTGAAGTTTAAATTCTTTGATGTATCCTTTGACTGTGAGTGTGATTTCCTTGTTTCATCAATATTCACATTGGTGCT
The DNA here is from genome assembly GCA_037957365.1 of Torreya grandis. NCBI lineage: Eukaryota > Viridiplantae > Streptophyta > Pinopsida > Cupressales > Taxaceae > Torreya > Torreya grandis. Next base: position 1,827,294 of record JARHVA010000043.1, read on the forward strand.
TTTCACTATCTTCTACAATCTCTTGTTATAGAATCTATAGGCTAAGTTTACTAGTGAATACATCAATAATATACCTTCATCAGACCTAGAATCAAACTTACCTAAGTTTTCCTTATCTTTTTTGATGAAACATTTACTTTAAAACACTATAAAGTGTTCAACATTAGCAGGTTTGTCTTTCCATAGTTCATAAGGTGTCTTGTTGCCATTAGTCCTTATATGTCCTATATTAAACATGTAGACTGTAGTGATCACTGCCTTTATTTAGTACCCATCATATAATCTATACTCATTTAGCATAGTTTTTTCCATCTCTTAGATTGTCATATTCTTTCTTTCCACTACCCCATTCTATTGAGATGTCCTAATTGCTGAGAACTATCTCCTTATCCTATAGATCTCACAGCAACCATCAAAATCATTAGAACAAAACTATCCTCCATTATCATATCCTAAGCACTTGATCTTTCCATTCTTCTCATTCTCAAAAAGAGCCTTGAATGCTTTGAACTTGTCAAGAGCTTCTGACTTTTCTTTCAAGAATGCTACCCAAGTCATTCTTATGTAGTCATTTATGAGTAACATGAAATAGCTATCTCCTTGAATATTTTGAATTCTTATAAGTCCATAGTGATCAGTGTGTATTAACTCCAAAGGTCTTGTAGTAGAGTATACATTGGACTTGAACCTTCTTTTAGTTTGCTTACCATGTTGACATGCCTTGTAAATTATTTTTGTTAGTTTGGTGATCTTAGGCATGTTATTTATAGACTTATTAGTGCTTATCTTGACTAGATTGTCAAAGTTTAGGTGACCTAATATTCTATGCCATAGTCAGCTTTCATCCATCTTGATTATAAAACATCTCTTCTTATTGATCTAAATCAAGACATATAGATTGTTATCAGTCTTATTAGCATTTGAAATTAGCCTCCCTAATTTGGATCTCCTTATATCACACCCTCTTTTGTGAAAGGTTAGTGTGTGTCCTTGGTTACACATTTGACTTAAACTAAGTAGGTTATGTTTCAAACTTTTCACATACAACACTTTATTTGTCTTGGTCTTCCTATTATTCAAACTCAAGATACCCTTGCCAACGATATTGGTAGTAGTATTATCTCCAAATTTCACTATTCCTGAAACATTCTTTTTCAATGAGATGAATTTGATTTTGTCTCCTATCATGTGGTTTGAGAAACCACTATCTATATACCATTTCATGCCTTCATCTTGAATGTGAAAATTAGTCTAAACTAACATAGATTCTTCATCTTTAGTTTTCTGCTCCTCCTTCACCTTGTCCAAAGGGTCTAACTTATTGATCCACTTGTCAATGGTATGACTATATACCCTTTTATCTTAACTAACCTTCTTCATATGCCTCATCTTGCAGTTCCTTGCAATATGTCCTCTTTGATCACAATTATAGCATATAATTTTAATTCTATTATTAAAATGGATATTCACCCTATTCCTCCATGAAGAATTGATTCTCGCATAGTGTTTATAATCCATAGCTCTATGTCCATATTGATTACATGAGAAATAGTAACAATTGAATGAATTTACATACCTTGTCTATTTGAGCTTGAATGATACACCTCTACCTTTTTTGTCTCTTGAAGGATTCAAGTTCTTCTCGACTTGTTGATGATCCACTTGAGTCTCATATTTGATAGCTTTTACATAGATCTTTGAGGTCTAACTTTATTTGTTCTCCTTTTGGTCTTCTTTGAACCCAAGACCTATTTTGTCATGTGGAGAACTTTTAATATACAAAATATCACCAAGGACTTCAGTAATCTTCTCAAATTTTTGATGTGTCTTCAACTTGACTATTGCTTGATCCAATTATGCCTTCAAGCACTCCATTTCAACTCCAAACTTGATGAATTCTTCCTCCTTGGTCTTAAGACCTACAGTGACAATCTCAATATGAGTTTCCAACTATTTGATGATCTATTCATGTTCATTATGTTATTGTTTAGTCTCTCTTCAAAGAGATTGATTTGATCCTCATAATCTTAACCAATGATTTTAGTTTCTGATTCTTCCTTCTTTAGAACTTTAACTCTTTTAAAACACTCACCAATTCTACCTCAAGATTCACTTCAGCCTCTTCTTCATCTGATTATTCATCATCCATAAGGATTTTACCTTTTGAAAAAACCTCATTGTCTATTTCTATAGACATTAATAAGGTTTCATTACTATCATGGTCATTACTTCCATCATCACTATCAAATGTACTAGTGTCACTTAAATCAGATGAGCTACTATCTTCTTTGGTATAAAAAATTCTCTTATTTTTGAATGACGCTTTCTTGGCTTCATACATCTTAAAAACCCTTTTTGCTCTTGTCAGGCTTATAGACTTTATTACGATCACCATGATGTTCATCATGTTATCCATCATGCTCAGTCTTATCCTTGTTAGGACATTTAGATGCAAAGTGACCAATCTTACCACAGTTAAAATATTTAAAGGTAACTTGCCTTTATACTTACATGATCCTTTCTTTAGTTTTTTGACAAACATGGCTTCTATCTTGTCATCATCAATATCTATGTCAACATCATACTTGGCCTTCTTACCTTGTGACTTCTTCTCATCTTTGAATGCAACTTCCTTCTTGGTAGGTTTTCCATCACTCATTCTCATTTCTTAGGTAGTCAAGATGCCATGAAGCCCATACATATGTAGTATGTTAATATCTTTGATCTCTTCCACAACAAACACCTTTGAATCAAACTTAGATGTCAGGCATCTCAATACCTTTTGTACTAATGTTGATTATTCCAACTTCTCTCCTAGACCTATGATGATATTTACCACTTCATCTACTCTTAATAGATAAGATGCAATGTTTTCATCCTCCTTCATTCTCACGATTTCAAGCTGCCTTCGGTGAGTCTGTAACTTTGCCAACTTAACTTTGGTGTCACCTTCATAGATGGTCTACAAATTTTCCCAAATCCCTTTGGTTGTATCAAAATGCATGCCCTTAAGAAATTTTACTTCAGAAAGACCACATAAGATGTCATTCATTACCTTAGAGTTGTTCTCATTTACTTTCTTGCCTGCTACATCAATTGGCGGTGTAGAGCATGGAGTAAATCCATCAATAACATGTTATCATATATCATAGCCTAAATACATTAGATAGGTCTTCAATCTAATGCTCCAAAATGCATAGTTAGTCCCACTAAAGAGAGGAGCCTTATTGGTTGAAAAACCTCCTTGTGCTTGATGGCTTGACATGCTTATACTTCTAGGATCTCCTTCAAGCTATTTAGCCCTACTTCAAAGGTCCAAGCTCTAATACAAATTGTTGGAAGAATAATAACTCAGAGGTGGGGGGCTAAATCAATGTTTAAAACTTTCGTTCACATGTACTTTAACATTATTTAAACCATTAAAGCAAGTTAATGATATATTAATGCATAAAGAACCAATCACATGATCACGAAACATGAACATAAGACATAAAACACATATATGAATGGGAAACTCTCAAGAGGAAGAAAATACATTATGATCCCTACAAATGGACTAATATCCTATAAGAATAAAAATCCAATTCTATTGAGTACCAAATTAACTTGGAGCACCAACCCCAATTAAGTCAAACACCTACTTGAATAGGTTTTATCAAGTACCCACTTACAAAGAAGCACCAAATCCCTATATGGCTCAACATCAACTCAACCACCTCATCACACCTCTGCTCTACTATTATGGTCTCATTTCAATACCTCCTTATGCTTTTCAAGTAAGATTTCCTTCACTTTAATTTCTTTCTTCCAAATAGGCCTAAATTGTCTTGTATATATACAAGTCTCGTGATCATACACCATTTGGTTGACCACACACCTTCACCTCTTAGTTCAGCCATAGAATATGTCTTATAACATCTTATGGACATGATTCAAATGAGCTTTGGACCCCTTTTGGTCTATAACAACTCAATTAGGCCTCATTTCTCTTTTAGGCCTCATGGAGACCTAATTGCATTAATTCTATCCTTTTAACATCAAATATTGATCTTCTTGGGCCCATATGGCTTTCTCTAACACATTGAAACCTTCTTTAGGACAAACTACCATATTATGCTTGTGTATAGTAAAAAATCTATCTTACAAGAATGAAGCTCAAACATACTTAAGAAACTTACTCATGACAAATGAAACATGTAGACATATAATGCATGACCTAAAGACCATTCCTAAATGCTTAAAAACACTTTCACTCAAAAGATAAAGGTTTAAGAACATTTTTGCAACTTACTCAGAACTACCAATTTATCTCAAAGACCAGTCATGGTGACTTGTACCTCCAACACCTTTGTAAACACTTTCCATGACTCTTTATGCATGTATATTGTCCTATGAAATATTCAAACCATCCTCAAATAGAAATATCATATGGTATAATGTCAAATATTGGTCTTACAGACCAAATGCTTGACCTTATATCACCCAATCTTATCTGAACCAAACGAGTCAACTTGTGAGCAACTTTTTCATCATATTCACTGACTTCCAATTTTTTTTTCAATCATGAATATGACTTAAAAGTCATAAATAAACTATTCATACAATTTTTTGCATCAATTTGACATGTTCAGACCCTCAAATCCATCTTCTCATCTCTACTTGGGTTTATCACTATTCACACCATTAGGTCTATCTATGATTGGCTAACTTGGATGACCAATTTAGAAAATTTGAAGGATGGAACTTGTCTAGAAACCATCATGGGCATGTAGTATTAGTCTCTAGCTAATTCTACTATCCATTTGGTTTTCTCGACCAATATAACTTTTGAGAGCTACAACAACTTGATAAATAAGCCTGTAACTACACATTTTCTCTCTCAAATGACTAACCACCACCACATGGAGGTACTTGGGACAGTTAACTACATGATCCAATAGTTTTTATTAGCATTTGAGACCATTTCAGGTTTTTTTGAATAATATTTTTCACATCGGGTCCTTATTAGGGTTTTAGGAAGGTTTAACACAAGTTTAAGTGTTAACGATTGTTATTAAAGGAATGCCCCTTAAATATAAAACCAATGTCTGGAGATCTTAGCTAGGGCCCTTCCCCATATCTCCTTAATAGATTAATTTCCCATGTAGAGGTTACACATTCCAATGAACATCTGAAAGTGCATTTCAGGTCTTAAGACCTTATTCTGTGAACTTGAAAAGACTTAAAACAATGTTTCATGCAATTTAATTCAAACTATGACCTCAAACTTTGTGAACATGCCTAAAACAACTTATCTTACCTTTATACATGCTCACATATGCATACTTTCCTTGAAATATGATCTTCATGCCTCATTAGGCTAGGTAGGGTCTAAGAGAGGTCTAGGTGTAGGCTTAGTCTGAAGGTCATACCCCTATAGGCACACTCTAAAACTCTCATGAATGATTCAATGCTTTTGTCTCATGCTCAAACATTGCAAAAATACCTTTTCATGCACATACCTCTTTATGTCATGACTAGGCTTATGACTAGGCTTCTTATGCAAATTTATCATCAAATGACCTATACCTTCATGCAACCATAAGGAATTAGTTGCCTTAAAATTATCTCTCATGATAACATCCTTAAGCATATTTTAATGACAACATTCTCTTAATGTCCCTTTTCACATCAACACACTGCCAACTAGGCTTACTCTCTCAAAGACATCAACCTCATGCAAGATGCACCTTTGACATCAATGGCCTTACTCAACAAAAATATTGTACAAAATAAAAAATATAGATCATTGATATGGGGTTCTTATTTATTTCAATATCTTGGAGAAGCGCTCGCTATAACATTTTGTATGAGCTATGCATATTTTTGGATTTGAGCAATGGGATGCAAGTGCGTGAGATTAGTCTTTAGAATTGTAGGTTTTGATGCTCATTGTTTGTGAATTATATATTTCTATTCAAAAATATAGAATTCATCAAAAAAATTCACTCTTTTTTATTGTGTGTATGTAACTCATGGTGTTTTCAGACTATGTTGAAAAATTATACCAAGTACACTCAATCTGAGTTTTGAGGAGATTTTGTACTTACAAGAAATCTTTTTATTCCCATTACATCTATTGTTTCTATTTCTATTTTTGTGTGAGAATAAAAATTTTCACCCATTTCATTTAATTTTGAGTTAATTTAATGGTTATCTACATTTATTCCACCATGGGTTTTTCACTTTTACTTCTATCCTCTTCCATTCTCCTATTTTTAGTTTTTGTCATTTTCCAATTTTATTTCATTTTTTTACTTTTCAATTAAAAGTACATAAAAACTTAAAAATACCCATTATCTTACGAGAGATATTTTACTCTAGATGTATAGAAAAATCATCTCAATGGTGATTTATCTATTAGTTATCAAATTTGTATTGCTACCCATTAGGTAGGTTATAAAACCAAGTAAGACACATGTAACATAATTTTTGGCTAACAAAATTTATATGGAATGTATGCATCTAAAATCAATTGCTTGTATTATTGTCACTAATATTCCTATTAGTTGACACTAATTTTACTTAATTTAATGTATCCCACTAATTTATTCACTTTCTAGTAATTTTTATCTAATACCCCCTTCTATTATTCATAATCTATTAACCATAGTATTATTATATTCAATCATTTATTATTCTAAATACCTATTGTCATAATCTAATCCCACTTACCTATTATTTGGGAATTTTAAATTCCCATGACCCACCTACCCACCTACTAGGCTTATCCCTAGGCTCTCCTACACCCATACATTCTCTAGAACCCCCTAAACACCTATTTAATCCATCCCTAATCATGTTTAACCTCCCAAAGAGATTCTTGAGGTTTCTACCTCTAGAACCTTCTCTCCTTTAGAATCCTCCAAGGAATTTTAAATTCTTTAGATAATCCTCATCCCTTGATCCTCTCCCAACCAACTTCAAAGCTCCACCCTTGATCTCTATTTCCATTTTATATTTAAACCAGACCACTTACTTCATGGAGGCTAATGAGAAAAAGATCAATAAATCCATGTCCAATTCATCCTTGAATCAATCATCCAACATCCTCAATCATGCCATCACAATGTCATAAATCTGAGTCAAGGTATATCAATCCAATCTCAATCTCTTTGTCTTTCATTATGTTTGATCATGGTGTAGAGCACTTAGATTTAGGATTGTAATGTTGTTTTGAATACTTTGTTCATCTATTTGTATTAGTATCTAATGGCTCTATCACTTTACCTAGTAGTTGGATTTTTGGGTTTGAATTTACATAGTTAAATCTATATAGAGCTCAAAAATCTTCTACATTTTGGCAACCACAATGGGAGTTTGCTCCCAATTTAACCATTTTGTTTGTTATAAATTCTTTTGGTAGCTTGCAAGATCAATTGGTAGGAGAAAAATCTCAAATTTTTGAAAATTTTGTGTGTACAAGTGCAAGTCACAATTTTGCGCTAGTATTCATGACATTGCACTGTGTAATCATGAATTTATCTCGTAAGTTGTGATTTTGTCTTAACTGCCAGACTTGACCGCTAATTATTTGCCTTGAATATGATAGTTTTTGGCTTTTTGACAATATTGAAACTCATAAATAGTGATTTTATAAAGGTAGTTACAAATTTTCCCTATTGCATAGTTTTATAGGTTTCTAACTTGACTCGACCATCTTGGCCCATCCCAGCCTGACCGAACTCACCCAGCCTAGCCTGACTTGACTCAATAGGACCTAATTCACCTAGCCTAACTCAAATTGCCCAACCTAACTTGACTCATCCTAGCCTGACTCATCTATTCTGACCTGACTCGCTCAGCTCGACTTGACTCACCCAGCTTGGCTTGACTCACCCAACCCAACTCAAATAATCCTGACTCATCTTGACTCGCCTGACCTGGCTCATCTGTCTCGACTCATCTCCATCCAATTTTGACTCATGATTTTTTAAGGTGTTTTATTAAGGCTGGTTGGACTAACATGTTGTTTCTTGTAGGGGTATATCTAGTGAAATATTTTGTCTTTCTAACATCATATTTTGTAGGTCATATTTTTTATCTAACATTTTGTCTTATAGGTTACCCCTCAAGATTGATTATTAAACTACTAATCCTTGTGTTGTAGGGTACCTATTTTGGAGTACCACTTGAAACTATTAACCATGTGATTGCAGGCCACCAGTCAAAGACTCCATTTTACACTTGAAAATTATTTTTGAAGCGTTTCAATCATCTTGTTTTATATATATATCATTTTTGATCACTCTGTCTTATATATATCATTTTTATTTTTATCTTGTATATTATTGTCTATCTCATAAAAATAATCACACATCTTAATCTAATCAGTTAATTAATCTTTTTGTCTGCCTATTTGTATCTCAAGGGCTATGGTTGGTGTATGCTCTCCCCCTTACATCCTTACGATGATTCTTGGAAAATCCAAAACCACCTAAAAACCCTCCCATTTTCTTTTCTAGGGGCAAAATGACATGGAATTGACACCCACACACTTGCCATAGTCTTAGAAGGATAGTGACCATGGATTTCACCACCATGCACTAATACAAACTTCATATTTTAGTGGAGTATAAATATCAAGAATAATTATCATTAGGCTAAGTGGTTGACCCATATAGGGAATTCATGAAGGGAAAGAGTTAACTCTATGAAACAAGCATTAGAAAACATCTTATATGGACTTGGGCCCCACTATACCTTTGCATATATCGAGGATGCACCTAAAGAACCTTTGTGTATACTTAGATTAAGAACCTTTAGCCATAATAGGTGTACTATTACAAGAGTCATTATCATCTCTAAAGTAGCCATCGAGTAGAAGTGGGGTTGAGAGGGTTTGGTTGATATCGTAATGGGTCACCAACCTACAACCTCACCTGTGAAGCTATTGGATGGTGTGAGCATCAGCTTATACACCCTTATCAGTTTATTAATCATAGATTTATGGATTGCTTGATTGGATGTGTGTTGTGATAGACACGTGTTGTTTGTGAGCTAAGTCAGCCTTATACCCCAAACCCATACACCTATTTAGGTCTTTCATAAACTCATCTTGTATATTCTTATCTCATCATCATCCTTTTGCACATATCATCCTTGTCATCATTTCCTTGTATATATTATCTTTGTATATCTGTTTCATTATTTTATTTTGTATCCTATCTTAGTCTAGTCATATCCCACTCATCATTCTCACATGTCCTAGTCATACTTGGTCATCCAAATGTTGTCCTAAGTCCACCTCATATATAATCAATTACACCTCACTTTGACTTGTTTAATCCCTTAGTCCAAACTTAACCTTGTATTATCTACCTTTGTCCCACCATAGTCCTAATCATCCCCATATCATCTTGTCTCATTATTCCACCATCTTATATATCTCTATCTTATCCCCCTTGTAGATATATTTATTCTCTTGATCACATCCTATCTTAGTCCCACTCATCATTAGTCATACCCCCATCACCTACATCTTTATCTCCTCATCATTTTGTACATATTTTTATTCTCTTGTACATCCTATCCTAGTCTCCCTCATCATTAGTCATATCCATACCTATCCTAAGCACATTTTTTTTCATCATCCACATCCTTTCTTAAGTCTACTCTCCCCATCATCATTTGTTTTGACATCATCTTCATCACCCATTTAATCTAACCTTGTCATGGTTGGCTCTTTAGGTCATATACGGGTCCACACTTCCCCAGTCATTTCATCATCACCTATCTATATTCATCCTAATCACATTATCTCATCACCTTCATCACATAATCCTACTCCATCCCATCTTAAGCAAATTAGTTTAAATTTTTTGAGCTAGTCCTTTATCTTTTCACATCATCATCCTAGTCCTTTATCACTCATATTATTAATTAGATTGTGTACCTAGTCAATTTCAATATAGCAAGCCATCATCATCAATCTAGTCTATATCATCCTTTCCTACTTATAATAACAACCCATCATATCATCCTCTTGCTATTTTGAATCTAGGCACCCATCAAATCTTTAATATTTTTTGCTAGCTTGAAAACTAGACATCGTTAATAGGTTGTTATCACCTATTATACTATCAGTTTGAAATCTAATCATAGTCTTTAATCCATTAAGACTATCTCATCCTCATCATCATCCATCCTATTAACTCGATCCTTTGGCCTTACTTTGTTAAAATAATCCTTAGTCTACCTTTGCATCATCATCCATCTTTCCCCATGGATTTGGACCTAGTTATTTTAGACCAATACATCCTAGCCAACAAAGATGAAGTCCGTTTGTAGGAACTAAAGTTAGGTGATCATCTACCTTCTGACCTTGATCCCATTCGACCCAAAGCAACACCTAGCCCCATGAAATCTTTATCAAAATTCCTTGATGCGATCACCTTAATCAATCAACACATTGATAAAAATAAAGATGAATTCATCTTATGGATATGGAAGATGGGTGCCCTTTTTCCCTATGATTTTGACCTCATAAGCCTTAAGTTACCTCCCAAACAAGTCCACCATCCAACCTTATCCTCATCCCATCCCCTTTCACCATCCACTCAAACTATCCAAATCCCCTTAGCCCTAATTTATACTCGTTCAAAACCAAATCCTCCATCTAATAATCATAATCCATCATCACTTTCTCATCCTTTATTACACACCACAATAAAGCTAGACCCCTCTCTCATTGACCAATACATAACTTCCAACAAAGATGAGATCCTCTTGCAATTCCTTACAATGGGTGTCCCACTTCTCGAAGGTGTTGACCCCCTCCAACTCATTACACCTCCAATATAAACCCCTTCATATAACACTCCTTGCCATCTCCCTTCATCCATTAGTCCTATCCAACCATCTACCCCTTTCTCTACTAGCAAATGGAATCCAATATTGGCCACCCAACCATCCACCCAATCACATCAAATACCATCTGATCTAAAGTCCAATGCTTCCATATCTAAATTACATAGTGGAGTGGGTCCTTATGCTCCCCTTCCTATGTCCTTGGAAGCACTTTTCCAATAACTTATCGATACTAACATGATTTTCTACCCACTCATATGACATCTTAATCCCACCAAGCTTAAGCCCTCTTGGTATAAAGCAATATGATATTGTCTCTATCATCAAACTTGGGGGCATTCCATTAAATGATGTTAATATTTTTGAGATTATGTCCAAGACCTCATCGACCATGGTGACATAGTATTTGAGGATGAGTTAGATGAATTTAAATCCCTAGGTGAATAAGAAAAGGAATGCCAAGATTCTATTCCTGATCATGGTCAAGCCCTTCCCATTCTAAGCCAAGTTTAAGACATCCTATCTATCCTCCATGACCCCCCCATATTCGACCACCCATCCTCCATCAAACATAAGCCCACTTCCCATACACCCAACCCTCCTATATCCCATACTTCCTTTCATAGACCTATCTTTGCTCAATCCATTGTTCCTCCATCATCTCCTTCCCACCCATCACATCCAATATCCCATGTTGAGAGGAAAATCATGGACAATCACTCTGACAACATTATGTCTAATGCATCAAAGTCAACATCAAATTCAAAACAAGTTTTATCTACCTTAGGATCGTGTGCAACACCAATATCCAAATTAGATTCCTCATCTAAAACATCATCCCTCATCGATATTATAGTAGATGCTAATAATGCCTATATTTTTGAGGATACCTTTAATCCAGGTACCTCAAATACATCACCAAGCATACCTTTGGATACCAATTAGGATGATGAAGTCATAACCAAATTCTTGAATGCTTTATCTAATTTTTAGAGTTGATTTGATCCCACCTTGGATGTGTGTCTTAGCGATCCTTTTGAGATTTTTGAAGACACTTTCTTTGGTGTTGAGGTTAGGGCTCCTAGTGATCTTTATGAGGACTATGCTGCCCATTATCCCCTTACTCTATCACCTAAAATTACTCATCCACCTCACCTCTATAATCCATACATCCCAATGCATGACAAGAATGAATAGAAACATGCATTATTATATTCCTTTATGCATTACATATTGTGTGCCACAAATACAAAGATCCAAGACCATCATCCAACAATCATAAGTCATGATCAAATCATCTTTGATCCTATCAGTGAAAATCAATCAAAATAAAATCATTGACCTAATCAAAAAGTGTCTTTCCCTAGTGAAGCCCAAAATCTAGCACTAGGGGCATATCAAAAATCAATTTCCTTTGGTGAAGCCTAGAATCAAGCACTAGGGGGAAATCAAAGTCAAATCCAATCAATAGTTCAAAAAAAATAAAAAAATAATAATCATAAGGCTGGCCATCCTCTTAATGTTTGGGTCAAAGAATCGTCAAGTCAAAAGGTTTTGAATCCCTTACTCTCATGGCACCAATCTAAAGAATCCCCTCCACCATATTTAATAGTGTATGCATCTATTGAACCCCATTTCTGATCCCTATCCTATCATATAATTCACTATCACATCCCTCCTTCCCATCCTATATCCCATCATCACAATCATGACATCCTCCCATCTATACCATACCTCCAATCCCTGGGCAACATTGTCCCTCATAGGGGTTACAAAGACACTTGGTCAAAATGTCCATAGGATGCTAAATCAATAATCAATAAAAGCCACCAGGACACCCAGGAATATAGCTTCTATCACATGGTCTAGGCATCACATATCTTTAGAATAGGTGTTAGTTGAAGATCTAGACATTATCAATAATCTTGCATCTTACCCTTTTCCAATAAATTGAGATGCCATCTAAAAAAAGAGTTAAAAAAGTCAAAAATAAAATAAAAATCATTCGTGTAAAGGTGAAAACTAGTCTTTTGGCAACTTGGGCAAGTACCATGATGAAAACCAATTTTTGACATCATGGTAAAATAATCTATTGTCTACAATGTACCTCAACACTTAGGAGAAAAACCCATCGATGCCATTATTATCCATATCATCCCTTGTCCATATCCCACCCCTTGTCTACCATCATATCACCCATCCTATCTCTCTTTCCTTCCCATCTTGACCTGTGTAAGGAAGTGGAAGGTATCTTGAGACATGTTCTAAAATCATCTTGACATAACCTCCAAGGAACACTCAGGCAACTAACCATATGATTCCTTCCCAATGTGGTCATTGACAATACCTAGTCCATTCCTCCTTGATCCCCATCACCCTCATCTTTTTGTCATCCAATCCATCATTCCATCCCTCTTTATCTTAGTTGTCAGGCTTGGTATTCCCTTTGATAGTAACCCCATTTGTATAGTGTACATACATATTCCAAAAAATCCCTAAAATTTTGAAATATGACAAAAATCCTAAAAATCATAAAATATGAAAAAGCCATAAAAAGCCCATTATGTCTTGTCTTATGCCTAATCCCCTAGTCACATCCATATCTACCCATCTCATATCATCCTAGTTATCATCCTCAAACACTATGTTTGGTCTAGAAACCAAATCGGAGTGGTCACCCATCCTACCATATCTTCCTCATCCTTTGAGCTAAGTGTTATTAACATACATAACCTTGTCAAATAATTTAAGATGGCACCCATGATTTCCCTATCAATGCCTCTTCACACCTAACACCCATCTCATTACATTTTTACTAGTGTGAATGGTACTTGATTCCATCATTATCTTTATCATTTCCTCTTCATATCTAACACCCATCCAATCACTATTTTGTTAGTATGAAAGGTATTTGATCCCATCATCTCCAATTTCCTTACTAGATTGAACTGTTATAGGGCCTAGTCTGTTGGTAATACTTGGTTATCTTCAAAACCATTCTTCCAAATCACCTTCCTTGGCCACTTTTTGATTCGATTTCAAGACCAAATTAGTATTTAAAGACCTCACATCATCCATCTTTTTATCCTAAACCAGGGGCAATACTTCATCCTAATCCCAATCATCCTTATCCTATCCACATCCAAGTTCATCCTAAATCCACAATCACATCATGATCATCCTAGTCCAACCCATCACTCAGTCACTCATTCCATCCTTAGATAAGACATTGTGACACTTCATGTAGATATTTGTGTGTGTTACTTATTTATCTTGTTTGCATGTCTTTTATCATGTATATATCTTGTTTGTCTTATGTTTTGTTTTCATCATGTCTTTTTTAGGTAATGAACGAGGATGTTATGAGGACACTAAAAGTGCCCTCAAGGATGCAGAGTTCGCTACTTGCCCATGTACTTTGGCATAATGTCCTCTTAGTCATGATATATCATGGGACATACTACCAAATGCCATATTTAATGGATTACTTAGAATATGATGAGCCTTATGATATTTGTGATGGCTTGATTGTCTACATCCTCATCATTTATTTCATCATCCCTATTTCCATCACTAATCTAATCCTCTTCACCCATCCGATTAACACCCAATAATTTATCCTTTCATCAATAACATCATCCTCTAATACTAATCTTCATCATAATCATCATCTACATCCATCAATATCATCTATCCTCTAGTCATAACTACATCAGCTTGAGGTCTTTTCAGACTATGTAGACAACCACTATCTCTATCATCCATCCTCATCCCCCAGTCTTTTATTCACTCGATCACATCATTTATTCTCTCTTATCCTCTTCATCATATTGATCAACTTTATCCTTAAGCTACACCCATCATTAATCTTATCAAATCATTCTTATCTTGGCCTATAACTCTGCCTTACATATGTCCTTGCTTGGGATATGTTTAAAGCTTGTGACCCTTTAATCCTATCACTACCATGTTATGGTTGATTCCCCCTTTAGATGTATCGACAATCGTGACATCCATCATATTTACTCCCTGTGCATATATATTTGCTAAGGGCATCATTAATTTGTAGCTCATTGCTCAAATTAACTTTATCTTCTTCCTCATCTATCTCACATTTGGCATCTAATATCCTCATCTCTCCATCGCATCCCACCCATCGTTTCTTATTTTGAGTGGTCATCCATCTCATTTTTCCCCGCATGTCCCCTCAAGGGGGCATCATATCCATTAACATCATTTTTTTTACTAACATTCATCCATGAAATTGTTTTTTTTTGAAAGACCATTATTCCTTCTTATCTCCACTCACAATGCCATTTCAAAGAGGGGCAAAATTATGCATCTAAAATCACTCGCTTATATTATTATCACTAATATTCTTATTAGTTGACACTAATTCTACTTAATTTGATGTATCTTGTTAATTTATCCACTTTCTAATTATTTTTATCTAATACCCCCTTCTATTATTCATAATGTATTAACCATAGTCTTATTCCATACATTCAATAATTATTGTTAAATCTCAAATTCCCACTTACCTATTAGTTAAGAATTTTAAATTTCCATGACCCACCTACCCACCTACTAGGCTTATCTCTAGGCTCTCCCACACCCCTACATTCTCTAGAATCCCCTAAACACCTATCTAATCCATCCCTAATCATGTTTAACCCTCCTAAAGAGATTCTAGAGGTTTCTACCTCTAGAACCTTCTCTCCTCTACAATCCTTCAAGGAATTTTAATAATCCTCATCCCTTGATCCTCTTGCAACTAACTTCAAATCTTCACCCTTGATCTCTCCCTCCATTTTCTATTTAAGCAAGGTCACTTCCTCCATGGAGGCTAATGAGCAAAGAAGCAACAAATCGATGTCCAATTCATCCTTAAATCAAGCGTCTAACATCCTCAATCATGCCATCACAATGTCAGAAATTTGAGTCAAGGTATATCAATCCAATCTCAATATCTTTGTCTTTCATTATGTTTGATTATAGTGTATAACACTTAGCTTTAAGATTGTAATGTTGTTTTGATTGCTTTGTTCATCTATTTGCATTAGGTTTTAATGGCTATATCACTTTACTTAGTAGTTTGATTTTTGGGTTTGAATTTACATAATTAAATCCATATAGAGCTCAAAAATCTTCTACATGAAAAAATAATAAAAAGCATATGAATATTTAAATTTAGGTTTATTTTTACTACAAAGGAAAAATAATATGAATGTATAAAGAATTATAATTATATTCATTTTGGTTTATTAATGTTGCATATATATTAAGTGTTTCATTATGATTTATTATAATTTTATATAAAAATATAAGATTAATTACATTTAGATTCATATATGTTATAAATGAAAAAGAATATGAACATATAATTCATTTTATTTTGATTTATTATTATATATAATAAAAGTTTCATTACAATTTATTATAATAATATGATAATATGAACAATTATATATAAAAGTATAACAAGAAATAGATGAAATGTAATAAGATTGCAATGTACGACATAAGGAAAATATCATTATTGCTTGGTGACTTGATTTTAAGCTTGGTTAATAGTTTAATTGATTATTCAAACTCACTACATGGAGTTATAATATTTCTTGGTTATCAATTGCATTATCAATTGTACGATACTTCTGAGATGGTAATGTATATATTTCTTGGCTTAATAGTTTATGCCTTCTTCATAACAATTTGAGACTATTAACTGTAGCTTTACATATGTATATGAAATTGTGAGAATACTTTTTTGGCATGCATGGAGGGTTGATCTGACGTATGGTTTATATATTAACTTGTCTTATTTGGTATGAAAAATTAAAGTTAAAGGATATAATTTCTTTCTCACATGGATTGGAGTTGGTCCAAGGTGTATCTTGTAATGCAATAGAATTGTCGAAGACATGTGGCATGTGGAATTTGGAGTGGTTTTTTGATATGATATATGATTATCACATCTTATTTCCTTTTTATTAATATGAAACATCATATTTTCTATTTTGTGCACCTCTCTTTCTTTTTCTTTTCTTTTTCCTTTCCCGACATATTTTGTTGGGCAGCTCATGTGCCTTATGTGTCCACTTTTTTTTACATTTTATTGAGATAATTTTATCAAATAATTATTTATAATTTATTTAAAATAATTAAAAATAAAAAGATTAATATTTTTTTATAAATGATGTTATCATATTACAAAATAAATTATGTAATGTTACAATGATTTTATTAGAAGGAAATAAGAGTATTTATATTTTATTTTGATTTATGATTGAATGTTATATTTGGAAGTGATTTAACTTAGTTTTATAATTATCAATTATAATTTTATTTGAATTTGAGTTGTATAAATTGTTGTCTATGTAGTTAATCTACTTCATTAAAATGAAAATATAACTTTAGAAATTATTATACCAACATATTTATGAAACAAGTTTACTAAATTTAAAATGTTTCATCATTATAACTTAAATATTAGCATGGCATTAGGTTTCATCATTGAATTTATTCCAAGTGACAAAATGACATTAATGTTCGTAAAGCATATGTTGTTAGTCTTGAAACCCATAAAATCATCTTCAATTCTTTCTTTCATTAAAACATTGCATTATGAAAACATTTTAAATGAATATCTTTAATGGTATACCAAGCATCACCTATGACTTAATAATTTGGACACATGCATAGTGAATTTATATATAGATTTTAACTAATTGTTTATTATTATTAGAGATATTTTGAAAATATAGAATGGAAATGTTAGAGTCCTTTTGGTGTTTGTGATTTTCATACTATATATCCAAGAAATATATATATGACATATTAGTATGTTATTTAATCCTTATATTTTTGTCACATGTTTTATAAATTATTTAAGTTTGATCAAGTAACCATTATAAATAGTTTTCCATTTATATGATAAATATCAATAAAATCATAATTATTTTGAAAAATAAACTTAAACAATAATTATTAAAAAAAAAATTATATTATTTTTAATAATATCAATGAAGTTTATATATAAAACTCTAAGCTATATTCCTAATAATATCAATGAAATTTATATATGAAAATTTAAACTATATTCTTGAATTTTAATTATCTAATTATTATTTAAAATAATCTATAAAAAGTAGTGTCTATTTCATTATTCTTGATTCTTAGAAAAACTCTTTATTGAAAACCTTTCATATTTTATGTTTTAAAGCACTTAAACATACTTCAAACATTTTCTAAAATTGCATTGTAATAAATAATTTAGAACCTTTATTTGATTAGTTTTTGTTTGAATTATATTGACTTATATAACTTTTATTTGATTGTTTTTTATTTGAATTATATTGACCATAATAAGACACCTAACAATTTTAATTGGTATAATCACTTCTCTCAATACTCGTTATCTTTAATGATAGGAGAGAAAAATAGGGAACAAGCCTGGCGAATGGAGGCGACGGTGCAGGCTGCGAATGGTGGTACACGGGCTGGAGATCCTGGAGGGGGGTCGGGCTTTGTGAAATCTACGGCTGATTCGTCAGCCAAAGGGAAAGAGCCGGTATATTCTAGTGACAGGGTGAAATTAAACAAGGTGAATGGATGCCTCCCGTGCTGCCAGGACAGGCCCATTCTAGTTATTCCCCCGAAAGATGTGAAGGAGGATGTCGACTACCTCTCAACCCATACTCTGATCTGCAAGTTTCTAGGTATTAGAATTTCTGTATCTGCTTTAGAGGCTTGGATTCACCGAACCTGGCAGGTGGAGGGTGACATTGACATTATGTTAGCTGGGAATAGTTATTTTCTGGTTAATTTTTCCTCTGTATTCGATCGAAATCAGATTTTTGAGGGAGGACCTAATTTTTTTCATCAGAGTGGCCTGTTTCTTAAACCCTGGCATATAGGGTTTAATTTTGCAGAGGATCTGCCAGCACGCATGTCTGTTTGGGTGTGCCTCCCAAGACTCCCTCTGGAATTTTGGCGCGAGGACATTCTGTGACAAATAGCTGCCATGCTGGGTACTCCTACTGCCATAGCGCACCAATAGCTAGACAAAAAGCTCATCTCATATGCCCGCATCTGCATAGAGATTGACTTAAATAACCCCTTGCCAGACATGATGGAGATATGCTTGGGATCCTCATCTTGGCTTTAGCAGCTTGACTACGAATCTATTCCCTTCAGGTGTAGAATCTGCCACAAATACAGACATCTTCACTGTCAATGCCTGCAGGCACCAAGAGCCAATGAAGAGAAAGCCAACAGCACCAAAGGATCAGTCCCTCCAGCCCACTTGGCAACTTGAATTTATCAGCAGGGTAGTGCCACAAAGGAAAATGCCCCTTCAAACTCTGGGGCCACAACACAAGGAACTCTTGGTTTGATTGGGAAGGATAAAGATGGATTTACCCAAGTCAAGCGCCAGTCGAGGGGTCGGGAACAAAAGCGTGGAAATCAGGATCGACAATTGGAGATGGGTTTCAACCGTTTTGAGACTCTTGAGAACATGGTCATTGAGGATGGTATCCCTTTGAGCAAACAGGGGGGACCTGTGGAATGTGAGGGCAAGGATTCCTTTCTCACTGAACCTCAGGATATGCTAATCCAGTTGAACAGGGAATTCTCTCTGAATTTGGAGGAAGGAGCCCTAGTTGTTTTCCCACCCCATCAGGACAAGGATAACAGTTGGGCAGACATGGTTAAGGGGGCAGAGCTATCTAGGAAGGAGCAGGCCTTGGCTCCTGTGCTTGGCCTAATGCAGAGGCCCTTTAAAAAAGTCACTTTTACTACACCTTCCAGAGTGGGGTGCAAGAAGGACCAAGAAAGACTCAAACTTACAGGTGATTTGCTGGTAGAATCGGGGGTTGTCAAGACTCTGGATGAACACTTCCCTCCCCCTTCCCAATGATTGTGCTATCATGGAATGTAAGGTGGCACCCCCAGACAGAAAGATATTCATAAGTTGGTTGCTATTCACACTCCTGATATCCTTTGTATTCAGGAGACTAAGCTAGTGGTTGAGGCTATTTTTACATGATTGCCCAAATTTTGGCTCTATGGACAATGTCAGTGTGTGGGGGCTTCTGGAAGTGTTGGGGGCATAGCTATATGCTGTGATCCTGGTAAGGTTACGCCACTTCACTGGATTACTAGTCCCTCAGCTCTCACTATGGTTGCCTCTTCTCTGGATACCAGGGAGCTGATCTTGGTTACCTCAGTGTATGCATCGGTGGATATCTTGGGGCAGCATAAGCTTTGGGAGCATTTATGCCAGATCAAAAGCTGTCACCCTTTCCTGCCTTGGATTTTGGTAGGTGATTATAATGTCATTCTTTGCTTGGAGGAGAAGAGGGGAGGGGCAACACGCTTAGGAGCCTCGTCTGAGCTTTTTCGCCACAATTTGGACTTGCTTCGCTTGTCTGATGTCAAACCGTATAATGGTATCTTCACCTGGAACAATAGGAGATCAGGTAAGGATGCTATATCTGAACGCTTAGATAGGTTCCTTGTGTCTTATTTTTGGCAATCTAGTGCAATTTCTCTGGCCTCAGAAATACTAGACTGGAGAGGGTCCGATCACTGGCCCATCAAGCTTACCACTAGTCATATTGTGGGGCCCAAGAAGCCTCCCTTTGAATTCCAACTTATGTGGCTCTGAGATCCGGCTCTCTATGACTTGATGACCCAATGGTGGGGATAGGGTGGGCCGGAATATGGAACGGCTATGTACTCGTTTGCTAAGAAGCTTCAATTTGTAAAGAGGAAGTTGCAAGTCTGGAATAGAAATTGCTTCGAACATCTCCATATTATGAAGAAAAAAGCTCAGGACCAGCTGGACTTAATCACCAGACAGATTCGTGATGTGGGCCTCTCTGAGGAGCTCCATCAGACAGAGCTTCAAGCGGTGAAGGGTCTTGCTGAATGGGAACTTCGAGAAGAAATATTTTGGAAACAGAAGTCTCAAATTTACTGGCTCTAGGAAGGAGACAAAAATATAGTTTTTTTTCATAAATCTGTGCAGGCGCGACGCAACAGGAATTATATTACCTCTCTTGTTACCTCAGATGGCACTTGTATCTCATCCTCTCTGGCTATCTCTCAGGAAGCTGTCCGCTTCTTCTCAGTGCTCCTTTCTGGGGATGCACCTATGGCTGAAAGGGAGGAGAATACTGTCTTATCTTGCATTCCTCCTATGATTACAACAGCTATGAATGAGACACTTATGAGACCAATTAGCATGGAGGAATTTGAAAAAGTTGTCTTCAACATGCGTAGAGGCAAAGCTCTAGGTCCAGATGGTTTACCAGTTGAATTTTATCAGGATTTTTGGGGGATTATTTGCCAGGACCTCTTGGATGTGGTGCTGGAATCTTTTGCCAACAAGGAGATGCTTAAGGCTCTTAATGCTACTTTCCTAGTGCTGATCCCAAAGAAAGAATAGGCTAACCAGTTGGATCTTTTTAGGCCTATTGTGCTCTGTAATGTGGTGTATAAAATAATTACTAAGCTTATTGCAGAGTGGCTGCCCATGGTTATATCGAAAGAGCAAGGCGGTTTTGTGGCTCGTAAGCAAATTTTGGATGGAGTTGTGATTGCCTCAGAAGTAATACACTCTATGAGTTTGTCCCAAGAGAGAGCCATGTTCGTCAAGCTTGATATGGCTAAAGCCTATGATAGAGTCAATTGGAATTTTTTGCACAAAACCCTCTTGGCTTTCGGCTTTAATCAGGGTTGGGTTAGTTGGGTGCTAAGTTGTGTGACCACGCCGTCTTTTTCTGTTCTTATCAACGGTGAGCCTTCCAGGCTTTTTGGAGCCTCCAGAGGTCTTCGTCAGGGGGACCCGCTCTCATCGTACTTGTTCATCATTCTTGCAGAGGGATTGGGGCGTCTTATCAAATATCAGGCATCTTAGGGCACAATACATGGCTGGCAGTGGGGGCATGGGCTAACTACACTGACTCACCTCCAATTTGTGGACGACACTATCCTGGCTGGGAGAGCCTGGGTTAAGGAGGTGGAAGCATTCTGTGCTACTTTGGATACTTACCTGGCTGCCTTAGGGCAGAAAATTAATAAGCATAAATCTTCCATCTATTTTTTTAATACTCTGGAGCTCATCCAGCAGTGGGTTACCACTACCCTGAGATTCTGGATCCAATCTCTTCCGATGACTTACTTGGGGATCCCCTTAGTGGTTGGAAGACAGCCAAGGCTGTTCTGGCAGAATGCCCTGGATAAGTTAAAACAAAAAGTCAATCACTAGACGCACAGGTGGCTTTTTACGGCCGGTAGGGTCTCTCCTACAATCTGTGATTCAAGCGTTGCCTATTTACCGTAGTATGGTCCAAGCAGCTCCAAAATACTTTCTAAATGAGTTGGATGCACTTTCCTGGCAATTCCTTTGGAGCGGCAACTTACAAAATTCCAAATGGAGCCTCATCAGTTGGAATACAGTGTGTCGACCCAAGAGGGAAGGAGGTCTCAGCTTGCGCTCTGCCATCTTGTCTAGTCAAGCTCTTGCGGCCAAAATTTACTGTAGATGGTGCTCCAATCAATCTCACCTCTGGGCTCGTATCCTTTCCTTGAAGTATCTTTCGAGAGTGGCTCCGTCTGAGTTCCCCAGATTCCCCATCACAGGGAGAGGTTCTTTGGTGTGGAACACTCTCAAGCTTGGGGCTCATCTGGTGCAGCGTAGCCTTTTTTGGATTTGCCATAGTGGCAGAGAGGTGCTCTTCTGGCATGACTCATGGGATGGGGCTCCTCCCCTCCTATCTTCTCATCCACGTTTACAGCATCTCTATGAGTCATTCCTGTCGAAAGGGTGGAATATAGTTGATCATTATAAAGAAGCCTTTAATCTGGGTATGTCTATTGGTTATCGATGGAAAAACTCTTCCAATTGGCCACTGGGAGGGACTGAGGGAGAAAGAAAGGAATTATCTCAGATCCTTGCTGCCCGTAGATGTAGCTTCCAGTAGGGGAGAGATGTTTTGGCCTAGGGAGGAGCATCTACTGGCTTATACTCTATTTCTCTTGGCTACATTGAGCTGTCTAAATAGTATTTTGGGGAGATCGACTTCTAGTGGGGCAAGAAAATTTGGAGCTTTTTCTCTTGGCCAAAATGCAATTTTTTCCTTTGGATTCTCACTTACAATAGATGCTTGACATGGGAGAATCTGTGCAACAGAGGTTTTCAGGGGCCTTCCATTTGTTTTCTTTGCCGCAGCAGTGGGGAGACTGCCTCCCACTTGTTTTTTCATTGCCTGTTTGCCAAACGTCTTTGGCATCTATGGTGGGTGATGTGGGGCTGCTCGTGTTGGCATGCCTCCTCCTTGGTTGACTTTTGGGAGCACCTGGGATGCCCTCCTTCCAAGGCGTCTATCCTACAAATTGCTTTGAATATTGGCCCAACCTTCATCCTTTGGAATTTATGGATTGAAAGGAACATGAGGATCTTCCAAAATGCCAGCATGGAGCCCAGGTCGATCTGGGTGAAAATTATGTCTGCTCTTCAAGAGACCCTTCAGGTCAGATGCAACAACATGGGGGACCTGTGTCCTGAGGATGCTACGATTTTGGATAAAGTTTCCCCTGTTATGCCTGCCACGGATGCTCCCTTCCCTCCCATGCGCCCCACGCATGGAGTTGGACAGCAGGCGTGACCTATCAATCGTGTTGGTCATTGGACACCTCTTGAGCGTGAATTTTTAAAGATCAACACCAATGGGTCCTCCAGGGGGAACCCAGGTGAAGCTAGAATAGGAGGCGTTGGAAGGGACAGTGCTGGAGTTATTTGTTTCTGCTTTTCTATTCATATGGGCCTGTACACTAACAATCTTATGGAGGCCACAACTATATTGGAGGCTATACAAATCTGTTGTAAATAGGGATGGCGAAGCATTGTTTGTGAATTGGATTCATAGGTGGTGGTTAACCTGTTGAGTAAGAAGGTGTTTGATAACGTGGACTGGCAGCTGGCTGGAATTGTTCAACAAATTCTCCAATTAAGTTCTTCCTTAGATTCGGTGTTTTTTAAACACATTCCCCGGGAATGGAATGGTGTTGTGGATGTCTTGGCAAAATGGGCATCTGAACATGGTCCGAATTGGTATATTCACGACCAGGCGATGTTGCCCCCTGACTTTTCTTGTAAGTTGGCTCAACTTGTTGAGCAGGACCTGGCTTTGTAATTTTCCCGTTTTCGGGATTTATTATAAATTTTTACCCCCCTTTTTAGTTATATTGACCATAATAAAATAGTGCTAAGAATGTCCAAGTCTGATCCCAAATAATTAATTTGAACATTGTTTGTTTCTCACAAGGTGGTCAATAGTACCAAGTTATTGTTTCAATAAAAATTATCAACTCTATGCATCAAACCAAAAAAAATGCTTAGTTTCAAACAATCTTACAAGGTCTGATACAATGAAAAACATGCCAAAGTATTGACATTCACTCAACTGCTAGCATTATAGGAAATGTCACTAAACGAGGTTACTTAAAAGAGTTTTCTCTTAAACCCTTGAATTAATTTTCAAACTTGTTCATGGAGTCAATTGCCTTGCTCTAAATAGAATCATGTGACTATTTAAGGGATCAAAACATGACATGGTTTTATCCATACTAAATTTTAGCATGAATGAAGTTAGGTTGAATAAATTACAATCTTTGCTATTTCAAGGAATAAATCACGGAAAGAAACTCAATCACACTAAAATAATTAAATATATAGGTTTTTCCAAACTTTAATTATCATAAAATTGAATCAAAGACATTTGAACAATACTTTTAGTTTAAAAAAGAATCATAATAATATTATAAATATAGTATAAATTTTTTGAGTACAACATTTAATTTAATTTATATTAGTTTGTTTATTATTTTAGATGGTACAAATACATGAATCAATGAGTATAAATAAATAATTATTGTTCCTCCAAATTTTTTTATAAAATAAAGTTTAAAGTGTATTATAAATTCAATTTCTTGATGAATTATAAGACCAGCTACATTTAACATTATAGTAATACAAGAAGTGCATTAGATAAGATTTTAAGATCCCAACATCTATTATCTACTACTTTTCCTCACTCAAGTAAGAATGGGACCTGGCAACATCCATTAACTATTAGTTTCCTCACTCCACTAAAAAGATAATAGAAGACTTAGAAAAACAAACATAAAATAGTTTTGTTATTATCATGTCCAACATGGAAACAAAATGTTAAAACTTCCTTGTCTAGAGTTGAGAGTTAAACAAAGACAATAATCATGTATAGTTTGATCTTGCATGAAAATTATGTAGGATACTTATAAAACTCAAGATCTAATGAAGATTTTTTTGTAAACAACATCCAAGAAAACATCATAATGATAATAATAAATAATGATATAAGAGGAGGGGGAAACATGATCCTAACCAATGGGAAGGAACTCCCCAACATGGATCCTCTACCTACCCTAACCAAATTAGTAGAATACAAATATAAGAGCTCGATAAATATTTTTACATCTCAATCCCTTGTCAGGGAAACTTGCTAGATTATTTGTGGATATCTATAGATGATAAATTTAGATTTAGGTATTTTTAACTAAGTTTAGATATATACTGATATGGGGTAGTAGGATTTCGTTTAGGTTACCTGATTATACCGCTACGAGTTAGTTGTAAGTATATGTATACTTTATGATCATATTGATTTATCATTTCATCTATATTTTATGATGAATGTATATCATGACTGTTATGACCTAACTATCTATTTTTTTGTGAGGTGGATGTATAAAAACTCATCTCTCAGAATGTACGGGGGAGAACATCATCAGAGAGGGTGATATAGATCAAGATGTTGAAAGATGATAGAGAAATCGATCGGTACCTTGCACACACCACAGACAATTAGCATATGATTAGATACATAATTGAATGGTTAACAAAGTGTGTTTAATGTTATTTGCATTAGATAGTCACTTAAACTTTGGTTGGTTTATATTTAAAGATACTTAGGGATCCAAAACTATAACCATATTAAAACAGTCTTCTAGAAAAAATAGTAAGATATTTAAATGAATGGTATAACAGGTTATGAGGTCTCTGTTTCTCTGTGAATGATTGATTGATTGTTGGTTATATGCATTTAATATAGAATACTTGTGTGTAGTAAATATTATGAGGATATTAATATATATAAATATTTGATTATATTTAGCATATATTGGTGCATCATGATGTGTGTTTATGTATTATGTTATTTAGAAGGTTAATGTGTAGTTTGACTCTAGTGTATACTTGGGTTGTATAATCTCGTACTTGATTGATTGTTATTATTTATATGGATCATTTGATTTTGTAATCATGAGTTTAATTATATGTTATTATGTAGTTGAGAACCTATGATAGTATGAGATATCATAGAGTACTAAAGTATAAATGAATGTTGTATCTAGATGGTACATACTATAATTGTTATGTCTAGATTTACATCTACATTTGACTAGTTTATTATTTACATGCTGGTTATTGTTATGAATATCATGTTTTATAATAGTTGGTAAGACTTTGTGTATGCATGCATGCAATATTTGAGAGTTTAACGAATATTGTGATGATATGTTATTGTGTTCCATGAGAATTATGACTTGTTTCGTTATATCTAGTTACTTGTATAAATGCTTATATTTTCATGTTTTTAAGACTACCTTAAATGACTATTTTTGGAAAACTAGTAGCATGCCTTAACATACTAGTCTATGGTAAAATGAGTTATCATAAGGTGTAGTATGTTTAAAAATTAATTGTGGTAGTAAAAATTTGCAGTTAAATGTATTTTTACTTAGATGGTATAAACTGTAGTCATTATTTCTAGGATGGAATAGAAAATAATGCAAGCTTCATTCATGTGTTTGACAGAATAAATGTATGCTTTGGTTACTCCTATGTTTAACATGTTATATGATGTATTTGCTAGCAAGATGTAAGTTAAATGAATCTTGTGGTTGAATTGTATTTAATCAATCTATACTACTGATATAGAGTAAGGAGTGAGATGGAATTCACTAGCTTACTGGTATCACAATGACAGATGAATGTAGTCCAATCAAGTGGGGTGTATGAATTTGATTGATCTAGATCATTATTATTTATAAAATTTTGGGTTAAAGTATGTTTAGTGATACATTATCATTTCATTAATGTGATTCACATGTTTATGCAATATCTTACAATAGAATGAATTGCTATGATACACTGCATGTTTAGTTTAGAATCATACAACACATGGGTACTTGTTTATCTCTCTAGAATCTTATACTGTCACTATCTACTCATTTGTGAAGGGAGGGCCATTTCATGATAAGATTAGTGCAGAGAATCATTGGTATGTGGCTGGTATGAAAAAGTGCTCAGATGATGATCTCCCTCCCCACAAAAGTACCACTTATCAAGATGACACTTGAGATTACCACAGATACTTGAGTTCAAGAACTATGCTCTGAGGGAGTCATGTATCTATTTGTACATTGTATTTTATGGTACTTGTCATTAAATATTGTCATGAAGAGTTGTATTTACTTATTTTTGTACTTTGACAATGATGGTTATAGACTTGTTTCATTTGTAGCTGAGTTAATGTGATTACTTCCTATATTCGCATTATGATGTGTATTTTCATGATATTAGAGATCATTGATATGTGATGTATTATGTTTGTTTCTATTATCACATTGAGTATTTATTTTGGTCTCTGTAGATTCTTATGGTGTAAAATATTTTTGGTATATGTGTTTAATTTAAAAAAATCATGTATTTCTATGTCTAACACAATGGGGTTGTTAGAAATATAATGCACTGCCAAGCGCCAAAATGTAATGTAAAGTGTAAAAATACCATATATGTGAATAAATGCATGGTTCTATGTAGAAATATTTTATGTAAAGTATTGTATTGAGATACCACTAATTTCAGTTGTTTATGCTCTTACATCGCTCCCTCACTCAACCTAGAAGAGTATACATTACCTCATAAAACAAACACAAAAAAATGTAGTTAGTGAAATTTTATTGAAGACACGTAACTTAATCTTTATTTTTTTAGATGCCATAAATAAAAGAATCAATTAACGTAAAAAATCATTACTATTGGCCCCAAATTTTGGCTTAGTATTATCTATTTTAGCATGAAAAGACCACAATGCAGAAGGACCATGGTGTAGAAGGACCATGGTGAGGAGCTTGTCTGGCATAGAAACACCATGGCACATAACTTATAGGGTGTACTAGGAAAATGATGTGGATGGACCAATGTGAGAGGACCCATTCAAATAATAATTAATCATGAGGAACTTGAGGACTTAGGACTTAGAACTGAAGTGAAAGATTAGGGGAACACATGGGAAGCAGGAGCTAGTTAAGAAAATGATTCATACAGGACACTTAGACCTTTTTCATAGGAAGTTTTGCACTGACCCATAAAGATAGGAAGACATGACAACAAGGATCTAGCATAAAACATGGATATAGGGGGCACAAGGGCCTAGATCCTTAAGAGAAGAGTTTGTTGAATGCCATGACTCCCAGTCTGTTGGGAGTTCATTGCATAATTACTTGAGTCATTAATGATTGTAAACACTTGGTCAGGGATAAATAAGTATAAATACCCCTATTGTAAAAGACTGTGAAGAGGATAATGGATGGATGTATTATTAGTGTGATGCTTAATATTAATATATGAAGTTATGGGTCTTATCAAACTTCTTGTGTTCATAATGAATGATGTTGTGTGAGTTACTTAGCATGAATTTTAGTGCATCTTTTCTTTTATAATAAGTAACTATGAAACTACAATGTTGCTAATCTGTGAAATTATGGTAGTAGAACTTATAACTCCAAGGATTGTAATAGTCTATCTTTGCATTTATGAAATATCTAATTGAATACATGTTTGACATAATTTTTTTAACTAAGTATTATTATGCAACAAAAAACTATAGGAACCGATCTTAAGCTGCATGATTTGGGTGAGTGTGCAAGACCTCAATCTTGTGTGAAAGGGCTAGTGCACTAGCTCGTTAGGCTCGGCTTCAGTGTCGATGCTGTATTTATAATAAAAAACCCAAAATTTTGGTTTCATTGTCGAGACCCATAGCATTTACTGCTCAGTCATGGAAAATGTTTGAGGTCATTACTCTTGAGAATAAAGAACAATGGATTACTAGTATTGAAGATAACTTTGTAGTTCTGTACCTTAAACTAGGAGTTTTAGCACAGTAGTGGGTAGCGTAAAATATCTATAGCATGTTATATGAAACCTTCTTTGCTAAGATCCCACTTCACTTACATGCTTGGCTATTTGCATATGCTTAAGGACAGTCTCAAAACCTTAGAAGAAGGCAACCTTGGAACCTAGAGCAACAAAGAGCTTTAGCCCGACTTGGAACCCATGGACTAGAGTTGTTAACGTATGGTGGAAGGGAGTTTTGAATGGCTACTTTATTAAGTACACTGCAACCACCTATTCATGTTCTAAAGAAACCAAGTTTCAATTCCTTCAAGAATTTCATGATCGTTACATTAAACATTTTGCCTTAGAAATTAAGAAGTTATTTGTTGATTTGGGACTTGTGACTATACCCATGTAGAGTTAAATATTTTTGTGTATGAGTCACACAATTAGGAAGGGAGTGAAAATGAGTTGGTAAAAGATTATGGGTTTAGAATGGTAGCCAGTCAGTAGGGATTGTGGAAGTAGAAGTATGATGAAGCTTAGTAAAAAATTATGGGAGTCAGTGGCATGAGAAGGGATTGTGAGAACTTAGGAAGTACTATCAGGATCTACAAGGAAATAAAGATGCACAAAGAGGACCCCACCACTTTTAAGCCACACCCTATGCCTCTAATATTATAAGGGGAAACTAGCTGGATGATGATAATTGAAGAACCAAATCTGAACCACCCAAGCTCCTCAACCATAGTGCACACTCATGCTCTTGAATCAAATGAAGTACACATATGTAATTGGGACACATACAATGTAGAATCAGAGACCGAGCCAGTAAGGGATACTAAAACTTAGCCATTTGACATACATACAAACTTAACACTTTCCTTCCACCTTAAAAGGAATTTCATGGCACAATTAGGGATTCCTGTAGGTTCTACCCCTCAAAATGGATAAAGTATAGGCCCAAACTTGGTTAATCACCCTGATACCATGCCCCTTACCATGAGTGCTATATTTGGAGGTGTTAGAGGTGGATTAGGTGGAGGCATAGGAGAAAGTAGTGGACTTCCCACTCAAGGGACAGGGGCTGGAGGTTCACAACCATCAGTTCAAGCACCTCAGCCAACAATGGTGTATTATGAAATGACACTTCACTTACTAGAATATCAAGGCATGGAGAATGCAATTGAGCATGCCCACAAATGTGAACTTGTTTAGAGAGCGAACAACATCACCTCTTCTGAGTGCAAGGCCACACAGTTTACAACTACGCTTTTGGAGCACATGCACAAATGGTATAGGAAGTTTGAACCTCAACAAGAGGTGGTCAACTTTATCAAATTAAAGTAGCCTTTTTTTAGAAATTTGAAATTCTTAAATTTGAGCAACAAAACATAGCCATACTGAAGGACATAAATTAGGGACTTAGTGAAAGTGTACGAGAGTATGATGTAAGGTTCAAAATGTTATTGTCTAAACTTCCATTTGAGAGTAATATTGCTCAACATGCATAATGGTTTGTGGGAGTATTCTTAATAACTTTTTGATGAAACTTATATCAAAAGACTTTCAATAACCTGTGCAAAGACTTGAAAGCTAACTTCCATGATGAATTAGTTAGAAGTGCTGATACTGGGATCAACTCATTTATAGAAGCTCAGACAGCTTCAATGGCATTGAAAATTAAGAAGTTAATAGCCAATAGTGTACATGATACATGTAGTAGTGTTTGGTGGACTGACTATGAATCTAAATGGCATACATAGAGTAACTAACTGTGCAATAACATTCACATAGTACTTAAACAAATGTGTGTAATTTATCATGTTGAACATGATGTATGATCTTGCCCACTTCTATAGTGAGTAACTCATTCAAAGGTATTTGAATATTAAAATATATGTGATGCCTATACTCATAACACTAATGATTTTTGTTTGATTAGTGACATTCATGAAGCACGAGCACACAACACATGTCAAACCTCTATAGCAAACAATCAAGACAATGGTGGTTACCATGACTGAGGTAGAGGATGAGGATGAGGAGGTGGTCGCATTCCACCTAATATATGTTACAAATGTGGATCCCCATACCACTATCAGAGAGATTATCTAGAATACCCTACATGTGCTTTCTGTAAAAAGGACCATCGATTGGAGGAGTGTCCTGATTTGTACACAACTATCACTAAGGAATGAAATGAAAAATTGTGTAGGCATGATACAAGTTGAGAAACCACATTAGTGCACATGTTTAGACACCCTAAAATTTTAATGGGTGAATATTACCATATGTAGGAAACAGTCTCAATCCACCTCCAATCTTATTGAGAAAGTGCAACGTGAAGAACCACAAGAAAAAAAATATAGATGCCCAATAATAGGAAGATGTCCTCCAAGACACAATGACATTGATGCGAGAACTCTAAGGTGAGATCCAATTCCTCAGAGACAAAGAAATAATGTAACATGTTGATATGCATAAACTAGTTAAACCATAAAATGTGGCATGTGATGACATCTAGGAACTGTGCGAGTGTATGTTGGATGAGGACATTGTCCCACAACTGAGCATTTGGATTAGGAATTAGGTGAAAGTACCAATTGAGGTTCAAACTCAAGTCACTCGATAGACTGAATATCATTGCATGAATCATGCTCGGTGATAAGACACTCTTATTCCCTCTAATCCTCTAGAAGATAGAGATATACTAGACATTGCTACCATAAATGGATGGGTAATCTAAGACATCTTAGTTGACACTAACACATAAGTAAATGCACTTACTAAATATGCCTAGATAAATATGGTTAGTCTAGTGCTACAGCCTTCACCTCATGTCTTATTTATGATAAATAAGACTCACGTGCTACCCATCAGTGTCCTTAAGAATGCAATAGTTGACATAGTTGGAGTATCCTTCAAGGTGGATTTTGAGGTTCTAAAACTAGCTGAAGCTGATGATTACCCCACTCTATTGGGAAGACCTTGGTGCCACAAGAATAGTGTAGATTTAAGTTTCAATAAACATTACATCAATTTTGAAAACACTTATCAATGCAATGTTATTTCACTAGATCATGCACAAGGACCCCCTTACATAGATCCTGTCAATGTTGATGAAGATATAAACAACATATATGACATTACTATAAATAATAATGATCTGAGAGATCCCACTCTAGAAGGAGTTTTTTGATGGTCAGACACTCAACCTCTTTCTGAAAATACGAGCAATGCTTGTAATTGTTGGGCACATGGTGACTATGGCCTTACTAGATGAGTGTGTAGTACCATTAATAATCAAGAGAATGTCCCGCACCTATACAATAAATGTCAAAAGTTTATTTGTCTTACTAGATGAGTAATGAGAGGACCACTGGTAGGCCCACCTTTAGAAAGACTAGACAAAGCTCCACAACTCCATGGACAAATGGAGGTACGTGACTTCATACAATGCCTTGAAGCATTCTATGACATTGAAAGTGATTGTATGAGATCATTAGTGCATCTTTTTGATGGAATTGCCACAAGGTGGTGGCACACCCATCATGAGAAACTCCTTTATTGGGAATAGGTATGCTCTACTTTACATCGCCAGTTCCACCATGATAATAAGGTCAGGGGATCAATTAGTTATAGTGGCATACAATTACCATAACCTCATATTGAAGCCTTTGAAACAATGTGGAGGGATGAAATGACATACTTATTAGAGTACTTATGGGTCCATGCATTTTATGGAATGTTAAACACATGGGCATGGGCATGGTATGTTCATGAAGAATGACACATGGGTACCAGGTTCTGGCACATATTGAAGGAGAAAATGAAGTTGGCACTATCTTATTCTTCACCAAGGATGGATTTATGCCTCACTCTCTAAGCCATGTATGAAGTGGTTGTAGGTGACCCAAATCCATTATAAGACCATTTTAGGAGTATTCATCATGACCCTGAGGAGGCCCTATACCTCTTCAATGAATCGTCAACACAATTTTCCATGTCAAAACTAGTCATTGATCATGACCGACACAAAGAAATACGTCTAGGCAAATAGAAACTAGTGTTTCACATGGAAGAAGGTGAAGGATCCAAATCACATGACCCTTTGTCAACCCATTTGGATGTCCTTACTAGCTATGGCATAAGAGATATTCATGATAATGGTACCAATTTAGACAACCCTTATAATGGGCCTATTCAAACTGTTCAACACAATATTGGTACAAAGCAGGAACTAAAGATGGCTACAATAGGAAATTACTGGACTAAAATGGAAATTTCAAAATTGAAATTAAATGAAGGGAGTCCACCCATCCTTGGTAAAAATGTATATCAAGCTAGTTGAAGGTGCTCGACTAGTTAGAAAATGTCGATATAGATGAATCCCAATCTATGGGCATGATGCAAAGAGGAAATTGATAGTATTTTATGTACCAGAGTAATCACCCCCATTGATTAATCTAAATGGGTCAGTCCCATGGTGATTAGTATCAATAAGGATGGCTACATCCATATTTACATGAAATATCGAGTGGTTAATGCATCCTGTGTCACTGATCCCTTCACTACTCCATTCACAGAGGAGATCATTGAAGTTGTTGCTAGGTATATACCTTCATAGATGGCTTCTCAAGATACCATCAAGTCCAGATAACTGAAGAGGACCAACCCAAGATAACATTTGCCACTGAATGGGGATTTTTTGCATACACTGTCATGCCCTTTGGGTTGAAGAATGCCCCAACAATGTTTTCATGAATATCAGTTGAAGCTTTTAAGGACTTCATCCACAAGTTCCTTCATGTCTATTTAGATGATTAGATAATTTATGGTCTGGTCAAGGACCATTGTTCTAACATGAGGCTTACGCTTGAGCACTGTCATGTCTTACAAATATCATTAAATTTAAAGATGTGCCTATTTACTACACCCTTTGGTGTGATATTAGGACATATTATATGTAAATTACTTATGGTAGACCTAACAAAGGTGTCTATTATTCTTTTCCTCCCAACACCCATGACCCAACATGAGGTTTATGCCTTTCTGGGCCATACCAGTTACTATATAAAGTTCATCCATGGATATGCAAAGATTACCATGCCTCTGGAGGAAATTATAAATGATAATGAACATTTCATATGGATGACTTCTTGTAAATAAGCTTTTGAAAAATTGAAGTACAAACTGGTCACTGATCCTATCTTCCAATTTTTGGATTGGACAAAACCATTCCACATCCATGTTAATGCATCTAAAATGGAATTTGGTGCAGTCTTTGCACAACTAGTTGAAAGTCACATGGACCATCCAATCTACTTTGCCAATAGAAAGCTCACTCTAGCTGAAAAGAACTATACCAATATAAAGCATGCAACATTATCGATGGTCTATGATCTGTATAAGTTTCAACAATACTTATTAGCCACTCCCTTTATTTTATATATAGATCATGAGGGTTTGAAGTGCCTTGCCAATAAATTTATACTACATGAACATATCTGTTGCTGGATAGTGTTATTCCAAGAGTTCCAATTTTCCATCATGGTGAAACCTAGGAAAGCCAATTGTGGACCTGACCACTTGTCCCAAATTGAGCCTAGAGAACCCCCATGCACCATTGAAGATGAGTTACCTGATGCTCAAGTATTCTATGTCACCTGTGTACCTGAGGAGCTTGAGGATATTTCTACTTTTTTGACCTCTGGTTCAGTGCCCGATTATCTTACTCCCTAAGACAAAAAGAAATTCGTAGTCCACATTGCATTATTTCAACTCATAGGAGGATATCTTTACAAACTTGGCTGTGATGGGATTTTTTGACACTGTGTTATACAACATGAGTACTCCAAAGTACTAAGAAAAGTTCATGAAGGAATTATGGGAGGACGCTATACTAGATAAGGTACTATGTGCAAGGTTCTATTGGTCAAATTATGGTGTCCTACTCTCTTTAAAGATGTTAAAGTGTATACTAGTCAATGTGATATATGTTAGTGCATAGGAAAACTTAACCAAAGAGATGACATGCCTCTAAAACCAATACTTTCTCAATAACCATTTGAGAAATGGGATATTGATTTTTTGGCCCCATCACTCTAGATGGATGATGAATAGGTTCTCGGTACATTATCACCGCAACTAACTACCTCACACAATGGGTTGAAGCTGCATCAACAAAAGATTGTACTGCTATTACTGTTGTGTGCATCATCTGGGAGAATATCATCACTAGGTTTATATTCCCACTAAATTTCACTAGTGATCACGATAACCATTTCCTATATGACATAATTTATATTTTTATAAATGATTTCATGATTATACACCATAAAATAATGTTGTACCATCCTCATGCCAATAACATTGTCAAGGCCTTCAACAAAATATTAGGCACCACTTTTATGAAGATTTGAAATATGGTTAAACTGATTGGGATGATAGGGTGTCTGTGGTACTATGGGATTACTGAATAACCTACAAGTGCCTAAACGAAAGCACACCCTTCAATTTGGTTTATGGAAAGGAGGCAATCCTACTGGTTGAGTTTATGGTACCATCTCTATGTATAGTGTGAGTAGGATAATTGGCTAAAGAGGCATCCTTGAAAGCACATTTAGATGCTTTGTTATAACTTGATGAAGCCTAGTTCCTTGATCATTGGTTAGGATATATAAAAAATTAAACAAAAGGCATGGCATGACCGACACTTGAAACACAAAAATTTTACTCTAGGCATGAAAGTCCTACTATATGACTCCAAGTTTGTGCACCATCCTAGAAAAAATTGGATTCACTAGGATTGTCCTTTCATCATTCATATCATTCGACCTACTGGAGCATGCCAATTACAAAGGTTGGAAGACTA
Source organism: Torreya grandis (assembly GCA_037957365.1). NCBI lineage: Eukaryota > Viridiplantae > Streptophyta > Pinopsida > Cupressales > Taxaceae > Torreya > Torreya grandis. The sequence continues at coordinate 1,863,248 of JARHVA010000043.1, forward strand.
ATTTCTTCTTGGGCATTATAATAGAAGTTAGCTCTGACTGTATTTCACTTCTGAATAGTTGAAGTATTGTAAATCAATAAGGATTTTGCCATTAGTTTAGGATTTCATGTTTTCAATAAAAATACTGCTTTTGCTACACACAAATGTTTCTTAATGTAATTTTTTTTAATGTTTTGTTTTTCATTTTGTGGAGGACCATGACTCATTTTAGTGTAGGGCAGAAAGAAATAAAAAATATTAACTTGACTCAGGCACACACATTGCATAGGCACGTAAACTATTTGGGCACGTAAAGTTCTCAAGGCATAAGGGAACTAGGCACATAAAGTGTTAAGGGCATGCAAGTGATTTAAGGAACGTGAACTATGAAGCCTAAATATAGGGTGTTCCTACCATTAGTTCTAATTTTAAAGGACAATTATCTTCCATAGCAAATAAATCATGGGACACATCTGTCATCCACTCCAAAGGAAGGCATGAAACAGGACATGTCATTAATGTGAAAAGAATAGTTATGGAAAAAAGGATGCCAATGGCGTGATGTGACAATACTATTAAATTTATTAATTACCAAAAGTAATGATCAAAGCATGGCAATTGTTAAATATCTACATTAATGATATGAAGTGATGGGTGGAGGAAAGGTATTAATGACGGTGAACCCCCCTGAGCCTATAAATAGGCTAGTTAAACTCTTTTTTATGTTTTACCTTTGTGAGTATTTGAGATTAATAGAGTTGAGAATAAATGAATATTAGAGCCAATAAAAGTGAATTTAGAGCTGAACAAAGTGAATTTATTTCCACAGTAACCTAAAGAGGGCATTACAAATTTGCAGTAAGGTATTGCAAGTTTGGTTACATGAAAGAAACATAAGGGTAGTGTCAAAAGTTATAGGTTGCAAGTTACAAAAGTCTGCCATTAGAGGACTTTAAAGATCAAAAATCTGAAGCAGTTAGCCTCAACCACATATTTGTTTGGGAACATTAGACGGTTGCACATCAACCTTCAATCACCTCGGATGGTGATGTGGCCTAAGAAAAAATCCCAAAGAATTGAACTACTTATAATACCAAAGGAAGAATATGTCCATGAAGGAGACATAGCTCTTATTAGGGAAGAGACTCCAGAAGAATAAGTTCAACACATGGAGGAAGAAAAAACAAGCATGACATGAAAAGCAAAGAAGGCTTAATCATTGCCAACAAAGAAGACTCCATCATCCCCTCCCTTGCCTCTACTAATTACAGAAATGTAGAATCCAAAATTAGTGTTGTACATAGACAATTGGGTCTCCAAGGTTTTCACTTGAAAAATCTTCGATTATAATCATCATCAACTTAGAAATGAGGTTGAACTCTATAAAGACTACCGGGTAGAGTGCCAGAACACCAGGAACCAGGTAGTGTTTGATATTAAGATCTTCAACCAGTTGGATTTTGTAAGGTTGTTCCATCTCTTTAATTTACCATACTTTGGAAAACCCATGAAGGTAGTTTAGTTCCTTCTCTTATGCATCTATAAAGACTACATCTAATTCACTAGGCATAATATGAATATCATGCCCAATAATATAATCAAGGTCACAAGACTGTAGTACTCAGGGTTGAGTGTGATTGATGACTTGGAAAACACCAAGGAGATCCAAAGGACCACCATGATGCTCATGTACAAGAAGTAGGGCGATGCCATGCACATCGAAAACCTACAAGATCTGGCCCTCTGCGTTGTGATGTATATTGTTATGACCAATATTGGTGGGATAGATCGATGAAAAGAGGTTGACATGGTTCACCTCCATATTTCCCACCAAGTCACTGAGGGATTAAAATAGAATTGGGCTATGTATTTTAGCCAGAAGATCATCAAGGATGCAAAGAAGACCCATAATATGCCTAAGTATGGGTTCCCATGGGGGGTATTCCTTTTATTAATAGTTTTTTTATGAATTTAGCATGCTAGATTATAGCTCAAAAGCATTGGAGTGGGTATACCCTCCCATGCACAAGTCCCCTAGTAAACACTACAAGGTGTTCACATGCCCTTGGCACATCACCCCCTCATACAAAATCAAGATTAGGTACTAGTTCGATGAGATGAAGGTGACACTCAAGAATGAGTGGTGTCTCAAAGGACTTACCCCCTTTGGCTACTAAGTAAGCCCAGTTTATCATGAAATAACAATTCTCCTTTATGCACATCAGGATGAACCCTTCTAGAGAGATATTTGCATGGTTAAAGTTATTATAATCCTTATCGACATGGTAATTCATAGACTCTCTGAATTGGATATATAACACATAGCCCATTATCTTGGAAGCTGAAAAGATTGATATAGAGATTCATACTCTCTAAAATATGTTCATCTATCTAGGTAATAAGGCCTTTTGGGAGAAGAGGGAGATGGACTTGATGGATATTAAGGTAAAGTAGATAATGGTGGGTGAATAAGTTCATCAATTGTTCTACATGTTACGTCCCCAAAAGGATCTCTAGGTCAGAGACCATAAGGAGAAGCTCTCAAAGGCACCCCCATTGAAGAAGAAATGACCAAAGCTTGATGTTAGCACAAGTTGATAATAAGCTCCACATAAATGGCAGAAGACTGCCCAAACCCCTCAACTGGGCCCTGCATCTTCATTCCCATCTCCACATTGCTCTTTTCCATCTCCATCTCCACCTCACCTTTCTCCATCTCTACCATGCCCTTCTCCATTGCACCCTTCTTCTCCACCACCAATAGTTCCTCCACCTCCACCCCCACCTTCTCCCCCACCTCCACCTTCTCCCACCTTCTCCCCTTAAGGTTAATCCACAACCATATCCTCTTAAATCATCTACTTTAGGAACTACCCAAAAATAGATCAATGAACAAGCACCCCATTAGGACATTCCTAAAGTATAGATTCATAGCTCATATTTTGACTCTGAGAAGACTCCCTCACTAGCATGGGAGGAGAAAGCTGCCTCTGATGACTCACTATTTGATGTTGAACCACTCTATGGTGAAGAAGATAGTGAGGACGATGAGAGCAAAAGGGTCATTAGTAGCATTCCTATGGTTACTGATGAAGAGACCACCTTACAGTGTGACCCTAATAAGGGGAAGGAACCAATCAGGTCTATAGAAGAGCCTAATAATGATCTATTTGCTAATCCACATGAGCATTATCAGTTTGGCATCCCTGACAGGATTCTCTATCTATGGCCACACTTTGTTCTAAAATATACAACCTTGGAGACTAGGATGTAGGTGTCTTTTCTCCTAGACATATATAATGAGGAGCAATAATTTGAGCTCCCTCAAGACAACCTCTCCTTAGGATTTGATGCTTCTGTGCTGCCTAAGACACTATGGGTCGATCCTCAAAATATCTCCCCTTTTTTAGCAAGTAACACATTTTTGAAGCTAGCTATAGAGATCATGTGCAAGAACATTTTATTAGATTCTGATGCACACACTACTGAAAGGAAATATGCCCAAATTATGGGTATGCATAATAAATAGGTTGTAGATAAACAAGCACTATCCAAGGAAGTGGCCACTTTGAAGCATCAGATCCAAGAGGCTATAGGGGAAAAAGTGAAAGCTTTAAAAATCTATAAAATAATTTTATAATAGGAACCGATACTATAAAATGATGTACCTCTTGATGAGGATGCCATAGGAAAATTAGAAACCTTGGTCAACCTCTTGCTAAAGCAATGTAAGGAGTAACCTACACCAAAAGATGAGGGACTAGAGCTAGCAAAATAATTCACCAGGGCAATAGAAGTTTGCAAGTGCACCCTATAAAAGGTTGGGAAAGTTATCCCCATTTTGGATGGAAATTTTGCATGGTTGGCATGCCCAAATAAAAATTTGGAGACTCAAATCCAAGCTAAAGAAGTTCAGAGGTAGAAGATGGCTGATGTTGTACTCTTAATAAAGGACCATGTTGAATGTGACAAGGCATTCAGGGATGTGGAGATGATGGAGGACATAATCAACACACATCATCAATAGTTGAATGTATGTTTTATAGGCCTATGAGGACAGGTTGACAAAGAGGTCTCTACACTTGAAGATATCCAGAAGGATGCCACTGCATCCCTAGATGAACTGGTAAAGAAGGCCAATGAGAAATTTAGACAACTTGAGGAAATGAAGAAATTGAAAGGGGCCGTAAAAGAAATAACTACCAAGGTGCTCAATGAATTTTTGCATAGAGATAATTTTAATAAGGAAATCAAGCAGATGGGACCCAAATTTTTTATGGATGTCACTAGCATGATTTAGTCTGGCATAGACTAAGCTCCTAGTGTATCCATTTTGGAGTGGAAGGACCACGGTGCAGAAGGACCATGTCACAAAAGGACCACGGTGAGGAACTTGTTAGGCATAAAATAAATGTGGTGAGGGACCTGTAGGGTGTAAGAGGACAATAACATGAATATACAAGTGTGAGAGGACTTAATCAAAGAAGAATTAGTCATAAGGAACATGAGGACTTAGGTCTCAGAACTGAAGTGGAATATTTGTGGAGTACATGGGAAGTGGGATCAGTTAAGGGAATGATTCATATAGGACACTCAAACCTTTTTCATAGGAATTTTTGCATTGACCTGTAAGGAAAAGAACACATGATAACAAATATATAACATAGAGCATGGATATAGGGGGCACAAAGGCCCAGATGCTTAGGAGGAGAGTTTATTGAACACCATGACTCCCATTCTATTAGGAGTTCATTGCATAATTAATCAAGTCATTAATGATTGTAAACACTTGGTTAGGGATAAACAAGTATAAATACCCCTATTGTAAAGGACTACAAAGAAGATAATGGATGGATGTATTTTTATTGTGATGCTTAAGCTTAATATATGAAGTTACAGGTTTTATCAAACTTCTTGTGTTCATAATAAATGATGTCATGTGAGTTACTTATCATGAATTTTGGTGCATCTTTTCTTGTATAAGAAGTAACTCTAAAACTATAATGTTTCTAATCTGTGCAATTATGGTAGTATAACTTAGAACTCCAAGGATCATAATAGTCTATCTTTGCATTGATGGAATATCTAATTGAATACATGTTTGACATCTAGAATATAACTAAGTATTACTGTGCAACAAAAACCTAGGGGAACTGGTCTTAAGCTGTGCACTTCAGGTGGGCATGTAAGACCTCAGTCTTACATGAAAGGGCCAGTGCATTATCTCATTGGGCTAGACTTCAGTGTCTATGTTTTATTTACAATAGAAAACCCTAACAATTACCACTCCTCCAAGTTATTTACAAAAAGGATTTCAAAGTGCACTATAAAGGTAATATCTTCATGAATTATAAAACTAACTACATTTATCATTACAATAGGATAATAAGTGTATTAGAGAGGATTTGAAGATCCCAACATCCATTAGCTATTGATTTCCTCACTTAATTGAGAAGACTATATAGGCTCGACAAAACAAACATAAAATAGTGTAGACAATGAAGATTTAATACAACTACATTTATAAGACTAATTACATTTAGAATTACTATAGTACAACAAGTTTGATATAAAGGACTTCAATATTCCAACATTTTTTAGATAGGATTTGACGATTCTAGCATTTGTTAGATAAGGTTTCAAGATCCCAACATGCATTCCCTACTAGTTTCATTTGTCAATCAAAAAGAGTATAAAACACCTTGCCAAAAATAACACAAAATAAAATTATATAATATCCAACATAAAATAAAAATATTAAAAATTCTTTTTCCAAACTTAAGAGTTCAATAATAAGAATAATCATATTTACCTTTAGCTCTCATGGGAATTTATAATGACAATAGTCAAGAATGATGGAAGAAGAGGGGGAACATGATCCCAACCAATGGGGATGAGTTCCCAATGTGGATGCCCTAACCACCATGACCAAATAGATGGAAGATAGATATAAGAGATCATAAAACATGATGTACCACCAAGAACCGTATGCAATGTACAAGTATAATGCAACTATATATGCAAAAATAACACTTTGTTCCATGCAGACCCATTTTATTTGAACTATTGTATTGAAATACCACCAATGTTATTTCCCCTTCTCCATCACTATGGTATTGATGCAAACCTCCAGAGTGAATTATAGAAACCAAATAAGAGAGAGAAAGAGAGATCCATCTAGGGCTCTCTTTTCTCTATACCTATAACTTTAGTAGAGATATGTATGTTCTTTATGTCATGTTACAACAAGACCAGAGAGGAGAATAAAATATTAATATAGATATATATCACAATGCATCAATATAATCAACAACTCACCTTAATCAAAACCATATATCAATTGAATATCTAAAAAATGGGAGCAAGTTATGGTTACAAACAAAATGCCATATAGTCAACCCTCCAAAATTGTCATTTTTTTTTATGGGTATAGGTATGGTGCATGTCATAAAAACATCAAATGGGGTCACCATGGCATAAAATTTCATAATTATTTTCAAGGGTAATATCAAAAATGATTATAAATGAATTAAGGTGGTGATATGAGAGGATCTCCACTTTTGACACATTTATATGGTCCCTAAACCTGTTATAAACATCTCAACATCGAAATGATTGTTAAGATGAATCCAACACATTTTGAATAGGGTCAAATGATCTTTGTATGTGAAAGTTAAGCCCTGTTGAAACAAGTATTGTACAATGATGATGTTAGCATGGTGATTGGACATTTACCAATGTTCCAATTAAGGATTGACATATGTACCATTGGTATTTTAACACTTGGAACTCCCAAAAACAAGTACCCAAGATATGTTATGAGTTTCAAGCAAAGATTGGTCTTCATACCAATTCATATGGTGTTGAAAATTTTATTAAAACATTATTATTAAAAAAACCCTCTTAATATGGGATTAAATCTCACCCAATATGCATGGAAGCTTTGTCCAATCCTAAAAACAAGGGAATGGAAGGAATCTAAACGTATTGGGTAAATAGATAAGGATTCAGCCCATGAAACAAGGGCCTTGTGAACATTATAAAAGGCTCATTGTTTCATTTGAAAAACATATATATTAAGAGACGAAGAGAAGAAAATATTGTAAATGTCTAGCCCTTTTGCCCTTGTAAAAGGAGAATATAAGCCATTTTTTCCCTTTTGTAAAGGAGAGAGATTTTCAGCCCTTGTAAAGGAGAGATTGAAGAATTTTTTCCCTTTGTAAGGAGAGGTAGTCCCTTGTAAAGGAGAGTTAACTTTTCAGCCCATATAATAGAGAGTTAACTTTTTAGCCCTTTGTATCCCTTTGTAAAGGAGATAACCCCTTTATTGGGAGAACTTTGATAACCCCTTAGAGGGAGATTTTGTAACCCCATTTTGGGATATTGGCCCTGATTGGGAGAATGTTTGTAACCCCTTATTGGGAGAGGACAAATTTTGATCCCCTTAATGGGAGATTGTTGTGGTTTTTTAAAGGATAATTAATGGAATAATTCATCGATTTAATGGACCTAGAGATGTAGTCCATTAAGGGCAAACTCTGTTATCACTTGGTTTGCATTTGTCTTAATTTTATTACTTGTTTGATATTTTATTGTCAATTTTTAATGTTGATTTTAATTATTATGCCAATTTTCAAGTTAAATGATGAGAATTTGAGAAATTTTAAAAGTATTTGGTTTTTGGAGAAAACTGAGTCAGTTTTGTTATGCCCATTTTCGGATCAAGTTTGGTATCAGAGTAGTTGATCAGGGATATTTTAATGTGGTTTTTAGATTTTCAATTTTCCATTTTTCATGTTAACTAGGTTTAAAAGCAAGCGTGATGATGGATCGCTTGAAGAGTATAACCTAGTAATTGCTGCAAAGCGTGCAAGTCAAACCATGGGATCTCTTTAGAAATAATTTGAGTCAGTGATGGCCTTTTCATCAATCCTTTCTTTAGATGAATAACATGGTGTAAAATATGTATTTCAAAAGGAAGATGAGGCTTGAAGGAAAAAATGAAGGTAAACAAGAGGAAGAACCCTCCATCAGTGGTAAGCGTAAAGGATATGAACCTATTAAAGCTCCTCCATCTCCTTGTAAACCTTCTAACTCTTCCTTTGATGAATAAAATAATTTTTTTGATTCTTTTTCTTCCTATCACTATGTAGATGATTCTTTTGGTCAATTTGAGAAGCATAATCATGGTATGGGCTCTAAGTTGCTAATAAAGATGGGTTTTAATGGAAAAGGCCTTGGCATTAAGGGTTAAGGAATGAGTAAACCCATACAAGTTGAGGAAAGACCTCCTTATGTAGGTTTGGGATATGTTAGTGGCAAATGAGAAGTTGGAAAATGATCCAAAATAGCTGAAACAAGAGAAGCTTCAAGAGAATTTCCCAAGCCTATACAAAAATAACCTCTCCGTGATGGTTAGAGTAATTGTAATTTAGAATGAGGAAGGGGAAAAACATCCAAAAAGAATGCAAAACATCTCCAAAGAGAGATAAACATCCCAAATGAGGAGCTAACACTTTTTCCTCTTATCATCCTTACACCAATGACAACCCTAAAAGGTATGGAAAGTATAAGTTCTCCAATGTTTTCTTCAATTATTAAGAGATTGGCTTGGAAACACATACATTATGGTATATGCATCCATGTAATTTTTGTGGACCAAATAACCATTATATGGCCATGTGTTGGAAGATAAAGTCCATACAAATAAAGATCATGTCTTTCAAGAAGGAGGAAACAAGTGTTAAAGACCACTCTCCAAGTCAAAATGTGGGGAATGGCAAGAAGGGTTTTTTGTCCAAATAAATGAAAAAGTATTATTGCACTCATTGTAACATGAGTGGAAATTGGGTTGATAAATGTTGGAAACTTCATCCACAACTCCATCAAAATATTTTTAAGGAGCACTCCAAGAAGTAAGTAGTATCCATAATCAAGAAGGAAGTTGTGCAGGCACCCATAAAGTAAGATGTAGCATATGAAAGAGTTGGTCAAGCACCAATAGTCTAAGAGGTAGCCCATAAGAAGCCCACCTATCCAAGGAATATTTTATCAAGAGGAAGCCACCCAAAGAGGAACATCCATTAGAATGGATTAGTGAGAAAGGGATAACATATTTTCATAGCTAAGTTTTGTTTATCATGATTAAAGCACCTCCAAATCAATTTTTATGTTTAGATTATTGAAGAAGCATTAAGTAAACAAATCTTGTTTTAAATAATAGGTGTGGAGGTAGATAACTCATTGAGAGTGAAATTTGGAGCAGCCTTCCAGGATGAGAAGCACATCATGAGAGGTTGTATCATTATTTATTTTGCATTCTCCTATTTATTTTGCTTACCACTTCTTGTAGCATTTGGAAAGATGGGTAGAGAGGCACTCCATTAAGAGATAAATTAAAGCAAAGGTTCTCTAATTCAGTTTTTAGGGGTATGATAATAATAGACATGTTGATAAGCATCATTAGCATGCACATGAGCTAAGGTCTTCTTCTAAGAAGGAGATGAAGTACCATCAACATGAAAGGTGCTTCCATGTTGAGTGGTGCTTAATTAAAGCACTATTATTCTATGGATGCATGTTGTTATCTAATTTTATTTCACTTAAAATATGTTTCTTTCAATGTGTGTATGTGTAATTGTACATATTTGTATTTTTTAAGACCCTAAATTGGGAAATGTTTTTAACTGTTTGTAATACATGTATGTTACATTTAAGACCCCAGGAATGGAAAATTGTACAAGTGATGACATGTTATAAGATCAATTATTATGTAACATAATTTTTATACTCTTATTGAGAATGTTGAGCAATAAGGAAAATGTAACAACATCTCTTGAATGGGAGAGTTTCACCTTAACCTATATGCAGTGCAGTGAAGGGGTTAAGAGAAATTGCCAAGTAGAAGGTTAAGACACCAAGAGTATAAGAAGGTCATTTGGTAGAGTAACCTATATTTGTAGGTTTCAATTTGGGCGGTCAACCTTTGAGAGAGAAAAGTGAATTATTATCGTACATGCCAACATACTCCAAGAGATAACCCCTATTATGGGATAATCTAGAGATTGCATCCCCATTGTAAGGGAGAAGAGCAGGCAAATATGGGAGATAAATGTTAGGTGAACCTAAGAGCTCCTATACAAAGTATAATCCCATAATTGGGAGAGATAGCCATCAATGATCGTGAATCAAGTAGAGAATGGTCAAGTTCCTTCTATTGATGTTTTACCCCTAATAAAATGAAGTGTTGAAGGAAGAGGTTATGCTTGACAGAATATAAAAGAATCTATAAAATGATAGTGGTGTACTTTCAGTGATTTCTAAGAATGAAGAATTTTGGTAGACCCAAAGTTTTTCAGTTTGGAGGTGTGATTCTGGAGTATCTCCACTTTTGAAACATTCATATGGTTTGAAAACCTATTGGAAACATCCTAACATTTAAGATCTTGTTGAGATGAATCTAATGCATTTTGAATGGGGTCCAATGGAATTCGTATGTGAAAGTTATGACCTATTGAAGCAAGTAGGGTACAATGATGATGTTAGCATGGTGATTGGATGTGTACCAGTGGCCCAATTAGGGATTGACACATGTACCAATGATATTTTAACACATAGAGCACCCAAAAACAAGTCCCCAAGATATAATACAAGTTTTAAGCAAATATTGGTCTTAATACCAATTCATATGGTGTTGAAACTTTTATTAAAACATTATTATTAAAAAACCCTCTTAATGTGGGATTAAATCCCACCTAAAATGCATGGAAGCTTTATCCAAGCCTAAAAACAAGGTAATGGAAGGAATACAAATGTATTGGATAAATAGATAGGGCTTAAACCCATGAAACAAGAGCCTTTGTAACATTATAAAAGGCCCATTGTTGTATTTGAAAAACATATACATGGAGTGGCAAAGAGAAGAAAAACTTGTAAATCTCTAGCCCTTATGGGAATTTTGCCCTTGCAAAAGGAGAGTATAATCCATTTTTTACCCTTTTGTAAAGGAGAGAGATTTTCAACCCTTGTAAAAGAGAGAAGGAAGAATTTTTGCCCTTTGTAAGGAGAGATAACCCTTTGTAAAGGAGAGCTAACTTTGTAGCCTGTATAACTAAGAGTTAACTTTTTAGCCCTTTGTAAAGGAGATAACCCCTTTATTGGGAGAACTTTGATAACCCCTTGAATGGAGATTTTGTAACCCTATTTTGGGAGATTGGTCTCGATTGGGAGAATATTTGTAGCTCCTTATTGGGAGAGGACATATTTTGATTCCCTTAATGGGAGATTGTTTTCTTTTTTTAAAGGAGAATTAATGGAATAGTTCGTCGATTTAACGGACCCAAAGATGTAATCCATCAGGGATGATTTTTGTTATAAATTATTTTGCATTTGTCTCAATTTTATTACTTGTTTTTTGTTTTGTTATCATTTTTTAATGTTGATTTTAATTATTATTCAAAATTTCAAGTTAAATGACAAAAAATTGAGAAAATTTTAAAGTATCTAATTTTTGGAGAAAATTGAGTTACTTTTGTTATGCCCATTTTTGCATCATGCAAAATCAGTTGAAATGGTTGACGTGGGTCTATATACACTAACTAAATTATTTTATAATGTCCATTTAGTGTAGTTAGTGGAAGCAAGTTAGTCACAGTATGTGTGGTACTTGGCCAAAAAAACACAAAAGAGTATTGTCTTTATAATGTCAAAAAGTGAAACAAAATGTGAGAACTTCCTTGGTTGAAATTTTGAGCTCAAAAATGACAACAATCACATATACCATTAGCTTGCATGAATGTTCTACAAGTTACTTGAGAAATACAAGATTTCCTAGTGAATATTTTCTATAAATAACATCCAATAAAAAATTATAATGACAACAATGAAGAATTATGGAAAAGGAAGGGGGGTACATGATCCTAACTAATGGGGAAGTGCTCCCAAATGTATATCCCCTACCCACCCCAACCAAATCAATGGAAGATAGATACCAGAGCTCATAAAACATGATGCATTGCCAAGAACCAAAATGTAATGTACAAGTGTAATGCTACTATATATGCCAAAACATTACTTAGTAGGAACTTTTTATGGAACCATTGCATCCAAATATGATCAATGTTGGTGCCCCCTCTCCTTTATTTGCTCAACCGAGAAGAGTATATTGTAGTTCACAAAAAAAACACAAAATAACATAGTCATTGAAGATAACATTCCAAGAAAACACAACCATAATGAAAAGTGTAAAATAGATCCTTCCCTTTGAGGAATAATAACAAGTTCATATTCAACTATCACATTCAACTAGTAATATTGTATTAACAATATAAAATTATATGTGCATCAAAACAATTATCTATTAGACAATGCTCACCAAGTAACCAATCAAAGGATTATTTGACAGTCATTAAAATGAAAAGGCATATCCAACAATTTTCATAACAACATAACATCTCAAAAATATTTGGGAACCACTTTTAATTTCTCTTTTGTTAACTTATTAGTTGGGTGTCAAATGTGTCTTTAGAAATGTGGTGGATTTCAAGGAACTATACCTAGTAGATAGATCTTTTGGTAGGGTATATAAGGGGTGAATGTTTGTTGCACTAATTTTTCATTACTTATTCATTTTTTGTACCACTAATATAGAGTGGTTAAAGATAAGGATAATTATGCAACCCCTTAAGAGTGCTATACTTAATGCATCTATGAGAGCATTGCATTCACATTCATAATTGATTGGATCACATCTAACAATTATAATAGGTGGTATCGTATCTAAAAATTATAGCATCAAGAACAACCACTTGCCCATCATGACAATCTATCAAAACATAAGCAACCACTCCGAGGCCAGGATTATAAAAACATGCTCTATTGATATATACTTCCCAACAATTTTCATTGTTATGCATGGATTAAATAAATCATCAACGTATACCTACACAATTGACAAATTGTAAATGGAGAGAAAAACATCATAGTATGGTGCTAGAGACAATTTTACAGAATATGCTCCAACCTTTAAGTTCATTATACAATATGCTCTGATTGAGTAGATATTTTCAGCATATGATAGAAAGTTTAGAGAAGGTGTAGTGGGGAAAGGTTAATCATGAAATAAATTTAAAGACGCTATATTACACGGTCACTTTTGAAACGAGGGAACAATTAAAGGGTTTCAAAACATATGATTGGGTTTACTTCTAAATCAATTTGATATATCATAATTGGAGAGGCCATATCATGGAAATATGGTTATACATAGGATTAGTCAACTTCTAGGGATATCTCAATAGTGTTTTTACTATCAAAACGCTTCAATATAACTTTATTAAACAAAATAATAAAAATATAGGTTACATAATAACATAGTTAGTTGGCATTCATGACTCGGACTCCATGTCGAAGGATAGAAAGTTCATTGTTTCACTAGTGTTTTTGAAGAGTTGTAATTAAAAAATAATAATAATGTAATTTTATGAGTTTGATGGAAAGGTAGAACCTCCCTCTCACTTAATGAGATTACAAATGTGACCTAGGAAGTTGCTGCCAACATACATTAGAGTTGTAGCATGATAATGTGCCTATAAATTTAGTTTTTTGTGATCAAAATTTCACTAAATTTTTTTTAACGTCTACGATTCCTAACCTTAAGTATTTTCAAGAATGAATATATATTAATTATAAATATTTTAAATGTCTATCTGAAATACATTAAGAGATATACATTTTAATGTTCTTATTTTATATTTTTTACATATTACATTGATTAATCATTTTAATATTGATTCCCTCAAATTTTTATTGACTAGTGACAAATAGCATCAATCTAGCTACACCAATATGTCGGGGTTGAAAATTATTACTTAAAAAAAAATCAAGGCCCAAACTCCACTATATGACAAAAATAATATGATTTTTTGATTGACTTTTCCCAACAATTTAAGATTTTTATTTTAGATTGTTCATGTATTACATTGATTAATAATTTTAATATTTTTCCCATCAATTTTTTTTTGACTAGTGATAAATGGTATTGATCTAGCTACACCAATATGTTGGGGTTGAAAAAATATTACCAGGGAAAAAAAAACAGGTTCCAAACTCCACTATATGACAAAAATACTATGATTTTTTATTTACTTTTCCCAACTATATATAATAGAGATATAGATACAGAAACAATATAGATATATAGATATAGATATACATATACAGAGACAAATATACATATACATATGTCTATATCCATTTGACGTGTGTGTGTGTGTGTGTGTGTGTGTGTGTGTGTGTGTGTGTGTACATATATACACACACACATCAAACAAACTCCACCATATGGCAAAAATAATCTGATTTTTTTATTGACTTTTCCCAACATAAAATATATATAAATACTTTAAGAGATATAAAATTTAAGGTTCTTATTATTTTAGATTGTTCACATATTACATTGATTAATAATTTTAATATTTTTTCTATTAAATTTTTATTGAGTAGTAACAAATGGCATCGATCTAGCTACACCAATATGTCAGGGTTGAAAAAATATCACCATAAAAAAAAATCAGGGTCCAAACTCTACTATATGACAAAAATACTCTGATTTTTCGATTGATTTTCCCAACTATATATATACATACACATATATCAATTTGATGTGTGTATATATACACACACATATATCAATTTGATGTGTGTATATATACACACACACATCAAATACATATACATATACATACATACGTCTATATCTATATATACATGATGATTTTCACTTTGAATTTGATATCCATTTGTCAAATTTAATATTAAACATAATTCTGAATAACTCATTCCATTATACCCCCTTCTCACTATTGTACAAAGACTATAACATATAAATTTTACCTATTCTTTTATTGTATCATTTTAGATTTTATAAAACAGTAATAAAGTAAGAGTGGTCATTTATGTTGGTATTATACTTTAATAACTAAATAAAATGAATGTTTTATAAAATAACATCCTTAAAAAATAAGATTATCAAAAATGAGGGAATGTTATGTGTGAGATGTCAATAATTAATAGATGATCATAAAGTTGATTATTATAAGGTGGTTTCAATTTTAAAATTGATATTTATTTGATAGTTATATGTTTTTTTTAATTTTTTTTTGAGATGTTACTAAATAATTTTTTCGAACAAACAAGTAATACAACTAAATTGTCATCTTTCACCAACTAATAAATACCTTCATTAAAATCTCTAAATATTATTTAAATAAATACAATTTAAATATATATACTAATTATTATATTTTTATAATCAAATAAAATAAATATCCTATAAAATAACAGATTAGAGAACCCAACCCATCCGAAATGGTGAAAATATTGCACTTTGTGAAACAACCCAACCCGTCCCAACGGAACGGAAAAGATGCACTTATATTGAGGGCCCAACCGGGTTCGAACCGGTGACCTCTTGATCTGCAGTCAAATGCTCTACCACTGAGCTATAGGCCCTCCATGCGTCTCGAAAATGCATATTCGTTTAATATAGGTACACGCACTCTCGCCTCGGCAAACAAAAATGACGTTTGAGGTAAAATTAGATCAAATCGATTAATGACCTGTCGGTTGAGATTTGAGTGGCACCTTTGCCGGTCAATGGAAATTTTGTTGACGGTTAAACTTGATTGGCGCCCATTATAATAGGCTCTTCAGTTTTCTAACAGCTATGGGGGGATATATTTATATGTTTTCTAACAGCTATGGGGGGATATATACATTGTAAATTTAGGATAAGGACACCAACATGTATTTATATTGTATTTTTTAAGAATAATTTGTATGTTTTAATATTATTAAAATGTTATAAAGTATAAATAAATTTTTAAAAAATTATTAAATATTATTTAAGACGATAAAATTTATTAAATATAAATAAAATATGAATAGATTTTTTTTTTGAGTTAATTGTATAAAAAAATAATTTATATATTTTATTATTAAATTTATTTTGAAAGAAGAGAAGAATGATTTGAAGATGGATTTAGTAATAAGATTTGAAATGTCATAAAATAATTTTTTTTACATAATTAATTTCGTAAAAATTTTATTCATTATTATAATGTAAAGAAACTAATCTCAAAATAAGTAAAATATGTTCAAGACTATTAAAAATGAACTAGACCAACGTCAAAGCAAAGCTTTCATTTCATCCAACCATAAAATATGTGAAGAAATTCAAACTATTTTCTTTATAATAAAATTTAAACATAAATTTAAAAACTTTTATATAATTAAAATATTACATCAATGTTTAAAATATTAACAAGAAAAAAAATTAATAACTAACTAAAACATTGAATTATTCATGAAGATGTGTTAACCAAAAAAAACTCATAGAACCTAAAATCCAACATTGCCAAAATTATAGAGAGCCTTAAAAATGATTGACAAAATCAAAGACTTAAAAAAAAAAAACCAAACATTATCCAGCCCAGCCCAAGTCAGTATGTACTACCCACAAAAAGATTGGTACCCTCCACAAAGAAAATCATGATTGACCAACATATAAATTATACAATGGAATTAATAGATGGAGTCAGCAAAGAATCCATGGTAATAAATAATTTAACTTCTCTTTTGAGTACGAAACATATTTTTATTATTGTAATATAATAATATGTATTATCAAAAAAAAAATAAAAAATATAAGGATGGTTATAATAATAAAGTGGAAGGTTCGTATGTACGATCTATATTATGTCGGTGAGATGATACG